>CM066735.1:95272948-95887948 GCA_033961575.1 Aselliscus stoliczkanus | reverse complement strand
GGGCCAGTGAAGCAACGGCCTCCGCAACTAGACTGAAGAACAAAAGGACAGCAACTTGTCTGTTCCCCTTCCCCGATTCCCCAATGCTGTTCCCCTCCCCCAATTCCCTAATAAAATCTTTAAAAAAAAATTCTGCTAATAAATAAATAAAGGGGACACTTCATTATTGAGGCTGAATATCTTCTATTTAACCATTTTGATTTAGTCTCTTATGAATCTCCTGTCAATATTTTTTATTTGGCTTTTTCTTATTTATTTGTAGAAGAATCTTTGTATATTCTGAATACTAATCCTTTTTTTATCTGTTTAGATTGTGTGTGTACTTGTGTTTAATATGTGTGTTTAACAGTCTATTGCTTTCCTTTTGTGTGTGTGTCTGATGACTTTAACTGAATAGAATTAAATTTTTTAATATAGTCAAATATGTGATTTTTTCCTTTATTATTTATGGTCTTTGCATTTTGCTTAAGAAATACTCTCCTAATAAAATATTCTAATGAAATCCTCCCATATTTTATTCTAAATGTTGATGCTTTATTTTTCATATTTAGGTTTTTATTCTATCTGGAATTTATGGTTACCTCTTTTAATTTACACACAGAAATATTTACCTCAATGTACATTTCAGCAACTGGGTGGGTCAACCAGAATGAGATATGGTGTATATTAAAGGCTGCATTTGGAACCAGACTCACCTCTCACCATTAGCCCTTAGGGTGAGGACAGGAGATACTGAGAGCTCCATCAGGGTCTGCTGCCCTTTCCCACAATCTGGTTAACAGTAGTTTCATCCTCCTTCATTAGATATTTATTGTCACTGACTACATTAGTGTCTTCGTCTCTTTTCTGCCGGGAGTCTCCTCCATCTCTTTGTAGATTTGAGAGTGCAAATAGATACAAGGTAGGACCTTTACAATCAAACATCACCCAATGGTTCATTCTCAAGATCTAATACCAATGGATGTACAAGGAAGAATTGATACATTCCCTTCCACCACACATGGCTGAACTCCAGGCAAGTAAAGTATCCTGCGACATAATTAATGGAGATTAAACATATGGTTTTTGTTGATGCTTTTTTTCTGATGAAATTTCTCTGTAAATATGGAGTGTATCTCACCTGTGATCCTTTCATAGGGCTATATTTTGTGATGACTTCACTGTTCTATAAAAATATTTGCTTACCTGCCCCGAGAAGAGGGAAAGGGAAAGCAAAAGGCACTGGATTATTTATTAATTGCTAAATATTTGAAGCTTCAAATATATTATCTTTGGGTAAAGTGTACATTATAGAGGAATCATTAGCTGGTAGCTGGAGCTGTTGGCTATTACTGTGTAACAAATCACCCTAAACCTCAGTGGCTTAAAACAACAGCCATTTATTGTTTTTCATGAGTCTGTTGGTTAGCCAGATGATTCTGTTCATCTGTGTGTGAACACAGATGTGTGACTAAGCTCCACTGGGCGTTCTCATGAGTCTGAGTTCAGAGGGAGGGTTAGCTAGATGCTTTGTAGTCTAAGAAGACCGCAACTAGGATGGCTCAGCTCTGCTTCAGAAGGGCTCTCATCTTCTTATATCTACCCTGAACTTGCTCACATGGCAGAAGCAGAGGCCCAAAAGAATGAGGTAAAGCACGCAAAGGCTCTTGAGATCTATGCTTGGAATTGGCACACCTTTACTTTCTCCCCCATTATGTTGGCCAAAGCAAATCTCAAGGCCAGTCCAGATTCAAGAGATGGGGAAATCAACTTTAATGTTGATTTCTCTCTTACTGTTTAGAAAATAAAATTGATGGATAATATGGAAGAAGCATGTTTATGGCCTCTGTAGCTAACTAGAAGGAGATATTATTGGCTAAGATCAGAAATATTTTATAACTATAAGTTTATACCTTTTATTCCCTTTTACCTTTTCCATTCATCCCTCCACCACCTCCCCTCTGGCAACCATCATTTTGTTGTCTTTATCTATGAGTCTGTTTCAGTTTTGTTTGATTTGTTTTTGTTTTTTATATTCCACATATAAGTGAAACCATACAGTAGTTGTCTTTCTCTGTCTGACTTATTTCACTTAGCGTAATGTTCTCTAAGTCCATCTATGTTATTGCAAATGGCAAGGTTTCATTCTTTTTATTGCTGAATAATATCCGTGTGTGTGTGTGTGTGTGTGTGTGTGTGTGTCCTATATATTCTTTCATAGGATTTTAAATTTGGCATCTTCATATTAGTGGGAAGGAAAGACTAGAAAAATTTTAGCAAGAGAAGGTAAGGGAAATAATTTTCACCTTTGTGGGTCTCTTGGTAATACCTGGAATTTGTGTCTTTTCCTGTACACACATATCTATGCAAGCTAAAGGTAAGTGTCCCAGTGAGCTGCTGACCAATTTTTCCATTAATGTCCTTTCTTATTAATTTAGGACATAAGGCGCCTCAGATTTTTGGTTGCCCTCTCTGTGAATTCTTTGAGATCTCAGAGTTACTCGAAGTACAGTAGTCATTGGGTTCTACGTTATTCCCACACAATACTTAAAAGGAAGGAAAAGCCATTGTCCTGATAATAGTAACACAAAATTCCTGTGTCTCACTTTCTCTCCAAAGCTATAATTTTATACCAAAGTAACTTGTTTCTACTTTCTTTTATTTCAGCGCTTCTCTCTTTGCATGGAGATAAATTCCTATCAAGGCTGTTGCTTTTCCCACTCTTGAGACCTGTCTTTGCTTCTCTTAGTATGATCATGTTCAGTGATTCCTCTTTATATTTCAAATAGGCAGTATTATATGTCATCGTGTTTCCTGTGATTTAAAAATATGTCCCAAATGTTGCCAATTGTTTCTTTGGACAAATTGCCACTACTAAGAACAGTAAGAGAAATACAATAAGTGATCTCTATTTATTGGGTTGTCGGAAAAGTCATGACACATTTTTGCAACGAAAACATAGAAAAAAATACGTCATGACTTTCCGACAACCCAATACTAGGTGGGATTTTTAAAATGCTTTAGTAAATGGCTTGAAAGTGCTTAGTGAAGAAAAACCCACTAACAAAGAGGCTCATTTTTATTTAAATCTCTTACCAAAACACAGGCGTTCTTTTTGTTGTTTGCTTGCTTGTTTGTTTGTTTTTCCTCTAGACTTTCTCCCTTGCCCTGGTGACCTCATCATCAGTTACATGTTGTCAAGCTGAGAAATTAAATCTGTACCGTGATGGCAATACTAGTCCCCACACATTGATGGACAGCTTCTCTGTCCTTTGGCTGTGGGGAAGTCCTATAAAGTCATGAGAGCCTACAATTAATATGTGGGCAGATTGAAGAGGAAAGAACAAAATAAAGCTTTTGCAAGGGGCAAGATTGCCTTTTCTTGTCACCTTATCCTTTTTCATTTGTGGGAAATGGTATGCCTCATCAAAGAGAATGCTCGAAATATAAGAGAAGAAAGCTGAATAAAATAAGTCACTGAGAGATCAGGGCGATTTGGGGATTTTTTTATCTCTTTAAGACTCTGAAAGTACATGTTTCTGTTTGTGGTCAGAATCATTATCGTTGACAACATGGCTTCCATTGTATTTGTATTGGGCTATAGTTTTCAGGAGGAAAGCTTGGCTCCAATTAGTCACTTAAGTTCATGTGGAAACTAAACAAAGCAGGGAAGAGAGAGCAGCAATCTGTGGTCAGAGGCTGTGTGGGGGAGCAGATCACTTAAGCACAGCTGCCCTGCCCCAAGCTGAGGGAGTGGGTGGGAGCCCCACTCACCCTTCTCCAGTTCTGTAGTCTCCGTTACTTTCCTGGACCTGCATATCCCCTACTACACCACACTCCTCCCACCAGGAACCCTGTAAGGAGACTTCTTACCCACCTTGCAGTGTCCTTTTGAGGCAGGGTAGATAGCCTAGGAAATTGACAGCCTCCTCCAGGGTACAACATGAGGTGCCTCACGGGTCACACACATAACAAGTGACTGTATCCAGTACCTGCAGCTGGAAAAAACTGGCTGATCCCTATGACTGGGACCTGATCTTTAGCTAATTATAATGTCCTTATAATCTCATTTACATTGTGGTTACTGCAACTTCCATCATGCATCTGACACCATGACAGTTCCACAGGAACCAAATAAGGAAGAAAAAGTGAGAAACAGAGGGTACCACCCAGGGGAAAGAGATGAATGAACCACTTCAATGGGATGTCACCAATTCCCACCCTGGGAGGGATAAAAAACCCTGATCCTGACTTCCTCAGGGAGACTCCTTGTCTTAGTTCCCACCCATACTTTCCTCTCAAGTGTGTACTTTCATTTTTAATAAATAACTTTCACTTTCCTGAATCTGTCTCACTTTTCAATTCCTTCTTGGGCAGAAACAAAAAACCGGTCACTGCTGCTCTGGGTAGAGTCCTCTCTTGGATGTCCCTGTAGCCTCTGGCGACACTTTCACTCTTGAAAAAAACACACGCTTGGGGAGACCATTTCATGAATGGAGTAGAGGCTTGATCACTGCACTGTACACCTGAAGCGGAGGTTGTATACCAACTGTAATTGAATATATATAGATAGTCACAGGATGTGGATTATACTGTGGAAGGGAGTCAGAGGAAGAGTAATAGATATATATGATTTGGTGGGGAGGAGTGGGGTGGCGAATTAGGGGAAGGGGGTTGTCACTTCGAGGGGTACAAAGTATAACTATTGTACTGTGTTGTACACCTGAAACTAATTAAAAATAAATAAATTAAAAAGAAACAAAACACACAAAGCATTTGAACCAGAAAATTCAGCTTTGTGGGCCCTATTTCTCAAGGCAAGGGAACTGATTCTAAGTGATAAGTCTTATTTGATAAAGGAACACAAACTTGAGCTTGAGTCTTGGTTCCACTGCCTCCAGATTCTGTGACCTTGGAAAGGTTACTTATCATTCAAACTCAGTTTCTCACATTTCAGTGATCATAGATTTCACTTTCTAGGGTGGCCCTGAGGATTTGCTGAGACACATATTAATGATATTTCAAAACTAATGTGTTGCATTTTGTTCAGTGAAACTTGGGTGGGATTTAGGTGAGGGTCATCTGAATGGAAAATCCCCTTAGGGATGGTCTTACGATATGTTAAATGAACTTTTTCACTTTCAGAGGAGAACCAAGCATTCTAATCTATCCTGCTCCTTCAGCATCCTACAAGTTCAGGCCTGGAGCCTTGAAGAAACTATTTCCACTTACTGTTTTCAAGTAATTGGCCACCACAACTAACAAGAGGATTTGTTGTAAATGCCAATAGTGATAGACTGATTTTCTTTTTTTGCGGGGGAGGGGGATGAGAGGGGGTATTTATTGACCAGAGAAAAAAATAAGCCAAAGCCTTGGCTAATTTGTGTAATCAGCTTTATCAATTTGCATAAATTGTGCATCAGGCTATATTCCTCTTGGGTATAATAAGCCCAAATTTAGTTTTTCTAATTTTAAAGTCATCAGTTGCTTTTTTTTTTTTTCCCCTCTTCTTCTATTCCTTTCTGGGACTTGCTTGGGTCACACCTCCAGGCATCTGTCAGGTGGTCTCATGTGTCTCTAACTCTCAGAGACCCTGTCAGTGCCTTGCTGTTGCATCTAATGCTTATTTTCCAAAATCAATCCAGTGTCGACCCTCCATCCTCTACACTATTTTATGTCTTTTAGTCTATATTTCATGTGTCCCTTTTTGTGTTATATCCTTGTTCAGATCAAAATCTCCCAAATATTTTTATTCTGGTTACCTTTCTTTTTTTGAGGGCAGTGTCACTGGCCCTCATATGTGGGATCCGAACCGGGGCCGCTGGCTTCCCAAGCCAGCGCTTAACCACTGCGCCACTCTGCCGGCCCCCAAATATTTTTAAATGAACCCTTTTCATTTGCTGTGCTTTTCTACCACCTCCTTTCCAATGACTCTGCCAAATTCTAGATTTCCCAGCAGACTTTCTGTCCCAGACTCCACCCATTGCTTCTTCTCATTACTTTTTTCTCAACACTTAGTATTTCTACTAAGGATCTCTAGATAGTTCTAAAGGGCCTCAGGAGGTTTGGAATCTACTTGGAAGTTATAGATGGACTGTGATGTGTTAGGGCTATAATGTAACTCAGATCCAGCCTTTCTTCTGCCAACCTTGTGCTACTCCCCCAGTTCAACCTCTCTGCATGCTTTTCCTGGACCATTTCTGGGCTGTCCCTACTGGTCTCCTGCTTTCAGTCTCAACACGTGTCAGTTCATCTCCCACATTGCCGCCATAGTCTGAGCTTGGATATGATTAAAATCTATCTAATCAAAAGAGGTGATCATAGAACCTGTTCACCAACTTTGGTAATTACAGAACTAATGAGCCTCCTTGACACTAACAAGTGTTCACGAATAAACATGAGAAAACACGATTTTATATAACATGGAGACAGCATACAGAAGCACTACAAGTTGGGAACATCAACGACTTTTAGAAGGGTTTAAACAAGAATAATATTGTAGACACATATCCCATGACCTTTGGAGGACGGTGAGGTCATACAGGGCCTGGGCAGCAAACCATCATCAAAGCCCCAAACATTGAATTTGTGGACAATCGGTATAACCCAGGCAGCATTTTTTATGATTTTATGCTGTCCAGGGGGCTAACGGCTGACATAAAATCTTTATCTCAAAGATGCAAATGTAAATCTAATGTCCTTTTTCAAACAGTAGCTAGTTATGGCACTAGAGATGTTGAAGCCTGAGGCTCGACAAACACTTTTATAATATCATTAGCCTGAAGATCGCTCCTGACTCTGTTTTATAACACCAATATTTGCAGATCTGGGCATTTGCAATTCCTTCTCTTTCTTTTCATGTTACTGAAGCATCTGCTTTCAGACAATAAATTTTGCTTTCTGCCCTCAAACCTATGGAGGATGACCGAGGAAAGAGATGCTGAACTTCTTGCGTGCCCTTGGCCTCAGTGAGGGCCAGCCTGCTCATATGTATTTCCTTGGGGCTCTGGCTCTGTCAGCCAATCATTTTCATGGCTGGTTTAAAGAGCATGTGCCTAATTTGGAGCTGCTGACACAGGGCAGGGAACAGGCCACCTGGCAAATGCCTTGGGCTTTGACTGATTCCACGAACTTGCAGCCTAGGCCAAGTTCCCCTCAAGTTGTACTGAGGTTTATAAACCTTTTGGCAATGCTGAGCTAAGACTGGACCAGGTAATCAGCTTTTCATGGTCCTCAGCTAGGTGTGAAATTTTAATCAAAGGGATTTTATTTTTGCAAAAATAATGCACCACCAGAAATGTCACATAGAATTAAATTTTGGATTCACCGAGGTTCAAGATGAATCATATTCTTTTTTTCTTTTCTTTTTTTTTTTTTTTACAAAAAGGCAAATCCTGTCCTCTTTCACCCGGGGTGGGGGTGGGGGTCATTAAAAACAAATGGAATCAGGGTAGTTCTGGTACCCCTCTCTGTCTTAGGGGAGAAAATTACAATAATTTTTAGTCCATCTACACTTTGGAACTGGATAATTACTTTCTACTTTAATCACAAGATGGCACAGAAAATACATAAGCTTCAGCCCAAAAATACACCGTCTGTATCCAGTAGATATTGTAGAAGTGATTTGCTATTATGTACAATGTGGTCTCCAGACAAACTCCAGACTCCCAGCAGTTCATCTAGAATGGTTTCAATAATCCTTATATCTGACAAATAAACACTAGACACAGAACACGTTGGGACATCAGGCTAAAATGAGGGCCGGCTCTTACCCAAGAACACAAAGCTGGAGCCAGCTCCTTTACAAAGGGATTTTAAGGCTGAAAGCCAGGCTGGCTGCTAATGTGGAGGATAGATGAAAAAGATCTCTCTGTGGCTTCAGACACCACACTCACCAGAGCTCATCCAGAGAGATTCTGGGGAGACAGAACCCTCTGAGGATTCTCTGCTCAAAGCACAGACCAAATCACCATATGTTGCCTGTTATAGGAGGTAATTCACCTGAATACCACAGGAACTGATATCATCTCTCCATAGCCTGGCATATGTCACTAGGTCTCCATGGGTTTTGTAGTAACTTCTTCCTCTCTCTAGCTGGGATGTGGATGGGGTGGGGGTGATGGGTAATATCAGGCACAGAACAGACTGTAGCTTCTAGAATCAGCATACTTGGTTTAGATCCTGGCTTTGTACCTCCCCGCTGTGTGACATTGGGAAAGTGGCTGATCCTTTGTGTGCCTCAGTTTTGTCATGTCTAAAATGGGGTGATAGCAGAATACCCCTCAGAGGATTGTTGTGAAGATGAAATGAATTATTGACAATGAAGTCTTTAACATAGTAATCCTTCAATAAAGATGACAGTGGTGATGAGGCCTCAGGGAAAGGAGTTATGCTGTGTGTGTGCACAGAAAAGTGTGTAACTGAAGGATATTAATAAAAGAACCTAGGTGTAAGGTTGCCTGAAGCTGTGATAGAAAGATATAACTCCATGGGACAGATTTTCAACCCTCTGTCCCTTGAACCTGGAGGTGGTAGTGCTACTAGGCCAGGGAGGGTAATGACAATCCCAGATCACAAAGGTCCTTTGTTTCACTGACTGCTGGTCTCCAGGTATCAGAGGCAGAGCTGGTTGAGGTCATTGAAAATTGTCTAGCTGGGGCAAGGAAGGCACTGAGTATGACACAAGGATGACAAGAGCTAAAGGGTATTGGGCAAGAGGTAGTTAAGACTGGCCTCCTTGGGGGTGACTGAGCAAGGATTTTAGCTTTCCCTTCTCAGGCAAAGATAGTAATTAGGGCATGGATCCCTGGGCTGTGTAAATATTTGTGGAGATCTCAGAAACATCCAAGGTAGAGGAGCCTGGGTGGGGAAGAAATATTCTCTTTATAGACATGCTGAGACCCAAAAGTCTTGTAATGGGAATATTAATAAGCACAACCTCAATACTCCAAGCTGGCAAAGCGGGATCTACTGTTTACATTTTTCCCTCCTTGGGGTTTGCATTTTGAAGGGTGGGGCTGTCCATATAAGCATGGCCATTCCTTTCTATCTCTCTCAGCTATAGAAAGAAGGCTGTTGTAGATGCCTACCAGTTTCTGGATGCCTGATTACTCATGATCTGCTCATCTGTTTTCTTTTTCTACATTTGTTCTGTATCATTGACATGAATATTTGCATAAGGAAAGAAGATAAATAAAAAGATGTGTGCCTTATTTCTGTTCACTATGTTACTTGAAATTTGCTGTGAGCCAGTCTTCATGGGTAAGACAGAGACTTAATGATTCTACTTAGGTTTGGAAGTTTTAGTTGATTGCATTTTTTAATTTCTATCTGCTATCAGCACAAATAACTTGACCCCACTCATTATATTTTTGAATAATAAGGGTGTTTTAAAAAATCCTTAATTCTTTAAAATATCTCTAGATGAATCATATTGTACTTTTTGTAAGAGCTAAAATGCAGTAACAATTGACGTTTAGTATCTTTCCTATACATATAAAATGAAATGTAACTTTTAAAAATGATTTTTCTTCTTTAATGAAAATTATACCATGGGTTGAATTTGTAGAAGATGGGGAAGATTGAAATATATCAGTTGAAAGTTACCTTCAGTTGGGACTGGGAGTGGGGTAAGCCTTTCTTTGGTAAGCCTTTGCATTGTGGTTTGATTAGCCCACATTATTGAAGAATGTATGAAGACCATAAAGAAATACTTAGACAAAGTCAAGAGAGGTTTGAGTTAATTTTATGTCTAAATCAGTTAAGATCAACAAAAAAACTCCGTTAGGGAGCGAGAACATGATAGGGACATAATTTTTTAAATCACTATCCAGTAAAGCCTTCTGTATTGAGCATATGTAACCCAAACCAGGTATGTATAGAATTCCTAATGTTAATTAATTTTCTGTGTATATTGAGTTTCAAATATGAATTTAGTAATTCAACAAATATTGAAATTCCTATAGCATAGATCTCTGCATTTCTGTGTCTTTTCCTGTGCCTACCCATATGTATTATACCCTCATTTCCTAAGTACTAGAAAGTACTTTCTCATTGTTTTTCTTGTTTGATGTCATTTACTTTTATTATACATGTTTTATCAATATTCTTAATACTCTTAAATTTTCAACTCATTCAATAAATGTCTTTTCACCATTTATACAGAAACTGATAACTATCATAGCTGAAGATACAGAAAATGCATACTGTTTGCCTCTGAACTGTAAGAACTTTATAATCTTACTGACAAAAATGCATGAAATGACTAGTGCATAATGATGTTGATTGTATGTGTATAAGGATTTCCAAGAAGAGAGAGATCAACTTAGTTTGGGTTGTCAACAAAGGGACTCTGGGAGAGGTAGGACCCTGCCTGTTACTTGAAAGACAACAGATAAAGTGAGGGGAGGGGGAGAAAGATTCAGGTTGGCATGACATGAGGTGTGTATCATTGGTAGTGGTTTGATTGATTCCCTATCTTATTGGAATAGGCTGCCTTATATGAATGTGGGGCCCAGAATCTGCCATACTCTTTCAAAACCACCCAATTTGATCCTTACCCTATAATTTTAGACACCAGCCATGGATAGAATCAGGGAAATCAGAATTGAGGTCTAAGACCATGCCTGTTTCATTTCTGTGACCCCAGTGCTGGGCACGTAGAGGTTTTCAATGAATGTTGATAGAATGAAGGGAACTTGCAGAATGCTGGATTTCCCAATGCAGCTTGCCTGAGAAATGACCACTGATCCCTGCTTGGACAGACCCATTGATCTGAAGCTTTCTTTTCCCACAGTCTATACCATGGTGGAACTCTGGATGTTTAGAAGCTCTTTCCAAATAATGAACTGGAAAGTACTTCTAGCAGCTTCTGCCCACTGGTTCTGGCTGTGCCTTCTCGAACCAATTTGGCAGCCCAGCAGCTCATTTCAGGTGACAAAACATTTCCGGCCCCATCCATTTTGGCTGGTCGTATAGTCACACCTATGCACTGGGCTTCCTCTGGGGATGATCAATTAGTATGGTTCAAAACGAGACAGGTTAGCCCAAATGGCCTGTACCTTTTGTTCTCTTTCTGGTGGAAGGCAAAGACACACTGACCTCAGGAAATCTGATTTTGCTGTGAGAACATTGAAGGTAGTAATTCTAAGAATCACACCTTCCATATTCCCTGGCATTTCAGTGCCTACTGACTGGGAGAGTAGCCTACCCTTCCCCACGGGACAAGAAAACAGCCCCTTTAACCTGCTACCTAATCCGTATTTTCATTTTCCATTTTTTATAGCATATTGCAGTCACATGTGTCAGTGTCATGCTCCTAATTGGCAGTTTGTGACCTGAGGCAAGATCTACCACTTTAGCCAGGACATTCATGCAGCAAGAGGCACTAGCAAGTTAGGCAAGATGGGGCTGCAGGAGGATTCTTCTCTTTCTCCTCCACTCCAACTGGGACTTTTCCCAGGCAATGCGTCAGCTGTAAAAAAAAATATGACTCTTTCCTCTTCTGCTCCCCACCTCCCAACACATATGCACTTATCAAATTGAAGACTAAACAGAACACAATTTCAAGAAAACTTTTAAAGATTTCAATTTCCTTTAAAAGAAAAAAGATAAAGGACACGTGATCAGCTCAAAGCACCATGCTCATTGCTGTGTGACACTTAGCTCTCATTAACAACCAAGTATTCTTCCTATTTTGTGGGTAGAAATGATCAGGGTCTCCACACATGTCATGTTTAAATCAGTGATATTAAGAGTCTCCGTTCAGGGAAATTTTCTGACTGCACTGAAGTTGGTTTGTGAGGCAGCTTTGCGTTGGTGAAGGGGAAGAGCGCTCTGGCCGTGTCTGGCAGAAAGCAGGTCTTATTGCCACCTGTGGCTATTGAGCACATGAAATGTAGCCCATGATGTGCCCCAACTGTAAAATGTGCACCAGGTTTTGAAGACTTAGTAAAAAAAAAGTAAAGTATCTCATTAATAGTGTCTTCTGTGCATTACATGTTGAAATAATAATATTTTTGATGCATGGGTAAAAAAATATATATTATTTAAATTATTTTCACCTGTTTGTTTCTACTTATAGAAATGTGACTCCTAGAAAGTTTAAAACAATGTATGTGGCTTACAGTACTTTTTGTTGGACCATGCTAACCTGAGAGACAGGGAGAGTGTTACTCAAACAGAAATCCATGATAATCCAGTGTCATCTCATGAATTTCATTGCTTAAAACATTAGACAGCGTATTTTTTCTTGAATTTAAAAATATCATTTTCATGTTTATCTAGAAACCTATGATCAATTCACTTCCTGTTTTGGTACAAGTTAAAAAGAAGTGATCGCTATTAGCTGTTCTAGTCTACGGAAATGCAGTGTTTTGCTACCATCATAGTGCACTGTTAGCAACAGCCCCCCCCCCAAATTCCACAGGCCCATCCAAGGGGCTCTTAACTCCACCATGGACTCTATGTCCCCAGATTTAGCCTGGTGTGTGAGATTCTAGGGATTCAACATCTGAGTGTTACTTAAACTTTCAGATCCACTGGACTGGAGATGAAGCTCATAGATCTTGTGAAATCATTCAACACATGGCAGTCTGCAGATGTGCCCTGAATTATGAGATATCCTATTATTGAATCCAAGACACCAGTGCGTGAGTGAACCATCCATCCTCCAATTTTTATCCATAGATAGTAATTGAATTATAAACTATGTACTGTGAGATTTATAATGTATATGCATTGTATGTATGTATATATTATGGGTGTTTCTCTTAGAAATGTGAACATTAAGTTATTCTGTTTGTTTATTATTCTTGAACTGTAAATTATTTTAACAACATTGACTTACTAGTCTATTAATCTTTCATTTGAAAATTATTAAAAGTGAGTAATGGCTTGGAAATGTTGCTACATTTAGATTTTTAAAATTAGCCCATGGTGCAGGTGTTTCTAGAATGGGAATGGTCGTATACATAAACCTTGATATTAACCTGAATTATTCAAATACCCCACTTATGGTTGTCCCATGAGGTCTTTTGCCTTCTTGCTCTACTGCCTGTAAATGGAGGCTTTTTTGAATTTCTTTCTTCATCCTCCTTCCTGGCCTGTAGTAGCTGGGAGCCTCTATTCTCCTTATACAAAACTGTCTTTCAACGCATTCTGAGGTTAGCCAAGGCAGGGCTGGTAGCATTGGTCTGATTGCTCCGAAAAGGGGGAAAAGAGATCTTGGCGTCTGAAGCTGCATAGTCTTGTATGTGGCTTGAAATGTGGCTACTGATATACTATAAATGTAAAATATGCACCAAATTGCAAAGAAATCTATTTCAAATTAACAAAAAGAGTAAAATAGCTCATACTTGCAAACATCATAGGACATAAACCTGGCTTCTGAAAGTAAGTCCATTTCTATGTCAAACCTCCACTCTGCAAGGGTAGGAACACAATCCATTTGGAGCCTCCCCCCTGCTTCTCTCCTTTGCTGAGGGCTGCATCAGCATCACCTGGGAGTGTGTTACAACTGCAGATTATCAGGCTTCATCTCACGCATGTGAATCAGAAGTCCTGGGGATGAGGCCCAGGAATCTGTGCTTTGACCAGATCTTCAAGCAACTCTGATGCAGGCTAGCGTTTGGTAAGACCGGGGTGAGAATGAAGACCGTTGGGAGTGGAGATGGGAAGAAAGCATTAGGTCTACAATGCAGTCTGTTAATATAATGCGTCGGTAGATCACACCCATCATTGCTGTGATTATATCTACTCTCACAGTCCTTCTTTCCAATGCACCAATTGGCTTTAACACATCAGGGGCGTGCCTACTGTGGCCCAGAACCTGTGATGAAATGTTCCTAGACGCCCAGGGCTCTTTGTTTCTCTAAGAAGTTTTTATTGAGTCCCCTGAATAGGTCATTATTATTAGCTGAGAATGCATTTCCGCTCCTCTTATCACTGCCTCTCCCACCTGGATTATGTGTGCTCATGGTTATAGTGTGTCCTAAGGGGGGCATGGACCTATCTAGATTTGAAGGAAATCTGTATGGATAAATATGGGTAAAATTGGGATTGGTATATAAAATTGCATTTATTTTAAAGGTAAAACAAGATTGTAGGATTGCTTCGGGCTGTGCCAGGAGAGCCTCCAGAGAGGGTATCCACTCTCCTTTGCTAGTGGACGTGTTTAAGGAGTCCTGGTATAAGTGACTTGAGGGGTGGGCAGACTAGGACTTAGAGACTAAGTTTGGGCACTTAGTAACCTATTGATAAATGAGGGACTGTTCCAGTTAGCCTCTTTATTCTGTTACTGATATCTACCTTTGCATCTTTTTATTGTTTTATTCTTAATTATGTACTAGCTATACTTGAATTTGTTTCTTCCTTCACATTCATTGTTTCTCCTCCTTCTTTCCCTCCCTCTGTTTCACCCTGTGTCTTCTAAACCCATTGGCCATGGTTATAAGAAAGCCATTGATTAAGCCAACGTTTGAATATATATCTGGGGGGCCTCTTACAGACTCCTTTTTGCATTGGTGTTCTGATCAGCTGAACAATAGATCTGATTTATTTTATTTTATTTTATTTTATTTTTTTTTTTTTTTTTTTTTTTTTGAGGGCAGTGTCACTGACCCTCATATGTGGGACCCGAACCGGGGCCGCTGGCGTCCCAAGCCAGCGCTTAACCACCGCACCACTCGGCCGGCCCTGATTTATTTTAATGTAAATGTAGTTGTGCTTTCAGCACTCACTGCTTACTTAGATTTCTCTGCTCAGCCTTCTGCCAAGCTCAGCATATTGTGGGAATTGGCTGCCGGCTCAGATACTGCCCGTGGACTCCTTGCTGGGATTCTCCCCATTCACAACCCTTTACCCCATGTTTGTGCGAAGCTCTGTGTACCGAACAGAGGAGTGTCATGTGAGGTGCATGCCTTGCTGTTTTCCTCACATCAAAATGACTGCGGGTGTGAAGTAGCATATTCACCCACATTTTGTAGACTTGTTTTGGAACTCTTTTAGAAATGGAACCCTGGAGGTAAATCTGCTCCCTCCCCCACACACACACACACATTTCCTTTAAGATGTTTCTTTCTCCTTGCCTTTTATTACAGCCTTTCCATTTTCAAAAACTGGTGAGACAGTAAGGAAATCTTATAGCTAGATATAAATGTGAATTTGAAAATTTCCCATTTTGGGGTTCCAGCAATGCTTGATCATTGTTGCTTTGAGAGCAGTGGCATGTCAGATTTATGAAAGGAAATGGACCCGTCTTTGCTTCGTTTTGTTAAATAATTCATAGGGAAAAATCCATGATTTTTCAAAGATCTTTCTCTATTTCAAAGAACACTGAAGTAAAGAATAGCAAATAAGGAAACATTAGCAATTTGGCTCCCTTTTCTTTTACTGTCAGAAATATTCTTGAGCAACCTTGGGTCTAAGTCCCCATTTATCAGCCCAAATTGGTCATAGCCTGCTCCCCTTTAGTTGCAAGCAGGAAAAAATAACAGCTGAAATATGGAGGATTTTGTATTAATTCTCTATGCTGATTGCATTTTTCCAAGATTTATTTTGAAGAAAATACACTAGATACTATGGACATGTGTGATTCCTATCTGAAAATAATAAAGAAATAGGTATTCAACTAAGTTCTGAATTCTACCTTCCCTTTTCTCCATTTTATTTTAAATAGTCCCCAAATGACTAAAGAAAAAGGAACCATTCAACGCAGTGGAGCCTCCTGTCAGGTTTTACGGGCTCCAGCCACTGGGGTTGAGCCCACACTGATGTGAACTCCATAATCAGTTTTGATCACAAGAATTTGGAGCAAAGTATCACCTGGGCAATATGATTATAAATGAAAACATCCATTTTTCCAGTAAGAAAGAAAAATCAGCAATTCGGATTTATAATAATGAGAACTATAATGGATTCCTAGATTTTTTTGAATTAGAAGAATTGAAGAATAGTTATCCAAGGAAAGTGGGGGTGATGAAATCAAATATTCTCCATCAAAACATATCTTTTAGTTTTCCTGAAAAAATGGCATGGAGTGGTGTTATGTTTTATAACCTAATGCCACTATAAGTACTCTCCCGACCTGAAGAGCAATCTGCATAATCTTATACACTCAAAGCCATTTGTGTAGCTAAAGTGGGTGCCCCTCTCCCACACAATAATTGCCAGGTTTGGACTTACTATAGTAAGACTGGGTGCCTCCTTTCAGCCATATGTTTTCCTATTGTTCATTATTAACATCATAGAATTCTTATGGTGATCCTGGGGAAAGAACCCCACTATCAATTTGGCCACCTCGGTTGACAGGGCAGTGTCACTGTTGCTAGGTTGGGAGGAGGCAGAGCTGGGACTCTCATGGAATGACTTTCATGAGGATCCCTGCATGAAAGTCTAGAGAAATCCTCAGGCAACTGTCCCTACTTCCCCTTCTCCTCAGAAAAAGTTCATGAACATTGTTTTCCCCATAAACTACAAGACAGTCATTTGCCTAATGTAATTAGACTCTGAGGGCGCTCCCTAGATTTATAAAGTCTCTTTATCAAAAGGAACAGAAAAGTTCCTCTCCTTTAGTACGCTTATTACCCTGAGCAGGACTTTGAGGACTGAGCAGGACCTTATTGGCCCAAGACCTGGTCAGGAGGGAAACTGGACCTATAACTCTCTTTCAATCTGCTGACTCAAGGATAAAACCACCCCAGGGTGTACCTCACTGGGAAGGAAAGAGACAATGGCAACCTGTGCAACATCTAGAGAAAGTACCAAGAGCGACTCCAAAGTTCCAAGTTACAATATCACAAGGTATAGACATGAGAATGCAAGATTAAAATAAAAGAAGTAAAAAAGAAAGAAAGAAACCTAAACCCTGGTGCATGTAAAAAGCTCAGGGCAAAATACCCTCTCCAAATGCACCAAGCAGCTCTCAGTGGTGCATTCCAAACTCTTTCTAGGAGCAGCACCCCCACTGATGTCAATGGGAGATCTGCACTCAAAAACATTGGAGCAGTGACAATAAAGATCCACAGTATACCACCACCACCCAAAACACACCTGCCTAGTGTGGGTACTGAGCAGAGGATTTCCGCCGTTGGCAACCAGAAGATAAATGAAGGGCAGAGACCAAGGGAGCCCATCTACAGAGACCTTAGCTTGTGTCCTGTTCCCTAAAATTTAGAGCCCCAATCAATGAATGGACAGCCTGGCAGCATGTTGGAATCACCTGGGGAGTTTTAAACACATAACACCCCAGACCCACCCCCAGGATTCTGATTTAATTGATCTGAGGAGGTGCTCGAGCACTGGTGTCTTTTAAAAGCTTCCCTGGCGATGCTAATGTGCAGCTGGCTGTAGAGCTTACATTATAAAGCTGTTCCAAAGGTGTTGTGTATGTGCCAGAGAGCAGGGTGGTCAGCAGACTTGCCCTGATCCCTGCCTCAGGGGCTCAGGAATGCAGGTGGAATTAAATCTTCATATATGAAAACTGTTGAGAAAATCAAGTATTGATCTGACTTGAGGGACTTTTGTGTTAGTCAACTAAATTAGTGCTGTACCTTTCTACTAGTAAAATGAGAGTACCATTACTATAAGAAAATATAATGTTCCGTAGTATTTTTATTGTGAGACAGGGGATGTGTGTTACTGTACTCAAATGTACAGTTTATGCACAATTGTAAAGTTAGCTGTAGTCCGTACACAGGCGATATAGATATCTCTTTTAAGATCCGTTGGAAGAAAGATTCCTCATTCCTTAGCAACACCACAGGAAGCAGGATTGCCTCCAAGAAAGAAAAGAATCTTATCTTTCCTAATTATTCTACACAAAAAGGCAATAGAACATTCCATTATTCTAATACTTGAAGGGGAATCAATGCTTTTACTGATGATTCTCATGTACGTTATCCAAGTTTTGGAATGGAAACCTGAAAACATACTTACTTTTCTTTTATTATTTTTTCAGTGCCATTCGCTGACCTCTCCTGCAACAAGAACATGAGATGTGCTCTTTCCCGGCATTTCATATGCCACAATAGAAAACAACACGATGTGTAGGAAGGTTACGTGTTTCCTGGGTTGTCGGGGGGCTGATCGTTTCAGGCACAGTACAAATAGGCATATATATTACTTCAGCGTTTTCACTGTAGGCTATTTGGAAATGTGTCATTTAAAATGTGGAATCCTGGCACAAGATTTTCACACTGAAATTTTTTCAAAACTATCTAAAATGTGTCTTATTTGTGAAAATGCATCTTATTAATCCATTGTGATATAAAATAACAGCTGCTAATATGATTTTAAAGTTTGTAATAAAGTGCATCAAAATGTCTATAGAACGGATCGTGACAGCACAGCCAACAAGCGATATTTCAGGGACTTTTAATATGTAAGTAAAATGCCAACATGGCAGAAAATGAAAACTCCCAAATGTATCTTTTCTGACTTTGACATTTACTTTTATAATTTGGACCCCACACCCACTTGCTCTAGGCATTTCTATTGTTAGAAAGAAAGACAAATACAATAGTCATTGATGCTAAATCAAATGCTACAACCCCTGGCATCAGCCTACATCAGTTAGCTAGTGCTACAATAATGCTGTGTAACAAACCACTCTAGCTCAATTGTCATTTATTCCAGTGTCTGTGGGTCAGGTAGGATTTGCTTGATCTTGATCAAGGCTAGGCTCAGTTATGCTTGGTTCCATGTTGCAGGTTGGGTCCATTTCTGTTCCAAGAATCTCATGCTCCTTGGGTCAGTGGTTCCCCAAGGCATGTTCTTCTCATGGCAATGGCACATATGCAAGAAAGATGAGTGGACACATATGAAACATTCTAAGGTGTAATCTTGGAATTGGCACATTGTCATGTCTACTTGCATTCCATTAGCCAAAGCAAATCATTTGGCCAAACCTAAATGATGGGGTTAAGGGAAACATACTCTGCCTCCAATGGGAAGAATTGCATCAATAACAATAATGCAATCTACCAGATGGCCCATAATATATTTCCCCTCTGACAAATGCCTATGATTCTCCTTAAAGGAAAGCCGCTGGTGATAACTGCAGCTCTGTGGTGATGCTGGGACAGGAAGCTTGCACTGCTGTGGTTTTTCATTTTAAGTTTATGATTTGTTATCAACATAGCCATGTAGTCCTGTTAGAGATAGTATACTGTAAGAGTATTTTCTGGTGCTGGATTGACAACGTTAATATCCCTCCAACAATTGCTGTCTTTGTGACCTTGAGCAAGTTACTTATTTGCTCTGTTCTTTGTTTTCCTCATCTGTAAATGTGGAAAACAATAATACTTAACAATAGGGTAGTTGTAAAAATTAAATGAGTTAGTGTATGTAAGTATTGGCTTTAAAAATTAATAGTCTTCTTCACCCGAAGTAATGTATGGTCATTCAATTCTTCTGTCTTTTATTCATTATGTTGTTTCTGAAATAAAAACTTCTGGAGGGCAGGAGACATGTTTTACATATATTTTTTTCCAACAAATTTTCCAACAAATCATTACTTTGGCAAGTGGCCTAATACAGTATATTACGTGGTGGCTAAACACAAGTAAATATTGTTTACTTTCCACATTGATTCTGTCTGCCAATATAGGTTTATAACAACCCCTTGATTACATTTATATTTCATTGGGAAACCACAGCACATTACATCTAACAAAACAAAGCAATAATCCATTCCAAATATGTTTTGAGTTGCCTATTATGGGTGAAGAACCTTGCTAGACAATAGGGAACAGGGCCTGGGTTGTGTGTGTGGGGGGGTGGAGTAAGAATTACGACCTGCACAAAGAATGTCCTGTTCTCTTAAAGAGCTTCACCTCTATCAGGAATGATGAGACTCATGGTATGGGTAAAGAGAAGCCAAACAGAAAGGTACATGCCTAGAAAGGTAGTGCCAAAGCTCTGGATTAGCTGAGTGAAGAGCTGTCTACATTGTATGTGAGTTTGAAGATAATAATAGTATTTATCTCAGAAGGTTGTTATGAGGATTAATATATAAAGTACTTTTAACATTGATAACCACTGTTATTATTACTAGCAGGAGGCCTCATGGATATGGGAAAGATAAAATGGAAAGATACACACAAAACACAGTTAAATTGAAACTTGAAGTCCTCTCCAGATGGGAGGGACAAAGCACATCAATGGAGTGGAACCGGGTTCGGGTTTAGACAGCTCAGCTTGACTCTTTATCACTCATGTAAACTGGGGACAGTTCTTAATTTCTCTGGCTGACCTATCAGTCTCTGAAAGAAGTGTGTAAAAAAAAAAAAATCTGTGTCTACATTTGAAGATTTATCAGTTTCTTAGAATTCTATTTTTGCTTATGTATGTTGAGAATCAAGATAGCCATATATTTCTGGGTGGTGTTCTTTTTACCATTAAGTAATCGCTCTCTTTTTATCTAATCATTCTCTGGGTTTAATGTCTATCTGGTCTCATATTAACATTGTTATAATAGGTTATTTTCATTGGTGTTTTCCCAGTATATCTTTTCCTTCTTTGATGCTTATAATCTTTCAGTCTGATTAAATTTTAAGTTTGTCCCTCAGAAACAACAAATGAGAATATTTGTCTTTTTTTGTGTTATTTATATTTATTGGTGCTTACTTATATGCTTGGACTTATTCCTGCTTATATTTTGAATTTTACATTTACCATGTATTAGCTTCTGCCCCAACCCCTTCCTTCCTCAATTGATCAAGTTTCCCTTCTTTAAAATTTTATTTTATTTATTTATTTATTTATTTATTTATTTATTTATTTATTTATTTATTTTTGGAGGGCAGTGTCACTGGCCCTCATATGTGGGACCCGAACCCTGGCTGCTGGCTTCTCAAGCCAGCGCTTAAACACCACGCCACTCAGCCAGCCCTATTTTTATTTTTAAGAATCAACCTTTATATATTTCAAATGAGAATTTAACATTTAGAAAGGTTAAAGTTTATACTTCAATGAGAAAACATTATTAAAGTCTGAAAATAATGTCTCTATGCTTCTCTCAAACATTGAATTTATAAGAATTTTATAATCTTTTAACTTACATTCTTATCTCCCAAAGCATTATCCTCTAATATTTTAGTTCCACACTTTATTATTATTATTGCTATAATCCTTCTTTATTTTATTGTTGCTCTTGTTACAGCTAGTGCTCACTTATATTTTATCCACATTTAATTATTTAATTTTATTTGTTTGTTTTCCATTACTTCCTAAATTTCACTCTTCTTCTGAGATCAATTTATTTTCTTTTGATCAGGAGTCAAATGTTCTTGTTACTTAACATGAGTAGTGATTTTTGATGGTATGTTGGAAATTGTTAATCTATTATTCTTAAATGTCTGGATTTTGTCATTTTTTTTTTAAAGAGCCTTAATGTGTGTTTTTTTTTCCTGGACAGTAGTTAATTTACTTGCAGGTCACCTAGATCTTGTTCTAAAAAGCTTGTTCTAAAATTTTTAAGGGAAGATTTAGAGTAGACTTTCCTCTAGGATTACACTAACTCTGTTCCCATTGTGTGGTCTTTCGAAGGACTTCATTGAATTTCTAGGGTATTAATTTGAGTTCCCCACCCACAGTGGTTGGAACAAAAACATTGCTCAGTCCTGCATGACCTCCAGAATGTTCTAGGTAATTGCTTTTTTTTCAGTAGTTATTTTTTGCCTAGTCTCATGAAGTTTCATCCTGCACAAGTGCACCTTAGTATTCAACCAAAGACTCAAGGGAACCACTATGCAACTCCTAGAAATATTTCTCTGTAATTATTATTCTCTGGTGTTTCACCCTACATATTCCAGTCAGCTCAGTAGCTCTGATTTTGATCATTGTTGCCTCAGTTCAGTGATTCTTCATTTCTCCACTTGGACTTCTGTCTGCACCACAATCCAAAAAGTGCTTCCAAGCAAAAGCTGAGGTGATAAGTTTTTAAATTTTCTCTCAAGGATCACAGTCTTGATCTTTCTATTTGTCCAATGTCTGAAAAGTTGTTTTATATATTTTGTCAATTCCATAGTTGTTTATGGTGGGAGGCTAGTCCAGAAACAACTATTCCATCATGGGTAGAAGCAGAAATCCTGTTGTTGCTTTTAAAATTTTGTCTTTTTGTGGTACTATTTCAATGTTCCCAACACTAAATATATTTTATATTCATGGTGATTTGAAGATGGAGGACTTCTTCAATGTCAAACCCATGTTTTCATTTAATAATGGAAAATTTTATCCTTTTTCTTCTTTAAATATTATCTTTTCCTCATTTGCCTTATTTCTTTTTCTGAAAATTATATCAGACATATGTTGGATTTTTTCCTAGCCTACATGTGTCATAAACTCTTCCTTGTAGTTTATATTTCTTTCTCTGTGTTATAGTCTTTATCATTTCTTCATTTACTTCACTAATTCTCTCTTTAGCTGTATCTATTCTGTTGTCTGACTTGTCCACTGAGTTTTAACAACAATTTTTTATCTATAAATGTTTTATTGGATTATTTTCTATATGTGCTGCTTTTTTAAACAGAATCCTGGTCTTTCATTATAGTTTATTCTTTTAATTCTTTCACTTTTAAAAATATTCTTATTTTTAAAGTTTCTTTCATGTCTTTTTCTATTATATCTGTTGGCTGTACCTTTGAATCTTTCTCATGGTGAATTATTTATTCAAAATGTTTGAGTTGTTAAGTTATATTGTGAACTTATCTTTAGCACAGACATGTTTTCTTTGTGGGAGTCTCATGAGCTTTGGGGTTACATAAATGTTCCTGGAGTGGCTTTGTGTTTCTTTTGTCAGGAGTCCAGATGTTCAGGGCCAAAGTTATCACCACTTTTGGACAAATATTTATATTGATTGCTTACTTTGGCCTTTCTTCACCATTTATAATATCTAAATTTAGACCCCACACCTGTATGTGGCACATGTCCAAGGTCTTAATTTCTCTTTGGAGATTTTTTCTTACCAAGGGCTATAAGCAGATAATAAAACTCTTACTGGGTCAGCAAACAGATGATTTCTAATTATTTTTCCCTTAAAGAAACCACTCCTTGAGTTTTTAGTTTGAATTCTCTCACTTATGTGGGTGCAAGGCTACACATCCTATCACCAAATGAGTTCTCATACTCCCCAGGTTGTAATAGCACTGACTTTAAGTTTAGGCTTTTAGGTTTTTCTTTGTTTCTAGCCCCTTGGTGATTTGTTTTCCACTTTTAAGTTTGGTTTTTATATTTAGAATATACTATTGTGTACCCAGCATTTCTTTATGTATGGTATGGATATGGGGAGAGAGCAGGGATGGAATGTTCAATTGAAATATCAAGTAGCTGAAAGTTGATCCTTAGTGTAAAATGAGATAACATCTGCTTCATAAGGTTTTTATGAAGGTTAAGCAACTGAATATTTGTAAAACACTTAAAGTAAATTCTGTTCTAATATAAGTATAAATCTTATTATTACTATCCTTAAATTTTTTTATATTTTACAATGCTCATCTATAAAAGGAGACTGTAATACAGTCTTCATACCACACTCATTTGTAGTAGGAGAGACTGATGCATACTTCACAGGTTTTGATGAAACTTTAAATGAGATGACACATTTAGGGGCAAAATGAATGAGATCATTGTGTGACGATGGAGAACACTAAGTTGTCTGGATTGTTAAAACAAAGGGTTCATGAAAGGGAATAATTGGAGGTGATGCTGGAAAGCTGGTTTGAATACGGTATTCCAAGACATGGAGTTTGGATTTTATTAAATAGGCAATGGGAAAAAGTTGAGTAATTGTGAGCAGAATTTAAACCTGATTAATATCGAGCCCCAGGAAGATTAATCTGGGGGCCACGTATAAGATGAACTGGACAAAAAAAAGAGGCTGGAGATCAGGAAACTAGTTAGAAGCTTATTAAAAGAGTGCAGGTGCAAGATAATGCCAGCACAAATCACAAGAGTTGGGTCAATAATAATGGAGAAAATGGAACAAACCCAAAGATGCTGTATCTGTATTAAGGGTGTGTGTGGGTAGAATAGAAAAGACTTGGCAACTGAATGGGACTGATGATGGGGTGATGTATACACAAATATATTAATTAATTCAACAAATACATGGTGAATTTTCACAGCCAGAAACAGCTGATCACAATAAATGGTAATAATAAGAAGAACAATAATACTAATAAGGCATATTAAAATGACTAAGTTCTAGACACTTCTCTCATTCAGGAGCCGAGGTCCAATTTTCCTCTCTTTGGATGTGGACTGGCCTTCAAGTATCAGTTGCAACCAGTAAAATGTGGTGTGAGTGAAGGGATATAACTTCTGAAACTAGGTCAGGAAACGCATGCAGTTTTCCCCTGGGTCTCTGGGAAATCTCATTTTTGGGATACTTCCTTTCAGAACCTAGCCACCATGCTGAGAGAAGCTCCAAATTACTGAATATCAAATTAAAGAATAAAAAGATCTCCCAAAGCCAACACTAGAGGGATTGAAAATGCCATGTGGAGGTGCCCTAATCGACAACTCAGGCATCGACTGCCTGCCTGTGAATAAGCCATTTAGGATGTCCAGCCCAGTTGAGCCTTTTGATGACTCTTGGATGGTATCTAGCTGTAACTACATGACAGGCTCCAAAGGAGAGCCACCCAGTAGAGTCTACTTCATGAAATCATGAGCAAAATAAAATGGTTCTTTTCAGCTACAAAGTTTTGGGATAACTTGCTACACAGCAATAGATAACCAGAATAAACAGTGAATATGTATGAAATGCGTATTATGTGCTATTTACTGTGGTAAACACTTGAGAGTTCCTCAACTAACATTATCAATAACCTTATTATTCTTATTCTATTTTAAAGATCAGGAAACTGAAGGTGAGGGAGTTTAGCTGATGTGCTCCTAGTTGTGCACTTAGTACATGGTGAAGCTAGGGTTGGAATTAGGTCCAGGCGACCACAAAGACTGTATTGTCAATCACTATGCCTGCTGCAGCCTGCGTGCTTCCAAAAGCCATTTCTGAGACAAGAATTCCAGTGCAACTAAGTTTACTTGGAAGCTGATGGCAGTAAAGTCTAGTGGGGTTGTAAATGAAGCAAAAGGGAAGGGATTGAAGCCAATACGTGTGGGTTATTAAGTACTCATAAGTTTACCACTGTTCCCCTGGAGCTCAGTCCTGCTGCGGAGCCCAGGGCCGCAGTACAGAACATGCTTCAGGGTTATCAACGGAGGGGTGAGGAAGCTGGAGGATTTATCCTCTAAACCCTCCTCAGTCGTAGGTTCAGGGCTACTTCCAGGGGCATTTACTCTCTGACACTTTTGGTTTGACTAGAAAATGAGCCAAGTATGGCCCCATGACCCGAAAAGGGACCCCAGGCAGAGAGTCACAAGTGTTTGCAGTTAGCAGCCTGGGGTGTGCAGACAGGAATGCTGAGGGCATATGGGAGCATCTGCCTGCAAGGCTGTCACCCTTGCACTCCTCTTGGCCACACAGATATTAAGTTTAAAATAGAAATAGCACAGAAAAGGTGGAAATAAATAAAAGAGCTTCTGCCTTAAAGTGCTGTCATTTGAAGGAATGTGTGAATGAATGTATGTGCATGTGTATCTCTGAGTGTAAAACCAAATGCACTTAGAATTTGCAAAAGTAAATTGAAGGGAAGAGTGAGCTACTGCGCCACTTCAGGAATGATAAAGGAGAGAACTGGAATCAGTCTCACTACTTCTCTGGAATGGTCTCTTTCTATCCACCTGCTTATTTGTGTATCTTTCCACCAACACTGGGATGGAGATACATGGCTTAGATGTGGTCAATTGTGGTCAGGAGAAAAAGTGACTATTTGTTTTACGATCCATTTATTAGACATTCAAATTCACTTATAACCAGCTAAGTAAAACTGTTGTAAAGCACTGGAGTTGTATCTGCTGCCTGCTACATCTTTACAAAGTGCTCAAGCCCAAAGCTGAAGCTATGCTTTAAGAAAGAGATTTAGAAACTCTCAGTCATTGTGAAAATCACTCTGAATTTGTGCTTCTTATCCATCTCTCAGTTTCTTTTATGTCATAAATATGTAATAATATGTAAAATGCATGCTCATTATAATTACTTTTTCCATTTTTAAGTGGTATTTCAGGATCAGAAAGAGTCACTGTAAGAGGTTGGAGCAAAGCATGAATAAATTAATTTTATCACTAGTGATTTGTACTTTGGGGCTGGGTCCCTGAATTTTAGAATATGAAAATGAAAATGGTACCTAAAGACAGTAGTTAGATGAATATTTGGGTAACATTAAATCACCTTTGCCACAAATACATTAACTGTGGAGTGGAAACATGAGGGTCAAAGGGAAGATGATGTGGGGAAATACATTAATCATAATAAATATGGTGCTAGGCCCTGAACTTTTATAGATAGCAGGCTTAATGAAAACATTAAACTATTCATTTAGCTATTCCCCTGCACATACATGTGAACATGATATTCAGCTCCCTCATTGGAAGTACTGTGTGTCTCATATTTTGCCTGCTGGACTATATCTTCATGGGCCCTTCTCCAAGAGGAAAACTTTTTTTATTTTTATTTTTTAAAAGTCATCTCAGCCTAGTGGGATGGAGAACAAAATACCGAGGTAACACAAGAGATGGTACTGAAGTATATGGACTAAGCTTAAGTGTGTTAGTTCAGATAAAGAAAGTTTTCAAGTTTAATCAGTTTGGAAAAATGGAGAATGTTCTTACAGAAGGCTTGGTTGACATGGAAAAATGAAAAGACAAAGAAGAAATAGAACAGGAATGAATCTTGGACACTTTTCAGAGGCAAATACAGACGCTTGTGTTTAATCCATAAAGTCAGATATTTCCTGTCTTCACACTGGGCAATATGCTTAATCCACCAAGACAAAGACCAGAATGAGTCCTAACGGCAAGGTCAGGAGATTCTATTACTGATTTTGTCACAGACTAGCTGTGTGAACTTGGATGAATTGCATCACTGCCCTGGTCCTCCCCCCACAAAAGGAAAACAAAAACCAAAACAGGAAGGGTGTGTAGAGTCTTTAAAAGTTCTTTCAGCATTCTGGATCTATAAAACCCTACCTGATAGAGGCTCTGCCTGAACAGAATTGAATGAAAAAGGAAAATAACTCTTGTAATCATATCTTAACATTTAATTTGTCATTTGCTTTATGACATATGCATGGAGCTTGTTTCACAAGGGCAATTGCCTTGTGTCAGTAGTACAATATTTTGTTAGGCATGTGTGACAATACTGCAGAATGGATCAGCTGCATGACTGTTTGTGATTTGGCTTCCCCTTAGATGAAAATGGCCAAAATCCTAATCATGAGTTCCCCGATTCCCTCACCTCTACAGACAAAGTATACCACACACACACAAAAAATTAACTAAAAAAAAACAAAAAACCAACAACTTATTGACCATGTATTGGACTCCTTAGAAGATATACAAGGGGTAGCAAAACAGCGGACAGGTTTTCAAGTGGCTATGATGCTACCTAAACAGAAGCCTGAAAGTGCTTTCTAAGGAGCCATTATTTTATGCAACCATTATTTTATTCAACCATTGGCAAAAAGCTTATCCGAAACTAAGAGAGATGCTTGAATTGGTTAGGGGATCATGTTGAAAAGCATTAATTAGTTGGTTAAATACTTATAATGATTCCTTGCCTTGTAATAAAATCAGGTGCTTAAAAATAACTCTGTAAACTTACTTTTTGAATAACCCACAAATAGCACCTTAATATCTAAGGAGGGATGATTTATAGTCACAATTATCTAGGTTTTGTATATATATCATCCTGAGGTTTTGTATGGGTAATGTCAATTTTCACTTGCAGAAGGAAACATGTCACAGCATTTCACTGGGCTAAGAAAATAGTGGCATCTGCCCACAATAAGGCACCTTACCCCAGGAAGATTTTCTTCTCCCTCTCCTCTGGGGAGAGTAAAACCCTCTATCAGGTGAGGCAGTATTGAACAAATGCCATAAAAAGCAATGCCAATTTTTCTGAGATTGTTAGCATAGTGAATATCATGTTTATTTTTATTGCAAGCTATCACTTCTAATTTATATGAACCTAAATATAATGTGCCAGTACAGAAGAGGGCGTTTATGTCTGTCCAAACATACCAACTCATGTATTTTTCCATGGTGCAATATAGGTTATTTAACTCAACAGAATATTAAGATTTAATCTATCTTTTGCAGCATAAAAGGCCAACAATTGAAAAGTCTCATAATTTGGATAAGGAATTTAATCTTTGTGGCCTTCCCAGGAAATGCTTCTAGTTAGAGAAGTAACATGGCTGGTCAATTCAGATTGGTACAAAGAACAACTGGAAGCCATTTTGGCTTGGGGACTTTTCAAGGTCATTGTGACCTAGAATAGAGGAAGATATCTTTTATTCTCCCTGAAGAGTGACCTGGCTAAGTGGGGTCAAAGTTATTCTCATTTGCACAGCTGCAGATATATTTTTTATATGTTCTGTGTGTACTCTGCTCTTTTACTAAGACTTGGCTAATAATTTGACACCTTCTATCAGCTTTCAACTGTAAAGAAAAGTTGATAAAATACTGAGTAGGAGGAAGAAAATAATCAGGCAGATAGTCAATGGGAACAGGGCAAATTGGGCTTTACCTTTATTTTATTCTGTATTAAGCCTGTGTCTGCTGACTATTTGTTTCTAACACCTGTACTCAAATATTTTTCTCTGATATCGAATTTGGATATTGACTGCCAGGAATAAAAGGAGGAAATCAAAATTAAAGCAGAGCTCTGAACCAAACTGCAGAGAATTTTCTCTTTTCAAACATAGGAGATAGAAAGGAATTGTCACTGACTCTTAGAAAATTACCCACACTTGATTGAATGAAATGTTTTCCACCCTTACATCCATGATTTAATTCCTTGTGATATAAATTCCTTCCAAATGTGGGTATGGCAGCATACTAAAGTGAAAAAGAGAATTGACAGAATTATTTGAATAATATACATTATTTCTATCTGCATAGAACTCCATCCTTTGAAATACCAACATTTAACAATCCCCTATCACCAGATTTTTAGGGTATACCCCCTCCCCCAATTTTGGGTTAATGTTAATATGATTTTTAAATATCTTGGTTGATTCAGTGAGTAATTAAATGAATGAATGAAAGACAGACAGACAGGTTCTGCTACCCAGCATGTGTAAACATGTTACGCCTCCTAGGCACTAGCTCTTGAGAATGTCCACTCTCTAGCCTTCTCTGCCGTGCTTTCTGCCCAAAAAAGCTGGCTTATTTGGACTACGTCAAAAGACTTCTTTGATAGCTGATTTCTAGGTGGGTACAGCAAGGAAAGGGGGAACACTGGAAGAAAGTCAAAGGAAGAGAGGTCTAGGATTGGGGACTATTTCTCCCGGCTCCCAACCAGCAGGATGAGCTCAGGTTGGCCACCTCCCTGGACCAAGATCACAATTCCTGGCAAGGCAGCCATCTGCACATGGGTCTCTAGTCACGTTTTGGTAACTTTTCGCTCTCCTCTGCTCTTCAAGTCTAGGGGAGATAGTAGCCCTGTTGTTTCCACCTCCTGGGTCCTGGCAGTTTCCCTACACCTTTTACTACACCCTCCTGAAAGTGTTCTCATCTGAATGTACAATCTGTTTCCTGTTGGGACACTGACGTGTTAACAGTGTGAATTGCACAGTAACGCTGATGTGTTAGGAAGTGATACAAACCAACATTTTGCCCTTTCATATGTTTTGTGTATGATGTGGTGGTGGTGACATTTTACTTCTAAATACTATACTGGATTCTTTGAAGAATTTCTTACAAATGGACAATGTGCAATTCAATGGAATGGAATCTTACTGTGAAATATTAGGTTAAAAAGTTACAAAACAACAAATTATGTTATGTTATATTCTATATTATATTGTTATAATATAATATATAATATATTAATTATCATTTTGTTAAAAGTATAGAACACATCTAAACATTTCTGAGCAGGTAGACTGTTGGAGACTTTGATTTTTCTTCTTTAATTTTTTTCTGCATGTTCCAAACTTTCTACAATAAATATGTGTTGTTTTTGTCAATAAATGTTTAAAAACTATTAACCAAATGAGCAGTTTCTTAAACATGTAATGTCTTATATGCCAGCTGTAAGAAATATGAAGTTGAATGAGCCTTCTCGTTTAGGGTGCTGCTTACACATATGCATATGCCCGTGTGATCTTTTTCTCAGTAGAATTCTATTAAAACTGCTCCTGGCTGGAAGGATGTGCCAATGCCACATGAGCCCCAAGTGGTTGCTGGCATTCCCAGATGAGACTGAGAACCACTTTGCATCACTTTCCTCAAATCACAGTCCTCCTAGTTCTTTTCCCTTCTTCTATCCCTCTTTTCCTTTCTTGTTCTTCAGGAGGATCCTCAGTGTGGCCTCTTCCTCCCCTGACCATGCTTCTACCATGCCTGAGCTCAGTTGGATGCCTGGATTTGTCTTGTATTCTTCCATCTTGGTTCTGCTTCTGACTTGGGGTCACCCCTGTCTCTTCTGCTCTGTTTCTGTGAGTGGTCTTCATGGTAACTCCTCTGGGTTCAGGCCAGTCCCTATCCCCTTACCTTCCATATTTCACCAGCATGGGCCTCCCTCCACCAAATCAATATCTTTTTCATGGATAGGGTTTGGGTCTGATTCATGCTATTTACCTAGGATGTTATATAAAATCTTAGCTTTCTCCGAGAGAGAAACTTTTCTGTTTTGTGTGATCTATGACAGGTGGATTCTTTAACAATTTTACATGTGCCTGAGTGAAGCCATTTGGGGTTTTACTGTGTAATCATTTCATGTTGAAGTACACTAAACCAACATATAACTTAGATGAAAATTTCATGATCTTCATGTCATTTTTCCTGATATGTCTCAGCAATGGGAGATCCATAGTTGGAATTTCATGGAATGCTGTGCCTTTTTAATATAGGACATGTCCATTAGTGGATTCCAATTTGGGATATATTTTTTAAATCAGATAATTCTATATGAAGAAAATTTTAAGAAAATTAGGGATAAATCATGTGGCTAAAATAATCAAGAGAGCAGATCTGAAGTAAGGATCCATCTCATATAATATTTATGTAGCAGATTCTATCATTGTTCTGCCCATGTACCCTTAGATCCCCTCACTCCAGTGGTGTGTGCCAGCCTAGCTAACAGCCAACACCTGCAACTTACTCAGAGGACTGCCCTTGGGTCAAAGGAGACCCCTTCACCCTAATGAAGTGTCTGGGAATCAATATACCCTCTGAAGCATTGCATAACCAATGCCTAACAGCCTTGGGGACACAAGCATCCAAATTGCCTTGTCCCTTAACCAATATTTTATATTTTATCCCACTTAATCCCTGAGGTTACCCTTTAGTCACTCACTGCAATAACTGGTTTAATAATGAGTGCCTATTGATCGTCTTTCCTTCCTTGTATTCCCCTGCCTCCTGGCATACCAGTGTGCCTAAACCTCTCAAATAAACCAAGCACACCCATCTTTATTTCATATCTGCTTTCTAAAGAACCCAGAATGTTATTAAAAAGGATATTGAGGTTATGGCCCAACTTTGAAGGATTGTAGTGAATGCCTGCCATGCTTCCTTGTAGGTTGTTCCTTCATGTCGCTATGGGCTGGTGGAGACAGCATTCAATAGGAAGGGACTGCTGAGACAGCGTGCTAGTTTTCATGCCTTTCTAAAAGCATTTTTATTTTTTTTTTTAATTTTTGCAATGGAATGCTTCTTCTTGTTAGTGGTGACATTTGAGAAACGATGGATACTAAATTTAGAAAGCAAACCTTAACTTCTAATGGGAGATTTTAGATTTGGTTGGATTCAGAATGGCATGTCACCATCTTTATTTCTATGATAGGAAGACAGTCGGCAAGATTGTCAAACAACAGGCTTTATTAGTTACATAGTCCAGCCTACCACTTAGGAATAAAAGCAGGTTATTTATTAAACATTCACTTGACTGACAATGGCTTAAGAGAAGAAAAATATCCCTGGAAAGGAAAAACAAAGTTCACAAACTCCAAAGTTACTAAAGGTCCAAACCTTTCAAAAACCCCCAATTCTGTTTTGCTTTTCCTTTCCTTGCTAATGGTAACACTTCATCATGCATTTCACTTTGGACAAAGCATTGTCATTGCGAAAGCATTCTGTAATGAGCGGCATCTCATGGCTCTGCATGTACACATCGCGCTGTGGTGATAAAGTTTCCCTAATACTTACATCTGAAAATGTTATGAGACTAACCATCACACATTTCCCCCTTTCTTCTCTCATATATATTTTTCAGAAGCAATGTACATAGAAATGACAGAAACCTTTTTCTTCATGGTATCTAGTGTTCTGGGGTGTGTGTGTGTGTGTGTGTGTGTGTGTGTGTGTGTGTGTGTGTGTGTGTGTATTTGCATGTTTGCATATGACTGTGGGAAAAGAATAAAAATTATGGAGTAACTGAGGTAGAATGAACTTGAGAGAGAGAGAGAGAGGAAAGGAGGGAGGGAGAGAGAGAGAAAGAAAGAGATTGATTATGCTTGGGAAAAGATTGATGTTTCTAGATGCAAACCTTAACCTTAAAGGAATTTGTCTTAAATAAATCAACTATGATGCGAAGTATAGCAAAAAGTGAACTGGAATTCTAATGCTGATTAAGTGTTTAGAACTGTGTCACCCAGTATAGTGGCTACTATCCACAGTTACATTTAAATTAGTTAAAATAAAACAAAATTAGAAGTGCAGCTAGTCATTAGACTAGGCACCTCTCAAGTGCTCACTAGACGCACGGAGCTGGTGGACAGACCCAGTGCCGACACAGAATTTCTCCACCACTGCAGAAAGCTCTGTGGACTGCTGACCTACAATAGAAAGCATGAGCACTTTGGCACCGTGTACCAACAGCTACAACCACATGCTATCATCTGATGAAGCATATGGCAATTTGTTTGTCCTCCACCCCGATTTCCTCTTTCTTTCAGGGTTTTGAAATAATAAGAAAAAAAAACAGCCCCCTAGAACTACAAGAAAGAGAGATGAGACAAAAAGAACTGTTGTAAAACTAAGAAGCTTTGAGGAATCTGAAGCAGATGTTATGCTGGGAGCTAGTGTGTACGATAGTACCACCTGTACCCACTTAATTCCATCCAAATGCATTTCCCCCACACTTACCATGAAGAAAGACAGAGTATCAAGGATTTAGAAATATTTGGCGGAGGAGGAGGAAAGGGAGGAAGAAAGCGAGAGTAAGGCCTCTAGTTCAGATGTGGGGTTCATCTGCAGATAGGAATAACGATTTACCCCCAGTCATGCTCCTGGACTCTGGGTAATGCAAGTTTTGTCTGCTCAGAGTTTGACTGGTTGACTGGACCATCACACAAAGCCATTATATATACACATGTATGCAATTATACATCAGCCACTGCTGATATATGTATATTGTTTGGTTAAGGATATGGTGGAGAAGTGAAAGTTTTGCATGAAAACAAAGATAATTCTTTTATTCCTCCGACAACTGGTTTTGTTGCATATATGTCAGAGGATTTCAATGGCTCTCAGTCTGTCGCAGGTGACATTGCTTTAACCCTTTTTCTTGTAGCAGTTGGCTCATTTTCTGGCACAACTCTTCTTTATTCTTCCAGGTGAAGAAAGCTGCCAGTTTTAACTAGTTGGTTCTGAGAACTAAAGGCATTCTGTGGCTAAACCCATAGAGACAGAGTGAATTATCTGATGAGTAATTTCAACATTCTCTTCAAAAACAAATTGCCTGAGAAAGGATACATTCCTCAGAACATGTCATCATTTTTCTTCCGGAAAAGTTACTAGTTCCCATTAATGGGTGTAAATCATAAAATCTAACTGCCCTGGAAAAGAGACCATTTTGGCTTTGATGTATATAGCCCATTATTTTACCAAGCTTGGGACGGTGGGATCTTTCTGGAAAATTGAATAGGAAATGTCAGCCGACTGAAAACACCTCCCATCTGAAGGCTCAAACAGAGAGTAAGTGCTGTCTCAGATCTCTGATTTGCTAGCATCTCTGATTGTTCTCTTGGCTTGGCGTAATTCTTCTCTCTTTGCAGAAGAGGGCTCATTTTTCACATTCTCTCAGCCAATGTTTTCCCTTCTGACCCATAGAGAGAAACTTGAGATCATCAGCTTCATTTTCTGTTTGATTCTCCACATTTGTGACTCCCTTAGAGGGAAGATAAACACTTCATGTGAAGACTGCAAGATGAACTTTTGGATTCAAGTCACAGATTTCTTAGTTCTTTCATTTATTCATCTACTTATTCATTCAACAAACATGTGTGAGTCTCTGTGCTACAAACTGAATCACGATGAGAAAGATAGACATAGTCCCTCTCCCTTGAAGATTACATTCTAGTCAAAGACAATGACTAAGGATATTAGTTTTCTATTCCTGTCATAACAGATTACCACAAATTTAGTGGTTTAAACCTGTACAAGTTTATTATCTTATAATTCTATAGGGCAGACGTCCAAATACTGGGCTACAGGTTTCTTTCTGGAGTTGCATTTCTTTCTGGAGGTTCTAGGAGACAATACATTTCCTTACCTTTTTCAGCTTCCAGGGGCCACCTTCATTCCTAGGCTCATGGCCCCCTTCCTCCATTCATAACTTCAGTAATGTCATAGGAAGTTTTTCTCATGTCACATTTCTTTGATCTTTCTTTTGTCATCATGTTTCCTCATGACCACAGCCAGAAAGGGCCCTTTGATTTTAAGGATTCATGTAATTACATTGGACACACCAGGATAACTTCCCCATTTCAAGTTCCAGTAGCCTTAATTACATTTGCCAAGTTCCTCTTGGTCACGTAAGGTAATTTATTCACAGGTTCCGATGATTATGGCAGGTGCATCTTTTGGGGGCCATTATTCTGCCTACCACATCAGGTGAATAAATAAATAAACGTAAAATAGTTACATATTGTGGGGAGTGCTGTGAAAGAAACAGAGGGGGTGATACGAGAGAGGATAAGTTTAGTTGAGAAAGGCATTCCTGAGAAGGTGATATTTCAGATGAGTGCTGAGGGTTCAGAAGGAAGCTGCCTTCATTAGTCAATGAGGCTCAACTTGGTATCACCATCTTCTTAGAGATCCTACTCTCCTGCTTAGAGTTGAGTAGCCCAGGGAGGGATACCTGGCTTGGGCTTGGCCAAGTGAACCCTTTTCTGAGATTTTTAAACTTGATTTCCAGGGAAAGTGTTTCCATTCCTCTCTGTGGGGAAGTTGGATGCATGAGGTCCTAGAATAGTCATCAGTGTTTCTTGCCTGTAGAAGGTATTCACATAAAAGATGAAAGCTGGCACATAGAGTTGAATAAAGACAAAAGACACCAAGACTCATTTGCTTAACGTAAAATTGCTAATTGTATTATGTAGAATTCTTTTGATTGTTAAGTGTTAGAAACCAAAAACCTAACTGTCTTAGGGAAAAAAAAGAGTGGATAGAAACCTGATTTCTGAGGATGTCTGTGCTCCTTCCCTTCTCAGGGTCCCATGAATCGCCCAATAAATTTCACTCTTTTGCTTACAATAGGTAGATTTTTAGGTTTCTATCATTTACAACCAAAAGAAATTTAAATAATAAAATAGTAATCTTTCTTTAAGAAATCGTGACATACCGAGGGCTTTATATAGGAGCTAAACATTATTTTTAACCTATGTAAAATGTTATCACTGAGATTTTATTTTTTTCATTCCAAAGCCAAAAGTACTTATTTATATCACGTTATAAGAGTTGGCTTTGATCATTTGTCCAATTGAAATATATATGTGACCTCCACAGGCTAGCTGTTTTCTTTTTGCTTTTTAAAAAAATTGTGAGACACAGCATACGTATAGCATAGACATGTAAAATATGTAAGTACAATTTAAAGAATAGTAATAGATAATAAAATCAGCAAACTTGCACTGACAGAGCATATGAACTGTGCCTTTGAACTTCCTTTTAGCCCCTATATATACCTCTCCCTTCCTCCCCTCCAAAGTAACCACTATCCTGGGCTTTCTGTTATTTATGTTCCCATTTTTCTTTAAAATATTACTATGTACGTATGTATGTATGTATTCCTAAGCATACTGTTTTTAATTTGCCAATTTTAACATTTATATAAATAGACTCGTACAATATAGTCTTCTATTAGCTTGCTTTTGTTGTTGAACATTGAATTTTAAGATTCATTCACATTGTTCATTGATTTTCACTACTATATACTATACCATGCTATGAATATACGACAGTTTTACTTATGTGTTCTATTGTTGGTGGACCTTTAGATGGTCTTTAATTTTTTTTTTTCTATTTTAAAGAATGTCACCTAGGGCACATGTGTAAGTTTCTCCAGTATACTTACCTAGGGATACAATAATTGGGTCATAGGAAAAAAAAACATCTTCAGCTTTAGTGGTAATTCCAAGTAAGTTTACAAAGTAGCAGCACCATTTTATAATCCAACCAGTAGTGGACAAGATATAACATGGCTGGCTACACATGCCAACTAAATTTGGTATTGTGAGAATTTATTATTATTATTATTATTATTATTATTATTATTATTATTACTAATCTGGTGGGTGTGAAATGGCATCTCATTGAAACTTTAAATTAGATTTTCCTGACCAATATTAAGGATGTTGGTCACTCTGCGTGTTTATGAGAAAAGCATGACTTTTCTTCTGTAAAAGCACATTCACATGGGGACATTGTATATGTTGTAATTGAATTCTTTGTCAGTTTATTTGTGTTGCAAAGTTTCATTCAGTTTGTGAGTTGCCTTTTCACACTTTATTATATTTTTTAATAAACATATTTTTAAAATTTTAATGTAGGAGTATTTGTTGCCTGGGATTTGTATTCTTCTATTCAATTTTCTGTCTATCCCTGTGTTAACACCACCTGTCTGCATTACTGGAAGTTCATAAAAAGCATTGAGAATCTAGTAAGACTAGCTTCTTTAGTTTTGATAATTTTTGATTACTTTTGACCATTTGCTACTCCTTATACAATTTAGATTACTTAGCAATTTCCACAAAAATCCTCTTGGGACTCCAATCTGAACTGCACTTTATCTAGAGATTAATCTGGGGATAATTGTTATCTTTAAAATACTGTCTGCTTATCTATGGACATGATTGGTTCTTTCATTAATTTGATCTTTTTTGTGGCTTTTGACATTTTAAAATGTCCACACAGAGACCTTACACTATTTGTGTTAGGTTTCTTTCTATATATCTTATGCTTTTATTAATATTTTAAATTGTATCTCTTTTAAATTGTATTTTGTGTTTGTTACTAGTACATAAAATGCAATGGACTTTCATTTGTTAATATTATATTTGGTAACCTTGCTTAATCTTCTTTTAAAATTTAGTGTATTATTTGAAGAACCTTAAGTTTTTATGTATATACTCTTAGCATACAAAGATAAGAAAAAATAGGTAAGGATTAGAAAGATACACAGCATTTTTCATTTTTCTCAAATGGCTGTTTGCCACATCACCTACGAAATCGGATAATTTTATTAATTTCCAATCCTTATTCTTTTCATTTTTAAAATATTTGTGTACAGCCTATTCAATCATACAATAAAGATGGTTTTCCTAAGATGAGAATAAATTATTTTAATATTTTACTATTGAGTGTATGTTTGCTCTGGGTTCATCATAAATAACTTTTTTATCAGATCAAGAACAGTCTTCTTTCCTGAGAGGCTTTTACAAATTATTATTATAAATAAAGATTGAATTTTATTAAGTGCTTTTTCTCTATATATGGTGATCATATGATTTTTTTTCTGTAGCTTTTAATGTAATAAGTTATTTAATATATTTTCTGCTGTTGAGCTAACCTTGCATTCCTGGAAAATCCCAGGTTAGTCATCAGGTATTATCTCTTTTATGCAATGCTAGATTCAGTTGGACAATATTTTGTCTAGAATTTTTAATATATGTTTATGAGTGAGATAATCTATATATTTTCTTATTTTTCTCTCTTTCTTTTTTGGTTTTCATAAGTTTATACTAGTCTCATAACGTAAGTTAGAGAGTGTTTCATTCAGCTGTTGCTGTAGTAATAACTCATTGTCTCAATGGCTTGCAATATAATTTATTTTTTTTTGCTCATGTTACAAGTTATATTGTAATTCTGATTTTCTTGGCTGGGCTCATCTGGGATTTTTCTCCATGTCATTGTAGAACCTTTTCCATTGTAGAACCCAGGCTAAAAAAAGCAACTCAAATTTGGCCCATGCTGTTTTCATGACCGAGGGTAGGAACATAAGAGGTATGAACCAAACTAACTGTGGCAAATATCACAGTTTCTCATTATTCCCTGGCCAAAGAAAGGCACATGGGCAAGCTCAGAGTTATTGAGGTGAGACATTATATTCTGTCCCTTAGAGATGCTTGACAATGACAGAACAGGAACAAGTAATTGTTAATAAATAGCAGCCTACCATGGCCTCCCTTTGCTCACTAAACTTTTCTTCCTTCTATGGGTAAAATACACTCACCTGCTCACCAAGACATCCCGAAATCTCATTTATTTATGGCATTAGGATCTAGGATCCAGTCTTCTACATTATGACTAGATTTAACTTCTCTTACCTCTGGAACCTAAGTGCAAAAGAGATATCTTATGTGCACCCATCAACACACATCCCATCTATAATGGTGGAACAGAGTTAGTAGAACCTAAATAAAAAGCCCTTTTGGAAGGAATAAAAATGGGCAGCTCATCATTGTTACTAGTCCATTGCAATTCTGAAATTTCTCTGGGAAAATGTGGTGAGGCCCCATACTCTAGAGGTAGTAAGTAATTTTTGATGAGACTCTGGTTATGGTTCCTGGGAGCAGTTCCCAAATCCATTGTTCTCATTGGCTCTTAACTGTGCTCTTTTGGTTCTTCTTCCTGTTCCTTAATTTTCCTCAGTCACATCTGTAGAGGGACTTTCTCATCTACTTCCTGCCAATAAAATGTTTGTAGCTCAGCCGTATTGAATAGTCATACTTCTTTTTAATCCAGGCTGTTGGCATTTTTAGAAACAAAATTATCTTAAACACTTTCAAAAATGATTCCTTTCACTGTGCAAAATGAAGTATGCTATTTTCTTTGTGAGACTTTGTTCTAAACCTAATTATGACTCTTTTGAGCTTATCAGGATTCTTGCCTTAGTCTTAGCCCCTGAACCATTCTGTTCATTTGAAGAGGGTTTATAGGGAGCCATATTAATCCAATCAAAGAGTTTAACAAAGGTGTGACAGCCAGGATTCTTCATTTGGTGTTTTCTCCTAATCTGTATTTTAATGGCCCTGTGACTGTAAATTTGGAAACCGTTTAGCATATACAGTGATAGCTGTAACTTTCAACTCTTCAACTCCTGGAATTTCTGGAGTCTCATTTTCCATATCACCTCTGCAATAACTTGAAAAGCAGAAATATACCTAATAAACTTGTGATTTGGATAGAGAAGTTCTGAGACAAAAGAATATCTTCTGAAAGAACATTCAGGTCAGTTTTAACAAGTTGTGTGTGTGTAATCTATTCAGTTCATTTCAATTTTACATTGATTTTTATAAAATTTTCCTTATATAATTTTATTAAAATTTTCATCTCTGCAGTGGTTATGATCTTTTTTTCTATTTGCCACTAATAATAATTATATGTACTTTCTCTTGCTTTTTCCAACCCAACCTGAGAGTCACTATTGGTTAACAGAGGTTTTGATTCAACCATTTGATTCATTTATTGCATTATGGACTTCTCCATGATAATTCTATTTTTTTTAAACTCTTTTTTTTTTGCTGTTTATTTTTACTTCTTTCCTTTTGGAATTGAACAAATTTTATTTATTACAGCTTTTCTCTAATTGTTTTGATTTTATATATTCTATTTTCTAGGACTTACTTTTAATATTTATAACTGAAATGTGTTGATTTAAAGAATCAAGCTCTAGAGTTAACCAGCATTTATATATTTTCCCTCACTTTACTCTATCTCTCTCTCCACACCTACTGTGGTCACCCTGTAGAGGTGATATGGATCTCCCTCCTAAATTTTGGTTTGGACATCAAGACCAATGACATCACACACCCATCAAGATGATAAAGTTTATTACTGGTATAATAAGGCTTTCTGGGGAGAGCAGGGTGGAATCACAAGCTGGTCCAAACACGTCTTGAGAAAGCAGGGAAAGGAGACTGGCTCAACTTTTATTGTGGTTAAGGGTTGGAACTTGAGAAGGGTTCTTGCGCACTGTCAGGGGCTTGTGTGGTTTGAATTTCCTGCCAGTACCAAAGAAGGGATAACCTGGCCTTTCTTATCAGCTTGCCCATATGTAAGGCAGAAAGGAAAGGGGAAGTGATGGGACTGTCAGCAGTCAAATATCATCAACTGAGTCAGATTTTTTATTATAATTCCTCTCATGTTGAGATCCTTTGGGACTTTAGTTCCAAATTGTTAATAATTTACTTTTTCATATATATCAAAACATGTTTGATTTAAGTAGGAGTGTGATTGGTTTCTTAGCTCATTACCATTTCTCATATCTGACATTTTACACTTTTCCATTCATTTTGCTAGATATGAAATATATTTTTTATATTTTTGTAAATATATTTATATATATATTTATATATTTTTCTGAAATGGTCTGTAGTTGATAAAATTACTGAATGTTAATTTTTCCTGTTAAGTATAAAACAAATTTCTCTCATCACTTTAATTCTATATTGTCTTCTGGCATCTATTTTTGCCAATGAGAACTCAGAACTCCAATCTGATTTTTGATTCCATTTTTATCTTTCAAATTCTTTCTAGAAGCTTTGTTCTTATATTATAAAATTTTTCCTTTTTTCCAGTACTTCTAAAAATTATTATCCTGCTTGGCATTCCATGAGCTCTTTTACTCTGAAGTCTTAATTCTTTCTTTATCTCTAATCTTGCTTCTCACTAATTTGCTCTTTATCGGTATTGATTCTACTATTCAGTTTACATACTGATATTTTAATCTTGATATTAATGCTTTTGGTTTTTAGAATCACTTATTTTTCATGTTTGTAACATCTTTTGGAATCTCTCTAAGGATATTCACCAAGTTTATTTCAAAGTCTTTTTTTTTTTTTTTTGCTTCCTTTATTAGCTTTATTTCTTCATGGGTTAGTTTTGTTCATTCCTCTCTTCAATGTTGAATTTCCTTAAATGTTTGTGAAATTTTGATTGTTCATTTTGCATTTGAAAACACCTTGCTTCTGTGACGATTTTGGCCTTGATGTAAAGCTTATTCTCTATGGTTTTGGGGAATGGGTTTGGCATGTTACCTTATGTTTCATGTGTAGAAGCCTCCCCACTTCTCCTGATTCTTCAGCGATCTGAAACATTGTCCCATCTCCTTGGCCCCAACACTCACACCACCTGCTTTAGTCTGGAGGTACACACCTACTGCTTTGCCCAAGTGAGGGTTGGAGAGAGAAGCCAAAGGCCATGCTGCCCAATCTACAGTTTCTTGTATACTTACATTTATATTTATCTCAGGACCCCTCCTGCTCTTTATTTTTTAATATGGTTTAGTATGCTTGTGAATACATGTATTTTTTTCTTATTTCTAGGGGTCGGGCCCAAACTCACATTTTGAACACTCTCCATTGCCCTACATTTTAGCCATTTATATCTTGGATTTCCATGTAGTATTTCACTTGAAAAGAAATGAGTTAGTAAATGATCCTTTAAAAATGTCTCCAAAGCATGACCCTATATCCATTACTAGTTTCACCTTATAAACAGCCTACTAATAACTTGTATTATGCTCTGTGCATTGCTACATCCTTTATAATACTGCTGCCAATTCATGTCAAGTCAACAGCTTCTGAGAGGCAGTTATTAAGGAGAAAATTTGAATTAATACCAGGAGGGGATTTAAGTAGACCTAAATATAATGTGTTATACTTATAAGAAGAATTTCTTTCCATAATGACAAAAGAAAACAAAACTGACAATAGTTTCTTACAGATCTTGATCTAGTATTGTTACTCTTGCAAACTTAGATGTGGTTAGAGTCCTGGGTAAACCTAAAAAGTATATAACTCAATGAATGCAACATGCTACCCTTGTTTGAATCAAGTTTAGCAGAGAAGCACATATGGTATAATGCAACCACTGGTATGGCTAAAATATAGGCCTTCCTGGGCATGGGAGACCCATACTTTGTTCAGTTTGCAGTATTCTGCAGTTCACTGTAAGCAATATTGGACAGGGAGGTGATTTTCTATTATTTGACTGGGGTGGGTGGAATAATTTTAATTGCTAAGAAATTGCATTTTCATTGTAAAGCAATTCAAGTTATAGCAGATTCATAATGCAGCTATTGTAAAAATGACATTTCAGTGACATTTCTGTGAGAAGAACATGGTGATTTTGCAAATGACATGGTGAGGGCATAGCAGTTACACGAATAACACATTTTTGCAATACGTGTGCTGGGAGCATAAATAATGATGATGGCAATAATATTAATAATATTGGCATTCCATGAGAGAAAATCTATTATCTCTGCAATTCCAAAGTTCTTTAACTCACACCCTATCTACTTTACACTCCACTCAAATAATTGGTCTTGCCTCTTTCTGATGAAAGAAAGCTGAGGAAACAAGTGGTTGCCTAACTGTAGCAAATTAATGGCAAACAGAATCAGAACTCGATTTTCTGTTAAAAAGTCTTTGGGGATGACTCACCAGAATGAGTATCATGCAAGTACTGGAAATTATATCGTTCTGATTTTATTGTAGCTGTATTTCTATCAGTTTCTTAGGGGGACGGTAGGTAGGCAATTAGCATCTTTTCTCTTCATGTGCATAAAAGAAAATGTAGCAGTGTTTTATTTCAGGATGAGCCGAGTTGCTCATTTCAAATATGCTTCTATGATACTCTAATAAGTTAAACAGGTAAGCTGCTTTTGTTAGCCTGAGGGCATATTATTCCCACAGTGGATATGTCATCACCATTTTATTTTCGCAATGTCATTATCATGTCATTAATATAGAAATTTCCCATTTTTCCTCTACATATATTTTAAGAGAAAAAAAATAGCTTCTTAGCAACTATATTGTCAGTATTGGAGCTAAGGATTGGAATGATGGTTGTTAGTATGCTTGACCCATATGGTCAGCATTCTGCTATCAGAGTCATCAATACACTTTATTGAACAGGCCACAAGTCAGAAAAAAAAAACCAGCAAACCTTTAACCCAATGCCTTAGCCACATGTTTTGCTGATTTCATTTCAGTGTGTTTGAATGAAATGGCTCACTCAAACTTAAGACTTTAGAGTCAAAGCTTAATTACACATTATTGACTCCTTGTATTTAATTGATACCTTGTATTTAAGTTGGACTTACTGTATTTGACCGAATGTAAAACAGGTTGCAGCTGTGGCTTTCTTTCAGGCTTGAGGGGAGTCAAGTGTCATGGCAAGAGCAACGTTCAGAAGTTCCAGTTTCGAGCCATTTGAAAGATATTTGCCTATAATCAGTCATTTACTTTATTATGCATTACGTTGGCACCAGGAGCATAATTTGAATGTTACTTTATCATGATGTCATTGCTCTTTCAGAAGGATGGATCAGCTTAGTAAAATTCAAAAGAAAAATAAATTTTTAAAAGTGTTTCCTTGCGTTTTAAACTAACCACTTACTCTTTCATAAATCTAATTTTCTTTCCTGGGCAAAGGCTATATGATTCCCAGCTAAGGCCATTACTGATTTGTTGCTACACTGAATACCAGACAGTTAATGAATTCTTCTGATTCAAAGGCTGTGATTTACATCTTATTTGGATCACTTGATCCCATGGTATCAAACCTTCAGTCAGAATTCTATAGTCTGACTTCTTCTTTTCTTTTTTTTTTTTTAAGATTTTTATTGGGGAATTGGGGGAGGGGAACAGCGTTGGGGAATCGGGGAAGGGGAACAGACAAGTTGCTGTCCTTTTGTTCTTCAGTCTAGTTGTGGAGGACGTTGCCTCGCTGGCCCATGTTGGTATTATCATTGTGCTCTTCCCGGGTGAGGCAGATCGGTCGCCGGCCTCTGGATGGTCGCTCACCGAGGCTATTGGCAGCTCACGCTGACTGCCGGCCACTCACTGTAGCCTATGGCAGCCCACTGCAGCAGGGGCTGCAGCCTACACCTTCGCCGGGGCTTGCACAGCCCAGCTCCAGGTGGAGCCGCTGTTAGCTGTGGAGGGCAGAGTCACTGGCCCTCATATGTGGGATCCAAACCGGGGCCGCTGGCATCCCAAAACCAGCTCTTAACCAGCTCACCACTCGGCCGGCCCTATAGTCTGACTTCTTCATTTTCACAGCTTGCAGGCAGAATCTCCTACAATCTGCCAACTTGGGGCTCCTGTGCTTCTTGTCAGTGTTCCCTCCAATGACTAAATAACAAGGTGTATGAATGCAGGTTAAAGCTACAATGCAAATTTACCACAAAACATTGACATTGTGGGCCAGCCGAGTGGCTCAGTTGGTTAAGAGCTCGCTCAAGAGTGTGAATTCTAAGCAACAGGGTCACCGGTTCGATTCCCGGCCTGAGCTGAGCTGTCAACAGCTGTCACCCAGTAGCAGGATGGCTCAGGTTAAAAAAAAAAAATTGACATTGTAACATCTACAAAAGAGTCGTCACCATATCAATAAGTCATACCTCCATTTCTCTCTCATTGCTTCAGCTAAAAAAGATACTGTTACAGAGCCAAAATGGGAAAAAGATTTGTTTGTTTCATTCTGGTTTTGCTGAAAGGTCATTTGCAAATGAAAATATAAGAAGGACTATTCGAGCTTTTAAAGGTAAATAATCTGATAACTGGACAAGATCCAGAGTGGAACCAGAGAAACTGTCTGACGCTTGGGTGGGAAAAATTATAAAATAACACCATACAAAAAAAAATATGTACAGGCTGTCAATATGGTTATTAAAATGACATGGTATGTGATAGCGAAGACAAATGAAAAGGTCAGGCCTCATTGAAAAGTTTTGTTCCACTGCCATTTAGAGAGAAAGAAACGAAACAAAAACCTGTGTCTTCAGGACAACTAGAAGTCATTCTCTTCAAACAATACAGAGAAAAGAGACTGTCAAATTGGGTGGCTGACCTCATGTAGACAAAATTCTCCTTGCAGCTGAGACTGTTAACTGGTACAGCCCCTTGTCACTGAAACCGTCACTCGCCATCCAGGAATATTTTGGAGAAGACCCAGATATTTAATCTCATTTTCTGTTGGAAGGAATGTTCAATAATATCTAGTTCAGACATTTTATACCCGGTTCTTAGCAATCTTGGAATTTGATAAAGGCAACTCAAGGCCCATAAAGAAAAGTGAGTGGGAACCCCACTCTCTTTTTTGAAAATAGCAGCTCCAATTCTTAGCTAATATTTTGTTCGTAAAAGGGGTTCCACTACTAATATTTGTAAACTACATCCCTAATTTCACCTCTCATTTCCCAGAAACTTAGACCAGAGAGTGGAAGTGATTTATCTAACATCAAGGCCATGTAGCTAAATTTAGTTGGTTAATAGTATGGGAACTATTTTGCAGACTTGAGAGAGAAGTAATAAATGTTGGATACAATTTGGTGACTGGAGAATTAACAAATTGAATAGTAACAGAAAAATCACATTTTCAAAAATTGGTATTCATGTCTGCTGTTATACTTGCTTTACTCTTTCTTAGCCAGAAAATGGGGTTTTCTGCCAGGAATCTTAGACCACATATACAAATCAGAAATTTTCTGTGCTGGTAACAGAGTCCTCAATATGAGATAGCATTGTAGACAATAGAACCATTTTCCATCCCTCAGGTATTTTATCGGAACAACTCATTTTGGTGCCGGAAAAAAGAGTTCTGCCCCTGGCAATATATTGGCTGTGATCCAGTATCCTATGATACTGACCCCTGCTTTTGGCCACCCAGGGTTCAAGGCCAATGGACAAAGAGCAGAGGTTCTTATACTGAGCTCCCAGGCCAATGGGATGGGAGAATCTTTATCCTATCAAGCAACACACATCTCTTTCTTCTGAGCCCAGATTCCGGATGTGTCCATAGGATGCCTGTGACTTCATTTTGTGCAAACCCCTCCCTTCTGTTGTCTGGCTTCCTTTCTTCTTTCAGGGACAGCAGCTGCCAGCCAGCCCACAGCACCATTCTGAGATGCCTCAGGGAACAGCTGGAACTCTCCCAAGGGTTGATTTTACACCACTGAGTTCAGTACTAAATATTTCCCACTTCATGGAAAATAAAGAAAATATATTAAGGAAATACCACTTAGAATCGAAAGTTCCAAAATTGACCAAATATTGTTGTGAGGATTGCTTGCACTATTTATTTTCAGTCTATTAAATCAATTTGTGGTGGTGAGCATTTTCTGTATTAATGGATCATGTTTTTCTGAAGCTCAAATTGAGGTCACATATTAGATTCACTCACTGAAAAAAAAATAAATGCAGCTTTCTTGTGTAGGAAGAGGAAATAGTCTTGCCTCTCTTTAGATTCTAAATTATTTTTTGACACCTAACACTGTCCCCCTCAGTCCTCTACCTCCCACCTTTGTAGAGCTCAGAAATCTCAAGCTGGGGGTTTAAATAAAGGTGCTATGCCTTTAAAACCAGGGAAAGCAAATGGGTTTTAATAACCCAACAGGATCTTGGTCCATCCTAACATTTAATCTGCATGATACCTCACTTCCCAATCCCTCCTTCCATTCCAATTGTAAGCAGAGAGGGTGGTGGGTGAGTGAGGCGTCTCAGATAAAGTGCCAGTAAAACAAGTTTGCCTTACAGCTGGTGAGCCCCAAACACACAGTCACCCTTGCCGTATGGCCATATTCAATCAGATGATCCCATAAACTAAAAACCATCCCCCCTAATACTAATACCTCTTTCCCTTCATCGCTGCTGGTCGCTACGGTGCTGCATTCGACTGTGAAGAATTCACCGCCATTATTACCCTCAGTGTCTCTCACTCTGAAATGTGATCTAATTGCAGAATCCACACCTGTTCCACAGTTCAATAGAATGCAGCTTTGATGGAGGCAGACTTTCAGATCACACACACACACACACACACACACACACACACACACACACCCCACAGACAATTAGCCAGGAGTTCAGTTAGGGTCAAAAATAAATAAATGAATACAGAGGGCGAGTTGATCAGAAAATAATATTGCAGAGAGGAGGAGGGGGAGGAAAAGGCTGTGTTTTGTGGTCACTGGAAGATTGCTGATGGGTGCATAAATAAGGCATACTGGAACATCTGTTCTGTGTTGTGCATTCAGCTTTTTAATGTGTTCAAAGAGCAGCTCTGACGCATCGCTGACTACCACTCCCCATCCGAGCAACATTTTACCAGAAAATAATAAACCTTCCTGGTGGGGTGCAGGGAGCCAAGGCATTCGGGCAATGCCATTAATTTGGAAATATCTCTTTTTCTGGGATTTCAAAATCTCTCTCCCTTTGAACATTGCACAAATTTGGGACCCAGCCTAGCATCCCTATCAGCCTAAACATTAAATCAGCCTGAATAGCTATTCAACCTTTTTTTTTTTTTAAAGTCAGTAAAGGAAAAGGCAGTGGGGAGCAGGAACAGGGGGCACAGTCAAGTCAAAGTTTACACACATTTTCTTTTTCCTGTTTTTATTCTATTAATGTGAGTTCCCATCTATTGGGATTATTTTAAACATGTTCCAGTATTTATTTGTACTGATAAAATTTGGAGGCAGCTGAGGCCCCTGACAGTTGAACAATATTGGCTGGTTATTTTGATACAGTGTGCTAGGCAGCAAAAGATTAAAAAACAGAGCATCCTAAACTGAGGAAAACCAGCTTGAATTCTAAAATAAAATTTTAGCAGCATGGATTTCTCTTGCCATAGGCTATGAGGCTACTATGAATTTCAGATGCATTTCCTGAGCTGTCAATGAGGTGGAAAGATGAGATTGGCATTACGAAGATTTGTTGCGGCTCCATTCAGTGTAATTGCAAGTGAAGGTATAGCGACATTAAACTGCCACCTAAGAAGAGCTCTTTATGTACATACAGTATAGAACTATCTCGCCAGACAACCATAGGACTGGAATGGGAATTTCTTTATGTCACCCTATTTGGCTTTTGCATCTCCCCGTTTTGGAGGTCACAGCCCAAAGGCACCGCAATGCCCATTAGCTGCAGGAGGTGGCTTCCGTAAGGAGCCCAACTAAACGTTGTGGAAGGGAGACAGGACCTTCTGGGTACAGGGCGGTTATTTAAACTCTCTCGTTCCACCATTCTCTCTTTATAATCTTGGTGTGTAGACTCTGGTCTTCCAATTCTTGCCTCAGTCAGCGCTTTCCCACAGTATAGCTACCATGTGCTCTATGTCAAGGGGATTGGGTCACCAGCAGACTCTGCTTCTGGGAAGCATTTTGGGGATAGTAGGCTCAGAACTTGAGTCAAGGAAAACAGATGTATGTGGTTAGATGGGTGACTTTTTATTTTAAATTTCATCCTTTGGTTGGCTTTTCATGGTCCTCTTTTGGGGTAATTTTGGGGGGTTTACAATGATTGGTATCAAGACAACATAATCTAGAGATATTGGATTTGTCATAGCTTACACCTAAGAATTTTATATTTAAATGTATCCTTGCTGCTTAAAAATCCCACAGAATGACAACTTTCTAAATGGTCAGCTGAAGTGGTCATTTCCAAGGGAGTAGTCTACTCTGTACATCCAACACCATCAGTGTGGAAGTCAGTGATGATCTATGGACAGCTATGGAAAATCTAAGAAAATTTAATTATCTTTAAGTTGAAAAGTGTATTTTGCGGATGTGTTGTTAGGATATATTATATACAAATTTACTGCACATAACAATTGCTCAGTTAATGAACAAGGACTAAAACCGGTGAGCTATGATTTGGCACTTTGTCGCTGTCTGATGAATTAAAGATTAGGTGAATTACCAAATTTAAAACCAATGCACAAATAAAACCTTATAAAGATGACCTATCTATTCCAAGGAGCAAACTTACTTCTCAGATGCTACCCCAGCCAATGTGGCGATGACTGGGTTATGACATTGAGGCCTTCCAATTCTTAAGGGAAAAAAAAATAATAACATGTACTAGGAAAATTTTCTAAGTGTATTTATGATTCTCAATTCTTCAGTGAGAAAAATGTTGATCACTTGTGGTGAAAGATTAAGCTGATTTACAATTTTAAAAGTGTATGAGCATGTCATACAAAGCATTAGCCCTCTGAAATATTCTCATAAGAAAAGATTCTATATTTAGGCTATAATTCTCACTATAGCATCATGAAAATTCAAGAGGCATTTTAAATTCTCAAAGAAATCACCCCCCCCCGAGACATCTGCTATCATTCATCCTTTAATTCAATATTTATTGTGCGTTAACTAGATGCCTGACACTATGCAAGGTACACAGCTATAGCGCAATCCCTGTCTTTGTAGAGCTTACATTCTAATGAGTGAGACTGACAATAAATAAGCTAACAAATGAATTTAAAATAAGATTACATTAACTAAGTACAGATTATTCTATAAGTCCAGGAAGGAAATGACCAGAGGGCATAATAAAGAAAAGTCATGACTTACTAAGAAAGGGTGACCATGGGCCTCCTCTCTGAGTTGATATTTAAGTTGGAAGAATGTTCTTGGACCTAACAGACAGGCTATGCTAAGGGTGAGAAGAGCCCCAGATGAAGTTGGGGGTGTAAGTGGAGACCAGATCATGTGGGGCTTTGTTGGCCATGGTTAGAGTTTAGATTTTATTCTAAGATCAGTGAGGAGCAACTAAAGAATATTAACAGGGGGCTAACATGATCTGCTTTACATTCTAAAGTCGTTTATTACATTTAATAATGGTTTCCAGGTTTCTGGCTTTAGTGATTGGTTGGGCAGTTAACGTCATTACTGAGATAGGGAAGACTTGGGGAGGATCTGATTTATGGGGGAGATCAAGAGTTCCTTCCTCATGAGCCATACAAGGGAAATATCAAGTAGATAGTTAGGATATATGGATCTTTAGGGTAGAAGCAAAGTGTGGTAAGGAGAGAAAATTGGGGAGTTGACAGAATATTAATGACATGAAAGTGGTTGAGATCATCTAGGGATAAAGTGTAAATATAGAAGAAAGCCCAGGACTGAGCTCTGTGGAACTCCACAGATAATGGAATAGAGGCTGAGAAGCCAGCAATAAAATGGAGAACGAGCAGTCCATGAGGTAGAGAAGGAAAAAGAAAAAAGAAAATGTAATACCACAGAAGGAGAATTTTCCAAAATAAAAGTGGCAAATCTGGTAGAATACATCTTTATATTTAAATCAGCAGGAACAAAAAACTGTATATCCATTAGACTTGACAATGTAGAGAGTGTTGGTGATCTCTCAAGATCAATTTCAGGGGGAATTGAGGGAGAAATGAAGCCACTTTGGAGTGGATTCAAGACTATCTAGAACAGAAAGATCTAGAGAGAGGGTATGTAAAAGCTTTTTGAGAAGTTTTTCTATGAAGGAGTCAGGGAAATAGGGGTATGGAAGAGGATGTGGTATCTAGAAAAGGTTGATTAAATGTAAGAGGTACTAGAATGATTGAAGTGATCAAGTAGAAACAAAGAAGTTGATGATGTAGGAAGAATCAAGAGAGGAGGAGATGACTGGGGTTGGAGTCTGGAGGGATCAGTTTTGGAGGGAAATAGAGCTAACTCTGTTCTGATTGTGGATGTAGTGATAGAGGATGAAGGCGTTTTTATCTGTGATGGCTTCTGTTTTTGCAATAAAATATGAAGAATGATCATCAGCTAATGGCAGGGATGAAGGAAATGCTAAGGAGACAATGCTTTTATCAGTTAGGATTCAATTAAAGAAGCAGAGCTATTTTTGGTCATATAAAATAATGGATTTATTATAATGATTAGACCTTACACAATTGTGGGCAATGGTGAAGTTATGCAAGGCTGTAGCTTTTGTACCTGGTATTAGGCCTGAAATCATTTTAGGTGAACAGGGATGGTCCTTGGGAAGGAAAGAAAGAAAACTGAACATGAGATGGGAGAGAGCAAGGACAAACTAGGATGCATGGAAACAAACCAGAACCCATGTGGACTAACTGGAACCCATGAAGACAAATTGAAACCTTTGCCTGAGTCTCACCACTTCCAACCTTGAATGATGATGGGGTTCTCCTGCAGAAGGGACTGGCATCCTGTACCACAGAGTTAGATAAGCATCTGGCCCAGGACTCAGAGAAACTGAAGGAGGAGATCCAGTGAGAGGTGGACTAAACATGGTTCGGATGCTTGATGAGCTCCAGGTCCAGGTGAGCCAACATGGTGAGGCTGGAGTTCGGTGACATCATGTCTGAGCAGTGTCTGTGCCTGAATCTCTACACTGACCTTTAGACATAATGGCTGCTGCTTCACTTCTACCTTCCAAATTCCACACATGTTTCTCGTGGACAGCTGTAACCTGCTACTGTACAGGAAAGGGCACTCTGAGGAACATGGTTGTGGCTTAGCTATGTTAGTTCCAGCAGAACTTCCCTAATGGTGAAGTGAGTTTAATAAGAAACATAACAATATTGATGCAAGTGCTCAATTGGATCATTAATTTAAAGTGAAATCAATCAACTTGGTTGTGTTCTCTAGCAACATCTGTGAGGAGAGTGAGGAGTAAGTCTGGAAAAGAGAGAAGTGATTGGTGGGTCAATCTATTGGGGGCCTCAATGTGGTTGAAGGATTGCAGGAGATCAGACTAAGTGAGCAGGAAAGATACAAGCCTAAGAAGAGAATATTTCAATATCAGAGTCGGAGAAATTTTTAGTGTTGGGAAGATATAGGATATGAATATGGCCATGGGTTGGTTAAGAAGGAGCTGAGATGAAGAGGTCAAGGAACTGAGAAGCTAGGCTCATTTACATAGATATTGAAGCCATAAAAAAATGATGAACATTGTGTGTTCATGGGTGTTATGGGGAAGACTAAGTGAGGAACGCACATGTGCCCCATGAATTAGAGGAAGTGACTGAGAGGTAACAGAGACCCTGGGGGAAGAGGGTAGGGTAGAATAGCCAAATGGTAAAAGCCTCAAAGGAACTATTTATTTATTTATTTATTTATTTATTTATTTATTTATTTAATTTATTTTAAGAAGCAGGGGAAGAAATCATTTGTAAGTAGCAATGGGGCATTCATAGGACTGAAGAAGGATAAATGGGTATCTAGAGACAAACAGAAGTGGAGAGACTTAGAGGTAAAGGAGGAGAGATAGACAGGGATGCATGTACGAGTATACAAGTTGTATTTTTTGAGGCAGATCTGTCACAACTTGCAGAGGGATTGGAAGTGAAGGATAAAGGAAAGGGAGGATTCAAGACTGGTCAGGAAAAGTTCATGTTTGGTTAGCTGACCCCTATCTGGAGTTCCAGGTGGCACCAGTGGAAGGAAGGGTGTGGGGAAGAGGAAAGGTATGTGAGGTGGTGCCAGGCTAGGACTTGCCTGCAACCGCACAGGGAGAAGAGGCTACCTGGTGATGGATGGCCACAGAGGCTCAGAATTCAGTGGTCAATACAGTAAGCACGATATAAGACAGTCCGTATACAGCTTGGGGGGTGGTGGCAAATGTTCCTAGCATTTTCATCCCTATTATTTTGCTCAATTGAGTAGTAGCTTCTGGGCTTGTGCTTCCTAGAGGTAGGTGAGGCAGTATGGGAAGAGTTCTAACAGAGGGAAAGGTAGTTTCCATAGCAGCATTGGGCCATCGGTTTGAAAGTCCCCAGGTGCTTGTCATGCTGAAATAACTGAATAAAGTACAGAAAGGATTCTTTTCCAGCCTCCACAAAAAAAGTGGACATTCCACAGAGGCATGTAGTTAAACTTAAAAGTGGCGATGAGGCCAAAGCCAAAACCTAATTACATAAGCAAGTGTTATGTTGAAGCTTATCCTGTTGGGTGTAATCATAAAGCTACTTTACTTTTTTGTCCACTGTTCCTTCAAATGTATTCTGTAGGGCCAGCTAGCTCTTACCTTGTCCTTACATAAAAGTTAGGGCAAGCCTAAGACTTTTCGCGTCATCTTAGACAATTAAATGTCCCCTATTGTCTCCAAGTCACAGAATACAGACTCAAGTGTGGAATTAATATCTCCAGTCCAGCAGAATGATAACAATAATTTTAAAAACTAGGATTGTAGGAAGAGAGGAGGGCTAAGAAGAAAACAGCAGACAATTTCTAACTTGATAAATACTGTTGCGGTGATCTAGTTTCCACAGTCTTTGGCTTTCTCAAGTTTAAAGCTGACCCCTTCTTTGATTTTTTTTTTCAGATCCTTTGGAGGTTCCCCATGTATCAGACACCCCTTACGCCTTACCTCACATCTTCCTTTTGCTTTAATCATTGTGGTGGCAAGTACCAAGGGTAGGTGTAACCTGGTGCCATCTCACCTCTGGTACACCTTGCATTTCTTGCTTCCTGTGCTGAAAATTTTCCCAAGATGGAAATCCACCCAAAACTCACATGTAAGTGTGAAGGACTTTATGCGCTGCAAATAAATCCTCTTTTTTCTGCCCCTCATGTGAACAATTCTGAGGCTTATTCTACTCCAGGAGGTCGTGGTGGACTTGAGTCCCAAGTGCCCATGATCCAGCTCAATTACACACACTTGTATAAGCTTTCCTCTTTCTGTGTTCTTTCTTACCTGTTTCCCCACTCTTCTTTTCATTCACTTTCTAAACTAACCTACCTGTATGCAAACCCTTGTCTCAGCCTCTGTTTCTTGGGGTAATCCATGCAAAGATACAAAGATCACTAGGGAACTCCCACCATGTTAGTTCCCTTGACATGAGTGAATGCATCCTCCCAGCTGATCCCAGCTAAGTCTCTTAGGCTTCTTGGCATCCCATGTTATACTTCCAGCTTCTCTCTGCTAACATCTTTTTGCCCCTTTTGCAGAATCCTCTTAGGCAATATCTAAGATGACCTCTATGTCAGCTCTCAGTCTTTGCAAAGGAGCCTGTTTCTGGTTCATAGAAAACTCTTAAATTGTAAGTGAGAAAAACTGTCCATGCAGGCTGATTCCAACACACTTTCCTCTTTCTTCTGTTGCCAGCCAGCCTTTCAGACATTAGATCTTTCAGGAGTGAGAAAGACACAAAGGTCCTCTGACTCCCATGCTCAAAGGACACGTATTGAGCTCTCCAAGTGGTTTCCCTAAAACCTATCCCTTGCCCCTCATGTCCTCTGCTTTGAGGATGGTGTGGGTTTCACAACATATTATCAGCTCTCTCCAAAATGTTATTTTTCATTTGATCTTTATTTTCCTTTTCTTCTCCAACCTGTTCATGGAATAAAGGTGGATGATCAACTAAGAATTCCAAAATTTGCTATCAAACAAACACTTCCTTTACATATCCCACATGGATATTCACACTTTGATTTGAAATATGACCTCTATTGGCTTGGGAACTTAGCTAAAAGTAGTTCCAATTTAAGATTATTACATATACAAAGCATCCATCTTCATGAGTGCTCTGAGTCTCCAAGATTTGATCACTGGGTATAGAATTGTATGGTTGTAATTAACTTTGTGATATATTTGGAAGAAGTACAAAGATGAGGAGACCCCCCTGCCCCGTATTTAAAGAAGAGTCAAGAAGATGATAAAACTTTAAAGCCTACTCTCAACTTTAGGAAATAATTGATTGGCAAAGAGATACTGAATTAGTGATGTGTGGTGGTTCCTCTAGCCCTCATGTCTTTGTTTAGTTCTTTGTTTGGTGATTAAAAATATAATCATTCCCTCATGTAAAGCTGTTTTCACAAACTTGCTGTAACTCCTTCTGTATTTTGGGGCCTCAAAAGAGAAAAAAAATGATCAAACTGATGAAGAGAGAATAGGGAAATAAATGGAGTAATTATGAGCTAGAGTAACAAATACTACTTAGGCATATACCAATTATTTCTGCAAAATCCACAATTTATGGAAAGAAATCTCAGTGTTTACATATTGATCAGCTTTTATTCATACCAGAAGAGAATACTTTGTAATAAAGATTTCTCACTGATTTGGAGGAAAGTGTATTCCACTAAAGTGTTAGATTACTGCTTCATCTCATCATCTCTTATTTTTACCACCACAACAAAAACAGCTCATGTGCAGGAAAATATTGTACTGTATAAATCTCTTCGTGAATGAATGAGCCTAAATTGTCCAGGTTCTGTTTACTATCTGGCTATTCATGTTCATGTATTGTCTAAAACGAACGTGGCTTTGGGTAACTTTGGTACCAAAGACACTGACAGAGATTTATATGGTTTCAAAACAATAAGTTGACTTCTCTTTGAATAATGACAGTGACTAATGCCATCCCTGCTTAGAGGAAGCATTTTTAATCTTATCCATGTTTTACGGAAGGTGATTTTTGGTTCACAGAATTATAGAAGTGAAAAATAAACTTAGAGATCCTCTCCTTCATTTCCTTCTTATTATGAATGAGAAAACTGAGGCCAGGGAGATTAAATGAGACACCATGGGCTAATGGCAAAGGACTGTTCAGAACTTATCTCCTAATTCCAAAGAATTATACCAATTAGTTTTTTCTATAAGCCTAAAGAGGCATTGCAACATGCTTTGTGAAATAGACACCTGCTAGTTAAAATATGGTGGAGTAGTCCAGTTATAAGTGAAACACAGGGCTTTTTTATTTCCAAAATAAGAAAGGAGGTCAGCTTTCAGATTTTACTTGATATTTGACTGATAATTCTTTCCCTTGTAATCTCACCCAGATTAGGATAATGATGAACCAAACTAAAGATGCTTATAAACAGGCCTTTGCTCTTCCTAGTTATCCATGAATATCACCACAGGCAGGAGCTCTAGAATGCTCACATAGGTCTCTGGGACACTACCCTACACAAGAGATCATTAACCTAATTACAGTGAACTGAAAGAACAATCTTCCATCCTCCCATCCCAGTTCCCAATGCTGGACAACATGCAAATATACCTTTATTGTTACTACTTTCCACTTAGGGTTGTAGTGGCTACCTTACCTGAAAATATGATTGTTTACATTGTAAAGAAAAGATGTCATTTCAAAGTGTCTGTATATAGCTAAAGAGGGCTAAGTAGCTTGGTTGCTTGAAGAGACCCCTACACAGCAGCAAGCCTTGCACTAGGACCTAGAAGTCAGAGAATGAATAAAGGACAGCCTATGATGCAGCATACCACAGAGAGAACATTTTTATATCTGCTGGGGCAAAAGGAAGATTACATTGCATACACGAGAATTTTTCCTTTTTTTGTAATATAGGTGTGAATTGCACTGTTTCTGAAAATTGGTTTTATCTTCAGTGGTATATGTGTTGGGTGAGGATTATCCTCCTCAATATTATGGACGATCAAGAGGCATTCTCATCACACGTGGGTGAAGAGACCCTGACAGGGGCCAGGAATTGAATGCCATAGTGCACCTGGAGTGGCATGAAGAAGGCCTCCTTGGGGGTCTTTTTTATAACCATGCCCCATGCAACAGATATGAGGTGTTCCATAAAAGGAGTTAAGAGTTGCAATAAAAAGGCATTAGAAGGGATCTCTCTCTCTCTCTCTCTCTCTCTCTCTCTCTCTCTCTCTCTCTCTCTCTCTCTTTCTCTCTCTCTTCTCTCTCTCTCTTCCTCTCCCTCTCTCTCTCCTTCTCCCTCTTCCTCTCTCTCCCTCCCTCCTATCCTCCATCCCTCCCTCTCTGCTTCCCTCTCTCTCAGCAAATCTAGGAAGTGGGGACTTCCCTTAGGGAAACTCCACAAAGTGTGTAAGGTTTTGTTCTTTACCCTTAGACAGGAGTTCTCAACCAAGGGTGATTTTGCCCCTTAGGGACCCTTTGGCAACATTTGGGGACATTTTTTTTGTCAACATAATTTGGGGCATGGCGCTGCTGGCATCTAGTGGGTGGAAGCCAAGGATGACTAAGCACACTGCAGTGCTCAGGACAGTTCCTTACAACCAGGGATTATATAGCCCCAAATGTCAGTAGTGCCAAGGATGAGAAACCCGACCTTAGATTAAGAATAGCCACATTATACATCCTAATTTAAGTTATTTCCCCTATGGTGGTATAATCCTCAACCCATCTGTAGGGTATATTCTGCGCATATTGTCTTGTGTATACAGTGCTATGAAAGATGACCAGGAAAGGGCAGCATTGGGAAATGCAGTCTTCCTCACATTGCCCCTCCTTGAGGCCTCTGCTCTGGTAGAAGCATTACATCTAAGAGGGGAGAAGTCACTGGTTCTAGAAAGTAACCATCTGCAGAGAGCTTGGTGACCCACTGTGCCATTTATTTCCATATTATCTCTTAACCTCAAGCCCATCTTTTCTCTATATTCTACTAGAAGTCTGCAAACTACATTTCCCAGTTTCCTTTGCTGGATACATTTCTATTAAGTTCATTCTGTTAATGGGAGGTGCTGACAGGTGACTGGAAAGTGGGAGGATGGTAAGAAGGACTTCCTTCTTATTTCCAGCCCCTGGCTCATCTCTTCAGTAGCAGAGGGCAACTACTGCCCCAGCCTCCAGCTTTTTAAAATACTTCTAGACCCAGCCTTGTGGCATTGTCCTATAGATAACATCACCAGCCCTATGGCTGCACTCCTTTGTGATCAGAACACCAGCTATAACTCACCTTCCTTAGAGACCTGATTTCCAGCTGTGTGGCATCCCCATCCCTGAGAGTTAGGAATGCAGGGCCCTCCCTCTAGACTCCCAAACCTAAGAGTTGTAGCTGTGTCCTATAGTTACAATTATTTTCAGGTTCTCTTTTTTGCTCTTTCAGTCTTCAACACCTGTGTAACCAATTGCTTGTATTAAATCCCTCTGCTTGAATACCCTGCATGGCGTCTATTTTCCTGAACGAAGCCTGACAGATATACTTATGGTAGAGCTGAGAGTAATAGGCAGAAGCCAGCAGAGTAGAATAGAAGTCACCAAGAGGTTTGTTTGGGAGGCCACCATGAGGTAACACTCTTCTTCTCCAAACACATCTGTAAACACTGGAATGTGGGGAGGCTAGCACTTACATTGCATTATTAAAATATAGAAGTGCTTGCTTCTAATCTTTGTGGGAGAAGAGAATCTCTGAGGTTAGCTGTCCTTCCTCTTGCACCTATCTTTACATAGAGATAATGGTCAGTAGGATAGGCCCTCTCATTCTTCTCAGTTTACATCTCTGGACTGGTAGCTATTGTAATGCCTGGCAAAGAAATAGAGAGTACAGATTATTCTGGATTGGTCAGGGCTACCCCAAATATTCACTTCTGGGTTGAGGGGTTGCAGTTATTCAGTCAGGCCACCAGGAGTAACAATCAAGTTTGCACAGACAAGGTCAACGAAGACATGTATGGTCCTGGCCAACTAATGACCATCAGATGTTAGTATAATAATTGTATGATATATTCCAATTTCTATGAACAAATGCTTGTCATGGAAATGATTAAATGTTGAAATTCAGAACCCATAGAGATAAATGGTAATCAAAGAGGCTAATACAAATAGGATGGATATAAACAAGATGGCAAATACTCAACAACAAGGACAAATGCCTTGAAAATGGAGACAGCTCTCCATTACAGAATTAGAATTTGATGGGAACTCAATCCCATGGCATATTCCTCATGGAAGTTTCCAGATTCAATCAAATGTCAATACCTTATTGGCATGAGACAAACTCATTTTTTAACTTCTTCGGACTCCTTTATGAGTCATGTTTGGCCCATACTCCTACTATGGATAGAGACAAATTGGAAAATCAATGATTTATACTCTGGAAAATGCCCTTATTAGAGTACTTTGGTTTCCAGTGACACCATAGAATCCCCTTATGTCTGTCTTATGCTTAACATGAGTGTCTGCAATTTTGAGAAAAAAGTCATCCCTTTTATTAGTTAATAGTTGATTTCTTCATAATGACAAGCTTTCTCTTCTCTTCCTCCAATAGTTGGCTGTGATTACTTGGACACAGGCATAGAACATCATGAGATATTCCCAGCAGCACTGAGCAGAGGAAGAAGTTAGGATGTGTCTTGAGATCCGCAAGACAAGGTAGGATAGCTGGGATACCTGCCTTGGCTGCTATGAATGGACCCTGGAGAGTCAGGTAGGTCATTCAAAACTAATGTTCTTGTGTTTGAAGACCTTATAGTCTTGGATGGGGGACCAAGGAGTGAGCAAACCCACTATTGAGCCGTATGCTGAATGCTGGCATAGGAATATGTGTACCAGGTTCTGTGGGAACAGGGAGAAATGATATATTAAATGTTTCTGAGAAGCAGGATCAAAATTTAAAATAGATGTGATGTCTTGTCCCACCCTTTTCCCTAGCTTTAGTTGTCAAACTGATTTTATCAGTTCTTGAGGGCCCCAGTTCCTCTGTAATCTGACATTGCTCCTTCCACATCTGAGGCCTGCTTATAACTCTGGAAGAGTGAGGGTGAGAAGAGCTCTGGGAGGGTAGGGGGGAGGCAACAACAACAACAAACATAGATGTGATGTTTGGGTTGAGTCTTGATGTATGAATGGGAATTTCTCAAAAAGACAAGGTTGCTAAGGAAGGAAGGTAAATTCCTGGAATAATGAATGGCATGTGTAAAGGCAGCATGAGAGATAATATGTGGGCATTCTGGACATTTCAGGAAGTTCAATATGAATCTTAATGAGTATGAATTTTTATCCTGAAGGTGATAGGGTTTTAAGAAGGCTGTAAAATGATTACATTTATATTTCAACATAACCACTCTTTTAGAATGATGGACAATGTGGAAACTTGGAAACTCCAGTAAGAGGTCATGACATTAAATAAGCAAGGAGGATATGGACGTGAACTAAGCAGAGATGGAGAAAAGTTATTAACTCAAAAAAAATGACAAAATAATAGAAAATGCAGAATTTGGTGACTGGTTAAATGCAGAGCATGGTGGAGAGGAGGAAGATTTTGTGGGTGTCATTACTAGTACCTCCAATCAGGAATCCAAGATGATGGAGGAGAAATAAAATCATTGAGATGCTATTGGAAGATTTTCATATAGCTGTTCTGTCTCAGCTACAAGTATAGTTTTACTCATAAGAGAAAGAACCAGGCTCTGGACATAAAGTTAGAAACAATCAGCATTAAAGTTTTAGTTGAGGCTGTGGACATGAATGATATTGTTTTATGATTTGAAAAAAGAAAGCAAGAGAGACCCAAGAATAGAATCCTGTGACAATTTGCCCAATCATCTGGATAGAGGGGAAAACAGGAAAATGAAAATTAGTTGGAAAAATAAAGATCAAGGAGGCAGGTGGAGGACAGCCGAGAGTAGAGTGATGGAAACAAAAGCAGAAGAAAATTTTATAAAGGAAGCAGTCAACGTTGCCACCCAAGTCATCTTGGCTTGGGTGTTTTAGTAGGTTTATTATGAGTACAATTGGGTGAATTAAAGGGGAAAAGGAAATAGAAAAAGCTAGTACAAATGAGTTTCCCATGACAGTGGAAATGAGAGTTTGCCAGTAAGGGGAAAGAAAAATAAAGAGTAGTGGTAAGAGGTCAATGTGATGTTGAGAAGAGATGGAAGAGACTTGATTATGTTTATATAAAAGCTGAACAAGAAGAGTGGGAGAATAATGGAAGAAGAAAGGGAATGGAATTTTGAGCACATAGGGAGGTAGCTACTCTGGAAGAAAGAAGTCTTTTATTCTGAGATAAGAGGGAAGAATAAGTCTGATATAAATGTAGACTTATCTAGTAGGTCATTGGTTCATGGAGAGAAGTTATAACATGATGGCAGGGAATCTAAATGGCTGCCAATACTCATGATTAAAGTGGGAAATCTATGTTTTGGGGAAAAATTCTGGTTATAAACATGAGCTTTAGAAGGTAACAGGGCAATGAGTGCTGATATTGACATTGCTAACTGAGAGACTTTGAATTATTTAAATCCTTTCTGCATTTCAATTCTTTCATTTGTATATTGGGGATTATAACAGCATTGATGTGATACCATTCTGTGAAGGATGAACACAATAATATTTGTAAAGTATTTAGCCCCTCATAAGTACTCATACATAATTGGGCTAAAAAAATAAAAGGTGAAAACTAAGGTAGAAATTCAGATATATGTGTCAACCAGGCCAACTTGGAAACAAGGGAAAGAATCATTGGAATTTAGTAATAACCCAGGCGAGCATTCACAGCAAAACACTTCTGAGGGCCTTGTGGGTGTCCCCCAGTTCTTGCAGGCACTGTGGGTTACAGATATGCATTGGCACCCCAAATCTGAGCTCCAGCAGAGAGATTGCTACAGTCTCTGGGAAATGCTCTGCTTACTTAGATATTCCTGTCTTCTCAGTAAAGATGGCACCTTAAACACAGGAGCCTTCCAAATATCAATTAAAGTGTCAAAGGGAACACAAGAATTGGGAAACCTTTCATTAGCATTGGGAGCTAGAGAAGAACACCTTTCACATGCAGAAACTTCAAGTAAGTTTTTGTAAATAGACCCTATTGATGAAAGATACCAGGACTCACTTACTGAGAAAATGATATGGCCTTGAGCAGAAAAAAATTGTCAAGAAGATCTTGAAGGCATTTTAATAATACCCTTAAGCAGAGGGTACATGGTGGGAGAACATGATAGGCTGTGGAACTTGCAGGGAATTTACCCTTTGCAAGGCCTACAGAGCCTGAGGGAAGCCACAGCTTGAGGCCAAGCACTTGTAACTGTGCTCTAGGGCTAGCAGTTGGGTTATCTATTGAGTGAGGGCTTCTCCACAAAGTCAAAAGGCTGTTCCTCAACCTGTTTTGTGGTTGAGCAAAAAGAATGAGGCCAGGCCATTCAAGATCTGACCCCTGGCAAAATGGCTTTGCCATACTTACAGAAAGCTCTGACCTCAGCTTCCATCCATTCAGAGTAAACCTCACATCAGGATGTTTAATAACCGCATGGGTAAAATGTCACATAGTGTAAGATCTAAGAAAGAATTAGAATGAAAACCAAGTAAAGTATGAAGGGATTCAGGAGAAATCTATTCACTCTGTTTTGCAGAGAAATAACAGGCCAGATAAAATAGTCATTATTCAAGGATGAATAAACAGGCAAAATAAAACCTCATTATGAGGCATATGAAAAATTTTGTAACTTTAAGAAATGAACATATAGCACTCAAGAGGCAGAGGAAGAGCATACTTTTGAAAAAGATTTACTACAGGAAATGGGAATAAATTTTAAACAGCATATGCTTTGTGATCTAAATAACATTCAAAGACCCCATGAAGCAGGAGATGAAAAATGAGAGAAGAAAACATATTGAGGTGAGAAGGAAACTGGTTGAGAAACTAGAATATAGAAAGCAAAGTGAAAGGAAAATGGTATAAAACTGAATGCGAAATATCAAAATTGAAAATACATTAGAAGCAATAAAATGCTTAATCGGCAATGCTTATAATGAAATCCATAATACAGAGGACACATTTGAAGCACTCTTGCAGAATTAAAAGAAAATGAAAATGTGATAACAATGTTGAGAAAGGAGATGATGGATTCAGAGGACAGAGAGTGGAAATACAGCATGAAGGAAATTAGTATCCCCAAAGAAGATGCCAAATAAATAGAAAAATAGCAATGATTCTAGAGTTTAGGGAAAGTAACTTCTGGAACTTAAGGAGTAAGTAAATATTCAGATAAAATGAGCTTGATGAGTATTGGACAAAATTAACAGAAAGAGATCAGTTTCTGTAGAAGTTTGGGATTTTGATTTTTCAAAACAGAATCCTAGAAGATAGGAAAATAAAACAAACAGAAACAATAAAGACATTATAAGGAAAGAAAACTTAGGACCAAAAGTTAGCAGAGCAACATCTTTAGAGGTGCAATCTGGAGAAGGAAAGAGATCTAAGAATACTACATTTGGATATGTCATCATTCACATTTGAAATCAATAAAAATGCATTGATGCTTGAAATCTGCACGATAGTCCTATAAGTAGATGATAGCATTGTCTGTAATTTTATACATATAAAAAAACCAGAGGAAGAGAGAAGTTAAGTGCCTAGTGACTATAGATTATAATTTATTTTCATGTCTGGCAGGGCAAGTTGTCCCTCATTGTTCTTCTTTTCCAAAAATTTCCTGGCTTTTCTTTTATCATTCTCTTCCAGAATTTGGAAATGGCTTGTTGAGTTTCTTTCAAAAAATTTGATAGGATTTTTATTAAGATTTGATTGACTTTATAGAGAAGTGTTATCTTTACAATTCAGGAACACAGTCTCCGCTTAATTTATTCAAGCATATTTGGGAAACATAGCCTATATATAATCATAAGGATTACATCAGAATTTTCTGAAAAGCAGATCTATACAGAGCATATTCTTTGATCAAAATGCAACAAAATTACTAGTTGAACAATAATTAATCTTTTTCCAAGCTCTTGATGGTAACAAAACAAAACAATATTCTTCTATATAACTCTGGGTCAAATAGGAGAGTAAAAGCGTAATTATGAAATACTAAGAAAATTATAATTATAAACACACTACAGATTGAAACTTATGGTATTTAGTCATAGCTATATAATTGGGCAAATTTATAAAACATAGTTTTACAGTTTTTAAATAATAAAAGAAGTCAATGAATTAAGCCATTAACTTGAGAAGCTAAGAGTAAAACAAAGCAAGCCTAAGGAAAAAAGAAGAAATTATTGCAAATGAGAGTAGAAATTAAAATTTAGTAAACAAAAAGGAATAGAATAGATAAATAAATCTTAAAGTGTCTCTTTAGAAAAAGCAAACAATAATAGAACAAAAAGGATAAAATATACAAACCTGTATTTATTCTAATCAAGGAAAAAAATAAGAGACAAGAAAAAAATTAGGGATAAGAAAGGAGGTGTCATCTTAGATACAAAAACATTTGAAAATCTTGATATAATGAATCATTCTCATTCATATCAAATATGAATATTAACTACTGAAGAGACAGAAAGCATTCTTAAGATGTACTTGCAAAACAATGTAAACATGTACCTAATCAGAGGATTTAAAGAAAAATTATTTCAAATTTTAGAGAACAAATGATTTTCTGACATGTTAACTCTTCAAGGGCATTAAAATATGTGGGAACAAAAAACACCAATTCAAATACTGGCCAAACTCCACCAAAAACTTATAAAACTAACACATACAAAAGAGAAAACAACAAAGTAATCTCACAAATATTTAGATTTAGATGCCAAAATCTAAAATGCAATACTCAATTTATCCAGCTGTTTATGAAATAATGAAAGCAGCAGGTTTTCTTTCAAGAATGCAAAGATAATTCAATATTATGAATTCATTAATATAATTTTTCACATCAATATGTCATAGAAGAAAAATAAAGTGATTATCCTAGAGTATGCCAAAATTATTTTGAAAAAATGCAACATCCATTTTTAGTAGAAGCACCTGATAAGTAGGACCAGAATATAAATGCTATGTTCTTTCTCAGATTGGTACTGATCATTTCACTCAATATGTGACACCTAATAATAAAACTATAGGAACATTAATTTTAAAAGAAAAAAAATAGAATTTTTTTTTATTATAAATACTATTCAACACTGTTCTGCAATTTCTAACTCATGAAATAAGAGCAGGCAAAGAAAAAAAAAATCAGTTGTTTAAGACGAAGAGGAAAATATTATTATTTTCTGATATTATGATCCAGAAGTCTGAAAAACAAAAGGCATTGAAAAACTTAATGAGAGAGAAATTTCATCTAAGTGACCCATTATAAACCAAATATACAAAATCAACCTGTTTTATATATACAAGGAATAATTAATTAGATTTGATTTAACCATCCTAATCATAATGAAATGAATAAATTATCTAGGAATACATTTAAAAAGAAATGGTTAAGGGCCGGCTGAGTGGTGCAGTGGTTAAGCGCTGGCTTGGGAAGCCAGCGGCCCTGGTTCGGGTCCCACATATGAGGGCCAGTGACACTGCCCTCAAAAAAAAAAAAAAAAAAAGAAAGAAATGGTTAAGACCTGCAGGAAGGAAACTGCTATATTATTAATTTAAAAGAAGACTTGAAACACCGTACTTTGCTCCAGTTTGTTTACTGAGAAATTGTAAAGCTGTCTGTTTTGAATGGTGCCCAGGGCAACATAATCTAGTTCTACCCATGAGCATAGATCCAAAAACCCTATACAAGACAATATCAAGTCAAGCCCAGCAGCATAGAGTAACATATCTAGAGGAAATGGTTTTATCCTAAAAATTGAAAGAGTGACCAACTTCAGGGCAGAAGACTTATCTGTCTTGCTCTCATTTATATTCTTGGCATTTATCATAGTTCTTGGCATGTAATAGGTGCTCAATAAATATGTTTACTGAGTGAACATTAACTAATTTTTTATTTTGCTACATTAACAAATTAAATAAGAAAATCCACATAATATCTTAAGAGATTCTCCCCAAAAAGCATTTGGTTAAAATTCAATGTCCACTTTTCATCAAATTCTGAGATAAAAATAGAAAGTTATTTTATTTTGTTAAAGTTTTCTATCAGAAACACACAGCAAGTATACGTAATGAAGCTTTAGATTCACAAGCAAGAAAAGTGTGCTTACTGTCATCTTGACTTGCCAAAACTTTACTGGAAGTTTAGTTAATGATTAAATACAGAAAAAATAAATAAATAAATAAGAACTATGAATTTAGGGGAACAAAGAAACAAAACAGTCATTATTCACAAGTACCACATTATGCTCAGAAACCCAAAGAAGACCAAGTGACAGCTGATAAGAGATTGATTCCAAGATCAACTACAGAAACCTATGGCTTTTCCATGTCCTAGCAATAACTAAATAAAACTTTAATAATTGCCCCATTGATAATTGCAACAAAACAATTTAATTCTTATAAATGAAACATATATTAAGACCTAGATGAAAAAAATATTTTAAAACTTTATGGAAAACTTGAATAAATGAAGAGGAGACTGTGTTCCTGAATTGTAAAGACATCACTTCTCTATAAATTCAATCAAATCTTAATAAAAATCCTATAGGAACTTTTTGAAAGAAACTCAACAAGCCACTTCCAAATTCTGGAAGAGAATGATAAAAGAAAAACCAAGAAATTTTTGAAAAAGAAGAGCAATGAGGGGCAACTTGCCCTGTGAGACATGAAAATAAATTATAATCTATAGTCACTAGGCACTTAGCTTCTCTGTTCCTCTGGGTTTTTTCACATATAAAATTACAGATAATGTTAACATCTATTTCATAGGACTATTGTAAAGATTTTGTGCATCAATGCACTTAAAAGTCCTTAAAACAAAGTCTGGCATACAGTATTAGCCATAATTATCATTGGTGTATAAAAATGAAAAAAAAATTGGGCCTGCATAAGAATAAATCTTTTAAAAATTGTCATTAAAAGATAAGGCTTCTTCTATTAATTGGGCCCCAACCCTGAGCTAAACTTAACATCTAGTTGCACAAGAAATCACTCCAAAACTAGACTGAGCTTCCTCAGTGCATAGCAGCCTCATGCTTCTTACATAATAATTCAGGGCTCCAAAGATGAGTGTTTCGAATGAACAGGGTGGATACCTGAACAGCCTTCTCCTGTGTCCCATCCTCTGAGGCCACCAGTTTCTTCTGCCTTGCTCTATTGGTCAACCAATCGCTAAGGTTGGTCCAGATTCAAGGGGGATACTTATATAGAGCTCACCACCTCTCATTAGGAGGAATGTCAAACAATTTAGAGGTTATGTTTCAAAAATCTCGATTCTCTCTCACCCCAGGGTGACATAAGGAGTAGAAACAAGTTTAGATGTGAGACATTTCCTGGTCTGAGTACTATCTTGACCACTTACTGTTTAGAAATGTGACTGTTTAAGAAATTAACACATGTATGATACTTGGTATATACCAAATTGTTTACTAAAAGTTAACGCCATTGCTTTAGGTAAAAATAGCTTGTCTATTGCTTGTTTGAATAATCATAACATTAACCTTTTCTATGGCCATAATGTATATATTTCGGGCTGCTGTGCTATAGACCAGAAAATTTCAAACAATAAACAGTAGGTAAATTCATATGACATATGAGTATAGAGTGGTGTTACAATTCCTGGGTCTCCTTCACCTTCTTAGAAAGTACAAAAAATGCACATATCTATCCAAAGAACTCTCCGCAGCACATACGAGTCTTCTCAACTTTGTAAATGTATAGTTTTCAACTTTTAGAGTAGTCTAGTTTTAAGCAAAAGAAAAAAAAAAGCCTCTGTCTGAGTTAAATAAATGCCTCCCCTTTCTCTTTCTAAGCTCCTTGGTATTGTGGCACATATCTAGAAAATTCACCATTTATAATACATAGAAACCCTTCTCACAATTCACCATACAATTCTTTTTCTCGTGAACGAGGGCTCATAAAATGCATATCACATCATTATATTATGTTTAAACATTTTTATTTCTCCAGAGACTTTAAAATATACAAACATGTGACTCTGTGAGGAAATGATCCAAAAAAGATTATAAATACAGCCATAAATGTCAAAGTTCCTAAAACATTTCACTGGCTCTATCTTCAGAAGAAAGTGTTTACACAGAGAGCACATGCCAGCATATTTTATTATTGCCATTGTGGGCATTAAATGTTACAAATGCAATCTGTTTGACATACACATGAACGATGGTCTCCACAAACCTTTAAGAATCACCTCTAACACTGTGGAGCTGATTATCAAGAACAATTCAGTAAGGCCCAGGCAACAGGCTCTCCAGAGCAAGCAAGATGTTGCCATTCCCAGGAGACAATTAGGAATTCCTCTTCAGTAATTTAAATAAATTCAAACATTTATCGTAATGAATATTTAAGTTAAAATTTGTGTTTGCTTCACTGGTAGATTTTTTGGTAAGTATTATATTGTATAATACATGGTTAATTTTCATTCACTTTCCTGTTTGACCCATTCGGGATAATCAAGGTTTCCTTTCTTTAAAAAAAAAAAAAAGGAAATAAAGAAGGAAGGGAGGAGAAGAGAGGCAGGAAGGACATCAAAAAGGATGGAGGAAAGCAGGAAGGGAGATGGAGATGGAAAAAGGGAGAGGAAGGGGATGCTTTCCAGTCTAGACTTGTAGTACCTAGGAGGCCTCTTTCCTTGTTTGTTTCTCTTCCCCTCTCATGGGTCCTCAGTAAATTGTATTCATCAGGCCCATTCGTAAGAAAGGAAACTGCTACAGCTCCTGCTGCCTTCCTGTTTTGTACAATGGGAATCCCTCCCCTAACCTATACCCAATACCAATGTCTTTAGAGCTGTGCGGCCCAATAGAAATATAACGTGAGCTACGTATGTAATTTTACATTTTTTTAGTAGCCATATTAAAAAAAAGTTAAAAGGAAAAGGTGAAATTAATTTGAATAATGTTTTTATTTAAGCCAATATATCCAAACTATTGTACCAACATGTCATAAATATAAAAAGGAAATAGTTTATTTTTATACTGACTTTTTGAAATTTAATATGTATTTTACTTATAGCACATTTCAATTAGAACTCGCCACATTTCCATTATATCTGATCCTCCTATTGCTTCCCATTCTTCCTTAAAATAAACCTTCTGTAACTTAAACCAGCTTGAATTGGGCTCTGCTGCTTAAAACCAAACACAGCTGAATACAATAGAAAGCGGAGGAATTTGTCATAATATTTTATTTGCTTATTTCCTGTATTTTAAGGAATTATTTGGTATGACACCAGACTATTTTTATTCAGCTATGTGCCACTAGAGATGCTTGGGATTATTTGTGCTTTATGGGATGATAAGGCTTAACTTTGTTTTTCCTATTCCTTTCTATTTGATGTTACATTTTGTTTGCAAAAATACTGGTACAGTGTAATTTTTCATTAGGCATTTCAGAGAGTTCCTCTTAATAATGCCCCTTGAGACTATTACGAAAGTTGTTAACATTAAACTGCCCTAGCGAGGTGCTGTTTTTGATACCGTATAATTTCATTAATTTAAATCCAAGTAAAGACCAAATTTGCCAATTCATGTAAGCCATTTATTAGCCCTAGCTTTCTTGGTGATTAACTTTGATGACAATAGCATTTCACACAATGTTCAAACATAAAACTCTGCTTCTTACATTACAGTGGGCTTATCTTTTGGGGTTACATTTTACTCAGGAGCAGTTTTGAGATGCCATGAGTCTGTGACTTAATGATCCAAGCCTCAGTTTACCTGTTAATTAAATGGAAGAGTTTCCTGATTATGAAATGTGCTGAAATCAACAGACCTTAAATTAGACTTATGAGTGATGGATAAATGCAATATGACATAAGTATTATGATTGTTTTAAAAATCATTTTAATGTCATTGATAATATTGGAAGATTAAGATAATTGCTTGGTGGAAATGAACACTTTTTGTTATTTTTAGAATTTATTCTAACTGTAATTATTTTTTGCCTCTGACCTTGTATGTCCAGCAGGACTAGGACCTTGGGTGCAAAATCTAAGGGATACCCAAAATCCCAGTAATCAAGATAAATAATATTTTAATGAAATACTAAAAACTAAAAATTAAGGTAAGAATTTATGGTGAAAAAATCAGAATTTTAAATAAATATAGGATCAGAGACTGCAGTAAACAGAAAACACTGCAACACTGCTCCCAGACCATTAATAATATCTAGTTATCAAACCACATGACTGAAGTTTGCATATAATTTCAGAATCTTCCACCATATATAGAACCCCATCAATTTCCAGCTCTTAAGCAATCGCTGGGTTGAATATGTTTTCTTACATATTGTTCTCTTCTCAATCTTCACACTTTGGGGGTTCTCCCCAAATATTATATGAGGAAATTCAAATGTGTTCTACTCATGAGATCAGAATTAAAGTAGTACACTGTTTGTGCTGCCTGATGCTAAATAATTGTGAAACCTACTTTTAGGCAGAGTATAAATAACATGTTTGAGAATAGAAATCTATGAATAGTGCTTTGAATGAAATAATGGTGTAGCCCATTTCCCTCCGCTGAGGTGACACTAAACAAGATGAGCTTGTTTTATTTCTGATGCAGGAGTAACCAAATTAAGCATGAGAAAATGTGAGAAGATTTTCAATCATGACTTTTTTTCCAGCTTGGAGTTTTAGTCTTCTGCGCTGCTAGAACTAGACTTTTCAAGAGCCAACTTCTCTTTCATGAACCTCGGAAAAATGAGTGTGATCTAGACTTAACTTTATCAGTGGTCTCTTGACATTTTGTGATTCCATCACTGTTTTAGATGTTCAGGGCAAACAGGAAGAAGGAAGGAGTAAGCTTGGCAGTATGGGGTCTAAAAGCTAAGCCAGCCATTCTCAAACTTTGTAATTATCTGGGATGTTATTAAAATGCAGATTCTAGGATAGAGCCTGAAATTCTGCATTTCCAACCAGTTCCCAGGTGATACCAAAGTTGTTGCTTCATGTACCCAACTTTGAATAGGAAGAATCTATGCTCCTTGTGAATTTCTGTTGTTGCTTTTGAGATTGAATGCTTCAGAGATTACTCTATCTGGAAAAATCAATCAAGTTGCCTCTCTAGAATAGAAAGTCTTTAGAACAGGGATTTTGTCTTGTTTGTTCCTGTATCCATAGTGCTTAGAACATTCTGGGGCATATTGAAAGTACTTAAATGTTGTTGGTTGGTGTTAAATGAATGAATAAATGGAAGTTGAGGTCACTTTTAGAATAGGGGGTTCTTCAGGTGCCATATACCTGATCCCTTTGGCAATCTGGTAAATACTATTACCCCTTCTCAGGATAATATTTTTAAATGCATAAAATAAAATGCAGAGAGATTACAAAGAAAACCAATTATATGAAATTATAGTTATCAAAATCTATAAAAGTCAAATGTGTGATGTAATAATATATGTGCTTTTAAGAAACAAAATCTAGCAGTAGATTTAATAATTACTATAATTTTGAAGAAGTGATGAGTATAAACAATGTTTTCAGATATCTGCAACAACTGTAATTTGATAGGAAAATATCTGTGATTTCTTTTGGCGATAAAGAGACAGGTACCGCTAATAGTACTATAGGTTGTTGCCTATATTCATAATTGAAGTATATGTTCAATTTCAGTTGGAGGTGAGTGAAAATAATGTTGCAACTGTTTGCACATTCAAGTTCACAGACATCCTGAATTCTATTCATGAACTTCGTAGGGGTCTGTGAACACCAGTTTAAGAACCTGTGTTTGGACTGTCTACTGGTTTTATCTGTCCAGCTTTTTCCAATGCTGGCTACATATTATCTCATGAAAATAAAAAAAAGTCAGAGAAACTTGGGATTATTTTATTTTACTCATTTTTTTTAACACAGTATTTCAACTTGCAAAAGTATGAAATAGCTTTTCCAGAGATTATTTTCTTCTACTCACGTCTTCAGCAGTGACAAAAATATAATGGATACCCATATTTACCAAATAAACAACTCACAAATGCAACTTTATAAAGTGCATTCCCGTGAAACAGATCCATAAACCTGGTAAAAGCACCAAGACCCCATCAGGAATGTTTGAACTAAATCTTAATTTGTTATTCACGCACACTTCACATGGCCCTCTAAATGAATTATGCGCTGCCTCATTGACAAGAACTGTAACAGACTACACGTTTGAGAGCCAGAACGGGGCTTGTGGGATTGTTTTATTGAACAATTTCACAGGTGTTAACAATAGAGGTGGGCTGAGGCGTTTCAACCGAAAGAAGGTAACTCTCTGAACCTGGAGTTACTCAAACACCTGTGGGCAAGTTGGAATCTTGCCCCTACCTTGTTTCCTCTGTAATAATTTTATCGGACCACCTTATTGGTCTTCTCCTTTACAAGTCAGAGAGCAAGGGGAGGGGACAGAAGGAGGAGAGAAAAGGAAGAAAGAGGGAGGGAACTCACAAGGATTCAGATCTGGCACTGTGCCAATGACAGCATAACCCCCAGAGCAGGGGTCTCAAACTCAGGCCAACAGGAATAATGAGTTTTGTTTGTTGTATACACCATTCATAAAATTGGAAAACTCTTAGACAGTCGCATGCAGGTAAATGATTAATAACCAGCTCTCTGCGGTTAGGAGAGGGGTGGAAGCCCCACTTTGTAGTGTTTGTCAATTTCTGTGATTAAATGACTGATTTCAAGCTATGAAGGTGAGGACACTGAAAGGGGATTTGGGAAGAGATGTGTACATTGGGCTCTGGTACCCCTGCAAGCTGGCTCCAGCACACCGCCTTCTTCCAGCAGGGCGAGCCCTTTCTTGGGTTCCTACCATTTTATGGCGACTTCACGCTGCAGGCTTTCCCCTCTTTCCCACCCTTTAGTCCCAGCCCACTAGAATTGATGACTCCTGCCGAGAGCTTTTCTAAGCTCTTGACATGGGTCAGAAAGCCAAAGTGAGGAATGTGCTGGCTATTTTGAGACATGATCAGAGACTTGCCTTCATTGTGACAGAAAGCAGGGGGATTTTACAAAAAACAGCAAGGACTGAGTCTGGTAAGCATGGCTTGGGTGTCACTTGATTGATCTCTGTTTGCCATCTATCAAAAACAGCTGGGGGGTTTAAATGGAAGCTGGAAAATAATGTGAAAAAGGAATGAGGCCACACAGGGGAGGAAAAAAAGTTGTACTATTATTTCTCTCCTTCAGCTTTCCCACTCTACTAAATGAGACAGAGTGCAAGGATTGGAGACTATATCTGTCTTTTCACATGTCTTCTCTTACTAATGTTCAGGGGGCTTCTGAGATCTGATATAAATGTGCAGGCAATGTGGAAACTGGTGGAAAGGCAGAGATTTATATTAAAAATTATAGGCATGTATTTTACCATCCATTTTTAATGTTGCGATTTTGGTGATGCTACAGCTGCTTAAAAGGAAAGAACTTCCACAACATAGTAGTTTAAAAAATCCTATCATGTTTTACATTTAAAACAGAAGACAAAACCTACGTTTGTTGGTGGTAATGCTTAGAAGTCAAATATTTTGTTCAGTTCCCAAATCAGTAGCTCATGATCCATCAGGAGATTGCAAAGCCCTGTTGCCAGTTACCAAGGAATACCCTCGACTTCCCTCCTCCTGCCTGATGTACACTTCCCTCCGCTCTGATCTATAGAGATGCTCTGTGAGGAAGGGAGTGATGAAGCCAGCTGTGTGCTTTTCTCCAGCCCAGGGCTTCCTTCCCCTAGCTCATCCCCCTAGGAAGTTACTGTCAATACCCTGGTGAGCTAACAGAGGGCTTCTAACAGGAGCTTTGGGGGCACTGGTTTAATTCCATGGCCCTCTCTCACTTCTTCCCAGAGTCCTCATTCTAGCTTGTAGCCCCCTCTGCTCTGCCTGATACCACAGGGACAAGACGAAAGTAAAATAGTTTGCAGCAAGATTTGAATATTCATTTAAAGATCTCTTTAATGGTACTTCAGGGAGATAAACAGTAAACCAGATTTAAATAATGATAATAAAATTTCTAGAAACCATCTCCTGCTGTTTGGTGGTAGGCACATTATCTCATGTATTTTCACCCTCAGGTAACCTGTGATCTGAAGGGCAAGTCCACCTGAAGACAGACTCTTAGGAACACTTAGGCAAAAGAAGCTACAGTGATACGTGAAGTTCCTGTTGCACTGTTTCCAGACTTGGCACTGACCTTCATCCATGCCTTGGGTGTCTAGCCTGGCTAACTTCTACTCATCTTCTAAGACTCACCACAGACAGTCACTTTCAGGAAAGCTCCATATTAGCTTCCCCTCCCTAGGTGCATGCCTCTATTACAGTTGCCATAATATTGTCCATCTGTCCAACTGGATTGTACGTTCCTTGAGAGTAAAGAAAGGAACTTGTTCATCTCTGTCGCCCCCTCCATCCTATATTTTGCCTTGTATATAATAAGTACTCAAAAGTGTCTTATGAATGAATGCTGAAGGGATAGTCCAATAAATGAAAAGGAGCTGGATGAGGCTTATAGAACAGAAGAGCCTTAAGCACAATTTTAAAGAATGTAATGTTTGGAGTAAGATATGTTTCCATGGGGAAATGAAGAAGTAAACAAGATGTAAAGGGGGGCATCATTTTGTTCAGCTAACGTTTGACTTTCAGAGAAGCAGGAAATAAGGGCAATTGGTGGATAGATAGTTTGAAGCCATCCCGCAAAGGAATTTAGCCATGACAAGGAGCTTCTGCTCAAATGCATGCTAGGTTGTCTTGCAAAGACAATTCCCAAGAGTCCATGTAGGCACACCAGAAAGGGCTGAGGAAAACCATTGGCTGTGGTTTCACTCCAGGCTGCCTTGTTCAGTTGTACTTCTTTCTGACTATAATAAGGAACCTGCTGTAGAAGTCCACATTTCCCCTACATTCCTTGGAAAATACAATTCAGCCCCGTATAGATAATTTTCCTTAAATTATTGATGGCACTAGAAAATGTCCCCATTTTCACTTTTTATGGTTAAATTTCTCTTTCATGAAAATCACCTGTACTGTTTTCATCGGCTGGTAGACAGAACAGGTTGATACCTCAGAAATCCCTTGTGTCTTAGGATTCTTTGTTCTCTCATTAAACTTTTGAGACAGGTTACTCCATTTTCTGTTGTGTATACAATTACACACTCATGCGCGTGTGCGCACACACACACACATACACACACACGCATGCACGCATACATGCCCACACACCCTTACGTCATTAATGGTGTGTTTTTAATGTCTTCTACAGCAAGCCTGCTATGTATTTTTAAAAATCTTCATCTCATAGCTTCTTGCTGGGTTCATAGCGATGACCACAAGAAATCGTTTCTGGCCCAGAAGCAGCTAGCTAAAACCCTGTGTCTTCAACCCCCATCCCCTAGTCTATCCTTTAAGAATGTCTCCCCCTTTCTATCGAATTTATTATCTTAAGAAATTTGCTATTTCCCCACCCGATCCCACCCCGCTCCGCCAAGGGGAGGGGAAAAAAAAACTCACTCTTCAAGATGTTACTTTGTTTACTGCAGTTAATTATTTAAGAAGACTCTTTAAGCCCTCCCCACTCAACCTTTATAATTCCACAAAGAAACCAAGATAATTTACAAGGCTGAGCATCTTTATGCAAATTGAGATTTTTCAGAGCTGAAAAGGGCACATCACAGCTTCAGCCTGGTGAGGGTTGGACACTGGAGCACAGTTGTGTTTTGTAGCTCGTGATGAGGGGAATTTTGGCCCCAAACCTGGAGCCATTTGTTAAACATGTAAACAAATATTAATAAACTGGCATTAATTTAGTGCTTCTGCAGATTATTTCTAATACAGACTTGCTGACTTGTACATGTATAATACATAAACACATCCATAAAAGTTTAATGCCTTCAGAGGAGTAAATTCACCCACACGCTGCCTGTTGACATATTTTCGCTCTTCTTAACTGAAGGAGTCAATGTGATGTCAAGGTGGCAGAATGAAGAATGACACTGAAGGACTGGTCAGAAAATTAACTTTTCACAACTTTTGTGTCAGTTAGGCATTTGGACCGATATGTCGTAAAATGTACGGTGATCACAATTGTGGCTTTAGTTGATTTGGAAAACTGGATCCAAATCACCAATAGGAGCAACATGAGAGCCTGTCTATACTCCATGGGCAAATTACGCTAAATTCAAAAAGCTACCATGAGGACTACACTAAATATTTTGGCTAAGAACGTTCAGTCAAACTTAAAGAAAAACTTCAACCCACATATTCCTTTCAAAATTAACACTTATAAAGAGAGGGAGCTGAATAGAGGAATAGTGGTGATTTTTTGCAGGATCTGAGTCATGAGAATGACTCCCTTTCTTTGTCAAAACAGATGAGCCTTACCAGGAACTCAGATTTCTGAGTTAAAGCTCTCCATTTCTTCTCTTTTTTTTGTTTTGAGGGCAGTGTCACTGGCCCTCATATGTGGGACCCGAACCAGGGCCGCTGGCTTCCCAAGCCAGCGCTTAACCACCACACCACTCGGCCAGCCCAGCTCTCCATTTCTTATAGGAAAGAAAGGACAGAACAGAAATGCATTCATATCATTTCTTCTTCACCCTGGACTGATTGGAAACTACACTCACTCCTAGCCTGGGTTATTATTTTTTTTAAGGCATTTGAATATATACACTCTGCTTTTTCAGCTTCTGTGTGTCAGTTGCAGAAATTGAAGTTGGAACCAGCCAGCTCCATTAGTCATCTACCAACAAACAATCTCTGAAATTTCTGTTCCTCTCTGGATAGTGGATGTTCAGTCATTTTGCAGTACTCAGCTCGGCTCTAATAACAACTCTATTATAGGCCTGTGGCCTTTTTCATAACATTTATTTTCAGGTCTGCCATGTGTTGGGCATCCATAACAGCCGAGCTGACTATCACTCTGTGGCTCCAAAGGCGTCGGCAGTGAGAGTGGATCTGGACTCCTGCAAAGTGTGATGGACTTGGCTGGGTTTCATGCAACAAGCTCAGATTATGGTCCTTTGTCCAGAGCAGACACAAAAGACACAAAAAGGCTTGATAGAGGAAGAATATATAAAGACCATTTGTGATGATTTTTTTAGATTTTAACTTTTTCTCCATCCTGAAGCTCTGTCGATTATGTAGGCATCTTGCTTTACTGCGACTTTTCTTGGGATCAATACTTGTGAAGGAACTTATTGTTCAAGTGAAGCTAAGTACCAGCTTATGGCTGAAAGTAGCATTAGGATAGCACCTTAGTAGTAGGTCTCCTTTTGAATCAATTATGGTCACAGTCCCTTAGAAAAGCTTTAGTATCTCTTAATGGAGATTTCAGAGTCATTTGCTTAGAGGCATGTATATACATTACCTATATGTATCAGTGATTAATTAATAAATATTGTGTTTTCTCTTTTTGCTTAATAACTGCTTGTCTAATCATTGCACTCGTCAAGAGCTTTTACCATATCAAAAGGATATGTGAAAACCTTTAAAATATTAGCCTTGTGAAAAAGTAATTATAATTTATCACTGTTCCTAAGCTACCTGTTTCAATATTTGAATAGCTAATAAAAAAGTATCCATCTTTACATAAACGTACTATTAGACGGAGACTATTGAAACAATTGAAAGATAATATACAAACTTGCTAATCACTGATGGATAACTGATATCCAAAAAGCAAAATGGAGTTGCATGATTTAAACTCACAAAAGTATTTTCAGTTGGGCAATTCTCCAGAAAAGCCAATGCCTACATGACGTGTCTACTTGGATGTCTAATAGATCTCTCAAAGGGGTCATATTCAAAATTCTTGATTACCTTCACAATTCACTTAATCTTAGGCTTTCTCATCTTTTTAATGGAACCATTTTTGTTGAGATACTTAGGTTAAAAATTGAATATCATCCTTGATTCTCTTTTTACCACATATTCCATTAAAGAGCTAGGAAAGCATAAGGTGCTATCAGCTCTATCTTCAAACTATGTCTCAAATTTGAACATTTATCAATATCTCTACTCCTTTCACTCTCATCCAAGCTACCATCACAGCTGGCCTGGAAGATCTTCTAACTGGTTACCCTGTTCTACCATTGCTCACTGTTAGTTAATTCTGCACACAGCAGTTAGAGTGATAATTATTTCTTAGTGTTATCCTGCTCAAAACTCTCCAATGGTTTCTTATCACTTATAATCTACAGGACCATCCATGATTTTCCTCTGCCCAATTCCCTAAATCATTGCCTATCACTCCTCTCCTTATTTACTATGCCCTAACTAGTCCCACTTCCTTGTTCTTCAAACATGCTGAGATTAGTTCCGCCTCAGCATAGTTGCCTTGCTATTCCTTTAGCCTGGAAAACTCTATCTCTGTATCTTTGCCTGGCTCCCTGCCTCACTTGACTCAGGCTTCTGTTGAAATGCCATTTCCATGTAACCTCTTCCTTGGAGCCCTTCCTTGGTAACCTCTCCAAACTGTAGCCCCCTCCCATTCCCACATCATCTCCCCATTTTATGTGCTCCATATCCATTCAGAGCACTTGCATCAGTAAGGTTTCTGCAGAGAAACAGAACCAGTAGGATTCACCTACATATGAATGCATAGGTTTGTTTTAAGGAATTTGCTCATGCAACCATGGAGGTTGGCAAAATTGAAATCGGTATGGCAGGTTCACAGGATGGAAATTTAGGCAGGATTTCTGTCACAGTCTTGAGGCAGATTCCTTTTTCTACAAGGTAACCTCAGTTTTTACTCTTAAGGCTGTCAGTTGATTTAATGAGGTCCAACCACATTATGGAAGTTAACAGTCACTTAAAATCAACTGATTGTAAATGTTAATGATACCTATAAAATATACTTTCATATCAATATCTAGACTTATGTTTGACCAAACAACTGAGCACCATCACCTAGCCAAGTTGACGCATAACATTTAACCATCACAGCACTTGTCACTTGTGGCATTATACAGGCATTTATTTACTTGTTTATAATAAATCTCCCTCATTAGAATGCAAGGGCCATGAGAGTAAAAACCCTGTCTATTTGGTTCAATATCATATTCTTGTGCTTGTAATAGTACCTGGTACATGGTAAACTCTGGATAAATGAATTAATTGATCTTCTTCCTTGTCTTACATGAAACAATCACCTTTGACCAAAACCACAGACAGTATTTTGATAGTGCAGCCATTTAACTACCAAGAAGGTACAGAGAATAGCCCTTCTGATATGCTGATATATATTTGTTCAAGTTCTCAAGGTAGGCAGGAGACTTGATAATTGACAGAGAATGCTGACAACTGATGAGAAAGAGCTAGCCAATTTCAATCAACCAGTGTGGAATGCCACATTAATTATTTAATTTGAATGTAAAAGAAGAAAACCCATACTGGACATTAATTTTCTATTTTGTAAAAGCAAATTATCATTCAGAATAAAAAAATAGCACATTAAGATACATACTCACCTACTTAAGTTATAACTTTAACTTTGAGTTCTGAGGGATTATATAGCTAAGTTTATAGTTTTGATTAAACATTTTAAGAACTTCATATATATCTTCATGAAAGGATTTTTTTTTTCTAGTAAATTTGATAGAGTGAGAGGAGATGGAAGTGACAAACATTATGGGACTCTGAAGTTTTAGGCCAACCACCTGGCAAAAAGTAGAATATAGCATGCTCTGGGGATGAAGTCAGGTGGGTTGAGATAACACATTTTTCCAAATGTAATGTGGGTTTGCCAAGGCAAGATTAAGAAAGTCAGGCTTTCCAGACAGCAGAAAGACGCAAGCATATTTGATCTTAGTAGCTATTAAAATATTTTTCAAATAAAATGGATCCTATAGCCCTTTCAGACTTTGGGATTTAAGTATGTGACTGATATTCTGGATTTAGGAAATCGTATGAATTTCTTTTTAAGTTATTCAGGTGACTAATATTCTGGACCCGGGAAATCTTAGGGATATGGTTTTAAGTTTGTCATGTGAGATTTATGGACTTCAATATCCCTCCATATTTAACTTTATATTCTTCAACCTCAGCTGTTTACCAAGATCATTTACATATTTATCATCCTACTTGATCGAGCCTTATGTCAACTCTATGAGGTAAGCAGGATAATAGTATCATCTCTATTTCACTGGAGTGGAAACTGAGGCTCTAATCATTGCCGTGGCCTGATAGAGGTCACACATCATCAGGCTTCAAACCCATCTTAAGATCTTCTAAATCTCACCAACCTGTGTTCTTTCTAATGAGGGCTGAGAGTGTTAAGGTATAAATCTTTGGCTTCTTTAGGATTAAATGCTCATTCTATTAACTGATCTGCAGTATTTTTTTCAGTGACGAATTCAAGAGTTTTGTTGAGACATAGAGAGTTTCTTTGCCTGAGCCTTATAACAATTTAGGAAATATTCTATTCTGGCAGAATATGTGGACCAATTCTTGACTCCTATGTTGAAGACTTCTCTCTACTAACTATTGTCATATGTAATGTCACTGTCCTACTTAACACAGAATCATACGGAAGTATATTTCTCCAATAGTAATAATTTCTCAGCAATCAACTCATTCTTTTCTTGTTTTCTGCTCATTTTTTAAAGTTTATTTCATCAAGATATTTTGTTTTTTGTTTTATTTTGTTTCATTTTGTTTCTTTTCATCTATTCCTGCCTTCAATTTCGTATAAGACCTGACCATCATTTTTACATCAACTGCTTCAGGAAATAAATTTTACCCCATATCCACAAGAGGTTTGCTAAATGTTTGGGTTGCTGTTCTCTTTTCCTAAGCCGTTTTCTCTTGCTATGAAGAATACACTTAAAAAAAAAAAGTATTATGATATAAATTTAGAAACAATATTTGGTATAAATTTTATTTAATGCAAATTAAAACAACTGCTAATTTTGCAAAACTTAAAACAGTTAATAAATATGAAGCACTGGTGAAAGCGGAAGAAAGCAGGAACTCTACTCTACGGTGGTGGACCAAAAGTGAGTGCAATCTTTTCGGAAACAGTTGGGTGATCAAGGAGTTTTAGAACTTGCATACTCTTTTGACCTTCAAATTCCATATTTATGAGTTTATTTAAAATATTCAAGGATTTGCACCAAGGCTTAGTTACATGGCTATTTAATGGACATTGTTTAGAAGAGTAAAAATTGGAAATAACCTAACTAGCCAATGTTAGGAGATTGGTTAAATACATTATGGTACCTTCTGACTCAAGATTATTGTGCATCCGTTTAAGAGAGAAGATGAATAAAAAATACATAACACAATGGAAATATGTTTAAGACATATTTTTAATTTAAAAATCCAATTACAAATAATATTTAGAGTAGGATCTCACTTTTTCGAAAAGCATGTATAGAAACAAAAGACTTGAAAATTACACACAACAATTTTTATAATAAATATCCTTCAGATGTAGGCTTATGGAAGATATAGTTTTTAATTTTTTAATCTGTAGTTTCTACACTTTTTATACTAAGTTTGTATTACTTTTGTAAAGAAAAAAGGTAGAGTTATTGAAATCACAAACATTTGATTTAGTAGGTCCTGATAGGTTATGAAGTGATTTGTTCTACATGATTTTATGTATTTTTTTGCAGTCATTTTGTCTTCCAGGACATCTCACAGATTGATTTAAAGATAATTTTTTTTTTAAATACTACATTTTTCAAATGACATTTTATAACACAGTAATGAACCACTTTCAAATACCTCATTTGAAATGTTCCAAACTCACTCTTTGCACATGGTTGGTAAAGTGATCATCCTTTTAAAATGACAACTGAGGGGCCGGCTGAATGGCTCAGTTGGTTAAGAGCTTGCTCAAGAGTGCAAGCTGAGCTCTGAGCAACAGCGGTTCGAGGCCAGCCCGAGCTGAGTTGCCGTTGAGCTGCCAACAGGTGGCAGGATGGCTCAGCTAAAAAAAAAATAAATAAATAAATAAAAATAAAAATAAAAAAAATAAAAAAAAATAAAATAAAATGACAACTGAATCTCTTTTCTATTTCTGTGGCAATAATATTCTTGCTGCAGTGAATCCTATAACTAGCAAGGGAAGAAACCCTGGTGGGGCACTTGTCAGTAACTATGAGATGATTAGGCCCAAACGGAGCACAATAGTTTTGAACACGTATGACCAAGTAACTGTTTTAATCTTGTTGGATTTGAGCTGCCAAAGAGATATGTCACAATCTTAGAACTGTAAAATCTTGGAAATTTAGAGTTGGGTAATACTGGTGGGACCTTTTATCCTTATGTGGTGGATAGGAGAAGAATGGCTTACTAAGGCTAAGTGAGGCATTCAAGACACAGACAGTTAATTTCAAAGCAGGACTAGACTTCTGTTTCTCTGACCCTCAGCTCAATGCTTTTTACAAGATCAAGGTTCAAGTACTAGTCCTGTGCCATAAAATATATAACCGTGAGCAAGTTATTTAACCTCCCTGAACCTTGATATTCTTATCTGTCAAGATTATACAATATCTACTTGTAGAATAGATATGGAGGAAATGAAATAAGATAATTTAAATAAATAGCCTAGTACTATATCTAGAACCATAATAGGTGCTGAACAAATTATAGCTATTATTATTACTGGTATTATTCAGCTGAAAATTGGATTTATAAGGTGGACCTTGGAAAAGAAGTTAGAGCTTGTCTAAGGAGGTCTCTGCTGGAACCAGGAAAGTATATGACTGTTGACAGAGAGTGTAGAGAGAGAATGGCATAGCACTGATGATAGAGCCTTAAGTAAAGCTATATTGAAAGTTTAGAAGATGGAAGAGAGAGCAGTCAAAAGATGAAAGAATCAAGATGGCACAGGATCACAGAAACCAAAGGAACAGTGACCATTGGGTTTGCCATTTTCATTAGTAATTTTTGAGCAAATAATTTTTCTTGGAAGAGAAATCAAATTCAGATGCAAAAAAAGAAAAAAAAGAAAAAAAAAGTAATATGTGTTGAGATATCTCTTTCAATGAATTTGGTTGTTAACACATTGTGGATCGGTGATGCAGAGTTGTGTGTATACGTTAAGGGGGAATGTTTCCAGAAGTATCACACCCTCAAGCACTACTAGGGTCTTCAGTGAGTATTTCCTGAAATTTCAGTTCACAAAAATAGTTAGCGAATTTGTTATAAATTTTTAAATAAACACAGTATAAAAGTTGATTTAAATGGTTTAAACCCCAGGAACATGCAGTTAAACAATTTAAATGCCCCATCCTCAATGTGTTAAAGAAGTCCCAGAGTAAATTGACAATTTAGGATGGTTACAGGGTCAAGGAAAGCTTTTTAAACATCTAAGCACGTATAGGAATTGGAAAAAAGATTAACCTAATAGAAAGAGATATGGGGGTGGGGGGAGATCAACAATAGCTGAAGTTAACAGGGGTGGGATGCAGTCATAGGATAAGGTAGAGTGAGTCTTGTTAGAAAAGAGAAATATTTCTTCCTCTGAAATAAGGGATAAAAGAAAACTGAGGGCAGGGTGATTTTGAGGTGAAGAAGAGGGAAATTAAAAATTCTTATATTTGGGCCGGCCGAGTGGCACGGTGGTTAAGAGCTGGCTTGGGACACCAGCAGCCCCAGTTCAGGTCCCACATGTGAGGGCTGGTGACACTGCCCTCAAAATAAATAAATAAATAAACAAAAATTAAATTAAATTAAATTTTAAAAAATTCTTATATTGTATGATCTCAAGTCTTCTGGGCAAAGTTAGCAATCAGATATTTTCTAATGAAGAGCCAGAGGCTAGAGTGGGAATGTTAGAGTGAGACAAAGAGTTTGCAACAAAACACTGTGGAGAATTTGACAGAGTCAACTAGAGAACGATACAAAATATATTGGTACAAGCAAGGGACCTAACTGAGGTCAAACAGCACAATCATGTCGGAGACCCCATCAGCTCAATATCAACATCTTGACCTCCTAGGATTGGACAGACCAAGGTATTTTCAAGAAAAGGGTTTTGGAAACATCAAGGGGGCAAAGAGGTCTAAAGTGGTGTCCGAACCATGGTGGTGAAGTGGGAAAAGAAACAGCAAGGTATAATAAAAAATGTGTGCTCATGGACCTCTGGTGGCAGGAGATGGGGAGAATTTTAGTGAGCGAAGCATGGGCAGTGGATCAGTTCTGAGAGATAATGTTTAAGGTTCGTGACTGTGGTGAAGTGAGGCAGAGATTGGAGAGTTTGAAACCGAAGAGGTTAAGAAACTGAAACCAGGGGTGTCATCAATATCCACAATTGAGACTGGGTGACAGCAGAACACTGGGAATCACCGTACCCCTGAGCTGGATGTGGAATGACATGAAATGCCCTGAGTAAGGACGTCCTTGACGCAACTTCAGCTCAGAGCTCAGTGTTTCTGCTCACTTCCCTGCTCGCTCTCACAGACTTTTAGATGTCTCCTCCCAGTAATCTTGACAGGCTGGTATTTTGAATTCTGGTCGTCTTAGTCATCCCAAGAGACCCTGCGTTTCTGGGTCTCCCTGCAGGGAGACAATGTGCCTACCTACATTTTCCCTGAAGTGCTTGTTTGTTCACTACCCAGATTCCCAAATATCGTCAGCCTCCCCTGTTGTGCCTGCCCGCGCCTCTCATTTAGAACCGAGTGTGATGCTGCTATCCATTTTGCAGTCTTTGTACACATCAAAACAAACAAACAGAGACCCAAACACACCCCAGCAGGCTTATTGTCAGAGAATTAGCTCCCATGCTGGCGCAGCCAGACGAATTCAGATAAGAATAGCTTAAAATAAATCCTCCCAGGAAGGCTGATCACAGGCCAAAGCGATGGGATAACTTCTGGCTACAACCACATTATTCTCTACCCACATTCTGTTAACCTAAAAGATTTTCTTTTATATTTTTAACAAGAGCCAGAGATAATGGGGAAGTGAATGAAAATTGCCTTTTCTTCCCAGAAACCTGAGGTAGTTGAGGAGGTATTTGGTTGAGGAGTCAGACTGTGTGGTCCAACATTCAAGAGCACCTGTTTATTGTTATTTTTTGCCTCCGGGTAAATAGAAATGTGATCTTCTACTGCTGGAGGCTTCTCCTCTCTGCAAACATTAACCACATGCATGGGTTGGAAGACATTCCACTCCTGGGTCAAGCCTGTGGTTCTTTCCTCCATAACCTTGAAAGCTACCTATGAACACTCCTTGACACTTGGTACCAATTTAACATAATAAACATCTTTGGGGAACACCTCAGTACTTACAGAAAGAAAAATAATTTTCATCTTATAGTTAGCTCAGGTGGATCTGAAGCTGGTGCCTAGATTATCCTTACATACCTCTTCCTTCAGGGAAATCTGCTAGTAGTAGTAGTAGTAGTACTGTTATTTCAACATTACCATGTTTGGCTCTGTGGATAGATGATAACCCAGCAAAGGAACAAGATGTAGAACCAGAAGTAAGATTAATGCTTTTCAGCTGGTGATGTGGAAAATGTGGGTGAGCCTCACTCATGGCTGTTCTTATTTCTTTCTGAGTAAATTCTTACAAGTTGGAAGGTCAACTTGATTGTCTACAAAAAGGAGGGGGTTATCATGGCAACAAGCTTTGATCCAGTTCATGGACCAATAAGTGAAATTATTGGGTTGTCAGAAAAGTCATGACGCATTTTTTGCGATGAAAAACAGAAAAAATATGTCATGACTTTTGTGACAACCCAATATTTTCCTAAACCTATATTTCTAAATCAAAAACTTTTGCTTTCTCTTGTTACTCGCAATCCCCAATCCAGCAGACCACAATCCATTCTGAAGGGAGTTATAAAGTTGGAAGGAGTATGGTGTAATATAAAGTGTTTATTGGATCAGACAGATCTGCATTTAAATCTCAGCTTAGTCGTTGAGGGTCTTGAGCAAGTAATTTAACCTCTAGTGCTTTAGTTTTGTTCCTTTATAAAATTATCCCCACATTTTCTACCTTACAGAAATACTGTAAGGATTAAATGAAATCGTATATACGAGTATAAAACAATCAGTACAATGTATGTTTGATAGCAGTGGAAAAAAATAATAATAATGAACTCTGATTATATACGGGGCATGGTGCTAAATTTCCTGTACAGAGTAACTCATTTAATCACACAACAAACTTATGATATAGGACGTATGATGAAGATCCATTTTTCAAATAGAAACACAAAGAGGTCTGGCATGTTAGCGGCAAGAGGAGAGGTCTAAGGGTAAACCATTTATACAGGAATAAAAAGTATGCTCATGATGGTGGTGATGGTGATGGTGGTGGTAGTAGCTATGTTGAATGTTTAATAAGTACCAGGTACTGTGCTTATTTTGAAAATATGCATTACCTTGTTTATGCCTTACAATAACTGTAAGACATAAGATACAATCTTGAACCCATTTTACACTGAAGAAAACAGAAATACAAAGAAGATTAAGAGCTTGCCAAAAGTCATACAGCTGGTCAGCAGCAGGCTCGGACTTGAATTAAGCTCTCTGTGACTTCAGAAACTGTACTGTAAAAGATGAAATAGTGCCATTTGCGACAACATGGTTGGATCTTGAGATTATTATGCTAAATGAAATAAGTCGGACAGAAAAAGTTGAGAACCATATGATTTCACTGATATGTGGGGTATAAAACAGAAAAACAACAAAAGAACAAGAGCAAAAAAAATGAAGAAACAAAAACTCATAGACACACAATAGTTTAGTGGTTACCAGAGGGTAAGTGGGGAGGAGGGTGGTAGAAGAGGGTAAACAGGGTCAAATATATGGTGCTGGAAGGAGAGCTGACTCTGGGTGGTGAACACACAATATAGATGACATTTTACAGAAATGTACACCTGAAACCTATGTAACTTTACTAACAATTGTCACCCCAATAAACTTTAATTTAAAAAAAGAAAGAAACTGTGTTGTTAACTACTAGCCCAGGGATTCTCAAAGCATGGTCCCCAGAAGCAGCAACAGCATCACCTGAGAATTTAAAAGAAAGGCAAAATCTCAGGCCCCATTCAAGACCTACGGAATCAGAAACTTTGGAGGGCAGAGTCCCGTGATCTGTAAGGTAATAAGTTCTCTAGGTGATTCTGAGTTTGAGAAGCCTACACTAGCCTTATATTGCCTACCTTTATGGAGGCACTTTTAGCTTGGAGAATGTAATCTATAAAATTGAAGTGATCTTTTCAGATGGATTTAACCTTTGCATCTGGCTAACTCCAGAGAAAAATATCATCCCATTCCTTCTGCCCTCCACTCCTTCAACCCTTTGCTGTGTGGTGCCAGTGACGGACCCTTTAGGGGTAATAGATATCCAAGTGAGCCTCCCTTATAGAGCTGTTCTTAGGTGTTTTCCACTGGGGGTGACCTGGTGGGGTCACACTTTGTTAGCTATGTGAGGGCAATTGAGTGAACCCCTCTGTACCTCAATTTCCTCAGCTATATGATGGAGATAATCACATCACCTGTTTCAAATGGATGTAATCAAGATTAAGTGTGACAATCCATATGTCAAGTGTGTGTTCTGAGCTTTGCATATTTAACTACTCGATAAAGAGTAACTATTATTATTAGGAAACAAAATCTTTCTGAGAAGAATTAGGCATCATTCTAAAAGCTGTATTTAGGACAAGTAAAAGTTTGTATTCTAATGTACAGAGCTAAACCTAAGAGAAGAGTCAGTGGATAAGTACCTTGGTTCCAAGGTACTGTCCATTTCAGGAGAACCTGAGTAGGAAGTAACTAACCGTGATCAGGAAGATGGTGATTTGTCTAATAATTTCACAAAAGCCAGAAACTCTGCTTAAACAGGCTGTGGGTAAACCAGGAACTGTGGACTTAACTGCTCTGAATCACTAATGAGTGATAAAGAAAGAAATGGATACTCTGTCAAGTACCTTTTTTTCTTTTAACATTACCAGGGTACACTGCCTCTAAATAGGCAGCCCATTAGTTAAAACACTTGAGTTGAAATGTATAAGCAGGGATAATGGCGTTGGTTTTATCAGCCAGCCTCTCTCCATGCCCAACTGCTTACCACCTCTGTTTAAATCAAGGAAAGCAAATAGTGCTCCATGGCATGAGCATGGCAAGAGTGCCAACTGCTGAAAGCCTTTGGTAGCATCAAAGGCTTGACCCTGGGAAAAGTGACGAACAATGTGCAGAATGTGCTGAGGGAGGGACCATGACTGCCTGAGAGGGAGGGAGCATCTCGCATCCTATTTATTCCCCTTAAATTATTTTTATGATCCAGGAGATAAACCAGAGGGTGTCTTTTCTAGAACAGTGCATGCCCAGACCCTCCATCACAGGAAACCTACGGCTGGTGTATCACTTTGCTAGGGCTGCCCTAATAAATACCACAAATTGTGGTTTGAACAACAGAATGTTGTTGTCTCACAGTTCTGGAGGTTAGAAGTCCAAGATCAAGGTGTTGGCAGGGCTGGTTCCTCATATGGGTTGTGAAGCAGATTCTGATCCAAGCCCCTCTCCTAGCTTCTGAACGTTTGCTGGCTGTATTTGGCATGACTTGGCTTCTGTTGCATCACCCCCATCTCTGCCTTCATCTTCATATGGTCTCCCTGTGTGCCTGCCTGTGCCCAAATTTCCCCATTTATAAGGAGGACTCCATCACATTGGATTAAGGGCCCACCCTACTCCATCAAGTATGATGTTGTCTTAACTAACTATATCTGAAACAAAATTTTTTTCAAATAACATCACGTTCTGGTGTGCTGGGATTAGGACTTCAACATAGAATTTGAGGGGCCACAATTCAACTTAGAACAGATGGTTTTAAGTGAGACTCTAGGTCCACCAAACAGATAGTGCTGGTGTGTTTCCATGAGCTTAGAGCTGTACCCCCAAAACTGTAATGCTCACATGAATTTCCTGGGAATCTTACTAAAATGCAGATCGTGATTCAGTAAGTCTGGGGTGGGGAACAGGATTCTGCATGTCTGCTACTTTGACAGTTTCTTCTTATTCCCCATCTCTCACGTCTATTATGCCAGAGCTTATTGTGTGTCTTCTTCCCAAGGGGTTCTATGTCATCACCTTCTCACCTGGAACCATTATTTGGGAGGTAGCCACAATTCAGAGCATGAAAATGATCAGCTTAACAAAATTCAAATCTCTGACAATCATTCATGTCTGAACCTGTGGGGGCTAAATGTTGTTTGGTGCACAAGCTCGTTTCTGAACTGGGTGTACAGTCCCTGGCTCATCTGTGTTATCGTTCAACCTTTATTAGAGCTGTGGTCTGGGCATGGCTGTGGTGACCCCTGTGTGGTTTAATTTTCCTGCGATCTTGCTAATTACCCGACTCGTTGAGGATGGGTTAAGGGTTGCTTGGAGTCCTTCAATACATTCATAGTTAAAGTAGGGGGAGATATTTGCAGTATATAACAAATTAAGTGTTAGCATACAGAATAGATAAAGAAACTCTGCAAATCAAAGAACTCAATATGAAAATGATCAAAATTTAAGGGGAAAGAATTCACCTAGGAGGAAACCCCATTGACCAATAAATATATGAAACTGTTTGTTTCCATTAGTAATTTGAGGAATTCAAATTAAAACATTAAGAAAAGATCATTTCTCATTCTTGAAAGGAATGAATATTTGAAGCACGAATTGATGGCAAGAGTGTGGAGAAATGGGTACTCTCCCTCATGGACAGGAATACACATTGGAGGCCATTTAGCATTATTGCTTCATCTGACATCTATAATCCCTATGTCTTTCATTCCATTTTGTGATACCTACCCTACAGAAACACACAGATGCATAAGGAAGCATATTTAGGGGCATTCATTGAAGTATTTATTCATTATTAATAATAGGGAAAACTGTTGACAATCTAAATGTGCATCAGTAGGGAAATAAACTATATTGTATGCATACCACCAAGCCATTAAAATGAATAACAACAGATAACATTTCTTGGTTACTTACAATGTACCAGATTGTGTCCTAAGTGCTTTTAACACATTAACTTTTCAATGTGATATAGGTACTATCCTTACCTCCATTTTAGAGATGCGGATACTAAGGCACAAAAAGGTTCAGTAACTTTCTCAAGGTGACCCAGCTGGCATAGAGATGAGATTTGAGCCCATGTAGTCCAGCTGCACAGGATACACTGAGCCGTTTCAAGCTCCCACGTCTAGACCATTAACATGGGGTGGTTTCTATGTCCTGATGTGGCACGATCCCTAAGAAATATTATAATATACATGTAAATATGTAAATACTATAATATCAATATTCACGAATGAAAAAAAGCAAGGTGCAGAATGAATCATATGATCTAACACTTACATATTTTATGAGAACTTGATTTGCATGTAAATGCAGCAAAAGTTCTGGAAGGTGTCACAACAAACAGTTATTTCTGAAAAGAGGAAAGGGGTGGCTCTGGAGAATATGGGAGTAGTGCAAAGCGCATTTTTACTTTTATTGGCAATAAGTTGTGGTTTTTTTTTTTGAAGGATTATATGTTAATGAACTATCCTGTAATTAAAATTAATTTTGGAACATAATTGACAGTGTCAGTGCTCAGTCCTGCCCTACCTGGCTCTGCGTTCTGAGAAGAACAGAGGCATCCCTCCATTTCCGTTTGGCCCGGATGGGCACATCATTCCCTTCCCGCTCAGCCTGCACAGAGCCCTTTGCACAGAGCCATCCACTAAGCACATCACCTTTCCGTTATCGTTCTCATCATCATCACTATTTGTTTACCTTACATTAAGGTATTATTTATTAGCCCTATGGTGGTTGTTTATGAATGTACCTGTTATAATGGGGAAGAACATGAAAACTTGGAGAGTGGGAAGCTGAGAACCTAATGGCTACAGCGTGGTTTCAAATGGCTGATGTCTGGGGCAGGGGGAGCATTTTGGAAGATCTCTGTATTCTTGAAATGGTCTATCTTCCCCTAGGCCTAACACAAAATCCTCCATTTCCCTGATCAATCAAAATGATTTTGCCTCTTGAGTCTAGTTTATCCTAGTTTATTACCTTGTCCTCCCATTCGTCCTTACCAGTGCCCAAACCACCCCTGTAATTACATGAACAGAGATTTGTGAGAAGAAATGGAATTTATAATTGATTTTTATTTATTGACCAAGTAGATATACTAGGTGATGCCTAAAGCACACAGACAGTAGATGTAAATAGCCACTTTTCATTTTTAGGCTGAGACCAGATGGCCAGTTCCACTTGCCATTGCATCTAGCACATTCTGATTGGCTGACCCGGAAAAGAACGTCTTGTAGCATATCCCAGCTCTGTCCTCTCCGTCTCTGCACTTCATGCTCACCCTCTAGGACTCGAATTTCAGACATTCTTTTATGCTTGGCCTCCAGACTACACTGAGGAGATATTAGATTCTGTGTCAACTCCAAGGAACACAGCTTTGTCTTTGTGTTCCTTACATGGGTGTTGTGAAGGAAAAGGAATATATATGCATGCAAACCATATGAATTTAAACCCTTCCCCACAAAAAGGGATTGTAGACCTAAATACATGAATGAAAAATAAAACTTCTAGAGGCAAATATAGGAGAACATCTTTGTGATCTTGGGACGGGCAAAGAGCTCTTCGCTACTATACCAAAAGCATGATCCTTAAAGGAAAAGACTGATAAATTGGACTTTATCAAACTTGAAAACTTTTGTCCTTTCCAAGATTCCATTAGTAAGACAATGGAAAGACAAGCTACAGACTAGGAGAAAATATTTTCACATCATATATCTAATAAAGGATTTTATTCAGAATACATAAAAAATATTACAACTTAATGACAAGACAAACAATTCATTTATAAAATGACAAAAGACCTGACAGACATTTCACCAAAGAAACAGGATCATAGAAAACAGAGACCACAGGGATGATTCCCAGAGAGGAGGAGGGTGGAGGAGATGGATGAAAAGAAGGGGAATAGTCAATAATGTGATAAATTTGCAAGGTGACAGAAGATTACTAGAATTCATGAGGTGATCACATTGTAAGGTATAAAACTGTCGAATCCCTATATTATACACCTGAAACTAATCTAACTAATATAATATTGAATACCAAGTGTATTTACATTCTAAAAAGTTAAAAAGGAAATATGAATGGCTAATAAGCATATAAAAATATACTCAACATTATTAGTCATTAGAGAAATGAAAATTAAAATCAGAATGAGATACCACTATACACCCATAAGAAAAGCCCTAATTAGAAAGATATACATTACCAAATGTGGGGAAAGATGTGTGTGGAGAAACTGGAATCCTCATGCATTGCTGGTGGATATATAAAATGATACAGCTATTCTAGAAGCATTTTAGCAGATTTTTTTTTAAAAAAATTCTTTCCGTACCTCATAGCAATTCCACTTCTAGGAATCTACACAAGAGAAATGAAAACATATATCAACCCAAAAACATGTATGCAAATGATCATAGAAGTATTATTCATAATAACCCCATACTAGGAACACCATAAGTATCCAACTGATGAATGGAGAATCAAATATGTTATATCTACACTGTGGAATGTTATTTAGCAATAAAGAGAAATGAAGTACTGATACTTGCTGCAACATGGAAGGACATCACAAAATATGTTAAGTAAGAGAAGTCAGACATGAAAGACTACGTATTGTATGATTTCACTTATCTGAACTGTCTAGAAAAGGCAAACTGATACAGACAAAAAGCCAATCAGTGGCTGCCTAGGACTGGGGGTGAGAGCACAGATTAATTGCAAATGGGCATGAGGAAACTTTTTAGGGTAATAGAGATGTGAAAAAACTGGAATGTGGTGATGGTTGCAAAACTATAAATTTACTAAAAATAAATGAATTGTATGTTTACAAGTGGTGAATTTCATGGTAGGTAAATTACACCTCAATAGCTTTTTTAAAGCTACTATTAAAAACAACAATAACAACAAAAAATGAATAGTATATTCCTATGTACTTGACCTGGACAGGGTTATTTGATCTGTCACTCTAATACTAGCTTAGATATTTGGCAGTCACATTAACCAAGACCTTTTGTCCCCAGAGAAGTTCATTATTCACTCTAGGGACTGACCAGTGTGCTGTTATCACTTTAAAGATAGAGTATCAAAATAGTAAAGGTCAGGGCAGATAAAAAAGATGCCACTCTATCATGTGGTGGTTACAATTCCGAGAAAATTCGATTTACAGGAAAAATAGCTGCGACTAATAGTTTCTTAAGGAGGTCTCGAGGAGTGCTGCTGGCATTTTTATAGACAAATATTCCCTTTTCACCCATGGCTGAAACTCTTCTTTCAGATTAATTTGGCCATTGTACACCCTCCCTTCACTGGGAAGAGAGGCCCAGAGAGCAGTTTGGAGAAGTCCGTATGGAATCTAGATGAAGCCGGAAGTCATAGATTTGAATTTCAACCTTACTCAGTGAGGTACCATTCATTTGGGAATTTATACAGTGTCCTATGTATATTGGCTGGTGTTATTATAATTCAATAATTCTACAGTGTTTAAAAGGTTAAAAGAAAATGATTTTATACCTTAAAATGCGGGAGTCTTTATTGAATTATTACCAATATGAATCCATATTTACTATAGTCTTGAATTGAGCTCATTATTTCCTCTTGCCCACTTGTTGAAGGCCTTTGCTTAAGTCTCTAAGGGTAAACTTCATCCCTAAACTCTGCCTATTCACCTTTTGAAATATTCCCACCATTTCTCTCCTATGTTCCATTTCAGTGATCACTTCCAATGAAGGTCATCAGCATCTGAACTTGTGACAGAAACCTTGTGTTTTGTGTCCCCCTTTCGTGCCATTCATATTGCTATCTTGGACCCATTACTTTTCTAGTCTACTCACTGCCACCTCTCGTTTTACTTTCCGTTGATTCATCAGCCAGGCCATGGGTCTCATCTCATTCAACATGTCCCACTCTCACTTCTCCCAACATGGATCCCTTTCTCCAATGAAAACAACCCCTTTATTGTCCACCCAGTTTTGTCCATCCTGGTTTATGTCAGGAAGGCTCTCTTTTTATTTCTGAATGTTTCCTTCAAGCGTCATCTCAAGACTCACTTTGTAAACAGTGAAGTACAACGGTTGCTCTTGGTCCCCGTATGCTCCTCCATCTGTCCATTTTCTTAGATGCCCAATGCCCCAGGATTCTGAGATTCCCACTGAGGTTTCTTCCAAGTGGGCTACCAAGTTATCTCCTCTCTTGACCAGTCCATCTATATTTCCATTTCCTAGATGTTCGGATCTCAAGTGCTTTTAGGACATTAAATGGCCTGATAAACTAGTTCATATTTTGGAACAAATACATACACACCTTTGAGCCCTGTCATCAATAAGTATCTCATTTTGTAAAGGGATAGTCTGCAACACAATGCTGTGTCCCAGCAATCACTAATAATATAGAATGTCATGCAGGTGACAGGGGAACATAGTGGGCGGTGAGGGGAGTCTACAGAGCATCATCTCAATGTCCTTGACATCCTTCTTTGTAAGCTCCCACTTACTCTGTTAAAACTCTGCCTCACCCTCTATGATGTATGTCTGACAGGTTTAGGAGTCAGAAATACCTGGACCTAAATACTGGCTCTGCTACTGACGAGCTGTGTGATCTTGGAAAAGTCATTCAACCTCTCTGGGCCTCAGGTTTCTCATCTGCATATTGGGGACCATAATATTTAACTGGCGGAGTGACTGTAAAGGTCAGCTGAAATAAGATATACAAAATACCTAGCAACAGTATCTATCTCATAGTAAGAGGTGAATACAGAGGGAATATGTCGCCTTATGAAGTATTCCTCTTGAATAAGTCCATGAGTTCATACTATGCCTCCTTGGACTGTTCTCAAAGACAGGGCCTTTGTGTTGTGTATGAATTTCACTACTTTAGGTATCTCATATAAGTGGAATCACACAGTATTTTTCTTTTTGTGACAGGCTGTTTTTCACTTAGAATAATGTCCTCTGGATTCATCCATGTGGTAGCATGTGTCAGAACTTCCTTCCTTTTTAAGGCTGAATAATATTTCATTGTATTAATATGCCATATTTTATTTATCCATCCATCCATTGATGGACACATGGGTTGCTTCCACCTTTTGGCTATGGTGAATGATACTACTATGAACACAAGTGTAAAAGTATCTCACAAGACCCTGCTTCCAATTCTTTTAGGTATATACCGAAAAGTGGAATTGCTGGATCATATTCTAATTTTATGTTTAATGTTTTGATAAACTGCTGTATTGTGTTCCACAGGATTAGCCACTCTTTTAAGGCTCCTTCTTGAGTTTTAAGAATCCTCAGGGGCTGTGACACATGAATTCAGAGCTGCCCCATTTCTTCCTTCCTTGTTCTTCTCACATAGTGATGTCTGCTGTGTCTCTAATATGGGCCAAAATTTCCCCCACCCTGCCACTGACCCAGTCACCTGCCACCACTAATATTCTGTGTACTGATACTGTCTGTGCCTTAGGTGGTGCATCTTGTAACAGCCAAAGCTTCCGTCACAGTCAAGGTTTATTGAGGGACCGCTATGTGGGTTAAATACATTGCTATGTTATCTTATTTAATCCCCACAACAGCCTTCAGGAGTGGGCCTGATTACTGGTCTCTTAGACCCATGTGGCTCACTGAGCTGCACTTTAGAGTCATGGTGGAGAAGGAGTGTACAGGCAAAAACTTCTGATGCCTCGGCCAAAATCTCTGGAGAGTTTTTTAAAAAGAATAATTCTCCAGCTGATTCCAATAGGCAGCCGAGTTTGAGAAAACAGACTTTTGACCCTGGTTGTTCAAAGTGTGGTCCAGCATCATTGAACTCACTAAGAGCTTGTCAGAAATGCAGACACTCTAGCCACCCCCCAAACCTGCTGCACCAGAACTCTTATTTAACAAGAACCTGTGGGGATCCATGTGCCTGTTAAAGTTGGAGAAGAAGGGCCTTAGTCCACAGAGCACTGAATTCAGACAAACTCACTAGAGCAACAAAGCTCCCACCGGAGGGCAAGTGCTCCCCAGTCATTAACTAATTCATCTTCCTAACAGGACACTACACCTAGTTTAGAGATGAGTAAGGAAAGGCATAGCTGCAATTTTAAATTATTTTATTATCTGTCATTGTTGGGTATTCTAATTTCCAGGCTGAAGCATTAGGACTCTTTAAATTATTCCCTCCCTTGTAACCTCTAAACCAATTTCTAAAGTAAAATTCAAATACAGTGAGAGAGCAAATGGAGGCATATCTATATAGAGAAACCGGTCCTTGCCTGTTTTCCTTAGTGCCGCTTCTGTGTACATGATAACCACCAAAAATGTTTCCTTTGAGATTTTCTGCAAGCTTCTACTTGTGGAGCCCTATCAGCAGCAGCCTCTGTTTCTACCAAGAATTTAGCACGTTTCATGCACTTCGATCCTATTTTCTTAGCACTCTCCTAACCTTTCCAGCTTTATACTAAAACAACAAATTAGCACGCACCTCGCCAAAGCCACAAATATTTGTACAATTAAGCAGCAAGCTTTGTAGTTAGAAAGGGAAGAGGATTCCCTTGCATTTTGTGGCGCCAAACAGCCTTTTTTTTTTTTTTGCCCCCCTTTGGTTTAGCTAGATTAAGTCAGATCAGTGATATCAGATAAATAGGGCAACTGTCAAGGAGTAAAACGATAAATGGAAGCATTCTATTTAAGGAATGTATAATTCAACAACTTTGATATGTGGAAGTTCTCAAAAGCTCCCAGGGAGGTTGCACGTTCATTAGTAAGTCATCAGAACAAGAGATTTGACTGGATTTCAGAAAATTGATAATCAAGGAATATGCCTGGGACAAAACACAAGTCCTAGAGTGTAACCAAGGTGAAGGTTTGCTGACCCCAAGGCCCTATTAGAGCTCTTTATTTTCAGGGGTATTGTGAGCTAATCTTCTGTAAATGATCTATGCCGCACTCTATTCATGCTGCCTCCAGGCCAGGCCACAGCTTTGCTTTCTAGTTCCCCTGACCAGTCACAGTGCAAAAACCAGGCTGGGGTTCAATGGAAGCCAAATCCCATGCCTGGAACAGATATGGTGCATCCCATCGGCTTCCTATTCTTATTCTAACAGTAACTGTTCCTTTGCCTCATTCTTTTTGGAGGGCTGGAGTGTATTATCCTCAAGATAAATGTCTCTATCTGAAACAGGGCCTTGTGAACAAAACCTCCCCTCTTTTAAAGGGAGAGTAAAAAAGGGGAGGGTGGAGCAGAGTAGAAGTTGGAGGGAGTGGAGGGGAAGAAGAGCATATCACTGCACTCTTGAAGGTAAAAAATCTATTTGACATACAGGCCAAAACCAAACGGCATGCACAGTTGTCTTCAGAGATATCATTCTGGACATGGGCCAGAGGCAAAGATGCCTGTGGAGAAAATATGGAAAAGAACAGAGAAAAAAATTCCATCAAAAATAATTTTTTTTACTTTATATTATTGTTCTTTAAATCTCTTTATTAAGGTATATTTGACGTGTAGCAAGCTGTACATGTTTAATATACACAACTTGATGAATTTGGGGATAAGTATACACTTCTGAAATCATCACCACCATCAAGACCAGAAACATATCCATCCCTTCCCAAAATTTCCTCCCATCCCTCTATTATTATTATTATTGTAATTTTTTGTATGAATGCTAAGAACATTTAACATAAGGTCTACCCTCTTAGCAAATTTTGAATGTACAATGCAGTATTGTTAGTTATGAACATTACACTGTATAGTAAATCTCTTGAACTTACTTCTCTTGAATGACTGAAAGTTCGTATTCTTTCATCTGACAATTAAAAATTAATATTGAATAGATATTTCATCATCAAAAAGCATTTATTTGGGAAAAAGAAAGGTTGCAACCCAGTGCATGCCGACATGGCAAGCCACATGTATCCTCTGTCCTGTGTGTCAAGGTGAAGGGGTATTTATAGAAAGGAAAAGGAAATTAATGGAAGGAGAAGTTAAAACCATAGAGCTTCATTATAAACATCAAGTTTTTCCTACAGGTTCTTGCCTGTAGGGCTCTCACAATTATGTAGAGTATGAGAACAATAACAAACATCTGTTAGTTCAGATAACTGAGACATTTAGACTTAAGTCCATCAGATCTAAAAATGGAGATTCCCACTTCTTCCAAGACCATCACTGAGTTCCTAAGAGAAGAATGAAGTAGCAGTTTCTGGCGCTCCCTCAGCTTGATCTCTTAGTGAATTGTTACATGTGCTGAGTTTTAATACCCAGCAGCCACCATATTGGACGTATGTGGCAGAAGCCAAGTTCAGTGCTTTAAAGTGATAGAAATATCCTTTCAGAAGGGGACTACACCCCTCTCTAAGGGCCCTTAACTCTTGTGAGAATTATCTCTGATGGCATCAAAAGGGGATAGGAAGGCAGTGGGCATCTCACTACATTTGAAATCACTAGAAAGGCAAATTTTGGTGTAAAATCATAGCTCTCTTCTAGTGGCATACTCTCATGCTGCTTCCTGCTTCCCACAATTCATGACAAAATTCCATAGTACTTGGCAAACTTATCCAAGCGTTACAGTTGTCCCTAATATTTACAAAGCTGGCAGGTTAATAAAGAAGAATAGGAAAAAATCAATATAACTGATAGATTTGAGAGCAAAAAAGGTCACATTCCTTTTTTCCTTTTTATGTTTGTTTTAAATAAATTAAATTAAATGCAGATCTAGCCACCACTCAACAGATTTGATAAGGAATTCAACATTGGGTCAGTTTTCAATTTCAAGAGCCCTTTCTACTTTTAATCATGATCTTAGAGATTTATGTAATCCAGAGTAATGAAGGAAGACCTAGGTTCTCAGGCTCCTATATATGGATTATACAAAATTCCAGCTCTAGTGTCATTCCACCCCTTCCTTACCAAACTCAGATTGTGGAAACTTTAAGGCCATGGTGCCTGAAAGCCCAGCCTACATGGGTACCATCCAGCCAACCTCCCGGGGGTTTCACACCATCTACACAGTTTTTCAACGCAACTTCTGACACCAAATATGTGGGGGTTTTCCTTACACCAAGCAATCCTCCAACTCTGGACACCAGCTAAGTGTCGCACAATTCATTTCCATTTCTGACACTAACTACCTCAAATAACAGCAGGCCCCTACAAGTGAAGGGCTCAGACCCACAAGGCTGCCCTCATTTCAGACACAAGTGGCAAGTCTGAGGTTACCATCTGAAGGTACATCTAATCAATTGGCTCTAACTTGGGGATTTCTATAACCCTGTCTTCAGGCTCTACAATTTGCTAGAAGAGCTCATAGAACTCAGGAAACCACTGCTTCTATTTACTGTTGTAGTATAAAGGGCACAACTCAGGAAGAGCCAAATGCAAGAGATACATAAGGCAAAGTATGAGGGCAAGGGTGTGTGGGGGAGCCTCCATGCTCTCTCCAGGCATCTCCATCCTTCCTCCCAGCGTCACAATGTGTTCGCCAATTCAGAAGCTCCCCAAACCCCATTCCTCAGGACTTTCATGGAGGTTTTAGTATGTAGAAGTGATTGATTAAACATTGTCCAATGGTAATTACCTCAGCTTCCAGCCTCTTCCACTTCCTTGCCCTCCCTCTCCCCTCCAATCATGCCTTGGTCTTTCTGGTGACCTGCACCATCCTCAGATACCAGTCATCTCATTAGCATACAAAAGACATTCTTATCACTCCAGAGATTCCAAGGATTTTCGGAGCTGCGCATCTTGAACCAGGGACAAAAACCAAACACATAGTTGGTATTATATCATGCATGGCAATCTGGTCTCTGTCCTCTGTACTACTAATAATTTTCTGTCAGCCCTTCCCAGTCTCTAGAATCATCCAGAGTCATAATAACCTTAGTCCTTAAAGTTGCACAGCCTCTTCCTATCCCCACTTACGACAATATGGCAGAAATACCTTCATGGAGCTTCTCTTTATCTTATTGAACATACACTGTGTAACACATATTGTGGATGAAAACCTGTTCTAAGCACTTTAGATGATTTCACTCATTTGAGTCTCACAGCAATCCTATGAAATAATCACTATTATCCTTGTTTGACAAAGGGGGAAAAAAAACAAACCTGAGGCACAGAGAGGTTCAGTAATTTGCACAAACAGTGGTGAAGCCAGGATTCAAATTCTCTATTTGCTCTGAAACATAAAACACTGTTATCAACTCTCTGCATCACTTCCCACCTCTGCAAGAAATCAATCCTTTAGAAACACAGTGCTTGGTCTCTCACCTGAGAGAAATAAGGAGGATGTGTATTTCTTCTCTGATGAGTGGATAGCAGAAAAAAAAACCACCACTGCCGTAGGATACTGAATTTCTCAGAAAATCATTGGGTTAGGGGAAAATAAAAAAATGTCTCTAAAGCTCAAAATCAGGCAAGAAGATCTCTGAGATAAATCGCCATGCAGGTGGGAAGAGCCAGGGCTGAGCTGAGTGGATTGAGGAGAATGGTCCCCACAGCCTGTGTTTATCAGCCATGCTCAGGGCAGGCTTGAACCTTGAGGAAAGGGCAAAGTAAATGACTACCAAGAGTTCCCAGGAAATATTCTAAGCTGGGCATTGACCTCCCTTACATCTTAAAAGGGACATGGACACTTGAGTAGCAATTTATACCAGCAGCAGCAACAACAACCAAGGCAGGAGGCTGAAATTCATTATGATGGGCTGCGCGGTGCGCTCAGCTCCTGAGGTAGCAGCCAGAAGGGATCTGTTGGGGCCATCCCAGTTTTGGCTTTGACACTGGGCCACCAGCAGTGATGGTAACTCCTTACAAAGCTACCAGTTGCCAGGAGCAATGTAATCCTCCAGCCTCAAGGGGAGTAATGCCTCCCTGAGCAATACCTGGAGGCATCTGAGCAACACCTCCACTGTTTTTTGGGGGTTTTTGCTTGTTTTCTTTTGGTTTTAATTTATTTTTTTAATTAAATTTATTGGGGTGATATTGGTTCATAAAATTATATAGGTCTCAAGTGTACAATTCTATAATACATCATCTATAGATTGCGCTCTGCTCACCACCCAGAGTCAAATCTTCTTCATCACCATATATTTGACCCCCTTTACCCTCTTCTACCTCCCCCCACATCCCCTTACCTTCTGGTAACCACTAAACTATGACCTGTGTCTGTGTCTGTGAGTTTTTGTTTGTTTGTTTGTCTTGTTCGTTTGTTTCTTTCAGTTTTATATCCAACAGATGAGTAAGATCATATGGTTCTTGACTTTTTCCTGACTGACGTGTTTCGCTTAATATGATAATCTCAAGATCCATCCATGTTGTTGCAAATGACACTGTTTCACCTTTTCTTACGGCAGAGTAATATTCCATTGTGTCTATGTACCACATCTTCTTTATCCAATCATGTACTGAAAGGGCACTTTGATTGTTTCCATGTCTTGGCCACTGTGAATAATGACAATCAATAGCTCCCCTGTTGATGTAGAGCAAACAGGACTGTTTATTGTTGTGTACTTGTTGTCACCCTTGAAATTTCCTGGACATATCAACAAAATAGTGCATGGGGAGAAACCTTTTATTAGATAACATTTTAGAAAAGGAAAAAAGACTTTGGAATCCAATAAGCTTGGATTCTAATTCTGACTCTGCTATTCCTTTGCAACTTGCTCTTAGGGAAGATTATTATACTTCTCTGATTCTATCTCTAACTTGTGACATTAAGATCATGTGACCTATCCCTGTGATTGTTGCTCATATTTAATGAGATAATGTTTTCTAACTCACTAGTTCAATGTCTGGTACACTAATGCCTGACAAATGGTAGAAGTATCATGATATTATTTTTAAAATCTGCCTTACCTTTATTTTCTTACCTGTAAAATGGTGTTACCTCACAAGGCTTTTGGGAAGAATAAATAAATGCAATTAATAATTCAAAGTTCATTGGCACAAAGACACCAGCACTATATAGATCTCCAAAAAACAAAACAAGCCCAGCTTCTGCACACATCTCTTCACCTCAGGTACTCCATAGGTTTTTTTCATGAAATTGCTGCAGAATGATTCAATTTTCTCATTTGGGTGAAACTTTTTGAAAGGAGAAATACAATGAAACCTTGTATTATTGCTTGTCTATTCCCACACTCAACATTTTCCTGCCTGTAATGTTCCCAGTTCCTTGAAAAATGAAAACAACATGGTTTTCTGTGTGTCTTTCAGTCTTCAAAGAACTCTCCTGCCTGCCCCTGGCAGTGGAGACCTAGGACAAGTCTCTTTATGCTGTTGTTTAGTGATGTTTTGCATGCTTTTTAACAGCACTGGCCTCTCCACCCACATAGGTTCTAGCTATCTTGGCAATGGTGGGGATGTTATTTGTTGTTCTTATGGAAGGCAGACGTTTTGGCTGCTTCTGCTGCAGCTGCTCAAATTCAGAAAAGAAAGAAATGCGAGAGTCTGAGGCATCCTTTAAGCAGACTTCCTTCTTTTTATGCTTAAGTTGAATCTTTGAGGATCAACAATTATAATTACATTGTAGTTTTAATGTGATCATAAAGCATTAATTCTGTTGTTTTTTAAAAGAACTTTATCTGCTCCAAGGTAATTGTAATACTACTGATCATTTATTCGACTTGCAGCACTCAAATCTGACCCCTAAGTGTCTATGCCGATGAAGAGCTTAAACTGAAAGCAGAGGAACATTTAATTAGTCTTCACTTATAACAATCCAATGAGTTGGGTTAGCTTTGAAACGAAGAGGTTCAGTTGACACAGAAGGATGCTAATTTTATATATACATGTGGAGAAGGTCCAGAAATAACCTTAAACCTTACAACGTGCTACTTGGAAGCCAAGCATTTCAAGCCCACTAGATTAAAAGGTATAAGCATTCATGGTCAAATTTAGAAAGCTACTAAAATCCTATGAACCTTTTTTTGAAAGCCTGTTTTGGAGCAATGCTCTCCACTGCCTTTTATTTAAGTTCAAATACATAGGTTAAAAATTGTGTTCTATCCAATTTACATAAGCTTATTAAAGTTACCCTGTCTTTCTTGGCTGTTCATGGTGATAATACTTTCCTTAGGGTTATTATTTATGGCTGCTCATTCATCCCATGGTATGTTATATTCAAAAGAATTAGGAGAATGTATGAATGACGCTGAGGACTACATTCCACCTGACAGAGATTACCTTCACACTCTAAATTCTCTATGTAAGGCCCTTAAATAGACTGTCTAATTTAGAGGTATCATTGATCAAGACAAAAATGGAATATTATATAAACACAAACATACATAAATATATTCTGAATAAGAGAGAAGTCGTATAAACAAAGGAAGTTATGACGCCAAAAAAAAGCAATACTGAATAAAAATAATGATGTTATGTAATGGTAGGCATTTATCTAAATTCTATATGTAGATTATCTCATTTACTCCTCACAAAACCCCCAATTAGCTAGGTTTTTACTATCCCCATTTTATAGATAAGCAAAGTAAAGCTCGAAGATAATAAGTAACTTGCGCAGTGGCATATAACAAGCAAGAATTCTGGAATTCAACCATTCTTGCATAAGATGACATCAGCATGAACAGAGCAAAGGTGGGAAGAATAAGAAGACATCTACCCCCCTCTCTTATTCCAGAGAAAGTGAAGCGAGAAGGCAAAGGATCATCAGGAAACTTCTTACTTTGGTTATATATTTACTAAATTTAAATAATATAGGAAAATTGTCATGGTTCCATGTATAAAAATGACATGCAACTTCATGATCATTGACAGATTTTTCTTAAATATGCATAGTAAAATTTTAAGGTTAATCACCAAAAGAATAGAATTACAGTGTATAACTTCCAAATCAATTCAGAAGGAACTATTCAATAAACAACAAAGAAAACAAAAGGCAAATGTTAAATACTTTTTGAAAGGGTAGAAAGGAGGAAAAGACATTTTAAAAAAGCACAAAAAAGGAACATGATAGATCCAACCAGTTCAAACACATTAGGAATTACAATAAATGTGTTTGAACAAAATTCTCCAGTTAAAACACAAAGATTTTAAGTTGGGATTTAAACAATTTAGTATATGCTAAATACAAAATAACACCAAAAATATAAGAATATAGAAAGGCTGAGAGTAAAGAGATGTAAAACATACACCAAGAATACTAATAAAAGGAAAGTGGTATGACTATAATATTAACAAACAAAATAGATGTTAAGAGAAAAAATCATTCCTAAGGATAGAATATATTAATTTTCTAATACTGCATAACAGATTACCACAAACTCAGGCTACCATTTTATTATCTCACAGTTTTCATGGGTCAGAAGTCTGGCACAGCATAACGAGGCTCTGTGTTCAGGGTCTCATAAAGCTGATATTAAAGTATGGCAGATTGTGTCCCCATCTGGAGGCTTTCAGGGGGAGATTTGCTGTAAGTACCTACCTGTTTGGGCCGAATTGATTTTTTTGTTGCTCTGGAACTGCGGTCTGTGTTGTCTTGCTAGCTGTTAACTAAGGATCATTTTCAGCTCTTAGAGGTCACTTCAGGACCTTGCCCTGTGGTCCCTTCCATATCAGCAACAGAGAATTTCAAATCTCTCATGTTTCAAATCTCTCTGACTTCTACTTCTGCTCCTAGCCAGAGAAATCTCTCTGCTTTTAAAAATACTTGTGTGATTAGGTTAGGCCCACTAAGATCACCTCCCTTTCTTAAGATCAACTGTGCCATAACATAATCATGGGGTAATAGCCAAATTCCCAGTTTTAGGAGTTATGCTCGCGTGTACAGCAAGAGGGCAGAAGGTCAATGGCGACTTTTTAGAATTCTTGCAACCACAAAAGGTACTATAGTCAACACATGTGGTTGATTCCCTGGGAGGGGCCTACCCTTGTACTAAAAAGGTCAGTTTGCCAGGAAGATATGAACATCTAACTGTCTATGCTTCACTAAAATATCTCAAAATAAAGCCATCAATATTTGATCAAAATCAAGGAGAAAATGACATATGCATGAGTATAGTGGAATGTTTCAATATACCTCTTACAAATGGCCAACAAAATTAATAAAGATAGACTATTCAAAAAGCACAACTTAAGAAATTTGTGACTCTGGGTCTTCAGAGAATATTGCAATCAAAGAAAACACACTCTTTTCAAATGAACATGGAACCACTACATTCTAGCGATAAATTTAAAGATGACACAAAATGTGAGAATTCCTAGAGAAATGAAATTTACCAAACTTTTCACAAAGAATTAAAAAGTCTGCATAACTCAATAACCTCTAAAGAAATTAATCAGTAGTTAAAAATATTTCTACAAGAAAACACTAGTCCCAGATGGTTTTTTAAGTGAGTCCACAAATTTCTCAAAGAACAGTCATTCCAAACATTCCAGTATATAGAAAAAAGAGCAAATATTTTCCAGTTCAGTTGATGAGTCTAGTACAACTTTAATATTAAAGACAGACAGAGGAGAGTATAAGAGAAGTCATATTTTTTATATGTGAACATAGATAAAAACTTTTAAAACAATGTATGGGCAAAATAATTCAAGACGCCTATAAAAAAGATAATACATCATAATCACATTTAATTCATCACACTTATACAAGGACAATAACCTATAAAAACCTATAAATATCAATTATGCCATTAAAACATTAACAAAAAATATGCATGATCTCTTTGATATATGCAAAATAGGCATCTGATAAATTTCAGTATTCAATAATTTAAAAAAATCCCCTTAGCAAATAGGAATTAAAATGTACTTTAGCCTGATAAAGGTTGTCACAGAAAAGGTAAAGCAAACATCATTCTTAATGGAGACAATATTCCTATCAGCAGGAACAAGACAAAAATGCCCACTACCCATTTTATTTAAGGCTGAATTTTAATTCTTAGTCAGTGGAGTTAAAAAGGAAAAAGGATAGGAGATATAAGGGCCAGAGAGAAAGAAACAAAAGTATAATTTTCAAAGAGGATATAGTTTCAATATAGAAAAATGTCTAAAAATCACAAATTATTAGAAATAAGAAAGTTCAGCAAGATATATAGATCTGAGACCCTTTTAGCAATAAATATAATTGAACCCCTATCTAACACTCCTTACAAAAATAAATTCCCTAACCATTAAGATTTATGTGAAAGACCAAATATAACATTTTAAAATAATATGAAGAATATATTTAGGACCTCAAGGTATAGAAGACTTTCTTAAATAAATGGAAAGGCATTAACTGTAAGAAATGATTGACAAGTAAAACTACCCTAAAAATGAGCTCACCTGCTCTTCAAGAGTCACCATAAAGATTATGAAAACATAAGCCACAAAGTGAAAGAAGATAGTTGTAATAAAATTAACAAAGAATTAATCTCCAGAATATATAAATAACAGTCATGAATCAGTAAGAATAAAACCAAACAACCCAATCAATTAAAAATGGAGGAAAGATATAGTCAGAAACATCCCAAAAAAGCAAACACAAATAACATATAAACATACAAATATGGTGTCTTCAGTCATAACCCAGGAAACAGATTCTGAGGTTGAGATTTATATGGAGGAGAATTATTGGGAGATGCTCTCATAAAATATAATAATGATAATAGATATTTGCAATCTATACACCTATATTATACTTGTCATTTAGTATAATGTATCATAGATGTGTATCATAGATTGCAACATGTATGCAATATGTATAGTACACCACTGTAAGACATTTGGTCCACACCAAAAGGTCCTTGATATTTGACCCTTCTAAAATGTCCACTGAGACATTTGGTCTATGCTTCATTAAATAATACAAATATTTAACTTTGTTAAAATTTTGTTTATGTTACTTATATTGTAATTCATGATGAATTTTGGATTTCATATTTATTTTTGTTTTTCCTCATCATGAAGTTTGTTAGGGTTACTCTTAAATTGAGCAATTGTTCTCAGGTATATATCAACGCAATTATTAGCTTTATTGTTTGTTATATCTGTTAACAATTTTGGTTATATGAATTTGATTTTGTCAGTATCATAGTGAAGTTGGTGGTCATATGTAAGTGTGATCACCAAGTACCTGGGTGATAACTTGTTCATTGCTTTGTTGTTCATCTTTTAATTCTTCAGTAAATCTCCAAATTGAAGGATGATGCACCACCATCAGCCTTAGAAATGTGCTGTGCCAGCCTTCATTCTTTTACTGCCATTCAGTACTGATCTATAAACATTCCAAGTTTCTGGTAGAAATCTTGGAGTTTCTGGTCTTCTTTTGCCTCTTCCATTCTTTCCACACAATTGCACTTTCTCAACATAATCCATTGAGTCAAATACTTTTTCTTATGAATTTTCTACAATGTACATAAAAGTTTCATTGACACGTTTCAGTGCAAACAACATGGATTCATATGTAATGGGTGTTACTTTTTGTTGACATACCTTTGCATGTTAGACCCGAATAATACATTTTTCACCACAGTGATTGTGAGAATTGAAACAAGCATCCTTTTATTGAACATTTGGGGAGTAGTTGAATTGCATTCCTATTTGCAATCTCAAAATCCGTCGTACACGGTGAAGGGTTAATATCGAGAGTTCTTTCCTGTGCAAATGCAAGTACTTTCTCATCCAAATGTCTGTGTCTTCTCGTGTTTTTTTTTTCATTGTTAATGCTTAAATCAATGGCATAGTATAACCCGATATTACACCATGCGCAGTAAATAACTGAATAAGCTGTGTTGGTGCCGTCTGGAAGGTGCCATCACTGAATAATGTGGCACTGGCACTTAAATATCAAATATTGTCATACGTTGTGTAAATAAGAATTATTTTGTCATCTTGAGCACCAGAATCATGCATAAGAAATGGTTCTCCGTGTCTGGTCATGTGATATTCCTCTGGAATTTAAATTCCATGTAATGAAGTTGGGTCTGGTGGTCAATGTCTGTTTTGAATTCTATTTACTTGCCTTTTTAATGAGTTTATTTCTGTTGCATTAACAGGACTTCCTCATGAATATCACAGACTTCTCCCAAGCACCTGCAATGTCATTGCACTTGGTTTTGCTTCTGCATGTCATCTTAATCTGTTCAGGGTTTTGTTTCCCCTTTAACGTCAGCATTGCGCTGATGTTTTCCTGTCCCTTCTTGAATGATTGTAGAGTTATCCAGTTGTACATTGAACATTGTGGATTCTCCTTTCTTCATGCACCAGTGCCTTTAAAATAGAAAAAAGAAAGATATACATGTATTAAAATAAATTTAAAAAGTAAGCTTATTTTTAGAGCAGTTTTAGATTCACAGCAAAATTGGGTGGAAGGTTCAGCGATTTCCCATACTCCCCACCCCTACATACACACAGTCTCATTCACAATCAATATCCTGTACTGAGTGGTGTATTTGTTACAACTGGTAGAACTGCATTGCCACCTCACTGTCACCCAAGGCCATAGTTTACCATAGGCTTTACTCTTGATGTTATACATTCTATAGGTTTGAACAAATGCATGACATATTCATCATTTTCACTACCCCACAAATCCTCTGCGCTTCGCCAGTTCATCCGTTCCCCTCCCCCAATCCCTGCAACCACTGATCTTTTTACTGTTCTCACATGCCAGTACCTTTTACTCCTGTTGATGAAGTGGAAATAGTAATGAAAACCATTATAATGTAGCAGTGGCTTTTTTTTTTGTGAGCATACTATTTCCGCCGTATTCTGCTGAAAATTTTCAAATAAAGATGTCATATTGCCAAGCAAAAGAAGGGTTTTTTTTTTATTCTTCTTCTTCTTTTGTAGCCATGTGACCACCAATTAAATTGTTTTACCAAAGAAATCAAACCTGAATTAAGCCTCTAATATACAGAATATATTGCGTGTACTACATACTAATACAGATTTTAAAATAGGACATAAGAACGTGTTCAAGGACACCACAGGGATGCAATCAGCAAAATCCAGGCAGTGGGAACCTCTATACAGCAAGTAACCATGCAAGGAATCAATGGAAAGGAAATATTGGGTTGTTGGAAAAGTCAGGACTCATTTTTGCACTGAAAAACATAGAAAAAAAATATGTCATGACTTTGCTGACAACCCAATAGCAATGTATGAATCATATTTGGATGCTGATTCAAACAAATAAACTTAAAGAAAATCATGAGACAATTGAAAACATTAACAACTGGATATTTGAAGATATTTGTAAGAGAAATAATGGTATTATGATTCTGTTTTTAAAAATGCAACCAATTCCCTATTAGGCAGTTGGATTTGAGCTGAAGAACAAAAGGATTTATGGAAAGTGCAAAGGAAAGATAGGCTAAGGATGCTTTTTTTTTTTTTTTTAAGTTTGCAGGAGGATATCTATAGAATAACAGCAGATGTCCTAGGAAAGAATGCAAAGCCTCATTCTCTCTCAAGATTCTAGGGCTATTCATAAACTGTTCAACTATTTTATGTCAGCAGAGTTCCTCCAGTGAATTACAGCCTTCTATCCACTTTGGGACCATTTATTACCAGATACAACTAGCAGCCAAGATGCAGTTGGCTCATTTCACTAAGTGTTTTCATAAACAGATTTATAATGAGAGGGAAATGCATTTTTATCCATACTAAGCAGGGCTGCAGAGAACTCCCCCAAATTATTAGGGAGCTATTACTAATACAGGGGCAATTTGCAGAGCCTTCTTCCTACCAGATAGTAAAACAGCCCCCAACCCCGCTAGCTTTTTAAAATCTACTAAACAATGTGAAGCCACAGTTTCATTTTTTCTTTCTGGCTGGAGATGGTGGAAATGTTCATCACCCAGTGTGAAGTAATATGTGAAACAGGTGTTTTATTCCCTAGCAGGTAAAATGGGTTTGATTCCTGTGAGATGTAGACATTTCAAGGCTACCAGCAAGAGGTCCAGATGGTGTGTATTTTCATATCTAATATTATATAAAAGATTTCAAATGTATCCTGACTCTTAACAAAACCATAAATTTACAGCTTATTGCCATGCCGAACAGCTCTGGTAGCTACTAATTAGTATTACTGTTTTTGCTTTGCTCTTCCAGGGATCACTAGCGTATCTGAGCCTTTCATTTTTAGCTTCCGGTAAAAAAGACAAAGAATTCCAGGATAGGAGCCCGTCTCACTACAGGGCCAGCTGTGTGTAGAACAGTAGAACCTCAGGGGATACCCAAATGTTGACAGAGCCACACAGGGAAATGTGGGTCAACCTTGTAAGGAAAAGCACTTTCAACTTGGAGGGCAGGGGCCCTTGCCTAGTTGTTCCCTGTTTGGTCATGTAACTATTCCAAAAACATTACTGAACATATTTTAAGAATAATGGCACCAATAGCAAGCATTATTGCAAGTTTATCGTGAGCCAGGCATTTTTCGGATTACGCTGCCATACCCTCTCTCCTTCAACATTTCCTAATCACCCTCGGAGATATCAGAGGTAGCACCATGGCACACAGGAGTCAGCTGAGGCTCAGAGAGCTGCAGCCACTTGCTCCAGAGCCAGCTCAGGTCTAACGAGGAGCAGAGCCCCCTCTCTTAAACAGAACAGCTTGCTTCCTCATTTCTAGGTTGCATGGCCGTCCAGAATGCGCAGTGTACAGACGCTCTTAAGGGAGCCCCTCGGTAAGGGTTCTGTGGGATGGGTAGATAACGCCATTATGAAGAGGGAAGTCAAGTGAAACAGTGGGTCAGGGTTGTTTCCATTCTAGATAGCCACGATCTGGGTCTAGATGATGGGTAACAAGGCGGCCATGGCTCCTACCTGCCGTGGGCAGCATTTAACCTCCTGATCTGGTTATCTTCCTTCCCACTCTGATGTGCTCAATCACAGTGTGTCAGTCACAGCTCGGAGAAAGGAACACTTTGCTTTTTCTTAAAAATGTTTAACATGCTCTACAGAGTGGGGAGAAAGAGAAAATACAGGAGCTAATATTTCAAGGGGAAACTCCATGATCTCACATGGTTCATTTTAGGAACAAGCTCTTGTTTCCTTTTGAGAAGAGTCAAGATGACTGATTTCTTCCATCCTGATACCTTAAGGTGTAAGCTTCCTTGATACCTATTCTGTGCCAATATCCCAATTCTGCTTTCTCCCTGAGAGCACAGAGAGAACAGAATGTGGAATGAATCCAGGCTGCTGTTTCTGTCCCTGGGTTTGGCCCTACAATTGCTTTTGTGCTTTTCAGTCCATCCTTTCACCTCAGTGAGGCTCAGCGTTCTCATCTCCAGAAATCTGTGTATAAAATATGTCTGGAGGTTCATAAAACTTTGCAAATCAGTAACTTATGCACATGCCCATAGCTTGAAGGAGCAGTTTATGAGAATAATGAATTAATTTTTTTTGGGGGGTGGCATGATTGATTGGATGGAAACACTTTAAAACAGGGATTTTGGAATCCTTCTACAAATGAAAACATGGGTACAATTCACCATAATCTTACCTGCAAGGCAGACTCTGAAGTGGAAAGTTAATATAAGAGAAGCCTAAAGAAATCTGACCACATGTTTCCATGAGTTTTGTGAAACGAAATTCATTGTTTTATATTCATGCTAGTTAAGCCTTCAAGGTAATAGAAGTATTGGTATCTTAAATTTCTAGAAGAGCCAAGGGGCCATTGAATGAAAAATCAAAGCCCTTGATTTTTAACCCTTATCGTAACCCTTACAGACAAATAAAGCTTGGCCTTTATCTTTCCAGTCTGGTAATTTTTTTTCACAAGTGAGAAAGAACTTGACCAACAAGGGTCTAAATAGGTTTTCCACCTTCATGCTCCACAGAATTCTGAGGGAATTCCTGTCTTCCATTTTTTTGATGCACAGAAGTCAGCTGTGAGCCCGATGGTTGAGAGTGAGTTGCCCTCCACGAAGAACAAGCAATCTCCCAACATCCGCTCCATTTGCAGTGTATGGCTCCAGATCCTGCTTCTATTTCTCAGTGATTATGAGGGTTTTCATTTTTCTTTTTTTTTTCCTATGTCTTCCCCCCCTTCATTCCTGCAATATTTGTATTTCATGTTCTTATTCTCTTAATGCCTGAGCAATTTGAAACTCTCATATATAGGCAATTCCCAGCTCTCGTTCCTGAAGCATTGTGATTCCCTTTCAGCTTTTCAGAGGCACGTGTGCTGGGGAAAGAACAGAGCCCTTCCTGTCAATCCAATTTGTGATAAGGATTTCCCCAGGTGCACCCATTCCATGGTCCCTGTGTTGCTTTGTGCCTGGTTGGCATCCTTTCGGAGAGCGTTTGTATTGCTTTTTCATCTCAGAAAAGATACTCTAGTCACAAACCAGTCATCTGCCTGTTAAGCTGTATTTAGAACAAATCACTCTGAAGCAAAACAATGACGATGACAACAAAAGAGCTACACTTATTTTTTTCTAGACTTTTAACAAAATGTTTGATGTTGTGGAGATTTCCAAACAATTAATGTGAAATTGGGGACTGTTGTTCACATGATTTATTTACCATATATAGAGAACTCAGCTGGAATGCTGCTGTCAGTGACGCTCCCAATGAAATTTTAGCAAAGAATTGGAAAATCAGTGAACTCTCATAAGAATCAGTACATTTTCATAGGACAAAAGTTAATGGGAATCAGAATGTGTAAAAATCACAAGGTACAGGAAAGTCTATGCCAGACCATCAAAAGGTACATATTTCTTTGAACACTTGATTTCATAATTGGTCAGCCATTTAAAACAGTGATCTCGTGCAGATTGAGAAATAGTCCTGTGTTTTTCATAGCCTTTCATGTTATAAATCAGGGGCATATACTTGTGCACACATGTGTACAGACACAAAACAAGGAAAAGAGAGAAGGTTGAACAGCATGCCCATTTTATAAAAGTAAGACCTGGAAAGTCCCCAGCTACCGTAAATGTTACAAATCCAAAATGGAATATTCAAAAAGAATGCAACCTGTTTCTCATGAGCAGTTTTTCAGATGCTCAGTGCAGGCCACATGAGGTCTGCTAGGTTTCCGTTCCACAGGGTCATACAAAAATAGGCCAGGAATAAAAAAGAGCAATGGTACACACACACACACATACAGACACAATAGTAAAAATGAAATAGAGAAGGTGTGAAGTTAGATGCTTGATTAAGGTGTGGAAAACCAGCGCCAAGAATATTGTTACGGGCCTGGCTCCTAGAGGCAAGATTTGTTAGCAAAAAATGTCTCTAAATATTTATGCTCAGCTAAATAATTGCTAAATAATTCCAGTTCTCAGCTGGAAATCTAGGATCAGGACTAGCCTAAATTAGTAGATCTGTGAGATGGTATATTGGTATTTTATTCATCAGCACTCTTGCTCAATAATACTTTTAACTTTCAGCATATAATTAATACCCTTTTATAAAAAGGCTCTTCATGGTCCTACGTAGGAAGGCTTCCTTTGGAAATATTTCCCTAAAATAAGCAAAGCACTAAAAACAGTCCATTCAATAGCATTTTTTTTAGGATTATTAAAGACATACAGAATTTTGGCTTTCACACTGTGTACCAACATGGATGCCTTCATTTGCTATCCTTGCATGTGGAGTGAATATGGCAGTGGCAGTGGCATACTTCATCATCTTGGACATTACCTTCCTGAAAATCAGCATAAGTTTCTAACATTCACTTTATGGCCCTGACTAGTGCTTAGTGAACCCAAAATTGAAAGTAGAACTTCAACCTGCAGGGAAAAAAATATTTTGCGTGAACCAAGGGACACAGAGGAGGCGTCATCATTTAATTCAACTGCCAGAGAAACAGCAAAATATTCTCACATCCTTCTCATATCTGAACAGGGGATCGTTGCTGGCGTTGACCCAAAATTGAAATACTCATTTAAAAGGAGTTAGTTGAAACGGAAGCCTATACTTCTCCTTTTTTTTTTTCCCTCTTGGACACTGTAAATGTGTTTAAAAATCATAACATAAAGGAGGCCTAGAGTCTAAAGTGGACTCTGTCATAAATAAGCTCTGTGATAAGTCACTTCCCCCTTTTGCGCTTCAGTTTCCTCATCTTGAACAGGAAATTGGATGTGATATTTTGTGAGCCTTTCCGGTTGGTTCTAACCCTCAACATTTATCTCTGACTTCTAAAAGTCATGATGCAGAAACAAAGAGTGTCACAAAGGAAGACACTGATGAAAGACACAAATTCAGTTGGAGGCTGGGAGGGATTAATGTAAATGTATTATTGTCATGGTGTGTCGAAGAAACTTTGACCTTGGCCTTTGATTTAATTAAGGCCCCCTGAAAAGCCACATCATGAAATTTTGGTAAACACCAAGAACCCCAGAGCCCCCTGCTGACTTCATAGCCTATCTCACCTGCTCGCTGCCTGGGCAAGTTTGTTAACCTCTCTTTGCCTGTGTTTCCTCATCTGTATAAATGGAGATAATAAATAATGAGATCTACCTCAAAAGCTCATTGAAGATTAAACAAAGTGACATATATGGAGCACAGTGCCTGGGACAGAGTAAAACCTCAATTCATGTTATTTGTTGTTATTGTTCCCTGACTGAGCTACAGGAAAACAATGTAATGATGTTACTCAAAGACATTCTGAGGAAAGGAAAAGAAAGATATTATTTTCCTACAGCAAATAAATGTATATGGTTTCCTGTGTTGTTTTGGGTTTTGTAAGAGACTAAGAAATGAGGAGGTTTTTCTCTTCCTACCAGACAAGAGCTACAGAGATGGAGCTTGGCAATCTAAAACAGATCTATTTTGTCCACTAATGGAGAAATAACATCATGCGCATTTCGAAAGCTCTGGATCTATTTAAATCAATTAAAGGGAAGTTAATGTATTTTAATATCTGAGCTCTTTCCTTATCAAGATAACTCTGCAATGTTTTCTCCTCAGAGCCCAAGGTGATGAAAAATAGAGTCATTTACTCTATTACATCTTATAACTGCGGCTTCAGGAATTTTGTTTGTTTGTTTTAGTTGTGAAGCCACAAGAAGACTTTATGTGGCTCTAGAGCTGCTGTCAATTTTCATACCACAATACACAAGGGCCTTTCCCTCCTTCAGGCTGCTGTTGTTTCCGATCTTGAGATAAATGTGTACTTGATAAAACTATTTTAATGATGCTAATATTAATACTTCGGTAGAATACTTTATCTGCTAGTAATAGCTTTAAAGAGTTTGTTAAGTTTTTGTCATCTCATACATTTTAATGGAGCATTAGGTTTGTAAATAACAAGAAAACTACAGAAAATCCACCTCACACTTCCTTTACATCCGTGTAATGATGACCAGTGGAATATTTGCTGTTTTGTACTCTTTGTAGGCCAATCAATATTTTGGTGAGTGAAGACGTCTGAAGCACAGAATCATAGTGTAAACAAATGAGAAACATTAAAAGTATGCTAAATATGATAGCCAGTGGATTATGTAAATTTAAACAGTGTAGGGGAAAGAAATTGCCTACTAAATTAGTCTGTTTTTAGTTCATTGTGGCATTGTTGATTATATATTATAGCCAGATATTTCATAAATAGACTCCTTTGGAACCTGGAGGTTTGGGAATGCCAGCTGATTAATGGAGTAGTGTATGGGATTGGAGGCCATAATGGAGAGAGCTTGTCTTATGGCCATTTCCATTGTACAGCTCAGGCCTTCTGTGGGGATGCAGACAATGGAGAAAGGGAGAGGGAGTGGAAAAGGAAAGAGGAGGGGGAGGGGGGGAGAGACAAAAAGAGAGAGAGAGAGAGAGAGAGAGAGAGAGAGAGAGAGAGAGAATATGATAAGAGGCCCTGACAGACCATCTCAATATGAGCACCTGTTACAATCAATCCGGTTGATTTTTAGCTACATCCTTAACGTTAGTGGTCTTCATAGGAGCAACAGTCTCAGGTTTTCAGCTAAGAAGTAAATTAATACATTCCACACACAGTAGATTTGATTAACTGTAGGAATATCCACAAGTTTAGGAATACCTAAAGAAATCTGAAGTGACAGGGTGACCTGGGTAACATCTTAGAATGATAGATTGGAAACTCAACTGCAATCTAGGAAAGAGAGACCTGACCCAATGTACTGCATCCTGTTTGAGAGCTGATAATATATCAAGAATAACTAAAGAACAATAAATTGGCATTTCTGTTTTGTGGAAGTGAAGAAGGGTGACCCCTAATAGGCTCTTGGGAAAATCCATCTTCTAGACAGACATCCTAATTTTGAAGACTTCTCAGTCTACCAAGTTTGATGCTGTTAAACATGCACATCCCATTTCTAAATATTTCATATTTCCTAGTAACTCTGATTTGCATTTGGCGTTCACCCCCTGCTGCTTCTCTACATAGAGGCCATACCACCCAGCAACCTGATCCCTTGAGCTCCCATTCCTTCCTTGCCACTCGTCTGTAAGAACAGAAATTTATCTGTTTTTTCAAAGTTCTAGCTCCATGGCGGCCCTGTGATGTATTGCTCCTATTCACACGGGCACTCTCCCTTGCATCTTCTCTCCCTTGGAATAATTACTTCCCATCTGCTTCCAACTCCATTTCCTTCATATGAGATGAGGGACTTCTCTTGTTCCAACCCTGCTCTTACCTATGTTTCTTACTTCACCACTGAAACGATTGAAAAGTACTTCACAGCATGTGCCTTTGTTTTCTCATGGCTCGCTTATACCCAAACCTCATACATTCTGATTTGGGTGCCTCCCTTTTCACAGAAACCATAATGTTGAAGGTCACCAGTGATGTTTTTGTGAGCAAGTCTAGAGCCTTTTCTCATCTGGATTCTCCATTCTCTTCCTGTATCATATGAGTTGATGTCCCACTCCTAGCCTGGAAGTTCCCTCCTTCCTTGACATTCATGATACTGTGCCACTCTTGTTCCTTAGCCACTGATTGCAATCTCTGATTGCTGCTTTTTACATTTCCTTTGCTTGTCTTTTCAAAAGTATTTCATATGTATATATGTTTTGTATACATTATCCAGAACTTCAGCAGGCTAAGTATGTGATAATTGCCATTTTACAGATGAAGAGGCAGAGGCTGAAAGAATTTAAATACCGTGCTCCAAGTTACATGCTCCAAGATGGAGTCCGGATTTGATACCAAAGCCCTGTCCTAGGCAGTCTTCAGCTCATAACCTCAAAAGACTCCCAAATGTTTTCTCTTCAGAGCCTGAGATGATAAAAAAAAAAAAAAAAAAAGAGAGAGAGACTTATTTGCTCCATTCTATCTTATAACTGTGGCTTTGAGAATTTTTTTTTTTTTAATGTGTGAAGCTGTGACACCACTGGCAATATTACCAGAACTCTTTCACCTTCAAGGCCACTTAATCTACATATCTGCATCTGGACTCACATTTTTGGCTCTTCCTAGTACAATAGAAGAACAACTCTTTCCATTCATGGTCTGTATCCCTCTTGTGTTGCTTTCTTAAGATCTTCCCTTCTACCTCCTAGTTCCATCATTCTTTTCTCTCGCTATTGCATCAGCTTCATAAGCATGCAAGCCTGTTCCATTCTTTCCGATTCTAGAAGGGCTTTTTTGTGTGTATGCCCCATTGAAGCTTCTGTCCTATTTCTAAAAAGATTATGCTCTTAACTGTCTCCATTTCTTTACATCTCATGTATGTTTCAACCTTTCCTGTTCTTGCTTATGTCCCCACTACTCAACTGAAACTACACTTGAGAGGGTCTTCGAAGACTTGCTGTAAATAGCTTCAGTGACATCTGCCTGACCTCATTTCTTTCTACTGCTCAGCAGTCTTCTTACTCCTTACTTTGCTTCCATGCTGCCACTCTCCAGGTTTTCCCCTGACCTTCCTGTCCACTCCTTCTCAGTCCCCTGGGTTGGCTCCCCTCCATCTAGCTCACTACTAAATGTTGGAATGTCCCAGGGCTTGGTCTTTGGCCCTTTTTTATTTCTTTTTACCTCCATTCATCATTGATGATTTCGTCTAGTTTTGTGGATTTAAATACCACCTATTTGATGATAATTCCAAATACATCTGATCTTAATTTTTCTGTTTCAGATTTATCTATCCAACTATCTATTGTTTAACTTTCTGATTCTAGGCAGATGTTAACTGGCATTTTAAGTTTAACAAAGCCAGATAAGAAATCATGTTAATTTACCTCAAACTTGCCCTTTGGCAATCTCAGTCTCAATAGATGGTACTATGAATAGCCCTCAGCAGCTCAATGTGGAAATCTCAGGAGTCATCTTTGCTTTTTCCCTTTTCTTCACTCCCAACATTTAATCAATCATCATTCCAGTCATTTCTCCTCCAAATTATATTTCAATTCCAGCCTAATTTCCAATTGCATTGCCCCATTTCTAGTTCCATTGAACTCATTTACCTTAATATCTTACCTTTAAACAGGCACCTCGCCTTCCTTCCTTACCCGCATCCAACCTGTTCCTCACACAGAAGCCTGTATTTTAAAACATTAATCAGAACACATCATTTCTTTTGAATCCTTTTAATAATTTCCCCTGGAACTTAGCATAAATCCCTACTCTTTTTTTTTTTTTTTGAGGGCAGTCTCACTGGCCCTCTCATATGTGGGACCCGAACCGGGACCGCTGGCGTCCCAAGCCTGCGCTTAATCACCGCGCCGCTCGGCTGGCCCATAAATCCCTACTCTTTATCATGGCTTCCTTCCCTACTCCGTCTTGTATCCCTCACTCTCTCTCTCCAGCCACACTCACCTCTTTACTTTCCCTTGTGCACATATAGTTCTTTCATGCCTCAGAGCCTTTGCATATTCTGGTCCCTCTGCTTTGACAGCTTTTCACAAAATTGAATCCTTTAAGTTGTAGTTAAAATGCACCCTCCTCAGAGATGTCTATCGGATCATCTTATAAAACGTGACCATTCTAGCCTCCAAATGGTCTCTAGCACATCTCCCTATTCATTTGCCTCAGCATTTTTATCACATGTTTTCTTTATGTATCGTTGGTTCTCTGTCTGAAAAACTTTCTGCAATGTGGAAAATGTTCTTCTATGCTGTCCCATATAATAGCTACTAGCCATATATGGTTATCAGTCATTGGAAATTTGACTAGTGAGACTGAGAAACTGAATTTCTCATCTTAATTAATTTGAATTTAAATACAAATCACGACTTGTGGCTAGCAGCTACCATAATGAACAGAACAGCTATGTATATTCCATAAAGGCAGGTATCTTTGCTTAGCTTGTTCATTGCTGTTACCCCCAGTGCTTATGAATACTTGAAACATAGACAATGCTCAGTAATATTTGATTAATGATAAATAAATGAATAAGTGATTTCTGGTTGGGATGAAAGTCTGGTAGAAAAACAGAATCATTCCTAATTGTGGCATGCTTTGTAAGTGATACAGCCTTCCTTCTAGAAATGTGTTTGGACTCTATATGGCTTCCCTGAGATCTTTAATTAGGATTCTGAGAGAGGAACTTGATATTGTAAATTAAATTTTTGACCATGTTGAAAACATGCTTGATTCTTTTGCTGTGTTTTGTTAAGCAGTGATACAATTATGCTATCTATGGAGTTATCATATGTAATTAATGAATTAATCAATTTACTTAATTCACGGGCAGAAAGATATTCTGTTTTCTAGTGTTGTCTACTAATTATGCAGTAAATCAAGGCTTTGAAGAGTTTCAACAGCCATTCATTTTTTATGAATTAATCTTTCTTTGGCTTTCTTCTCAAGGGGTGAACAAATAATGCAAACACAGACCCAAGGATACATGAAGTCTGAATGCTAAGAGCATGCAGAAGGGATAACTGAATATAAAAAATATATGGAATTAATTTTCAAGTGGTGTGCTAATGTCATTGGGTGCAGACAGGGTCAGTCTGTGTCAAGAGCAGGTAAGACCCTGTGGTGCAAGTAAGTAAGGTCTTGCTTCCTTAGCAAAAGATGCTAAATGAAATACATAATCAGTAAAAAAAAAAAAAAAAAGAAAAAAGAATATGCAAGCAATAAATATAACAAAAAGAAAACAATGCATGGCTAAATTATAACTTTGCCAATTTTGATATTATAATAATACCAATCTAAGAATAACTGCAACTATTGCTACTGCTATGCTACCATTTTTTGAGAGCCTACTATGTACCAGGAACTATACTAAACACTTCATATACATGGTTCTATTTAATAATATCAATTCCATATGCTTAATATTTATTTCTCCATTTTATAGCTAATAAACAGATTCAGTTTAGATTCATAGTTTGTGTGGTGGAACTGCAGTCTGGCCCCAAATAAATCTGACTCCAAAGCTTGAGTTCTTGAAAAGAAAAAAAATGTTAAAAATTTGATATTCTTTATGGCATTTAAATATAGACACGTGAGAGTTTCTTAGTTGTATGAAATAGGATCCCGTTCTGAATATGACACTTTTATATAAAGTTGTTTCTGTTTTTGTGATCCAACTGTCAATTAATGTTTATGGTCTAGAGCAAAGGAAAAGCAGGTCATATAAATTAATAAAGTAGGTTTGGTGTGAGATAATATGGAGTGGTGGGACCTGTGGCAGAATCAAAAACATATGCCTATCCAAAGGCATAAAATTCATTTTAAGATGCTGATAAGGGTTGAATTGTATCTCCCCTGAAAAAGATACTTTGAAATCCTAACTCCTGGTACCTCAGAATGTGACTTTATTGGGAAATACAGTCACTGCAGATATAATGAATTGATGAGGTCATGAGGGGAAATATGGTCATGAGGGGAAGGGGAGTATGGCAGGCCCTTAATCAAATATGGCCGGTATACGTATAAGGGAAGAAGATGCAGATAGGGACATGGGGAGAATGCCATGTGGAGACAGAGGATTGGAGTGATGCATTTATAAACCAAGAAACACCAAATATTGCTGGCAAATCATTAGATTCTAGGAACAGCCAAGGAAAGATTTCCTACAATTTTCAGATGGAGTATGGCCTGGGTGACACCTTGATTTTGGACTTCTAGCCTCCAGATCTATGAGAAAATAAATTTCTGTTGGTTCATGCTACCCAGTCTGTGAAGCTTTGTGACAGCAGCCCTAGGAAACTAATACAGATGCACTGAAAGGACCATTCATTGTCTAGATGAGCATATCAAGTATAGTTGATTTGAACCAACTTAAACCCTGACACAATGATCTATAGGACAAATATAGCCATTGATCATGAATAAATAAAAGCAAACTAAGGAAGAGCTCTGAATTTCCCTGATTTCCAAAAAAATAAGTTAACAAAGCACTTAGTATCTGCTGTATACTATACTAAGTCCTTGTAAATATTAACTTATTCATTCCTCATAATAATCCTGTTCATTAGGAATTAGTACTACCACCTCCATTTTATACAGGGGAAATCTGCACACATAGAGGTTAAGTGACACCCACAGTCACACAGCTAGTAAGTGGCATGGCTGGGATTAAATCTAGGTATAGTCTGATGCTGGAGTCCATGCTGTTGACCACTCCACTATGCCAAGGTACCTAAAGAAGGACATCATTCATCATCAATGCTCTGACTCCACCCTTTGTTTTAGTGACTGGGATGTGAATGTTACCCTCCCCGTATATATATCAAGTCTGATACAGAGACTCTGATTACCATACTCAGGAATGCTCAGTGTCTTTTGATTTGCTTCTTTGATAAGGCAAGGGAGCTGCATCAGTTCAACTGGTCCCTTTCTATAATAGCTATGACTTACTCAAAAATCAACAGAAGGAATCCTGGTGGTTGCTAACAACATCTATTCCAAGTATATATTAAAAATCTAGGGAATTAACTCTTGGATATATTCAAGTTACTATTGGATCTATCATGAGGCAGAGTTGAGTCAAAGACTCCCTAATTTTTTCCTTTTCCCAGCGCAGTTACCTTGCTACATGTGTGCAGGGCCCTTGCTGGAAAGGCTACATGAAAAGTACATAATAAGCACCAATAATGTAACAGCAAACTTTCTCTTGCAGAGTTTCTATTTCTCTTTCATCCTTCGGACCCTGGGTCTATAACTGACTCAAGTCTGGGATCTGATGAGGGGCTATTTGTCTCCAGGGTGATGGCTCAAGTTGGACCTTTAGTCCTCAGACCTGGAGTGTTTCTGATTGTTTATTAAATAAATCAAGAATGACTTAAGGGTGGTTGCTTATTAATTTAATCCCTGAAACCCACGTTTAATTAAGCACATTCAGAAATACCTGTGGGTTGAAGTAGCCTCAAAATTTTAGATTGCCTCACCAGCCTTGATGCCTGTATACAGTTGACATCTGGTCTCTCTGCCACTATGGAATCACACCCACTAAAGTTCGGGGGAGTTTCCTATGGTAGCTCTTTCTATGAGTGTTGCCATCCCAAAGAGAAGAACCAAGAGAGTTCTTGCTATGATTTTGTGCTCGAAGCCTTCCTGAATGAATCTTCTGGGCTCTCTAGAAGAGCATAGCTAGGGACTGAGTGAGCAGAAAGTACCCAGTAGAAACAAACCAACATTTCACCCTCCCCTACACTTGTGGTTCTTAAACCTGAACACGCATCAGAATCTCCTGGAGGGCTTGTTAAAGCACAGTTGGTTGTGCCCCACCCCTAGTTTCTGATTCCACAGAATGGAGCCTGAGAGTATGCATGTCTAACAAGTTCCTAAAGGATGCTGATGATGCCGGCCTGGGAGCCATACTCGGAGAACCATTGTTCTATATCATGTCCCAGGGTTTCTGGCGGTTCCATATAACTTACTGAGCAAAGCGTTAGATCTATGTTTGCATTAACCAACCCAGAGAGCTTTTAGAACCGCAGCCAGCAGTCTGAGGCAAACATTTTTAAGGCAGATTTATATCAAAGAATTCAGACCAATCCATGCTTTCAGTCAAGTACCATCAAAATCCATCTCATAGATAAGCCACAGATTTGTATGATACATGTCGGCAAGTTGTGCAACTCCTTTCTTGCCTCTGACTCCATATTTTTCACCCCAGTCCATGCTGAAATCAGATTCTGAATACTAGCCTATAGTAGTAGAAGGGGTTGGGGTGGAGGTGGATAGGCGGTAGCTGTTTACTATTAGTCTGCTCTCTGCTTCCTCAGGCAATGGGGGAAGTAAGGGAATATTTCATGGGGTTTTTTTCAGACGGTGTTGGTGGGTTCAGGCTACTGCAATCACTCTGGATTCTCTCCAGATATGACCATGTCTATTGTCAGGAGTCAGTCCACTACCTAACCTTCATATAAAAAGCTTTATGTGGCTGTGCATTCAACTGTCATTATAATTTGACATCTTTGTGAATCTTGCTCTGAGCTTTGTAGTTTGGTGATCTTAGCGCTTATCTGTTTGAGGCAAAAGATTGTTTCAACATGATCAGGACAGTCTCTGAATTTCACGTGGGGCCTTGTGGCAAGAGTTTATGTATTGCAATTTGTCATCCTCTCACTAAAGATACCCAATGCTAATTTCACTCTCCTCCCAGAATTCCTGATGCCATTTTAAGTTGTTCCGTGAAACTGAAACATGTATCTGAGGTTTTTGTTTCCAATGGGCATATGACTCCAGGTATTCAGAGGTGATGACAAACTTGTTATTCTGCTATTGTGTCTCAGTGTCCTTTGCCTAATTACCAATTCCAACTATTACATATTTTCTTGGTGGTGTTAGCTGTCCCCTACTCCATTCCGATTTTTGTATCAGGGTTCTTTGATTGCAAACAAAAGATCCTAAGTAGAAAAAAATTGTGTGATCTTACTAAATGGATTTCAGAGCTGCCTTAAAATTAAATGAAAAGCTCATACTCACACTTTGGGAAGTACTAGACCCAGAACTTCCCTGGATAGCTAGGTTACAGAAATGAACAGGCAATCTTTTTAGGGGTGCATGGTCAAAATGAATGGCCTGCAGCTATTCTTGATCTTTGAGCTCAATAGTCATGCTCCAGAAGGAAGGAGGCTAATGTCTCCTTAATCATGTGCCCATTCTTTTGCCAAGAGGTGTCAAGTCTCCTTGATTAAGGCTTACCAATGTTGGTGTATTCAATTAGGAAGGAGGCATTTCCCAAGGCAAAATTAGGATGTTATTTCCAGAAGAGAGGAAAAGATGTAGCATCTATCCAATGACTGGTTACATTAAATATCTCTGTGGTACCTGTGAATGGGCTTTGTAAGTAGCGATTTTACATATACCGGGGGTGCCAAAAAAAAGTATACAAATGGACACTTTGGTCAACGTTGCTCAAGCAGTAGCTGGCCATAATCAGAAGTGTCTGGACACTGATGGTAACCACTTTGAGCACCTCTTGTAATTGCAGAAGTCAAATGTGGTTTGTATTCATCTTCTGTTATCGGTATATATTGAGTATTACAATTTTAATGCAGTTTTCATTTCTAGAAATGTGTATACATTTTTTTTGGCACCCTCTGTATTTCGGATCTTAATTTTACTAAAATTTTTGGCTTTGGGAGAGCCTAGTTTCTGGACTGTCTTTGTTCTTATTTTGGCTACTGGGGAAGTGCAAAGTTATACATCCCTTCTTAATAAATCACAACATCTTTTAAGGACAGCAAAATGAAGGACACAAGTGGGTTTTAATATCCAAGAGTGTAATAGTGTAAATCTCCCTTTAAACTTAAACCATGTGGGTTTACAGAGCAGTTGAAAATAAGTCTGAAAGGCATTAATGGCCTTGACTAAATAGAAACAGAGAGCAGGCTAAGCACACACACAGCCTGGAAGTCAATGGGATGATAGAGACGTACAATAAATACAATAAAAAAGACTCAGTCAAATGTAGAATGCAGCACATCAAAGGTAAAACCTTTACCTATTATTAATTATGACAGTAATTTCTATCTCATAACATTTCACATAGCAACTGTAACCAAGAACATCTGCATTTTAAACTGGAGGTGCCTCATATGCTAACAGGAGGCAGGATATAAGCTAAGGAAAATGGTAGTGCAACAGCCAAGCTTTTGTGCAAACCACCAATTGCCTGATTGGACAGTGGAAAAACAACAGCTTTTGTGTACACAATGGTATACAATTCTAAATAGAGTTTGAACAAGAAGGGAGGGTACTGTAAGGGTCCCAAATTTCTTTAGGTACATATTCTGTGTTTTATATTTCAACAATGTCATTAAAAATAATACCCTCTTTTCATAACTACACTTTAGCCAAAGTATAAACAATCAAAAATACCTTTTATCTAGAAGAGGACAGAAACAGTCACAAAAGGCCAAGAATTCTTTGTTAAGCAGGATTTTACTTACATTCAAATCTTTCATGATTTCTTCATGTCTATTCAATCAAATTTCTGCTTCCAAGGCTTACCCTGCATCTCTTCACATGAATTTACAGAATCCTGGTACCTGCTTTTCAAGTAGGTAGCCCCATATCCAGGCTCATTATCTTCATGTTCATGGGTTAAGGCCTTGTTCTTGATCTTTTTAATGTAAATACTGGATTAGTCATATGAGCAAATTTTCCCTGACAAACCATTAGATGGTGCTTAGTTTGTGTATCTGGGTCTATACCCAGCTTCATATAACCACTATTAATAAAACCCTTCCTTTCATTAGGGTGTATTAGGGGCTGAACACCTACTAAACATTTTACGTACATCACCTCAGGCGTTCCTTACTCAAAATATATCTGGTACTGCCAGCGGACATCTATTGCTTTGATAAGTCCCTGTATGAGTCCCACCTTCCCAAGGTGTACACAAGCACTGGTGCCCCAGGCTCCTTTGCAGGTAGGGTGGATATGTGTAAGCATGAGAAGAAAGGGAAGACCTGAGCTAGACTGAGGAGGGCTCGAAGAAGGAGCATCGATGTGCTATGCAAAGTTTTTCAGGTTAAAGTATTTGTCATAGAAATTTCCATTTGAGGCATATTAATTTGGGTGATGTCTGTGCAAAGCATGGTCTGAAAATCAGAGAATACCCTAGAAACATGACATTAAAATTCCTTAAGCTACTGTATCTTTATGAAAAAGATTCTGGTCTATGCCTTATGGTATTCCATTCAGATAAACTTCTCAAAGTACGTGTTGTCTAATTGTTTCCAATTTTCTAATAATATTGTCCCACCCTCACGCATACCCCCACCACACCATTGCAGCTGATATCGACTATTGGAACACACAACCCTATTATTCGGTATAATGAGGGAGTTTTTTGGCTTGCATCATTTAGAGAAGCCTTCTGAATCCCTTCTGCTTATCTTCCCCACATATTGTTTGCAGTTATATAACTCTCTAGAAATGTTTTGTTCACTGTCATTTGACTTTGAATTTGGCTTGTTTTCAAGGTTCAGTAAAATGAGTTTCGAGATGTCCATGTCCTGTGAATAGGCAAACATTCTTGGTTTCCAAGAAAGCTGTTTTTGTTTGCGCTCTCAGTGAATTGCTTTGTGTTGAGAACCTTCTATTGCCCTTCCTTGTTCCTTTATTAATTAGATACTTAAATGGGTCTTTTAAAAACTAAAGTTGCCATTATTATATTTAAATCATGCTTTCATTACTATTATGTATGCATTATCTATCATTCTTAAGCTTCAATTACTTTTTTCCAATGGAGATTAATCATAAAGTGCTGGGAAAGAATATGGTCCAAGTTGGTGGAGAAGGGTTTTCTTTTTCTTAAAGCTTCTTGAAAGATCATAGGTTCAGAATGTAAACAAAAACTTCCCAAACTGATGACTACTAGGCTATTGTAACAATCAGGACCCACTCAGCACAAGAGGACTCACTCCAGATCTTTCAATACAGGGAAGTTTATACAGATGGGCCCTGACTTATGAAGATTCAACTGACAACTTTTTGACTTTACAATGGTGTAAAAGTGAGGCACATGATAAACTACATGAAATAAATTATGTGAAACAGTTTATTATAAAATAGGCTTTGTGTTGGATGATCTTGCCCAACTCTAGGCTAACATCAGTGTTCTGAGCATATTTAAGGGAGGCTAGGCTAAGCTATGCTGTTTGTTAGGTATATTAAATGCATTTTCAACTTAGGATATTTTCAATCTATGATGGGTTCATCTGGACATAACCCCATTATAAGTTGAGGAGCATCTGTATTCGGAAAGAATTAGAAAGATATTCTGAGAACAAAAAGGAAAAGAGGAGATGGTGAAGTGGCACAGGTAGTAACAACAGCAGGAGGTTGCTCTCATCTCTGGGGCTGTACGGACAAATGAAAGAGGTGCTGCACCCAGAGCCCAGAGGCCAAGGGCTTCCCTCCAGATTGCTGGACCAGAGAGAACATGCAGCCGCTGCTGGAGACCAGCTCAAAGCAGAGAAACATGGGGAGAAATGCACTGGGTTTTTCCCTCCTACCATGCCCTGCCAGGACCTCCCATTGATGGAGGCTAAAGGAAAGCCAGTTGGCAAGGGAACCTGGGAAATACGCATTTTGGTCCTTTGTGACACATGGCAGGGTAGGGTAAGGGTGGGAAATCTATTGCAGAGCAAACAGCCTGATGACTATCACAGCAATCTAAGGAAAAGCTTGAAACTAGAGCAGGATTATGTCTGAAACGGCTTCCACTTATTCTTCTGCCTATAAGTTATTTAATGGGGCTCTCTGGAGGCAACTGTTCCATGAGGGCTCTCATTGTAGAAAAAGCTCTTCAGATAATACACACAAAACATTCTCTTATGTCATCAGATTATGGTTATTTTTAAAATATTAGTTTATTTGCCTTGCCTTATGATGAGCTATTTATTTTTCTGTCTTCTATATATAGAACCAAGATAGTATCAGTGCTAATGAAGTCTTATAATAACAATTATTATTAGCATACTCTTATTCCATAAACTGGCAAGTTTCCGGTATGTCTTCCACTTCATTCCCATTATTATAATCATGTAATGTCTAGCAATAACATCACATTAAAATTTCAGAGAATTTTTCTCTGTTCCCTGATAAAATAAAATCTTTCCTTGTTTACAGATTACAATTCCTATTTTTAGTCATAAAATAGGGCAGATACACGGAACTTTCTGGTTGCTAATGCTGAAGGCAGAAAAAAAAATGTGTGGTAGAGGGTTATTTCTTGAAAGTGCTGAGTGGTGGTCCGTGACCAAGGTGTGCCAAAGCCAAAGGGGAAAAAGTGGTGGAAACCTAGTGGAAAGGGGTAGCAGGTGGCAGGGGGCTGACAGTGAAGACAGAGAGTGGGGGCACTTAAATTATTCCACAAATATTTAACAAGCACCGACCACATGCCAAGCAAGCACTGTCTCAGCTGCTGACAATAGAAGGGGAAAAAGTGAGACACACTCTGTGCTTCTGCAGCTCTTATATTCTAGTGGGAAAGATAAAGAAAACAAGTTTAAAATTTAGGATCAATTCAGGTAGCGGTGTCGTAAGAAAGAGGCAATATTTGCTGAATAGATAACTTGGAGAGGGTGGCCAGAAAATTCCTCTCTGGATGGTGGCTTTGGTGCTGCAACCTGAATGAGGAAGGACCTCAGGAAAAAGCATTCCAGTCAGGACATCCTCCTAGAAGCCATAAGAAATTTGGCATTTTCAAGGAATTGAAAGGCAGTCCCATGAGGGAGGAAGAGATGATTTTATTAAACACACAAATTAGAGTGGAACCATTATTCCAGGATGACTATTAACACTGGGATTGTAAAGAGGGGATTCCATTCTGCATGGCATGGTGTTAGGTACCTGAAGGACACAAAGATGAATAAAGCAGAGTTCCTGCCTATCAGGATGCCCAGCTAGAGAGAGAGAGACCAGAATCAAAAATGATTCAGGACAAGAAAGACATGTGCAAAGTGCAATGGTTGCATGGAAGGAAAACATTCAAATAAGGCAGCAAATCAGTAAAGAAGACATTAGTTTCATAATGAAATTTAAGGTGGATTGCAATGCTGCAAATGTGAAACAAATAATTAAACTCTGGGCCAATGTTACAAGGGACCATTTCATGTCTTCAGCCAAACCAGAATATGGATCATAGAGTTTTGGAGCTGAAGGGACATTAATTATCATTGAGTTCAAACCCTTTATTTTTCTAAAGAGGAAGTAAAAGAGGCTAAATTACTAGCCCAACATCAGTAAACTGACACCTTCTCATGAATCTTTCTGGAAACATATCTTGCTTTTTTGCATATAATAATAACTTGGTCATAGGTGTCAGCCTCAATCAGTGCTCCACACTTCTAAAGCACAATTTAAAAGTATAGTTCAGCTGATTTCATTCATTCATTCATTCATTCCACAAATATTTACTGAAAATATGTCTATAATATGCTGAGCACCTTCTACATGTTATTGAACTTTTTATGCTAATCACAGCACTTCTAACAGCGAATCAAAAAAACGAAGTTAAAAGTGTACAGTTGTTATTTCCCACTAGCTGAGTGGAATGGAAAGTAAGAAGTCATTATAAGTAGAACCATAATTTTCCTCAAGTCTGACAGTAATTCTGGGCTTCCTGTCTATAAATAGGTTGGTCCACTCTAAATGGACCCCACTGAACTTCTTTAAATCACAATTACTAAGTAACCATCCACAAACAGCTGATGTTAGAATTGCATGATCTAGAGAAGCAAACTTCATCCTAGGGCATTTAAAGATATGTCTGTGAGATGACTAATAGCCTATATGGAGAGGAAAATGCTCAGCTGCTCAGAATTCTTAGCAGGTCTCTGAATTCTGTTTAAAAATATTGGCAGCAACATCTGCCCTCATTGTCAACACATGCTGAGAAGGCTTTAATATTCACCCAGAACAGGTAGGCTCTTGGCTTTCAGGAGGTTGAATAAAGATCTTCTACCCAGCAATTTATGTAGACTGCATTTAAACTTCCTTGGAGGTACTAAAAACTACTAGAAATTTAAATTTTAGTTTCAGGAAGATTGGTATTTGTTAAAGAAGTCGTTCATCGGAAGTCTAACAATTTCTGTGCTATGATCAAGTCCATGGCTTTGAATGTCTTCCTGTGCATCCACTAGATACTCTTTACTAGGCTTCACCTATTGACCATATGTTAATATGAATGATGTACTGATCCTTGAGCATATCATATATTTTCTAACCCCAGGGCCTTTGTTCATGCTGCCTGGAATCTCATTTCCTTGTTTCTGTGCCTAAAATAAAACAAAACAAAACTCTGCTCATCCTTTAAGACCTAGCTCAAAAATTACCTTCAATTTTTATCAGGAAAAGTGATCATATCTTCCCCAGTATTTTATAATGTTGTCATGCAGAACATCTTACTATGTGCCATATACTTTATATGCTTTATCTAAGTTAATTCTCATAACTATTTTCCCTCATTTACAAAGGAGGGAAATGAGAGCCAAAGTCAAGTTGCTAGCAATTAATAGAACTGAGATTCTAACCCATGAACATTTGATCCAAGACACCATGATTTAACTATTTTATTTTCTAGCTATTGGGCCTCTATCAGCAAAGCATATCAGAACTAGTTTTATAGATCTCTAATTATGCTATGGAATGTGAACTCTGAATGGAAAGGCCAAGATCAAATGGAGCTAGGGGTTTGAGGACAAAGATCAGCTCATTCTACAAACTGGTGTTCTACCATGTTTGTGACATAATTGAGATCCATTACAATAAAATAGAATTAATTGCACAGGTTCTACCATGTTAGTGACACAATTGAGATCCATTACAATAAAATAGAATTAATTGCACAGGTTTGGAACTAGAAAGAAGTATTTGTTATGGGCACACAATTTTGTTTACTTCTGTTCCTTAGGTTTTCTGTCTGTAATCCATAGAAGACACATAGAAAGCAACAGATCTGTGAATGATTTTCTCCCATTTTTCTAGAATTATCCACTTATCTAGTTAATGCTTAGTGAGCACCTGTTGTGTTCAAGGCATTATAGAGGGTTCATAGAGGTGTCAGGCAAAATCCAGGCTCTCAAAACACAGATAAGTGAGATAAGATAACTATAATGGAATTTTGTGTAAATATTCAATTTTATGGAAAATACCATTTACATTTCATTAATCCGTATTCACCCTTTTAAGCCATCATCAGTTTGAATATATTCCGACTCTCATGCCTAAGAGGAAGTAGATTGAAAATGGAGGGAAGGTACAAAGGGAAGGGCTGCTAATATTAGCAGCCCTTTTTTCTGAAGAAAAAACAGACAAAAGACACACTGATAGTTCTAAATAATATCTCAAAAAGTAATTTTCACTTTTGTTGCAAATGACAAGTTTTAAGTCAGAGTAGATAGAGTCACATGGTACACTATCCAAAACATTGCCCCAAACAATAATAATATAAATAAAGAATGTTTCCTCTTCCCACATACATATATTAAACTACAACTTGCATGTAGATGAGGTCATCAGTATCTCACCAGTCTGGGAGATTTTTCTATTCTTTATAGCTCTTAACTTTAGGCAAATTAGCAGAGCTCCATCAAAATGCATTCTTAATTCATGAGCAGATAATACTTTGAGCTGGCAAGTCTCATAGCTGTGTGCAGTGCTGGCATCCATTCCTTATCCAACACACCAGCAACTGCTCCACAGCCAAATCCCCTGTTAAGCCCTTCACCATACTGCTTATGCCTCCTGTAAGGGCCTCCAGAATATATTTTGTACATCTCATCTTTGTCAGTCCACAACTACAAGCCCAACAATATTATTTAGAACGAATGCTAGTTTGTTAATGAGCTATTCCTTCTCATAGTCCATATACTTATTTATTCCTTACAATGCTTGCCTTGTCTTACCATCTAGAAACATTTCGTGAGTTAGCTTTCCATTGTCATTCCTGCACTCGCTGAAAATGATACCTGTGTTCTTTTTAAAAAGGAATTTAGAGGTAAAGAATTATGATTTCATGAAGGTTTCTTTATGTTTCATCTCTTAGTTGTACATGATATTATACATTTGAAACAGAATTCATATTACAAATGATCCACAAGACGATAAGGCCCTTGGGAGCAGAAACTGTGTTTATTCCTTGCACCTCACATAAAGCTTCTAGAATGGGGGCTCGGTGCATATATGTCGAATCCAACCAAATAAAAAGTTGTGGTTCATTTTGTTTATACTTCGGATGGAAATATGATGATCATGTTACTAAAGTTCAGGGGGAAATTATTGAATTTTAAAGACCCTAGGTAGCAAGACAAACAGATTTTGAATGGTTAAAAGAGTTTTGCCTTGAGTTCCCAAATTTGTGGGAAATCCTTCAATCAACCAATTCTGCTTTGCATTTCTCCCATTGCTATGAATTCTACCCAATACAATTACTTACCTATCAAGTTGACACTTGGATAAATAAACAATCTGATGGAGAAATGGGCAGAGGACATGAAAAGTCATTTCTCCAAAGAAGACATACAGATGGCCAACAGACATATGAAAAGATGCTCAACATCACTAATCATCAGGGAAATATAAATCAAAACCACAATGAGATGCCACCTCAACCAGGCAGAATGCTTATTATCAAGAAGTCAACAAATAACATGTATTGGCAAGGATATGGAGAAAAGGGAACCTTTGTGCACAGTTTTGTGGGACTGCAAACTGATGCAGCCATTATGGAAAACACTATGGAGATTCCTCACAAAACTAAAAGTGGATGTACCATTTAACTCAGCAATTCCACTTCAGGATACTTATCCAAAGAAAGCAAAAACACTAACTTGACAAGGTATATTCACCCTTATGTTCATTGCAGCATTATATAGCCAAGATATGGAAACAACCTAGGTATCCTTCAGTAGATGAATGGATAAAGAAAATACGGTGCGTTTACACAGTGGAAAGTTCACAAACTTAATTGTCTCTCTGTGTGTGTGTGTATGAGTATATGAAATGAAATATTATGCAGCAATAAATAAAAATAAAATCTTGCCATTAGTGACACATGGAGGGACCTAGAGGGTATTATGCTAAGTGAAATAAGTCAGGCAGAGAAAGACAAATACTGTATGGTTTCACTTATATGTGGAATCTAGAAACAAAACAAAAATAGACTCATAGAAATAGTAGACCAAAGCGAAGTTTACCAGAAGGGAGGGGGTGGGGGATGGGTGAAAACGGGAAGGGACGTATTGTCAATAATACTGTGATAAGTTTGCACAGTGACAGATGAGTAGTAGAATTAGTGGAGTGATCACATCTTAAAGTATAAAAATGTCAAATCAGTATATTGTACACCAATATAAAACTGTATACCAACTATAGTTACATAAAAAAAGACAAAAAGACAAGTAAAAGTGAATATATATATATATATATATATATATATATATATATATATAATATATAAAGGAAAATATTGTCACCTCTTTTACCTCTTTATAGCGGAGCATTTGACCTTTGCTTACACTCCCTTCCATAGTCTTATGATTTAAATGCATACTTTAAATTTAGCCTGTGTTAGAGCTGGCAGAGTGGCTCAGTTAGTTAAGAGCTGGCTCAAGAGTAGGAGTTCTGAGCAACAGGGTCACCGGTTCAATTCCTGGCCCGAGCTGAGCTGCCGCTGAGCTGCCAACAGGTGGCAGGATGGCTCAGCTAAAAATAATAATGATAATAATAATAAATAAAGTTAGCCTGTTTTGTCACAAATATGATAACGGCAGGAAGATATAGCAATTATGTGGAGTGCACAAAGGGTGAGGTCCTGCTGTTCCTTTATGTATTCACTTTATCAGCCAGAGAAGGAAGTTTTCCCCTGTGGCTCCCTTCTGCTTGGGTGTCATTTTTCAGCAGTGAGAGTTCCATCAACGGAGAGCAAACAGCATTTTCAATGGAAGAGAAAGGATCTGCCACTTTAAATTTTCAGCAGGCAACTGGCATTTTATTATTTACGTATTTCATGTCATTATGTTGGATAATATAACAAATGATGCAATCAGAGCCACGGGAAATTTAAAGTGGTGTACACCTGTTCTCACCTGGGAGAAGAGCAATAGCTCATACACAACTTCCCCAGCTGAAAACCAGCAGTACACAAAGCCTTTGCGTAGAACGCGTTCCCAGACTGACAAATAGGCCAAGTTGAAGAACATGAAATAAATTCCTTTAACCTTCTTTGATGAGCTTTAGACTTGATTTTTAAAAAATAAAATGGCTTTTCCTCTTATCAAAAAAAAAAATGGAAGAGTAGCAAAATTGGTTCACTAAATTGTCATTGAGGCAGAAATGTGAAACTAAGTATAAATCATAAATGTTTTCCTGAGCTCCTGGCTGAATTTGTCTGCTAGTCCTAAAGATGGACCCACTTATCAATAATGTCATTATTTTTACTGGGGATTTGTAAGTAGAGGAAACATAATTGTGTTCTTGTAGTGAGTAAATCAGGAAAATATATTACTTAAAAGAAATGAATTATGCATCATGCAAAGAGCCAAGCTCCACCCCCTCACCCCTTTTTAACTCCTTGAAAAATCTGGAAATTATTCCAGAAGAAAAAATGACTTAAATATATAGCCAGCCTGGTGTATAACTGCTCTTTATGAGTCGTGTTGAGATAGTGTCAGTATGGGTGGAGAAAGGAACACTGAACACCCAAATTCACAGCCAGTCAGTCACCTGTTACCAGGCCAGGTGCCTGAAAGATGATGAACTTTCCAGCAAAATCTTTCTTTTACTTGTAATGTTTCTGTCTCAAATCCTGATGGAGTCTCCTAGCTAGCTAAGTTTACCTAGTAGGACTGCCAAATAAAACAGAACACCTAGTTAAAGTTTAATTTTAGATAAACAGATAACCTTTTAGTATAAGTATTACCAAAATATTGCTTTCTAGAGATATAAAGTATAATCCATGTCCCCCAAAAAACATCCGATATAGTGAGACAAGACATGCAGACATATCATATAATGAAATATAATAATTATACTAAAATAACATTAAATATTATACATATAAAATATTGTATACTAAAATAATGTATACAATATATTTATATTACATAGTAAATCACAAATATTACATGACATATTTATACTAAAAAAATGATTTATTGTTAATTCAAAATTCAAATTGAACTGGACATTGGGTTTTCTGTTTGGTTGGTTAGTTTGGTTTGGTTTTTACTAAATTAGGCAACCCTACTAATAAGAAAAGGACTCCCAGTACCTGGGCTACCTGTAAGCCAAAAGCAAGTATCCTGTTTGGCCCCTTTCATCTGGACCCACACCTATATTCCGGTCATATACCTCATTACGAGCCCACCTGCCAGCAAAGGGCACCACAAGTAAGGAGGTAAAAAGAAAAAGAATGAGATCTCCCTAACATTTACAGCAGATGTGTTGAATCTCTCTGTCAGGTTTCCCCAGGAAGATGCTTCCTCCTAAATATGAGGTGGTCCAGGACCCTTCATCATGTCAACTGTGTTTAAGAAAAAGGGAGTCTAGAAGAGGCCAGACTACTTCAGGGTCTCTGAGTTCTTGGACTTTCCATCTTTACCCTCAGATCTCTCCCACCAAGTGCTATGATCCAATATAGATATGGCATATCTATATCAACACCCTCTTCTATCCAGGTGGCAAGCTGTTTCCACCCAAGCGCACGGTACCATATTTTGGACCTCTGCTAATTCTTACCTAATGATGGCATGCAAGTTAAACTGATGGGTTCACAAGAAGTTTATAGTACACATGATTTTTTCATTCTTTATTTTCCATGATAAATATATGTGGGATACCAGAACAACAGAGGAAATAAGACCAAAGTCTCACTTTCCTGCTGTTCAATCAGACATTAATACGGAGATAGAGAACATCTTTTGAGCAGTTACCCAGCAGAGATGCTTCTGCCTCTCAGAGGGTTTTCATTTTTCATGGCCATACTTATAAAAGCCTTCTGTTCTTTTGGGAATGCCCCCTTTAATAGACATTAATTAATGCCCATAGCTGTGACTTTCAAATTCGTATGTTTCAGAATCATGAGGAGGGCTTGATAAAACACAGGCTGAACTTCTGATTCAGTAGGTCCTGGTCTGGAGTGAAGCTTGAGGATTGCAATTTAATATGAGCCCAGGAGATGCTGATGATCTGGTCCAGGGACTAAACTTTGAGAGCCACTGGGATGTAGATTAATCTTCCTTATACAGCCAGATGTTGTCCTTACATGGATGTAAGATACCAGTATCCTATTAAAGTTGCCATCAGATACCTTCACATCTAGTTTAGAAGACACAGGTGCATGTGTGTGTGTGTATATGCACATGTTATTATATATATAAATTACTTCGAAGGACAATAAAGCCATACCTAGCTTGTGTTACATTAAATATAGAACACTGTGGCTCTCACATATCTTTGCTTTTAGTGGGATGGAAAAACTTCCTTCTATACCTGAGAATACATTTCCCTTCCCACCTCCAAACCTCTATGTATATAATATTAATACTTAGTACTTTTGCAACTAAATTAACTAGTAGCTATAAACTGGTAATTACAAAATTCTTTTTTTCTTATTTTAATAATTAATACATGTTTTAACAGAAAATTTAAAATAAAGAAAACATCTTCAAAATAAAACAGAAGTTACCCCTAATTCCACTGCCCAGAGAACCTCTGTAAATTTTATATTACATATCTTTCCTGGTTTTTTGTTTGTTTGTTTGTTTTATGAGACTGGAACCTCATTGTACATACTGTTTTGGAATTTTTTTTTTTACCAAATGATAAATTGTGGACATTTCCAATGTGCTTCAACAATATGATGTCTAAAGACTACAAAATGTTCTTTTACAAAAATATGCCATAATTTATTTTGTTTATCCCCTATTGCTGGGCACTTAAAGTATTTCATTTTTTTGTTAGTGTAAATAATGTCAAGAAATATTTTCAGGTTTCAATGCCACCCTGTCTAGTCACTGCACAACAGTTCATCTAAGTTTCAATTAACATAACTATAAAGACCAGAAAACAATGAAAACTCACAGCAATTCTAAAAACTTTGATTTATGAACTATTTAATGCTTGAATATGGAAGAACTAACTGCTACCTATAAGACAAAAAGAACCAAACAGAAAAACAAAACTATGTAAATTTCAGCTCATAAAATGCCTAATCTTCACCCTGGTGAAACAGATCCTTCCTGTGGGGAAAAAAAAGATACTGTGTATTCTCCCACTGTTTGTACCCTACTCAGAATCCAAGATCTTCACCAAACAGACAACTAAAAGCTCTTCTTTGCACTCCAGCTGTTTCACATAAGAATGCCACTCTTTCCTTTCAGTGCCCCATTATTCTGCATTGCTACAGAAACAACTGTACCCAGAATGAAACTGCTAAAACCACCAGCCTGCTGGTGGTAATGTCTCACATCCTAGGAGATGTAGCCCCATAAACAAGCTCTGTAAATGAGGAACACAAAGATAAGCAGAATGTTGGGAGATGTGTATGAAAGAGTATTGTGTTCCAAGTATTCTGCATGTTCAGATCATCATAAAGCCAGACAGTAGCAACAGCAGATGCCACCTCAAAGCAGAGCTGCCGTAGATGAATGCCTTCTAGAATTTAGACATAGCATTTGGAATGAACACAGCAGCTTCCTTCTAGTTGTCATAATAAGTAAGAAATTTCGCCATCATACAAGTGGACAGAACCAAGGAAAACCATACATATTGTTCATTGACATATGCCAAAGTGAAACAAAAGTGAAACATATAACAAAAGTGAAAAGAAAGCACCAGTAAGCCTATGAGAAACTAATTCCAATAGGAAAGTTTCAAATGAGGAGTGTGACTATGAAAATTATCAACTGCTAGTTCCAAAAAAAAAAAAATCATGAAAATTTTTGGCATCCTCAGCTGATACAAGGAAAAATTACTTCAATGAAGAGGAGCTGAAATGTGTTTGGTGTGAATAACCCAGGAAGAAAGCCAACAAGTTGTCATGAAAAGGCAACAGTAAGAGACAAAAATAGACATGGATGAGATGTGGAAGCATTGCAGATGCATTAAAAACATAATAGCAGCATTTAAAATGCTATTGGTGGTCAAAAAGGGCAGAATTGATGTAGACTACAAACTTGGGGTCCTCTACATGAGTGTAGAGAAATAAACACAGATATGAAAGTCACAAAAAGATATATAGCTATGTAGGATGAATAGGAAGCTGAAATAGGTACTGTAGAATATTTAGCATACATGAAGAAAAACTAAAGCAAATACATCAGAAGAAAATATCAAAATATATTATTGAACAAAATTGTTACAAATTAAATGAAGATCAGATTTCATAGGCTAATACTTTGTAGGAGGAAAAACATCAGTGAAATTATACCCACAACAGGACTTACTCTGTGTTTAAAAAATGCCATCAGAGGGCCAGCTGAGTGGCTTGTTGGTTAAGAGTTGGCTTGGGAGCGTGAGCTCTGAGCAGCAGGGTCCCCAATTTGGATCCCACATCCCAGTGATGCTGTGCCCTCTACAGCTAAGATGGTGAACAACAGCTCGACCTGGAACTGGGCTACTGTGAGCCGCCGTGAGCGGCCATCCAATGGCCAATGAGCAACTGCCTTACCTGAGAAGAGCACAATAATGATACCAACATGGGCCAATGAGGCAATGTCCTCCACAACTAGACAGAAGAACAAAAGGACAGCAACTAGTCTGTTTCCCTTCCCCTGTTCCCCAATGTTGTTACCCGCAATTCCCCAATAAAATCATTAAAAAAAAAAAAAGGTTTCAACAAATATAAAGCATGTGTGGTATATATTGTATGTCCTGCTCATTTCACCCCCACCTTGGAAAGATTACATTCAGACCCTCACATTTCTTTGGCGGAGAAGCAGGTCAGGAAAACTGCTCAGCCCCCAAAGAGCATGTCTTCCCAAGATATTTATATGTGGCCAAAGGGAAAGATGGAAAAGAAAGGATCTCCCAGAGGTAGAACGAACAGCTATGGAGAATAATGGACTGCACAGCCATTGCAGGGGAGAACCAGGACCTACTCAAGGACTAATTTCCAGTGTGTGGTTCAGCGTACTTGCTGTGAATCAGGCTTTCAGCATTATTATGGATCAGTGACTGCTGTGGACCTCCCACATAATCCCTTTCCAAAGGTCTGTGTTTATTATAGTTATTCTGTCACTGATTCCTTTTCAGTTGTACATCTCCAGATCAAAAGTAGTCACTTGTAGATCTGGTGTAGACAGTATCACAAGAATTCTGGTTCTTTGAGTCTGATAATATGATTGGGGGACACTTTTGTGTTGTCTCCCATAGGGAGCCACTGAGTATATTTTGCATGCAAAATGGAAGGAAGAAAATATTTGTGACCAAGATGGAGGACTATGGTAAGACTGTATGATTGTTCAAAATATTTGTTGTCCTTCCTTATGTTTGAATTAAACATTTATATTCTATTGAAGTCAATTTTTGTCATGATATGTAAGCATAAGACACACGTGCCACTACTGAAGAGAACTTTTAAGAGCCATTTCATTGTTCCACCATGGTCTCCTTTCCCCATGCCATGACCCGTCTCCCTAATGTCTACATTATTACCCTGGAGATGGAAGTGAGGACACAGACCTGCAGCCAACTCACAATGAACATGTAAAATAGTGTCAAAATAAATCTTTATTATTATAAACCAGTAGTATTTTGAGTCAGTTGTTACCTCAACATACATTAACCTAAAATGACAGATAACAGGATATACATTATCTGGTTAAAGCTGTTTAGGGTCTCAGCAAATCCCCCTCTCCCCTGGGTTGAACATCTACTTTGTGTTTTTTAAAATTCTTTCTTATTTAAAAACAGCATATGAATTTTCCTCAGAGTATACCTTTGACCACAGTGCATACTTATCATCACTATTTTGTAAATGTTTTCATAATTCTGTTTTTTATTTCCATTTTGGCATAAAAGTTGAGTTTTTCATTTTTTTGAGTAGTTTGGCCTTTAAATTTTAACTTGAAGTACTAATTCCGATTTTCTCTGTATTGAAATTGTGAGTGTATAAATTTAGCTTTTCAGAAGTAGTAAAAATATTTTTTGACACATAAATTTTATATTATTAACTTTATTCAATTATAAAAATTGTATTATTTAGATCCCATATATCATTATTTACTTTTTACGTGTATTATCTGTTTAACACTGGGTGGGTTAAGTAATTTGGTAAAATAGGGCTGTATATATTATGCCTTGTATTTCCAAAAGTTTTTTGCTCTATGTAAGTTGATGCAATATTTTTTAATAATACTTCACACTAGTGATACCTAATATTTATTGAGCACTGACAAAATACAAGTCATCTTAGTATTATGCTTTCTGTTATTTAAGATTTTTTTCCTCCTTTTTTCTGCATTCTTCTATATGAGCTGGATTTCTCTCTCTCTCTCTCTCTCTCTCTCTCTCTCTCTCTCTCTCTCTCTCTCTCTCTCTCTCTCCCTCCCCTCTTTTAAGAAAATATTCATCCTGATTCTAATTCAAGTAGAATTTCCCTTTAAATTTTTAAATTGAAATTTCTTTAATTTAAATTCAATATTCTTATTAAAAAATGTATATGAAATCACCAGGGTTAAGAAAATCCAAGAAGAAAAAATGGAGAGGGAACCCACAGCTATCAAGCTTTATTATATTAAAATTATCATTTAGAAATAGTAATAATAATAATAATAAACAATAGCAGCAGGCACAATTTACTGAGTACTTGTTAATATGCTAAACATTTTGCCTAATTATATTCTCTAACTATCATCTCACCCTATAGTAGTGCAGATATGACTACCTCTAGTGTCAGATAAGAAAACCAAGGTTCAGAAAAGTTAGTCAACTTTCTTCAAATCTTATGCTAACAAGTGGTTGAGTCAGGATTTGTACCCAAGTCTGTCTGGTTCTTAGACATGCGGTTTTAGGGCACTGAGCATCTATATTGAATAAATGGAGTGACCGGACGGTGGGGGAGTACATTTGTTGTCACTCTTTGAAGTAGCACATGATTGATTTATATATCCAAGAAGCCTCTAGAAGAAAGTGTACAGCATTATAATTCATCTTTATATAAAGTGAGTGTTTCATAAGAATTATAGACTTTTGTCAATTAGAATGAATAACATTTACAAGGCTCTTTATAGTTTGCTAAATACAAACCTTAAACATTCTTTCCTGAATTCTTTATCTAGCATTTTACCACCTGGTGGAACCATCAGTTCCTGAGTGAATATTCCTAGTTTTTACACGTGTAAGAATACGTTAAAATGTTTGTGCAGTATTCTTGTTGCTCATCCCCCGCCCCACCTGCACACACTTATCTTCCAGAAATAAATTTGAATTAAAAAAATGGTTATTTTTTTCCCCTTTATTTATCTGGTAAGCTGCTTTAGTAGAAAGGTCTCACTTCAAACACATTGCCCAAAATAGATTTTCTCCCAGTTTCTGCCATCCACTAATCCGTAGCTTTATATGCATATGTGTCTCCCTCAACTTGACCTTGCTAACAGGATAAACGAAATGTTATTCTTCTTGGATTTGGGGCCAAGGATATTAAATGTGAGTTTTGGACTAACCAACATTTCAGAAGAAAAGAACATAAACCCTTACATTTTTCTTATGACACTTGAGGAGAGGAAGGGAAATAAGGTTCACATGGTTATATCATGTGATTGGTTCAGCTTTATAACAGAAACACCCCACATAACAGTGGCTTAAATGGCATAGGAATTTAACATATAATAGTCAGAGCTATCATAGCAGCTCTGCTTCATTAAGTTGTCAGGAGTGTTTTTCAACTTTGTTCTGCCACTTGGGGTGCTTTCATCAGCATGGTCCATGATCCACATTTCAAATGGGAAAGAGGAAAAGAACATGCTCTTTCCTATCAAGGATACAACCTGCAGGCTGCACAAGTCATACCCACACACATCCCATTGGCCAAACATAGCTGCAAGGGATGCTGGGAAGCTAGATTTGTTTGGGGTAGCCATGTGCCACCAATTGTACTATGAAAAGTACCTCAGCCTAAAATGAAGAGTTCTGGAGATTGGTTGCTCAACAATGTGAATGAACTTAACCTTACTGAACTGTATACTAAAAAAATGCTCAAGATGATAAATTTTGTTATGTATATTTTACCTGAATACAAATTTTTTTTTTAATTACCTTAGGCTAGAATTAAGAGACATGAGTTCTTGTCCCATTTATTCCATGAGTAACTCTGTGACCTTGGGTGATTTTAACTTTATTGAACCTGAGTTTACTCACCTATCTATACAGTGAAACCATTATAGACTTTTTTAATGTATAACTCATTTAACTCTACATTAGTTATTCATCTTTAGTAAAAATGAATTTAGTGAAAAAATGAATAGGAATCAAGAAGATAGACAAGGAAACTTGGTAAAAGAAATCCCACTATATTCACACATCAGATCCAGCCTTGTCCACACTGCCATTGTGGTGAGTTAACACTAGCTGTTCACTGCCTTCTTGCTATTTACATTAAACATTGTTAAGTCATAGAAGAGAGCATCCCCACTGGTCCAGCCTAGGAAGACAATGGAAAGACCCTTTGGTTTCATCATAGAAAATAAGCAATACCTCTCACCAACACTACTCAAAACAAATGAAACTCACAAGGAGAATCAAATGCTTACCAGTCCAAACAATAATATCCACTTTACTCTTTTTTCAAAATCTGTTCTCTCTCAGCTTCCATCATCCTACTTTCTCCTGCTTTTTCTCCTGCTCCTGTAATGTTCTTTTCATTCCCTCAGGCTTTGCTTTCACTTCCTGATTCTGAAATCTCTGAGTTCTTTAAGGCTCTTCTATGAGTTCTCATCTTTTCTTCATCAATACACTCCCACATCCTGGATAATATTTCAACCCCTAATTCTGCCGATCATGTCCAAATCTTTATCGCCTGACTTCTTTTGTGGTCTACATGTGCTATTAGATCCATGATACCTTAGTGTATGATGCCCAGAACCACATTTCTCATCTTTCTCCCATATTATACTCCTTTTTTTGGTTGCCTACCCTGGTACATGGGATTATAATCCACCTGGCCTCTAAGGCAAAAACAAACCAAGCAAATACAAAAGAACTTAAACTTAAACTTAAACTTTTAAATCATTTCCCTCTTCATTATTTCCCACATGAATCCAGTCATCATGTCTTATGGATTGTGTTTCTGAGATATTTCCTGCACCCTCACTTGCTCTTTACCTACACTGACAAAACCCTTGTCATCTCTATAGAGGATTCTAGAGTTGGTGTCTAAATCAAACCAGGGAAACTGACCATTATTGTGACTTATAAAATAATATGTTTTGTAGCTGCAATGACAGTATATTGAAGAAAATTCACAATGCAAAGTAAATTAATTTACTGTATTATGTGGCCATGTTTTAACTTTTTGTGTATTTCTTTTAGCATGATAACTTCAGAAAAACAGAGCAAAAGTCATATTAGATGCTACTGTTGCATTGATACATTGGTTTAAAATGTGAAATCAGTTTTGGATTATTACCAGTTTCTAAACTTGGAAATATTCCAGTTCCACTGATTGGGACTTCATAACTTATTTGAAAGACTGCATCATGTCTAACTTTTTGGCATAGAATTTGACCAATATAATTAAAGTTTTCAACTGACCATGGCTCACCAACAGTATTTCCATTCTATTGCAGAATTCATACTTTAAAACTGGAAAAAAAAAATCAAAGGTCAGATTTTTTTTTCTTTTTTTTTTATTAGTTTCAGGTATACAACACAATGCAATAGTTATACTCTTTACCCCCTAAAGTGACAACCTCCCTCCCCCAGTTCACCCCCCCATATCATACATATCTATTACAATTCCTTTGACTCCCTTACACAGTATAATCCACATCCTGTGACTAACTATATATTCAGTTACAGTTGGCATACAATATTCTACGAGATCAGCTTCAGGTGTACAGTGCAGTGATCAAGCCTCTACTCCATCCATGAAGTGGTCTCCCTAACAAGACATATGACTATCTGACATGCCACAAAATTTTTACAGTATTATATTCCCTGAACTGTGTTTCATATCCCTGTGGCAATATTGTAGTTGTCTATTTATGCTGTCTAATCTCTTCCCCTTCCCCCTTATCCCCACCCCCTCCCAAATAGCAACCCTCAGTTTTTCCTGTATATCTATGAGTCTGTTTACTTTAATCGTTCATTCAGTTTTTCAGATTCCACATATAAGTGAGATCATATGGTACTTGTCTTTCTCCGACTATTTCACTTAACATAATAGTCTCTTCACAACGTTATCAATTACATTCTCAGAACTGCTCCCATATCCCTGCCGCAACATTGTAGTCACCCACCTACGCTGTCTAAAACCTTCCCCCTCTCCCTCATCCCCACTCCCTCCCAGCCAGCAACCATCAGTTTTTCCTTTATATCTGCTTGATATGACTTCAATCTGCTTAAATTTACTGAGACTTGTTTTGTGGCCTAATGTGGTCTATCTTGGAAAATGTCCCATGCGTACTTGAGAAGAATGTATATTGTGTTTTTTCGGAGTGAAATGCTCTTAAAATATCAACGAAGTCCAGCTGGTCTAAAGTGTCATTTAAGGCCCCTCTTTCTGTGTTGATTTTCTGTCTAAAGGGTCTGTCCATTGGTGACAATGGGGTGTTTAAGTCCCCTACTATGATAGTGTTACTGTTGATCTCTGTCTTTATGTCTGTCAAAATCTGTTTTATATATTTAGGAGCTCCTAAATATATAAAATATATATTGGGTGCATAGATGTTTATTAGGGTTATAGTGACCTTCTTTGTCTATTATTGTAGTCATTTTAAAGTCTATTTTGTCCAAAATAAGTATTGGTACTCCAGCTTTTTTTTTTCTCATTTCCATTTGCAAGAAATATTTTATTCCATCTGTAAACAGCGTATACATGTGTCCTATTTTCTTATCCACTCAGCCACTCTCTGTCTTTTGATTGGAGCATTTAGCCCATTCACATTTAAAATGATTATTGATAGGTGCATATGTATTGCCATTTTGTTATTTGTATTCCTGGTCTTCCTGGGTTAGCTTGTTTATCCCTTTCTTTTGTTTAAAAAAAGCCCTTTTAACATTTCTTGCAATGCTGGCTTGGTGGTAATGAATTCCTTAAGCTTATTCTTTTCTGAGAAGCTCTTTATTTCTCCTTCAATTTTAAGTGATAGCCATCCTGGGTAGAGCAATCTTGGTTGTAGGCCTTTATTTTGTCTCACTTTGAATATCTCCTGCCACTCCCTTCTGGCCTGCAGAGTTTCTGTAGACAAGTCAGCTGTTAGTCTAACAGGAGTTCCTTTGTATGTAATCTGCTGTCTTTCTCTTGCTGCCTCTAGGATTCTGTCTCTGTCTTTAACCTTTGCCATTTTAACTATGATGTGTCTTGGTGTGGACCTGTTTGGGTTCAGCTTGTTTGGAATCCTCTGCACTTCCTGGGCATGTATGTTGATTTCCTTCACCAGGGTAGGGAAGTTTTCAGTCATTATTTTTTCAAATACATTCTCAACCCCTTGCTTCTTCTCTTCTCCTTCTGGTATTCCTATGATTTGAAATTGTTGCGCATCATCTTGTCCCATAGGGCTCTTAAACTATTTTCATTGTTTTTTATTCTTCAGTCTTTTTGTTGTGCCAACTGGGTGATTTCTGCTATATTGTCTTCCAAATCGCTGATCTGCTCCTCTGCTTCATCTACTCTACTGGTGATTCCTTCGAGTGTATTCTTCATTTCAGTTAGTGTATTCTTTAGTTCTAACTGGTTGTTTTTTATGATTTCTCTATCCTTCTCAAAGGTCAGATTTTTATTGAAGCCTTAAATCTGAAGATGTTGGCTTATAACTTAAATTTCTGCTCTTGAAAACAAAATTAAAACATAGTGGTGCATTTTTCCCCCTTGAGGATTTAAAAAGGAAGTCACTTCTCAGTAGAGATAGAAGTCTATATTGTCAATAGGCAATGCTTTCAATAAATATCTGGGAAACAGCTATTTCAATATAAATGCTCCAGATGGTTTAATCCCAGCTTTCCCACCCTTCTGCACTCTCCCTTGTTACTTATGCAAGTCTTTTTATAAATACTAATGTGCACATTTATCCCTCCAAGGGCTGATGCTCTTTAATAAGTATAAAGGGGTACTTTTCTAACATGACTTGGAATCCAGGTAGCAACTGGTGAGAATAATACTCATTCCCAAGCGACCACAGCGGCTTTCACTGAAAGTCATGGGTGTTTCCACCTGGTGACTAGTGTAAATGGAAGAATTTGGCTGAGGGCAGAGTCCAGAAAATGCAGAGGAAGTGAGCACTCTGAAAGAGATGATGAAGTGTCTCTGACCTCAGTTTTGGGGCTGAGAGGCTGGGATTGGGTCTGTCTGGTGAGGTGTCTGAAGTTCACAATCAGGCAACTACTTCCATGAGGGACTTCATGAAGCGATGGGTGGGAGCAAGTCAGCTTCAAATTCTAGGTGACAAAGTGTAGCATGCATTGTTTTGAACTAAGGCATTACTAATAGAGTAGCCCTTGCATAGCTTTAGCATTTGAGTCAGTAAAATGTTGAATAAAGAACTATATGCGATGCCAAGAATACATTATTTTATAATATGGTGGGATTCCATCGACCAGTTTTGGCGAACACACCAGGTATTTTGTGAAGTTTCAGGATCAAAATTAAAGCACTGTAGGACTAAAAAAGCCCATTCTTTTACAAGAGTCTTTTCCTTGTGAGCTATAGTCTATTACAGAGGTTTTGAATCGTTTTATTTTAGGAAATTTAGAAAGAACAGCAAAAATTGAAATGTGTTCCTCAAAATTTTCCTGGTATAGTTTCTCAGTAACATTTTTTTTTTGGTTGGTTAATTGGTTTTTCCAATGTACAGAACCTATTAACAATTTGCATGTGTCTATACTTATTTAGGCATTGATTTTGTTAATGTCTGCATCAGGGATTCTAGGTATTCAGGCATCGCTCATTCAAAATATAACCCGAGGTTTGTCACTCAGTCTCTGCATTTCATTTTTTTCTAAAGTAAAAAGAAGAGCTTCCATTTGTAGTATTGACTCAATGGAAAGATTGTATGTTGTAGAATATATTCATGGAATTGTCATTAACTGAGAATTTTTGGTGTCAGCATGAGAATATTTCAGCTAAAATAGTAATGGAGATTTTGGAAGTAAGTTCTATTCCTGGAAACTTATTTATAAATTCTGGTCTGGATTCTGTCACAAATTAACTGTATGAAGCTGAGTGTTAATTAATGTCTCTTGGCCTCAGTTTTCTGATAGGGAAACTGATCTAAATAATGTCTTATAAAAAACAAATTACGTGAAACACAAATCCTATGAAATGTTCCTTTTCAAAAGGGACCGGCAATCAAATAGGTTGGGAAAATATGATCAAAGTCCATTTTCAAGTCTAGTGACCATTATCACAAATCAATTGATTTATTTAATCATAGAATCCTTTTATCAGGTTAATACCTATTTAAATGTAGATAAAACACTTTAGGGGAGGCTGGATTAAATAATCCATATGCCTGTTTCCAGCTAAGAAAATCTTTTAAAAATAATAGTTTTATGTCTTATGAAAACTATTCATAAATGACAAAACCATAAAACAAAATTATAAGTAAGCTAAGACTTCAATAAAGTAAAGAAATTTTTATTTTTATGGACCAATAATAAATGCACAAAATGAAAACAGTCCAGTTAAGGTGATAACATTAGGCTTTTATCTTTCAAGATAACTTTAATCACCACATTGTTTTTACAAATTAAAAATAAATTTTGTATGGAAATAAGTTTTCTTTCTGTGTCTAGCCAGTGGAGTCATTCTGCTCATTTTCACGTCATTCCTTGACTATCAAACCTTTGGCTATTCTTTGGAAGGGTGTAGCAAGCATAAGTAAGTGAACGTTTCAAACTTTCAGTGACTATTGCTTGAAGACATAGCCATTCACCTGTGGGAACAGGAAACTGTTACATACACACACACCTGTGTATATCTCTTGCACTTGTACCAACTTCCTCAGGGTGTTTGGCCAAACCATTCCATCACTATATGGCTTTGTCCACTGAACTAGAAAAGAACACTACTGATCTTATCATCATCCTGCCCCATATTTATAACCTGTCCTGTCTGCTAAGGCTAAATTGATTTGTGCGGCCATGTGGATGTGCTGATACCATCTTACTGGTTCCTCTCTGCTTAGTGAACCTCAGACAGAAAGGTCAGTTTTATTTATTTTTTTATTTGTCAGTTACAGACATTCAATGTTATTTTATATTAGTTTCAGGTGTACAGCAGAGTGGTTAGATATTTATATCATTTATAAAGTGACCTTTCCTGACAAGTCTAGTTAGTACACATCTAACACCATAGTTATTACAGTATTATTGACTATATTCCCTATGCTGTACCAGAAAGATGAGTTTTAGATTGTGCCTTCAAATACAAGGTCGGACAATGAAATTTGTGAACTCATCCTAGAAAAAGTGCTACACACCTCATTGCTGAATATCACTATGGTCACCTTTGAATTACTCCCCTTGGGAAGGTATGTACTGACGCCAGTGCCTAGTCCACCCTTCAAAGCAATTTTGGAACTCTTTTTCTGGAATGGCCATCAGAGCAGTTGTTGTATTAACTTTGATATCCTGAAATTCATCAAGATGTCTTCCTTTCAATATTTCATTTATATTTGGTTAAAGAAAGAAGTCTTTGGGGGCCAGATCAGGTGAGTAGGGAGGGTGCTCCAATAAAGTTATTTGTTTCTTGGCCAATAATAACTCTCTCACTGACAGTGCCGTGTGAGCTGGTGCATTGTTGGGATGCAAGAGCCATGAATTGTTGGTGAAAAGTTCAGGTCGTGTAACTTTTTCACACAGCCTTTCAGCACTTCCAAATAGTCAACTTGGTTAACTGTTTGTCCAGTTGGTACAAATTCGTCATGAATAATCCCTCTGATATTTAAAAAGGAAAAAAAAAGGGTAGCAACATCATTGCAACAAATTTGCAAACTTAGTTGTCCTTCCTCATATACCCAGGTTCTGGGATAATTGTCCAATATGGTTTTGCAATAAGGTCCATGAGGAGGACTGTAATAGCAGAAGTTTGTTGTTGATATTTTTGGATAAATGTTTATTATAAAAGTTTTTCTTTCTTATGTTTTCCCCATTTTTTTTTAACCTTAGAGGCTGTTGTGATAGGTGTATGTTTAGCACTAAATAAATAAATGGATAAATAAATAAAATATTGGGTCCAATCCAGACAGAATTAGGCTCTGCATCTGTTTTCCCCTAGGCACACTGACAGCGCTACTCGGTTTCTGCAGGTTTCAAGAGCCCAAGTGTTAAGAGAGATGACGGTGGGGCCCTATGCTCCCCCAGCCCCGAGTTCTCCAGTGGTCAGTAGAACATTTCTCCAGCATCTGGGTCTACAGAAATGACTTTTCTGACATAGTCAAAGTTCTCTATGTAAGAAGAAATCACTTAAATCCCTGTGGGCTTGGTTTACTTCAACAGAGCTCTCTAGACTGAATCATTTCCTGAAGGGCCATCAAGCCAAGTGCCAATTTAATCTCAGATCTTCAAAGGAAAAAAAGCTCACATTTGTCAGTGGCATGTCTCAGGATGGAAAGGAGACAGATCTAGCTTTCTGCTGGGCCAGGAAGCATTGATTGCAGGAGAGAACAAATGCTCTTTAAGTTTCATCAATCTCACAGAGCAGATGGATACGGCAATTAGTGCAAAAACAATTTTGCCAAGAATATTAACACTTCTTGAGTTTATCAAGAAGGGGTAAGGTTTCTAGTCAGTAATTTTCTAAATTTATAGAATAGATACTGGTGAGCAACAGGATGTAGGATATCTGGTCGTATACACCTGTATAGGCCAATAAGGTAATTAGTAGAATGAATGAATTAGGTTCTTCATACACATCAAGTAAAACATGGAATTGAGAATGAAAGAGCTTTCTAGGTAATATATGCTCCGACTCTTCTGAAAAATACTGGAATGATTATTTTGTTTTGACACAAGTTACCCAGAAATTGTTTTAATTCTTTATCTTTGCAAACCTAGGCACAGTTTAGCAATCTAGGGCAGAGGTTAACAAACATTTTCTATAAAAGGCTCGACAGTTAATATTTTAGACTTGGTAGCCATATGGACCCTTTTACAACAACTCTAATTCTATTGCTGTAGCACAAAACCAGCCATAGAGTATAAGTAAATGAATAGGCATTACCATGTTATTTACAAAACAGATAGCAGGCTAGATTTGGCCCATGGATTATAGTTTGCCGATCTCTGATCTAGGACATTGATATTGTCATTTGGTCCCTCCTAATATGATATATAAAAATATTTCCTTCATCCAAAATTAGGGCAGTTATTGGAACCACCAAATTTAAAAATAGGCAGTGTTTCTAAAATCATTAAAAGAGGCTACTTTGCCATGTGGTTTTCATATTTTTTTTTACTCATAATATAGAAATATGCAGAAAGTATGCATATGCTTCCCCTTTGAGTTACTTCACTTACCAGCCAAAGTCTTCCTATTTCCTCCCCAACATCTTCATCCTTCTCTTTTTGTGTCCCTGTTATTTCTCCTAGCTCTCTTCCCTTCTTCCCTTAATTTTATTCTTTTGCACAGTCCTCCTCCTTCTCTTTTTCCATAGTTTAACTTTATTTTGGACAAATAGGATTTTGTGGCATAGCCTGAACATCAACTAATCAAGAGTTGAGTGTTAAAGCTGTGACTCTCATGACAAGTAAGGATAGAGCTGTGAATTCCAAGACAAAAACTAAAGCTACATTTTGAGAGGTGAGTTACTGGGAGATATATCCACTGAGACCAGTTATATAAACTCTCTGTACCTCAGTTAAATTATTAATATAATAATAATAACAACAACAATAGCAACAACAATAATAATGTATTTACCTTATGTGAATGTTATTTGGATTAAATGAATTTGTATTATAAAGGGCTTAGAACAGTGCTAGCACATAAATTCAAGAACAAGGCAAGGATATCTGCTTTAACCATTTCTATTTAACATTGTACTGGACATTCTAGAAAATAAAATAAAGAAAGGAGGCATGTAGATTGCAAAAAGGAAATAAAACTGTATTTATTTGTAGATGTAATTCTCTCTGTATAAAATCTGATGATATCTACAGAAAATCTACCAGAACTATTGTGAGTTTAGGCTAGGTTGCAGGATATAAGATCAACATAAAAAGTAAATAAACTATGTTTCTCTATATAATACTAGGAACAAACAATTGGAAATCAAAAATTTTAAAAATATCATTTGCAATGAAATAGAAAAAATATGAAATAATTTATAGATAAATGTCACAAACATGTGCTGTAACTGTACACTGAAAACTATAAAATATCACTGAAAGAAATGAAAGAAAACCTAAAAAACAAACAGATATATCATGTTCATGGATCCGAAGACTTAAAATTGTTAAAATGCCAATTTCCCCAAAATGATCTAGTAAGTTAAAGCAACTCCAATCAAATCCAGCAGATTTTTTTTGGTAGAAATTGATGGGCTCACTCTAAAATTCACAGGGAAATGAAAAGACCCAGAAGCAACAAAACAACTTGTAAGAAGAATAATAAAGTCTGAAGATGTAGATTACCTGTAAATTATTATGAAGCTATAGTAACAGAGACTGCATGGTCTTGGTGGAAAGGTTCAGAGAGCAAAAACAAAAAAAACAAAACAGAAAGTCCATAAGTGACATACATACTGTATATCTGGTCAAATTGACTTGACAATGATGCAAACGCAATTCAGTGGAGATAGAAGTCTTTTAAAAAAGATACCGGAAAACTTGGAAATGTATATGCCCAAAAAAAGAGAAAAAGAAAAAAAATTATCTATATCTTGATACTTTGTACCATATATAAAAATTAACTCAATATGGATCATGGATTCAAATGTAAATCCTATAACTATAAAACTTCTAATAGAAAAGATAGGAGAAAATTTTGTGACCTTGGATTAGGCGAATATTTCTTATATACAACACTGAAAGCAAGACCATTAAAAGAAAAAAAAAAGTTAAATTGGACTTCACCAAAATCAATTAACTTCTTTCTGTTCTTTAAAAGACACCGTTAAGAGAATGAAAATACAAGTGATAGACTGACCCAAAATACTTGCAAATCACATATCTGACAAAGGACTTGTAACCATACTACTACATAAAGGACTCTCAAAACTCAATAATAAGAAAACAAACAACCCAATAAAAAATAGTCAAAAGAACAGAAACTTTATAAGAGAAGATATATAGCTAGCAAATCATAGGAAAAGATATTCAATTAAGAAAATGCAATTCATTACGGAAATGCCAATTAAAATCATGATGAGCTATCTATCACCACATACCTATTAGAATGTTCAAAATCATAAAGACTGACCATCCCAGTGTTGGCAAGGATGTGAAGCAACAGGAACTCAGTACAACCACTTTGGAAAACTGTTAGTCACCTTCTTAGAAAGTTAAACTAATACCTATGATATGAGAAGTTATTTTACTCCTAGGAATTTACCAAAGAGAAATGAAGTATTTCATGCAAAGGTGTGCATATAAATGCTTATAGGATCTTTATTTGTAACATCCCCAAGCTGGAAACAACCTTGATAAACATTCAACCACTTAATGGGTAAACAAATCACACTATAGCCAAACGAAAGGTAGTATTTCTCAATAATAAATGAAATAAACATAGATGATTCTTAAAATAGTTATGCTTAAGGGCCGGCCCAGTGGCTCAGTTGGTTAAGAGCTCGCTCAAGAGTGCAAGCTGAGCTCTGAGGAACGACGGTTCGATGCCAGCCCGAGCTGTGTTGCTGTCGAGTTCCCAACAGGTGGCAGGATGGCTCAGCTAAAACAACAACAACAACAATGAAAAGAATTATGCTTAGCGAAAGGAGCCAGACAAAAGTGGGTATATTCTGAATTATTCTATTTATATAAAATTCTAGAATATGCAAACTAATTGATAGTGACAGAAAGCAAATCAATGGTTTCATGGGGACAGTCACAGATGAGGATGGGAATGGTGGGAGGGAGGAAATATTACAAAAAGACACAAGGAAACTACTGGAATGATGGATATGTTCATTATGTTTCCAGTTGTGTGCATGCGTGTGTGTGTGTGTGTGTGTGTTATTTGTATTTAACATATGTGTCAAAGTTATAAAGTTGTGTACTTTGACTATGCACCATTTATTGTATGTCAATTATACCTCAAGAAAGCTTTGAAATTTTGGTAGCCTACTTTAATAAAATGTATAGGATCTCATGATGTGCATGTCTGTGTGTCAAATATATGTTTCATTTTGTATTATTTTCCAATCAAATTTTGCATACATTTTATTCTTTTCTTTTTTATCCTATATTATATGAGAAAGTCTTAAACACCTTCTTTGTATAGGAAGATGGGGTATAAAAACACACACAAACAAATAAAACAGTGTCATATTTCATCAGCACCCTGAGATGTTAAAGGCTAACAAGTCTATTTATATATGTAAATTTAAAATGCCCACAAAAAGGGCTATCTATGAAATACAAGTCCATACTGTATCCTGAACATTTCTTCTAAATTGCCTGATTTCATTTATTCATTCATTCATTTACCAAACATATATTTCTGTGATAAAATTTGAGTCATAAAAATACATGCTATTTGAACGGATCTTACATGGTGATTACAATTGTAGTTTAAGCATCACATGAAACATGGTAGATGAAAGTTACACTCATATTCGATTCAGAGTTTTATATCTATACATTATTGTTTTCTTAGATGTTCAGTAGGACAATTTATTTTCAGACTTGTTCTTCTACATGTTGATATTTGAGTGGTTGCATTTTATTTGAAGTAGTACCCTTTAAATATATATATATATATATATATATATATATATATATATATATATATATATATATATATATATATGCCAAATGCCTCTATGAACCTCAGGGTTTATAGTACAGAATTATTGATTAAATTTAGTTCATTTGAAAAATAAGTTTCCTGGACTATACTAATTGGAGTGTAAATTAATTTAATTTAGTTTAAAATATAAGCATTACTGAATGCAGTTAACTTTTTATTGTTATTTCTATTTCTTGAAGTGCACCCCCTTGTTTAGAGATCTTTTTTCTCCCCAGGGTAAAAATATTTCTGTCCTTTTTAATCTCACCTTCATGGGCGTGTTGCAGGTATCCTGCCTCACTATGTTTTTTGGGTCCATTGTACCAGAGCCAATTCTGCATTTCTGTGCCTCTCACCTGTTTCTGTCTATTTATTTGTGTATAAGATGTCAAAGGAAAATGAAAAGTAACACCTCAAAATACCACCTTGAAAAAGAAAATGCCAACAAATTCTTTTCTGCACCTGAAGCTTTTAATTCTTTAATCCACCATGGAATGTTGCTTAATTACATATTTTATTATGCATAACTGAAAATTATGTACTTTAGTTTCAACAATGATATGAAAGCACATGTATTGTTTATAAATAAAGAGAGGCTGGTTTGTCTTTATTTTTTATGTTACAAATATTTGTGGAATTCTCACAGGTTTGTCTAAAATTGGCTTTTTGAAAATTCTCAGAGGACTCTTAAAACTTCAAGTTTTAATATTTGTTTTCTAGAAACTGGAAAATTCATTACTTTTCAGATAGTACAATATAGTCATAACATGACTATGCACCAAAGCTATTGAACAGGTTGGATATTTTCATAAAAGTTTCATCTTAATTTTAACAAGTTTTACAATTTATTAGTGGTAAATGTTACATTCCTGAATTGGGTGATGACTCCTTGGGGGTTCATTATCCTATTATCTTTACTTTTTCATGTGTATTTGAAAATTCCTATACTAAAGTTTTTGATTTTTGTTTTAATTTGGTGTATATGGAGCTTACCACCAGGACAGCAGAGTTTGGGGGTTACTATTTCATGATGAAACATTTCACACACTTGATTTCAATTACTTCAGTTATGAACTTTTTTATATTAGCAAAATGCATGTTATAGTTCTGAAAATTTTGAATTGCAATTTCTTTCTATACTTTCTTCACTGAAAAATTTTTAAGGAAAATGTAGAGATAGAAATCTGTAGGCTTGGGTTTGAAACCAATGTGGACACTTAGCTGAACAAGTCAGTTACCCTGTTTCCCTCCTTTGTCTGTAACGTGGAAATTTAGATGTCTGCCTTACCTGCCTCACAGCGGAATGGGGGTATGTTTGTGGCACTGCCTTTTCAGATGAAGCATTCAACACATTTTAAGCATATTTGAGGGTGATGTTAGGAAGGGAGCCTCGGAAGGTGGGGAGGCTTTTTATGAGATCTGGTGAAACAAATATTTGGACATTAAAATAGAAAACAAAGGTGGAGTATGTGAAACCTGTCCCCATATTGAGACGCTGTTGGACAGGCTATGCTCTGGACAAACGCTCATTTTGTACCGCCTTGCCACAGACTGAACAAATTAATGGGCACAAATATTTGAATGTTGTCAACATTGTCATCTATCAGGTACTACTATTGGCTCTTGTGTGTGTGGCAAAGCAGAGCAACACATGGATCCTTTCTTTTGGGGGAGCATGAGGGTATGAATTATACACTGTCACTGGAATGAAAACTTATTTAAATACCATAAAAAGGAAAGAGTCAATAACAGTGAGAAGAATCAACTAGCACTAAAGAAGTGTTCAGCATTTAACTTAATGCAAAATATGTCATTTTAGTTCATTTGGAGTGTTTATTTTGCAAGGCAACAAACACAACCTACTGCTCTAAGGCATTCCCTCATCAACCACCTCGTTTGAGAGAACAAGGGCCCAAGTCTTGTGCTTTTCATCACAGTAGGGATATTAGCAGTTGAGAATAGTTGATGGAAGAAAGTGACAATACACAACCTTGGTATAAGGCAAGAAGCCATAATGGAATTGTTGTAGAATTATTTTTGATCAAATTAAATTTGGAAATACATATAGCCCATGTAAGTTAGGGTAATGTACGAAAGGCTTAAAAATGTTGCTCATCATTTTACACATTAATTCCAAACTATTTTATTTAACATTTGTGACTGTAAACAGGTATTCTCGACATACACCTTCCACCACATTTCTTTAATAAGGGTACTTTTATATTTTATCAAAAATGTGTATGTTAATAGATTGTAGCTTAGCTTTTGTCAAAAAGACATGCAAATAGCATTTACATGAAAAGGATTACCTCAAAGAAACACTGAATCCATAATACACTCCTTTAAAAAGTCAAAAATATTTATTTGTAAGGTAGACTATAGCATTAGTATCTTCTGATATTCTAGAGATGATTAATATTTTTGGACCTCCATTGGTTTCCACATTACCATGCAAATTTCTGGCTTCACACAATAGTCCTATTTCTATAGGTTATCTAATAATAGGGTATGTACATTTTAATTGGTTTTTGAAAATATGACCAGGCAGTTTAGAATACCTCATTTATTGATAATATCGTGACAATCAAGGAGCTTAATATCAGCTGATAACAATAGGGAATAGGGTGGAATTTAATAATGGAATGTATGGGATTGTCATTTTTAATCAATGTCGAACCATTGAAAATGTTTTCTACTCAAGCTATATTATGTTAAATAAGCACAGATATAGATATCACTACTTGAAAAAAAAAACCCACTTCTTGTAAGCTCAGAATTCATTAGGACTAAATGTTCATCTATACATGTTTTATACATAATATGTACAGACTTTATAACCAAGTGCCATACAACTAGGGCACACATAAACATATTAGTTACCTTGGTTTTTAAAGGTTATGTGTCAACTCTGCATATTTTGTGCCAAGGAGATATTATCAACATTATTTTTTGCATAATGTGCAAGTATTATATGGCCACAGAGTGTAATACAAATTAGTGGCAAAGTGCTGAGGGAAGGAGTCCATGACACATTCAGATGTACAAGGCTGAATATTACCCGTAATCTACCTGACTCTGCTAAGGTCTTAACAGCACGAAGCACGATGTCATGGCCCAGCTTTTAAAAAAAGTCTCTGAAATACTTGGACACAATGAAGCTTGTTCAGGGAATTCCACCATCGCCACTGGCAACAAGACTGCTGTGAGCGATAAATGACATTGGGAGAGCAATGTGTTAAATCGCCCAGACAAATCTTTTCCAGAATGTGCCATCTTTCCTGAAAATAATTTTACTCCATGATTGTTTATTGACATGTGCTTTTTTTTTTTTTTTTGGTTTAAAATATCCTATTAGCAGAATTATGCTGCTTAAGCTATGGGGTATAAACAAGAATTTTGTTAGTATGTTTGATTCCTAACAGACACTCATCAATTCATTGAGAAGGTTACTGCAAGTTAGGAGGTTATAAGGAATGGGAAAATCTTATTTGCAAACTGATTTCTCCTTACATAAAAAAATTATTAAATTTCATACCTCACACCTAATGTTAAGTGTTGGGCTGGTTAAAAAAAAAAAAAAGTCTTCTCTCTGCTGTAGCTTTTTCCTTAAACTCAGAGAAAAGAAGAACATAGGGTTTCTTGAACACTTCATGGCATACTGGTTTGTATTTATTTCGTTTTTAATACATGAAATCTAATTTTTTTTATTTAAATTCCTTTTGCTCACATGATACTCTGAACACTAGTGAGCAAGAATGTTTAAAAGTTTGTTTTCTCACTTAAAAAATTTTAAAACTTTTTCAATCAAGCTTCCAGTGAACCAGCTGCCTTCAGAGTAGTTCAGCTGTGCTTCAAAAGTAAATAGTACTTTTAAAGCTGAATTGGGAGTTTTCAATGACCCCATTTCGGTTTCCTAAGTAAAAGTTGAAAACTAAGCAGCCCAGTTGCCTACCAATGAGCTTATCAGGGCCTGTGGTAATGGCAGGGAGAGAATGGGCAATCTCTGAACCAAGTATGAAGGAACCCAGATACTCCTATTAACACCTAGGAAACCTTAAAAGGAGGAAGCAAAAGATAAAGTGAAGACAAAGAAAATAATAATCAAAAACTGCAACACTGGCCTCAATCCTTTTTATGCCATTAGCACACCTCCTTTTGTATCTTGGAGTTGACAGAGGTAAATTTATGTTGCAAGAATTTTGAAGATTGGGTTTCAATTCCAGGTGTGTTCTTATTTTCTTCATGTAGTCCTTACAGTTATGGCCTACACAACCAACTGAACTAGTTATTAACTTATATTCCATTTCTAACTTTAAAAAAATACATTGCTTATTAAGGAGTCTTTATACAGAAGGCCCATGTTTTCCTTACTTATTTTGTTAGTATTAATGGCCTTTAAAAATATTTATACATTAGCTCTAAAAAAATGTTGCCATAATTGAAGTATTGAGAAATAAATGCAGATGAAGCCATTCCAAGCACATAACTGCTCAAGACTGGATTTATGTTTTTGTTGGAGAGTCTTTAGACTCTCCTGCTATCTCTGTTTATGAAGCAAAATGTTAACCAAAAACGGGTTATCATCCTCATAAGCTTTAAAAACGAGCGTGTGTGTGCGATTTAAATTTACGGTGTGTGAAGGGACTTTTCAATTGTTCTTCTTCCAATCAGGAAAATATCAAGAAAGTATTACCACGCACCTAACTGAGAGGACCATCTTTGACTCCTCAAAGTCACTTCACATAAGCAGACAAACCCTACCATGTCATACCATACAAACAATTTTAATTGTGTAGTTACAGTCAATAACCACTCCTAATCAGAACATTTCTGCATAAAGAAAATTGTGATACACTTATAAAAACAGCCAGCTGTAACAAAATAGCTGGTGTTTTCATAGCCATAAACTCATAAAAAAGAAATACACCTTTATACAGAAATTTTATACAGATGTAGCTTTAAAATTGATTGTAAACCAAAGGAAGACACATTGCAAACATCAATTATTTTCACATTAATTGCATAATTTTCTAAGGTGATCTATTAGTTTTATTTACCTAAGCTTATTTGCATGATAGTAAAAATTGCATACAACAATAAGAGTGAAGCTTATAGTATGAATTGCTTGGATAACATAGAGCACTTTTTATAGGCAACTGTGTAAAGCACATTTTCTCTATTTAAAACTTTTAAGACACTTTGTTTTACTGCCCATCAAAATACATTTATAAATAGAAAAGAATCAGTATGGTAACAAGAGAAGCAATATTACATTTAACGGAAACTTCCAAAAAATTAATTACAACATGATGCTGCAGGATCTACAAATAAATAATGAGGACTAAATTGTGTTTCACATTTTCTTTTCATTAAAAAAAAAAAATCATGGTAACAATGAGAATGAAAAAAAAAAATTACAGTGAACTTTTATTTCCAAAATAAAAACAAATTTGAATTACGGCAGTGCCATATAATACAAGGCATTTGTTGGCATATGTCATCTTTAAACTGCATTCCACAGTCTATAGTTCTTTTGTAACATACAATAGAGTAACAAACTCTTTTTTTTCTTTTTTTTTAAAATAAGGGGCGAGTTTCCAAAGATCAGTGTGGAGTGTTACAGAAATAATTAAAGGAAGGAAATAATCACAGAAGTCATAATGCTTGTTTGAGGCTCCAGAATAATAATTAAAAAAAAATAATCACTGGTATCATGCTTATGGGGCACACACCTGGGTGCGTCCCGTGAACAGAAATTTGAATTTTTAATACCAAACAATCCTCGATGCTTCACCTGGGGCTGCCAAGCAGTTTGTAAAACAGAGTAAAACATTTAGTGCAGTCTGGACTATCCTTTCTTAACTTTCCTGTTTGTGCAAGTTTCTGAAGATTCATTGGCCAAACCATGAACAACAAAGGTTTGCTGCGCAAATACAGGTGGACTTTTCATTTTGCTGTAAATACCTGTGGCACTGTTGAGTGAAAATAATACTTTTAATTCAGTCTTTCAAGTCAGAGTTAATGTCTGTGTTTCCTTCCACTGCGAGCTCATCTTCTAGTTTCACGGAGAAAAGGGTGTTAGCATTTTTATCCTGGACGCTCTCTTCTAAATCCTTAAGCAATTCCTCTTCTTTGTATTCGGCCACATCCACCTCTAAGCCGGAGTTGTCCTTCAGTTTGCCGTGGTGCTTGAGATAGTACCGCTGGTTCTGGAAGAACTTGATGATGGTGTACTTGGGAAGGTCAAGCTGGGCAGACAGAGTCTGGATGGCCTCTTCGTCCGGGTACAGGCCTACATCTTGGATGAAACTCTGGAGGATGCCCAGGGCCTCCACGGAAATCTTGGTTCGCGGCCGCGTCTTCTGACGGTTGTCATCCTCTGCCTCCGCGGGCGAGGCCACGGTGGGCTGCCGCGGGGGGAGCCGGGGGCCTGCTGGCTGCTGTGCCTGTGGCTGTGGGGTTGGGGGCGCCGGCTGCTGCTGCTGCTGCGGCTGCTGCTGCTGGAAGGGAACAAGTGGACAATCAGCTGTGCATTCTCGTTCTCATCCTTGCAGGGAGCGTGAAGCCTGCTAGAATTAGCAAGCATGTGGTTATGAAGCCCACATATGGCTTCCTGGATGGGGACAAGGGCTCAGGCGCCAAAGGCCCGGGCGGGGCCCACTGAATGGCCCACACAGCATCGGGGGGGGAAAAATTAAGGTGATAAGAACTAAAAAGGGAGGAATGAATAGGATTCTCGGGGGGCTGTGGGTCAGGGGAGCCTCCCTACCCTTGATTTTCAGTCTGGCTCACGGGAAGTGAAAACTCAGCGCTCTGAAAATGTGAGCCTTCACCAATAGGCTGCACAAGAAAGGTGAAGACAGCAACTTGTGACATAAATAATTAACAGAGCTTTAAAAGGAAGATGGAAGAGGATGTCAAAGGCATTTTAGAAAGGTGAACTGCAGAACCGGCCAAGAAATGTGTGTTACGCCCCATGTCATCAGATGGCGAAAACCCGGAGCAAGAAGGGACAACTCTGTTTAAATTACCAATAAAATGGATGGGCCTCCGCTCCTCCTCGGCATGATCTCTTAGGAGTGCAGAGGACTTGCGAGATTCTCACATTTGTGAATCTCCTACCAGACAGTTCCGATTTCATACACACACAACGGTTTCTTACCAAATTGTACTCGGCTGACGCTGCAAGTTGTTTTCTTACTGAAAAATAAAGGTTCAATCCGCTGCACAATGGCTAGCGAATTGTTTTGTCTATAGTAAACTCAGATGTGATTAGGATTTAAATTTAGTGTACACAGACACGTTTCCATAATTAGTGTCTGTGTGTGTGCTGTCATTTCCATACATAATGGCATAACAAATGAGTGACACACGCACATCCTGTGCTCTATACTCATAATGCTTATCAGCAAATCAACTTGAGAGAGCAGCAAAAGAGTGGAACATTTATACTGCGACTAAGCATTTCCTTTTATCCCCCAAAGAAGCAATTTTATTAAAAACGATTTACATTTTCAAACAAGTACGATTTTTATTAACGTGTATCTTTTTGTTTTTGCTAAACAGTATGTTTCTCAGGCTTTCACGATTATTTTAGTGCTTGATATCCTAAGGGATTCTCTTTTTCAATTTATCTTTAATACACACTGAAGGATTTTTTTTTTTTTCCTAGCGGATGGATAACCCTATTATGGTTTTTAGCTACATACATATACATATTTTTTCACAGCAATACCCAGAAATAATGCAGGCGATTCACCAAAGATAGTAGAATTTTAGGACGATGGAAGGCAATGGCATGTTCCCTTAAAGGGGAAAGCTAAAAAAGCAGCCCATGTACCGAAACTTCCTAAGCAATCGAGACCTTAAGAGCACCAACAAACTACCTGATCCCAGAGCTTTCCAATCTAAACGCAGAGGGCAGGGGCCTCGGTGAGTGAAGGAGACAAGTCCAAGGACATGACACGCTAAGCACAAGGCTGAGTCTGCTGACACGGAGGTCTCTGGCCACCACCGTGGTTAGTATGCCCTTTGAAAGTCCGAATATCCTGACCAAGGAGCACGTCTGTGCGCCACCCTCTCTCTGTGTCCCTCTCTTGCTGGCAAAGGTAACTTGTGCCCGCTCACCTGAGGAGCAGCACCGAGCCATGGTGCAGGGGTCAGCAGGCCTGGTAAGAAAACGCCTCTAGACTCTCCTTTCCCAAGGGTGGTGGGAGAGGGGCTCTAAAGGAAAGACAAACAGACATGACTCACCCCTAACCTGTGTTCTGTGAGGATGCAGGGAGGTGGGGACACAGAGAAGGAAGGGCCAAGGAGTCGGAAGAACGATTCCAATTAGGTTTCCCTCCCCTCCTCCTTTTGGACAGAATCCAAGGTAAGAAACGGTGATTCTACAGAATTCCTCCGCAGAAACAACAGTAATTCCTTTCCTTGGGGGCAGTGTTGGTATTAGTTAAAAAAATAGATGGTATGTTTTAAATTCTGATTTAAAAAAATGTTTAAGCTCTCCCACACAAACAACCGAATTCTAACAAAGACACACTTGCCAAACAAGAAGTGTAAAATGGGGTTCCTGCCACTTTGGGGTTGGGGAAATGTCGGGAGAGGAATGCAAAACACATGTTGGAAAAAGTGGGTTAATTTTCCTTTTATCCCCTTGAGCAAGATGGCAGCGTATTGCTCTCTGCTGGGAAGAAGAAACCCTAACTTCCCTGCTAAGTTTAAAGCTCTGCTGACTTAGTGCTATACTAACCTGGCCAAAGAAAACGTACCTGAATCTGCTCTGCTGGCACGTGGATGATGTGGGGCGGCCTGTCACCATGGTGATGTACCGCATTGCTCTCCTGCTCATATATGGCATCGCGCTCTGGCTGTGGAAGACTGAGGAACCTTCGAATCATGGACAGGTTCTCCCACAGGGTCCTGTTTTCGGGAGAAGGGTCTTCTTTCCAGCGTAACAGCTCACACAACCACCCCTTAGAGACAAGGGAACAACAGGTCAGTCCATGCCTATGGGGGCACTGACAACTTCTATTAGGAGCTTGAAAAGAAAAGACCCTGTGAAGTTAAACTTTTTCCATAAACTTAAAACACTCCACTCTGCTTAAAAAAAAACAAAAAAAATTTTTTTTTTTTTTTTAAATCTTGTTAACAAGAGAATAGTCATGGCTGTCGAGGAGGCAAGCTCTGTTTCTAATAAAAACTCAGACCTGCGTCTTAAAGAAGGGTCATATATTTCAGACTCCAAGGGCAAGACACATGTGCCATGGACTCTGCTGTATGTGACACAGGAGAGAAGTAAAGCTGTGTGCCTTGAGACTTGCCCCACTGTCTCCGCTGATGAGTGGCCCCCTGAAGTCCTGGCAGTATTTAAGGAGAGAGAGAACGGGGTTTTAGAATCTTTTTTTCCTAAAAGGATTCCGAATTTGTAATTTCTGTATTGAAAAGAAAACTATATATGATGATTTGTGTGTATGTATGTGTGTCACTGTGTGTATGAAAGAGAAAGCAAGGACATGCGCAGTCCTGTGAGCAAGAATACTGTCCAATGCATAGCATAATGATGAGCATAGGCATCCGAAAATTCTCCAAGAACTTTCCTAAAAGACACCTCCGAGTTCTGTTTCTCTGCCCACTGCAGTGCACACATATGATTTGTCAGGCAATCATCATAATAGATGTCCTAAGCAAGAAGAGGAAATGTCCAACGAATGCCCAAACCTGAACTTCTCTGATGCCTCCTAAGGCCCAGTTTTTGTCCCTCCGATGATCTATCAAGAACTGAGTGGTTCAACATAGTACCTTGTCTAATATTTTCTAATCACTACCTCAAACCTTCTTCTTCTTGGCTGTCATGATGGATGCTAAGTAACTGGATGGAGAGGAAGGGAGGGAATCCCATCCACACCTCCTTCACCAGCCAAGGCCACCAATCGCTGGGCTGCCTGCTAATCACAGCCACACTGTGCTCTGGAGAAATGTCTTGGGACCATCTCACCTAGAGAAGCCTGAACAGTTACTGCACTTCCTCACTGACCCCCTCACTAGGGTGGCCAGTCACTGGATGACCCAGTAGTACAAAGTCTCTGCCCTCTTGCCCCACAATGTCAACTCAGCCTACCCTTCAATTTACTCTCTAGAGATGGCCCTCCACTCCTTCCTGCTCCCTCCCCCCATCAACAGAGACCTTACCTGAGACCACACTCTTCCTGGACCCCTTCTTCCCTCTCCTTCCTTGCCCCTTCCAGGTCCCTCCCCAAATCAGGAGCACCTGACTCCCCATTTCAGTCTCTGCTTTGGGGAACTCAACCTAATACAAAGAGGCTTCTTGAACATTCCAAGTAAATTAGTTGGATGTGAATGGATAGAGTACTGCTTCTTTAGTATCTGATTTTTAGAACTGGTCAAGGAGATGGTTTTGTTTTTTGTTTTTGTTTGCAATGTTAGCTTTGAGGTGAGAATGGTATAACCTTCCTCCCCTTCTTTTCAACTGAATCATTGGAGAGAAAATTCTCCTTCCAACTGCAATATACAGTGGGAAGTAGCAAGGCCCATTGTCCCCAAAAAGGCCTAGTGGAGAGATTTTAAAAGAAAAGATCTGATACATGAGCTTCCGAAGGTCCAGCCAGGGTGACTGCTGCTAAACCTCATGAGATCCACCAATTTTTTTAAGTGTGCTCTGATTCTCTACTCAACAGGTCTTTTAAGCGAATAGGTACATGAAGATGGTCACACAATCATGCACGTATTCAATGCCACTGAACACATAATTCAAGGCTGAGGGAGCAGGCAGTAAATTGAGGGTTTACCTGAAAGAGTATTACCTAAATAAAAAATAATTATAATTGTGATTACAGTGTCATCAAACATGCTTTTCTAACCAAGGCAACGCTATGTTTATTTCCAGAATAATATATGTCATATTTTAGATCTATTTATGTGAGTATAAAATTAACTACAAAACTGTATCTGAATATTTGAAATATGTGAGGCCCACTTACATATGGTACCCGAAGATGGTTACTTAACTATTTGATATCTAGATTAAGCCATGAAAATACTTTATATTTTCCTAGGTCTAAGCTATTTCTTTACACTTTCCCTCTAAGTTTTGCTGCTGTCAAGGTTTTAGCTATGTACTTAGGAGCCTATAGGCTTGAATATTAACTATGGGTAAGCTTACTTTCTTCCTCCCCCTTGTTTCCATTCATCAGCTAAGGCAATTGACAGGCCCCCATGCCTGCACACAGCAAATACTGCCATTTTATTTGCCTTTCAAGAGATGTTAAAAGGTTCATTAATAATAGAAAAGTGTTTTTTTTTTTTAATTTAGCTAATCGTATACTATTGCAATAAGTGCTAAACATGGAGCATCTAAGAATTTTTTTTTTTTAAGAAATAAATGCTTGTAACTAAAAACTGCTAAAAGTTAAATTAAGAACGATTCATGTAAGAAAAGCTTCTTGGAGAGAGCTGAAAACTCCAATAATTTTCAAATCCTTTAGAAACTTTCTTAACGCAGAGATCAGTTAGCACTTGGATATATGTGAAAAAAACATGTGGATCACAGATGTTCTTTGGAAAAGAAAATCATTAGTTCTTTTAAAATGGCTAATAATGATAGCTAATTCCTAAACAATCACACACACGCTGGTTTAACAAATATTGCAGGAAAAGAGCCCTGACTCATTCAACAAATATTTTGTTCATATTGTCACTTCTGTGTCTCTATACTTATGAGATAGATCCTTATTTTTATTAATTGCCCATGACTAACATAACATTTCCAGTAGTTTGCTATTAACCTTTGCCCTTAAATAATACTTCTAATTCCTTATCTAAAAATAATTTGATGAATTATAACTTTGAAGCATGTCTCCGCTAGCCTTTCAAGAGACATGATGATTTTAAGAGACTGAAATCAGATGCTTCTTAGAAAAATATTTAACAGTGCAGCTGGGAACTGTTAATTCTACAAGGGTATTCCAAAAAGACAAAACGTGGGGAGTTGCTTTACTTGATGTGCCTGTCTCTTAAAAATAATGGAAAGCAGATATTTTGATATGCTAGTTCTTTGTCAGCAGAGAAATAAATTGGCTCATTCCCAATTTACACTGGCAAAAATAAGATTAATTTATTCTAATACTATTTCCATGCCTTGGAATACTGTGACTACCTCAAAGGCTATCGATCGAAACTATTAATGATGACAGTAATCTGATCAGTGTCTTGCAGAAAGTTACCAAAAAAGCCAAATGCTGTCTAATTCCCTAATACCTTTTTTCTAGGTCATTTTTCCATAAGTGATACTGTTAGAACATATAAATTTGGGAAGACAACAAACATGTCAGGATATTTGTGCCATTTAAGAAATAAAAAATAATGACTCCCTTAAGTACTGCATTGGTTTTCAAATGATACGTTGATAGATAGATTTACTTGGTAGAGGAGAGAAGAGGAATGAAATGAAGCACTTTCTTGCAAAATGTGAACATAATTACATTTTTGAGAGAGGTCTCTGGAACTGGAAATACTGTAAGACCACAGGCAGGAGTAGGGACCTACTCTCAAAATTAAATTCGATCACAACTGCTCTGAACAGTAGAAAAGAATAGAGACTAACAGCCTTCAAATAATGAGACAGATCCATTCGCAGAAAACTAAAATGGTACAAGGAACAACCTAAATTTTAAATGTAGTAAATTTGCCAAGCAACATTACACTGCATATAAAGAGGGCAAAATATAAACAGTAGCCACATGTAAAGAAATTAGTAAAACTTTCAGGATGTTACTACTTTTCAAACTGACGAAGTTTAATTTGACACCTTCTGTTCTAAACCCTTTGTTTCTATTCAAAATCACGCCTTGAGCTGTTGCTATCAATCACAGCACTCCCCCTATTACTTAAAAAAACTGGCATGGACCCTGAATAAGCTGAAAATGCCATGCAGATGAATTCTGAGATAATATGTTCAAACCTGTTATATACAACACAAATCCTGTAAAGTTATGTATTGTAAACCTACATTTATTGAGAACTAAAAGTCTTAAATCCATCTGCCACAAAGGAAATACTGTTATGTACTTTGGACTAACCAAGAACCATCTGCAAATGTCTTGCCACTGTATTCAAGAAAATGGTGCAAAAGATGCTAAACGCAAGACTGCATGAAATAAATAACATTCTTTTGACTGCTTTTGGTTAGGGATCTATTAAAGAAATGTAAGATCTGGGGGAAAAAAGGACACAAGAAAATGCAGAATGACTGCCAAACTAGAACTGAGGAAAAAAAAAAAGCAAAACAAACTCAATGACAACACAATGGCAATTTACTATGGTCCATGAAACACATGACTGTATGCTCATTTTAAAGGAAAAATTAGCAGTTCTAAACTCAATATTCTAATGATGTGCTTTACTGACAGAATCTTGTTGTACCACATTTAAATAAAAATCCTGGCACCTTCATCTCTCAGCTGCTAATTTCTAACCAAATTCAATCTCTGATTTCCACTCCACTCTTTTTATACCGTTAATTCAAGTCAATTCACTTCTAACATTTTAACAGATAAGGGGTGCACAATGATTTTAATAGTCAGGCAAGTCGCCTCATTTTATGAATGAATTTATGCTACCTATACAGTCTCACACACTTTATAAAAAGAGAACCCTTATAGGGCTGGATCCGTGACACAGCTGGGAGCATGTAACAGTTAAGTTTTCCAGGGGAAAACAGCCCAGTATTCTCTGAAAAAAAAGTCATTTCATACAATACTTAGATATGTATATATTACCATTATATACATATACATTTTAAACCCAAGAGCTATCAAACGAGAAAGAAAATGACAAATAATTTTTGCTGCAACTAAAGAGGAAAAATACATTTTAAAAAATAGAATGGTAATTTGAGTTCTAAAAAGCAAAACATTTTATAGTCTGTATTTATTCTCCCCCCCCCCTTTCATCTTTTATGTGTTATTTGCAGGAGTATTTTGTTCCAATCTCTGGAGCATATAGTATAATAATATATGATATTAAAAGAAATCAATCTAAATAGGGAGGTATTTGATACAAACATTTTAGTGGAAAGCATGAATTACATTTCAGCAAGGAGTAGGAACAAGGATTAAGTACATAATCCATTAAATAGTACTTCTACCACAAAAAATTCAGTATTGTAGACTAAACTACACTAGGCATTTTGAATGAGTACATTTCGAACAACAACTAACTATAAAGCTAGCAATTTATCATTCAGCAAATAATTTTCTACTTTTAAAAGAATCTGTAAGTGTTACTTATGCTAATGAAGACAGTTTTTAATCTGCCCACAAACATGCTAATAGAGGGCAATTTTTTTTTTTTTTATTTACAAAGCTGTCTGCACTCAAGGGTAATTTCATATCAATGGTCTATAAGCTGGGGGCGGGGGAAATGGGTTCTAATTGTCAGAGCAACTGATTCTTTTACCTTTACATAAAGGTTTAAAGGTATAACAAAAGATACAAAGTGACTAATAATGTCTTAAACAATCCTTTTAACATTCCAGAAGGGTTCCATTTTCACGCTTTTTATGCTGTAAATACACTCTGCCTCCAATACAGCATGAACTAATATAATATGACTTCTTCAAGGGCTCTAACACAGGGACACACAAGCCCTGATGGAAGTACAGCCAACCTCATTTCTAGGTCCAAAGCCTGGGTGCTTCACACACCAGCTTCCAACCTTTTATCCAGAATAATCATCACACTTTAAACAGTGAGAAACAAAACAGTGGCAAAGCAATACTAAAAGCATTTTAAATTATTTACTAGGTTAAAAGGGTGAAATGATACTTTAAATACATCAAATTTCATCATCTAGGCCATTTTTTGGTGGCAAAGTGGTATTGATCTTTCCAAATGCTTAAAATTAACTATTTTCCAGAAGGTCATTATTTGATTAAAGGCATTAAAGTTGAGGGCAAGAAGCGATGTACTTTTTCTTCTTCCCCATTCAAATCATCTTGTAATTTAATAAAAACCATCCCATCATGTCCTGTAATAAAAACGCTTATCTTAAGATATTGTTCTTTACCTCACATATTAACCTTTAAATGTTATGAAGTTCTTTAGAAGAAAAGCCTTTGCTACAGCAGATTATTCTATAACATAATGAGAGGCCGCCCCATTAACATTAATAAAGATACATGTTCTCCTCTATGGAATTAGTAGGAAATACATTCATCTTTCTCCCCAGTTTAATAACATCTGCTTTTTGTCGAGTGAAGAGAATCGCAGCAGGTCTGTGAGTAACTTTTCCTGCTAAGTTAACATTGGTCTTAGTAAAGAAAAATTGGGAAATAAAGTAGAACAGAGACCTACCAGTAAATGCATTTTCCATTCTAACAGTAGTATATTACATCTGCTTTACTCAAAGATGAGTTTTAAATATCTATTCCCAAATATATTTATTTTCAAGGTGTGGCTTATGATACTTGTCTATGCTAAAAATAAAAATAAATAAAACAATCAAGATACTCTTTTAAATTATGACTATTTTTAAACTTCTAAACTGTTTCTGTTTTAAACTTCTCTCCAGACTCTACAGTTTATTTAAGAGGCTAAATAACTTAGCCCAAAACCTGTGGGTTTCCATAATGTGGTAATAAGGGGACATAAAACAGCTATCCATAAACTTTTCATTTGTGAATTTTTGCCATTTTGTCTTTAAAAGATTAAACACATCTAGCAGAGTTTCTGGAGGTTTGTTATTATAAAAAAGAAATGTTTATACAATCTGGGGGCAAGTTTCCACTAAAATTTAGTGAATTTAGAAGGCATATTCAGAATTATTAGTAAATCATTTATTTTTCAATTTTGCTTAAAAATTAATCAAGCAAAAAAACTGAAAATCATTTTTTTTTAGGGTTTTTATGTTTGCCTCTTTTCTACCTTCTCATAGCTACTGATTTTAGGGAACACATAAACATGGTGCTTTTTATTTTGCTATTATAGATTGTTTGGTTCATAACAAGATTATCAGATGACAATCTGCCTAGAGTAGATAAAAACGATTCTCACTTAAAAAGGTTGTCAGGCAAGGAGACCTCACATTTTAAAGAGTATTTTCTGGAGGGAGAATCTGAGAAAGGGAATGAAGGAGAAATGAAGATAAAGTATGAAATTCTAAACAACATATTAAACTAGCTAGCAAGAAGAGAATCTCTTAAATTGATTAAAATAGAAAATTTCCTGAAAAGCCTTTATTCTATCTTTAAAACATTTGATTTTTGAAAGTATCTAATTTAAAAGCTTATTTTTTTCATATACTTCAAGTCTGCTTTCAAGGTGATTTCTTCAAAGCTTAAACCAAAATTAATAAAATTTTGGCTTATCAGTCTGATTCTTGACGTTGCAAAAGAATTGCTTCTGTTTTTTCCCCTTGATCTAAGATGTACTTTTGACATTACATAAATTTCAGTGATAGATTTGGCTCCTATTTAACACTTATATCCTCTGCCTTAAAATTTTACTTACGTTATTATTCTCTCTTCAGTGTTCATAGCTAGTGTCACTAGAAAACTCAATACTCCCAAGGTTCATGCTATAATACTTTAATCAATTTTAGCCTCTGCTTCTATCACATAAAGATGGTCTTCTTTCTAGTCTGCTCACCGCTGACTTGTCACTACCGGGGCACCTTCACCTTGAATTATGTTCTTAGGCACCACACATTCTTTTTAATTACTTCCCATGGACAATTATTTTTGATTTCTGAACAAAAAATCTTTTAAGTACTCATTCCTTTTCCTCTCTTAACATAAGTACACCAGTGCTGACTGTACTTTGGTGAGGAATGAGAGAATGAACGCTAGAGTATCATACAGAGTTGTGATTCCTTTAAGAAGCACATACATATATGATGTCTAATTTAGCCTATGGAGCTTCCTGATAGGTAAATATACAGGTTTAATTAAGCTTTCTGAAATCTCCTTAGCCATCTTTGAGATGCCCTTGGAGAAAGGATGCTAGGATGAAAATCATTGGTCTGGTCTTCTGCTTTTAAACTGCCCAAAGTTATCCTCCTGGTTCAAAGGTTTCCCATTACAGAGAAGAAGTTCCCACTCCCCAGAGCTGCACGGAAGAGTCCTCCCAGTCACACCCCTATCCTAATTCACCGGACTGTTTATTCGCTGTTATCCCACATTCCCCATATTCTAGTGTCCATCCCTCTGTTCTAACAGGAAAGCCCTTTATCCCTTCTTCCTGCCGACCCAAATACTAACTCCCTTTCAGGTGACGCTCAATCACCTCAGTATACCAAAGAAGGGTTATATCCTGTATAGGCATTTATGTATGTGAACTTGAGGAAATTACCTTTCGGAGAATTAGATTTTCCTCTACAAAGTACAGATAACAATAGGATTAATCTCACAGGATTGTGGCCAGTATAAACGAAACAGAATATATTCAGTCCAGTAACTGCAAAAAGAGCTGATGAACTTAACTGAAAATATTTGCCTTAACTGACTTATAGAATACTTGGGAAGATTTGACCTTCAAAAACACCTACTGGTGTGAGGAAGTATGTGATAAAGGTCAATGGTGGGGAGGCATCAAGTGGGGTCCAAGTGGAACGAGGGGAAAAAGAAATATGCTGGGATGGTCAAAGAAGTCTTTACTGATGAAGAGTGACATTAGTGGGCTTGGCTTTGAAGAATGGGCAATATTTAAAGTGGGAAGACTAATGAAAAAAAGAGGGAGATGAATTAACAATTTGCTAGGAAAACTAGGTAGACCAGTTACTTCCTAATTGACGATGCCCACCACTCTTCTTGCCATTGCTCTTAACGATACATTCCTGAGACTACAACTTACTGTGACCTCATCCCCTATCTGTGCTGTACTTCTAAGATCTATTTGTTAAGAAACCTGGGTATTCATTTGAATTCCTGTTGTACCATTTACTGGCCCGGCAGCCTTGGTCAAATAACTCAAGTGCTCTAGATTTTAATTTTCTCTTCTGTAAAATGGGGGTAACTTTACCACCAGTCATAAGGTTGTGACAATTAAGTGAGATAATTCATGCGAGGGGCTTAGCACACAGTAACAGTATGATGGATGTCAGCTATTATTAGTTTTATTATTGTTATCATTATCACAAAGATAATACAAAGGAATTTGAATATCTAGGGAATTAATGAAAATAAATCAGTTACCATATCCCAACCTGATCCCAGTATTTTCCTTCCACAAACTAGGTTTTCCTCCTATGTAGTTTAATTCAATTAATAGCATCACCACCCACTCAGTCACCTGTGCTGAAAAGCTGTTATTTGAAGTATAAATTGGTATAATCTTTCTGAAGGGCAATGTGAAAATGTTGAATGTAGAAATGTCTAGCAATCACCTTTAAAACACAAATGCCTTTTTTGATCCAATAATTCTACTTCTGAGAATTTATTCTAATGAAACGATCAATAAAGATGTATACAAATATTTAATTATTGGGTTGTCGGAAAAGTCATGACGTATTTTTTTCTCTGTTTTTGTTGCAAAAATGCGTCATGCCTTTTCCGACAACCCAATATAATAATGTACACGTTAGCAGTATTTGTAATAGCAAAAGTTGACTATAACTTAAATATACCTTAATAGGGAATTCAAAGATATGTATAACATGAATGAATATAAGACATATACATGCATATACACATATATACGTATACATGTCTCATTTAGCCTATGGAATTTCCTGATAGGTAAACATACAGGTTTAACTAAGCTTACTTAAATCCCCCTAGCCATCTTTGAGATACATTTATATTCATACATATACTGTATACCTATGTGTGTGTGTTATATAAAGAACATAAATCACGCTATCTCTAGTTAATTTGGATTTTATTTTAAAATTCTTCCTTATGCTTGTATTTAATTTTTTTTCTACAGTGGCTACCTACTGCTTTTTAATTAAAAAAAATAGCAAAGGTTTAAATTAAAAATCTGATTTTTCTTGGCAGGGTCCTGCATAAGTGAACAACCATGAATTCCTGTCTATTGCACCCCTTGAGAATGTCCCTTGAATTTGTCCCTTTGCATTCTGACTGCTCTGGTTCAGGGCCTCGGCATTTCCTCCATGAAGGAATACTGATGGGTTTCTTTATTCCAGTCCACTCCCATCTGTGCTGAGTTACATTTATCATAAGCAAATGTCAACACAAATAGACCTTTGAATGGTGCACTACTCGCTTTCCTTCACCCAAGGAGCCTGGAGCCACCCTGAGGCTCGCACTTCAATGAGTGCATGTAAAATTGTAGCAAAAGATTCCTTGCAACATACTGAAATGGCAGGAAGTTGGGGGGGTGGGCGGAGGGAACAGAGAAAAGTATTAAAATGGCACAATTTGGGCCATTTAGTTAGTGGCAAGAAACTGTATACCCCTTTGAAATTCCTGAGGGCATCAAATATGGTAGCAAAGTCCAAGGACTTATATGCATAACGATGTTGCATTTCAAGAACTGAGATTCACATTGAGCTCAGCTCACTAGCTGTAAGGAGGCAGGGAAACATGATTAAAGGCGTCTATCAAAGGCAAGTACATTTGATTATTTGAAGCAGCAGCTTAATGGGAAACTTCTCTTTTTCCACCTCTACCCAAATATGTATGTGCTCTTATACTCTATGTAATGTTATGAAGCAAATTTCTTATCATGCGGCATCCTAAAATCACTATTAAAATTTTACAATATTTTTCTGTTCAAAATTATGAAGCTCACAAAGAAAAAAAAGTTGCTGAATATGCCATGTGCAAAAAGAACTATAAAAATATGAACTTACAAAATGAATAATTTTTAGGTGACAATTGATCTGATAATAGTGGTTTGTTTGCTTATAAAAATAATTCACTACCATGTTATTTTAAACAAATATTTCTGCCACTGCATTCTAATTGATTTACATAACACTTTTCAACATTGCAGATAGTTCCTAAAAGGAGCTGTTATGCATATTTAGGGTCTGGGGATTAAAATGTTAAATCTTCCTTCTATGATATTCTAGGAGAAATAACAAAAAAAAAAAAAAATTAAACTAGAGAAAGGCAAATTGGGATTATAAAAGCTATGTGACTCATATTTAAGAGGAACAATCAATCGGGCAGGGTCATTATGAACTCCCAAGATGCTTATAATTTTGCTGATTAAGTAACACCTATTTTGTGGCCAAAAACCACATTCTATCCATTATGCAAAGCTACTAATCAGAGATTGGCTTAATTGAGGGACTCAAATCTTGAGATTCACAGGTAGGCATTAAAAAGAAAGCATAGATACTTCTGGAAATATCAAGTGGATCCCAGTGACCACGGCCCGTTTATAATTTTACCAATGAAAGGTCAGGGGAGGCTGGGGCTTCTGCCCAGGCCATCTCAGTTACCCCTCACAACCACTGACCCTGTTTACACCAGGGAAAAGCAAGCTCAGAGAGGGCCCCAGGGGGACGAGGATGGGAGAGCAGCAGTGGGGTCTGGCCAGACCCTGCCTGGTTGAGCTTGGAACCCTCTCTCCTCTCACCTGGATTTCCTTAGGAAAGCGCTGGCTTCTGTGAGGGCAAAATTGTAAGCAGATGAAATCTGCTTTTGAAACATTCCATCCTTCTACAAATAATTACTAAATATCATCTATGTGCTACCTACTGTGCAGGATACCAGGAGATTTGGGCATGGATATCTGGGGAGTCATTTCTCCCAACACATACTGTCCAGCAAGGGAAGAACAGCTTAAACTTCAGGTATAAATTGGTATTAAAGATGTCGCTCAACTGGCAAAAAGTTCTAGTCCAAGGTCAAAGGCAGTCTCTCACAAAATCTTGCAACATACGTGGCATTAGAATGTTGAAGTAAAGGTTGTCCACAAGGTTTTGTTTTGGTTGTTGCGTTAAATATTACTGCGGTGCTCACAGCCCCTGCTGACATGCTCTGGGAGTGAAGTGCACTTGGAAAATAAGGCTACTGAAAAGTCATAAATAAGAAACAAATGTTTCCCAGGGAAATTAGAGAATCCCTCAGCTAAGTTTTTAAAAATATAATTATTTTTCCTATACAAAAATTTATCTAATCACTGATGTCATCTTTTCTGTGTCATGGACCCTCTAGCAACCTGGTGAGGCCCATGGATGAGGCTTTTTCAGAATAATGTTTTTATGTGCCTGAAATATATAAATACATAAGATTATGAAGAAACCAATTATGAAATACAATTATCAAAAATTTGTGATACAGTAATATATGTGCTTCTTTATTAACGCACTAAATAAGATCTAGCAACAGATCTAATAACTACTGCAATTTTATAGTGTTGAGGAAAAATAATATTTTGAGATACTGCAATAACTTAATATATGAAAATATTTGTGATTTTTATTGGTGATAAATTTATAGGTATTGCTAACACTATTGTGATTTGTTTCCTATATTGATAACTGAATACAATGTCAAATTTCAGTAATATGTTAATGAAAATTTTTTTCTATCCAAATTCGTGGATCCCTTGGGGGACACAGATTAAGAAATCTGGAATAGGGTGCCACCCTACATGTATGTGTGCATAAACATACATATATGTACCAAATGTATATATTTACATATTTCAAATGTTTTTCCAGAACTACCGTATATAAGCCCCTAGTAGACTAGAAAACTTTGAATTTATAAATTCAAAACAGATTTCCTTATCTTGTTTTTTTTTTTGTTTGTTTGTTTGTTTTGGCCACTAAAGGACCATGCCTCTTAGCAATGAGTTGGAGGAAAAGGGTGACTCATTAGTACAATTGTTCCCAGACTGTGTCCTAAGGAGCCCCAAGTTTCCATCAAGCGTGTTCCAGCAGTACCCTGGCTGTGTATGTGTAGGATGGGATGTTGATGCCCCCACCCAATCCTCAAGTCAATCAAAATGGGGGAAGATTTTTATCTGATAATATATATTTCAGTTCTGGATGAGATTTCATTCATAAAACAACAGTGATCCAGCTTAAAATTTCTTGATTGACAATCACACTAGTACATACATACATCACTGTTTTTTCCTGGTCCTGTTACAAACTCAAAAAAATGGGTTTCCCACCGCTGAGCAAAGCATCCATATTCTACCTTGATTCACTTCATACGATCCAAGTGACTGACTATGAAGGTAAAGAGTACTAGCAGGGTGTCCTCTGAGAAATAGCTATCTGCCAGGAGAGGAGCACTCACAAGTTTTCCTAAAGAGACCTGCATTCCCAAATAGAAGGGGAAATGTAGCAGGGCAGGATGATGCAAGGAAAGGAATGGAATGGGCATGCTATTGGGGGTGGGGGAGGAAGGGAAGCTATGCAAACACTAGGAAGCCAGAGTACTCAAATCAAGATAACGGTCCTTGCCCTTATCACCATTTTTCAAAGTGCAAATGGTTATAAAGTATTTGCCTTTAACATCTGAGGACATGGCAGAAGGAAGCTAGTCAAATAGAGACTAAAGAAAGAAACTAGAGTGAGTAGGAAAGATGGTAAAGCGTGTGTGTGTTGTGGTGTGTTAGGTAGAAAGTAACTAAGCATCTAACCATCTCATAACTTTATATTATATGTGGCTCAAGGCTAAATTTATCCAGAAATATAACTTTCCATCTAAAAATATGCTTGATGGATAAGGCTTTAGTCTTTATGGTTATCCAGGGTCCAAGTTATTTGGTCTCTTTAATCAAAATACTAAAATAAAATTATTACCCATTAGGTTGTTACCCTTACCCCAATCTCCAAACACACAAGCAAAAATTAATTGCAATCCAGCAAGAAAGAAGGCAATTTAGACAGTAACAGCTTGGCATGGACTGAGCTGGGTTTCCTAATAGCATTTGTCTGTTTGTGAATGTGTATTTTATTTACAGCCTTCACTTTCTTGACCTTATTGAAAGTAATTTATTTTTACCTAATCTGCATTTCATATAAACTACCAAATACTCCACCAATGAATCAGCTAAGTAGCACCCATGACAAGTAGCACTCCTGTTGGTACCATAAGTAAAATGGGTAAACATTTAAAGGAGACGTTTGGGGATGGGCACCCCTCAGCAGCTATTAAATGCTACAGGCACCGGTTTATGAATTTGCAAATACGGGCTTCAAGCTATTCCCTCAGATCAGCTGTCATTCCCTGATCCTTTTTCCTTGTTAATTCCCTATTTCACTAAACCTCTTCCAAACCTGTGATTTCTCATGGCCCAAGTATATTTTTTTCCTGTTTACTATGCTATTCTTCCCAGAAAAACTTGTATCAATCCAAAGAGAGAGGGAGAAGGGGGTAGGGAGAGAAGTTAGACTTTTAGGCATCAGTTAAAAACACATGTTTGAGGAGGAAACTCTTCAGCAAACTTCAAGTCATCCTGTGTTGGCAACCACTACCCTACCCCACCCATACTAAGCCAAGCCTATTCCCCAAACAAATTGAGCTCGTCTCATCTCTACACTGTACGGACTCTGCTAGGTCCCTGATAATGAGGGGGGGGGGGACGGGAATCTTCCAGTTTTCTAATACCAGTCTCAGATGAGATTGTATCAATCTTGAGCTCATCTCACACTACAAAAACATGCAGTTCATATGCTAGATTCCAAACAAGTACATTCTCCTTACTATATGCCACTCCTTTTTGGCCAAAGACCCCAAAATAGCACTTTGTTCCCGCAGACAGAACCCTTCCAGTATTCAAAACCTTACCTCCTTAACTCATTCCCAGACTCACACACCTGTTGGCAGTACCTTCAATCAAAACAGCATCCTCTTTCACACTTGTGCACTTGTTTCAGCAACAAACTCACAGAATCTGGAACTGCAAGGGACATGAGACATAATCTGACCCAGCCTATTTTACCTCCCTGAAGGAGCAGTTCAAAGCCTGAGAGGTTAAGCAACTTGCCTGGGGTTATACCACTCAGCAGACGTGGAGGGGAGCCTAACACTCTGCCATCCTCAGTGCTTCCTCTGAAAGGTGAATTTCGTGTACAAGTCGTTATATAAGCCATCTGTGAGTTTGCAAGCTAACACTATTTTTGTCTGACATAGACTGTCAGGAATTATGCCCTCTCTCCTTCCTTTCAGCTCAGAATAAAAACATGTGCTACACTATACGATACTGATGAATTCAACCAATATGATGAAAAATGCAGACAGAGGGTCCACAAGAAAATAGGACAGAATATTAAAAGGAACCAGTGCTCCTCCCTGTACATTTTCATAAGGATGAGAGGCCAATGAGTAGGAGTAGCTGCACAGTATGGCCGAGGAAGGTGAACGGAGTGGGGGCAGGATTAAGTTCGTGAACTGTATTTCTACTGTATCTTCAATAGGACTTGCTAACTGATACATGAAAACAGTCCTTTTCGGAGACAGGGGCTGGAGCAAGGACCATAACAAAAACTGTTTTCCTTTAACAATGGGATTCCTGTAATCTAATAAATTGAATGCAAAGACATACTCTTCCCACACACCCAAAATGCTGAATCTTTTCAAACTCCATACATATCCCAGCATCCCTCAACTGCTCTTTGTTCGCTCTCTTCCTTGTTCCCTTTTGTGTCAACAGGTGCACTAGACTCAAAGAAATCCTCACACAAAAACTCAAGTTCGCAAACATGGAAAGCAAGGGAGGATTTTTCAGGTGGGACATGAAACATTTCACTCATAAAGGCACAAGTGGCAAACTCTACCAATGATTCCACTTGCACACTGGCTTACCATTAACATATCTTTAAGTCGCGGTGCAAAAACTTCAGGGCTATTGAAGCAAGGGCAGCAGCAATGAAGTCGTAAGTTGTATTTTTTTAGTCCCCACTTTTCTAATTTCCTAAACTCATCCCCCTATGTCACTTACACCCAAACCTCTTCTTGGAAATCCTAAGATGCAAGTGACTGAGGCAGCAGTGGGTTGATCTCACTAATTAGTAATGGGTGCTTCCACCTCTGTGTTACACAGGGTTCTGAGGTGTTATCTGTACTCAACAGGAAATGATGATGTGACAGATCGATGATGTGGGGACTGAAACAAATCTTCCACAAGGACCGCATCTCACAAAATACTATTAAGGCAGATTAACACAGTGAAGAAGCTGGCCTAATGATTTGGTATTAACCATGTGAACTGCTTAGCAGCTGATGGAACAAGAGTTCTAACTAAAAGGCAATTTTTTTTTTTCCCCCTCTAAAGTGATACTCAGGCCAGAAGAAAGCATGAATAGACAGTTTAGAAATGTTAGATTTCAAAGTTGGAAGATATTATGGAACAAACGCAAAACATAGAGAAAATAGCCAGGGTATGAAGGAAGCAAATTCCAGTAAAAAAATTGGGAAGTAAAGGTTTTTTTTTTAAAGGTGAGAAAATAATTAAGGAAGAGGAGACAATGGATAAAGGAAGCAAAAAGGGGGAAACCCACTAGTTTATGGGAAATGGCACCTCTTATCAGTTATATAACAGGAATCTCCACAGGACCCTAGGAAGCTTATAACTAAGACTCATCACTGAAGTTACGACAAAGATAAAAAGTAAAACAAACATAAAAAGAAAAAGAATGTATTATATTTGGCATTAAAAGACATTTAAGTAGGCTACCTCTATGTTTTAAATGTTCTCTCAGGTGGACTGTTGTGAACCTTCTCTCGAGGTATGATTCTAAATCACCGTTACTCCTGTCTCTTTCTCCTCTCTTAATTTCAGTTTCCCACCAAGTGATTTGCCGTCTTATGGCTCCAATACTTTAATGGTTTTATGGCTGGATTCTTCTGAGACTGGTGATAACTTGGGCCTTACATGGTTACCAACTGTGCCTGCACTTTCTGCCAGGTTATCACCAATATTTCTATAGAAACAGAATTCACTGGTTTTCAACTCTACCTTTTCAAAATGATTCTGCCAATCCATAAACATCTTTATGAAATAAATCTCTTTGTTTTTGGGTTGTCTGAGATATGACCATAAAGCCTAAGCTAATAACTTTGCATTTACAAAATAAAATAAAATAAAATAAAAATTAGGGACCCTATCCTTTAAAAAACTACATATGTTCAACCGTAGAAATTGTTTCAGCATTTATGTTCAAATGAAGGGCTTAACACTGAAAAAGTAAAAAGGCATAGTTCAAAGAGCCAGTGTCCCATTTAAAAAAAAAAAAAATCTTACATTAAAAATGGAAAGCCCAATGGAGAATACAACCTTTTTCCTATTCGAGTTTTGGTGAAAGTGGAAAAAAAGGGGTTTGATGAAGGTCTGATAAAATAACCTGGAAACTCCATTTTTCTAGACACTTCTTTTCATTGCATTTTATTTTTATTTAAGTACATCGTCAACACACACACATCCATACCCCAAGTCTTTTTTTTTTTTTAAGGGCCTGAAATTTTAGTTACACCACATGTGGTTTTCATTTGTGAAAAATGAACAAGCTGTTTGTGGTTAAACTGTCTAATCGCCTGTTATCAATCTAGCGCTGCATTCAAGATTTACAGGATACATCAGCTTCTGTGCCACATTAGCTGTAAGGGGGGGGGGGAGGAAAAAGGAGGAGGAGAGAGTTTATCCTGAGGAATAATATTTCCAATGCAGCCACACTCGCACTACATCTGGTTGTGCTGGTAGCGGCAGTTAAATTGAAATATTTCACAGCGTGTGTCAGAAACATGCAGAATGGTAATTATGACAGATCTGATTAAGCCCGAGTGCCACAAGCTCCCTGGCCAGCGCCGGTTGTGCAGGTGTGACCTTGTGCGTGCCTGCGTGTGTAAATAAAATTAATTACAAGCGAGAGGGTGAAGGCTTCAGTGACATCACAAAGCGGAGAAACTCCCAAGGGGGAGACCTAATGGAATATTTTCCCTCAGTCTAATAATACAGTTCATATTGACTTGAGGTAATTAGTGGGATCATTAAAGCAGTTTTCCCGGCGTATTTGGCTGCCTGATCAGATTAGTGAAAATGTTCTTCAGAACAAGCCCTGTGTGGTCTGCCAGAGAGGAGGAAATAAAAAGCAACAAAGCATATTTTGGAATGATAAGCAGCGCTGGACTTTTACTCCAGAAAAAAAACCAAAAAAACAAAACAAAAAAACCTCTACTTCTCTCTGGAGCTGACAGATCTAACTGTCCTGTCCATTTTAATTCTTCTATTCAACTTGTATCTTCCTATCCACATTTGAAACTATTTCTCTTGTTTCCCCTTTCTCTCTGTGAAATCAGACTGCTTTATCACCACGAGCTATTCCAACGTCCCAGCAAATCTCTTTTAAACAAGGCAATTTTAAAATTGGGATAAAGTATCTTCAATGACTGCTTTCCTGTTAACTGACAACACGGGGCAATTAGGAGAAGCCAAAAAAAAATTGAGGGAGGGAGGGATGCCACCTACAATTCACCTGCTAAACAAAAGATTCCTTTCTTATGCAACACAGACAGAGATTTAAATATTTACTTGCATTCGGATCTCCAAATGGGTTTAGCATAGGACAAAGTTGGGGCAACATTCTTCCAGTTGAACAGAACACAGCCCTTGTCAAGAAAAGGGCCATTTGTTTGAAAACACTCTATTCAGCATGCTCTACCTTGCCACTGGAATATGCCAAGCGCTGTCACAGATGGCAGGCTCTGACAGTTCCCATCCGTAGCATCGATACTCGACAGTTCAGCACAAGATCAGTGACATTCTGTCTCATTAGAACCACACTAATTATCACAGCTAGTTTCAGGGGAAACCATGTGTTGCAATGGTCAATTTGAAGGAGTCTGTGCATCAACAAACTGGTAATAAGGATCAGACACCTTATTATATGACAGCATGCTGCCTATGATCTGATTTGCAGAATCAGAGGCACTGAGGCGGCCGAGGAGGCTGGCAGTTTATGAAACAGTGTGTTTAAGCCCAATTCCTCAAGCATACTGGTTGAAGAGGGAATTATTTAAAAAAAAAAAAAATACACAAAGACAACTGGAATTGTTGAATCAAGAAATCAAAGGAAAACAGATTCTCTGTGAACATACAACAGAATTAGATTAAGACTTACAAAGAAGACAACTTCATCAATTTAACAGTTGTATGGCAACTCCACAAGCGGTCTGGAGCTTATATTTTTACAAGGTATTTAATGATAAATTCTAGAATGGCTACATTTCTAGTCATCTCTAAAATATATACTCTGCGTATATTTTTTAAATGGGTGGTCTATGATTTAGCTATGTCATTTTGTTATGCAAAAGAACTGAATGTGTAAAAGCTTAACTATACTTTAAAAAAATGAATAATCTCAGAGGTTACTTTTAAGATACTAAAGGTATTCTTTTGGCAGGGCAGAAAAAAATCTACTTTAGATTCGTATTACCAACTAAGTTCTTCTACCCCTCTCTTAGCACCTTTCATTGATGTGAAATTTTAATGGTGCCGTTTCTTTCAGAGCTATTTTTCTATTGTCATTTTGCATAAATGCATTTTCATAGCTCATTCATTTCACAGGGCCTTTATTTTCATTTCTCATATAAGGAAAAAAGGAGCTAACGCTCAAATAAAACCTACCTTTACTACCAAAAACATAAAAGACAACTGTTGAGACTTCTGAGAAAACTCTTTGTCTTTTAACTTGGTACTTTGTTAAAGGATGCTATCGGTGTCACAGTGATATGCTAAATTTCACTGAATGACATTCAGTTTGAAGATTAATTCCTATCAGGAGTTAAACCCCTACTTAAACTCCAAGAGATTTGGTTTAAGTCTCTTCCTTACTCCCATTTTGTAAATCCCTGATCCTGGCCAAAACACTAACTCTTCAATGGTCAAAGCTGATACAGGAGCGTCCAAAAAAAGGAACTTGCACCGAATATTCTTAGCCCACACTTTTCGACATATACTAATATTTTAGGACAAAAGGTTCCCTTGGAATTATGCAGGGTCTACAAATACATAATCGGTATACTCATGCTTCAGTGAGTACACACTGACCTGCCTTAAAATGGGCCACTTCTGTGGTGACCTTGCTTGGACTTCCTCACATCATGATCCTCTTTAAAAGAGTTGGACCGATATTTATAAATTGATTCTCTCAAACCTTGTCTAAAATTTTCTCATGACATTGTTTAAAGATAGAGAAACTGGGCTTAATGTGTGATGACTATATTAATGACAGTTAACTTATTAAGTAGGTCAATGAGGAAAATGTATTTACATGACTCCTGTTAATTGATTTTTAACTTAGGGGAAAAGAGGGAAACTTTTAAATGATTTGAAAGTGGCAAATAAGATAACTAAAAATCTTCCATCCAACTTGTTTAAATAGATAACATCAAGTGTCTGGGGGTGTAAAAAAAACAATCACTCCTTTATGTAACTTTTTAGCCAAATATATGAGCAACTAAATGCTCTATGCGATAATTCTGGACCTCCTTGATCAAACCTCAGATTTACTAAAACATGATTGTTTTTATAATGTAGACATGTGAAAAGTGCTCATTTTCAGATCCACAAATTTAACTGGCTCTTACAACATCATATAACATACGGTCATGTACCTTTAAACTGTTAAGAGTATGTCAATATTTATGTATTTAAAGTCATTAATTCCAATAGTCCTCAACTAGAGATATAAAGAGAAGTCTGCAACTAAATCCAATATGGATTCCCGATATTTAGAAGAGACTTTTAGAGATCCGTTAGCACAGAACACCTTAAATAGGAGACTGATGGAACTCCACATCATTTTTACTCAAGAATGCAGCACGGGGCGGACTCCAAAAATGTGTGTCAAACGGAACATAACAGAGGGCTGAGATGGCTGTACCCTGGGTTGCCTTACTTTTCTCCCCTTCCTCCCATAAGTACTCCTGTTGTCCTTCCGCCTCCAGGGAAACCTAAGCTGTATCTCCCCAGGGTCTTCTCTACCCAGTCAAAAAGAAATACATAAAATAAAGCACCAGATGGAGAACGTGTAAAAGAGGCTGTTCTCTCCTCAGACCCTGGTGGAAAAACAAAACAAAAAACCAAAAAATAACTCTATTTGCCCAAGAGAAAACGCTACGAATAGGACACAATGTAAAGATCTTCCCACAGACTGCCAGAAAAGGGTGTGGCACCAGAAATAACAGAAGCCGCGATTCTTAAATCAGCAGGGGCCTCCTGTGTGTCTTAAATCAGAGACTACACAGGTGCAATCATGTTGCAGCCGTCTGTCACATGAACATTCCCCAAGAATGAATCAGCACCGAGCTTCAAAGTGTAGTTTCTGTGCAGTGTAATTTAATTCAAACCAAATGAAAGATCCTTTCACTCATATGCTAGAATACAGAATGCAATCACAGTTCCAAGATTTTTTCCTGGATTTTATCACTACACATTCCTATTCCCAGCAATGAAAATTACATTTGTGGCCCTATTTCTAACCCATTTTATGACATAACTTACTTCTATTTAAGAATTCCAATCGTCATCTAAGAATGTCCAAATCCAAAGGTCAAAAGGATGATTTTTTCTTTTTCACCTATGACGCCAAGGAGCACTCAAGTTTTCTTTTTCTTCCCCTCTCCCTTCCCTCTCTCATCCTAGAGGTTCCAACCTCAGTGATAAAACTATCAGAAAAGCAGATGGAAGAAAGCGAAAGTCTTTACATGATTTGGTCTCTCTCACTAGTTGTGCTATCTTCCCAGAGGCAGAAATCCCCTTTTTCTACCATTAAAAACCATACCCATTAACCAGCTGAAGTTCCAGCAGCCACGGACTCCTCTAACTCTACAGGACTGGTGGGTAGTGATCGTTAACAGATGATACTGAAAGCATGTTCAAGCAAATACAATTTTCATCATCTGGTAGCTTTACCTGAAAGAAATACCCTGTGCAATATAAAGCACGAGAGAGAAATCATTTTCTAAACACAAGTGGAGATGCAGTGCCGCTCTGTGAAAGCCCTTCACTCTCATTGCATTACTATGTCTGCGAGCTCCACCTCTGCCAACATGGAAATCAATGTAACAATCCGATGTACAAGGCAAGGCCTACAGCGCTGCTAATGTCCCCTTGCTGGACATACACCTTAAGTCTCAGAGCTCTCAGGGGGTTTGCTGGGGAATAAAATTAGATTCCAACATCTGCCACCATTAAGGAAAAAATTCCATTTCCATCTCCCATATGAAAACACTATAACCAATGAACAGTAACTGAACCTTGATACTGAAATGGTTATTACCCAAATCAACTACTTTTTTTTTTAAAACAGTAAAATTAGCGAATTCTGCTCTCATAATTATTTGAATGTTATCAGACTAAATGTTTGATAAAATTCCAATATGATTCACTTGAAAAAACTGCTGCTTATTTAAATACCCAGAATATAAAGTGTATTCATTTGTAGCTAGTCACATTATGTTTAAAGCACATCATCTTTTTAAAGTTTGCATTAGCCTGCTTTCCTAGCCAAGTGCAAAAGGTAGTCTGCCTTCAGTTTGTACCTGCGTATTTTATTCACACATTTCTATTAGAGTTAAAAACAATCTCATTTCGATTCCTCATCAAAGAGACAAGATAATGTAATGCAGGTGAAATGGTGACATCTACAGAGTTGGGTCTTTTACTGAAAATATTCGGTGCCTTAGTCACTGCACAATACCACTATGCTGTGCCTGGTTCCCTAACATTCTGGGACTAGAGTAACTTTAAAATAATTATGCTGCCTGTAATTCAGGGTAAAGACCTCAAGCTTTACCTTTTAAAATGAAAGGTATTTGCGATACATGAAGAGATAATAAAAAAGTCTCTTGGGCGGAGCTGAGCCTCTTGCTTGGCACATTATGATATTAGCCATTTGGGTATAATGCTGTATAATTTCACATTTTTTTTCGGTATACAGTATAGCTTGTGATCTCCTCCCATGTTAAAAGAATGTTGGGCTCAAACAGGTTAAATACTTTTGCAATATTATCACACCAGTGACACAAGCCTGGACTATAACCCCGAGTCCTCTACCACCTCTCCCCTCTGCCACTCCACTGGGTGTGAAAAAGCAGAGACTCCAAGAGCCCAGTGTTGCTAAGAACCCGTATGCCATGAATACATCAGTGAAGAAAGGAAAGCCACCACCATTTCCAATATCAATTAGTACAATATCCCCAATTCCTCTTTCCTGGAGCAGGGAAGCAACGATGCTTCCTGGAGCCCTGAGGAAACACTTAAATAGGAGGGCAGAGGCAGAGAATTGGGGAGTTGGCTCTCTTATTTATTAGTCAAGTGACCCTCGCGGGTATACAATGAGGAAAACAACACTAGCTCACAGGCTTATTCTGAGAATTAAATGTCGATTAATAATATAACACACGATGGAGGGTAGCACAAAAAAAGGTGATGGATGTTAAGTCAACCTGGAGAATCAGGGCAAGATGCAGACAGGCTGAGACAGAAGTCACTGTGGTCTTCCGTCTTTGTCCATGCTCCATTTTCAGGGATCTATGCCTCATTCTGACAAGCTTGGCACACACCTTAAAGGCATAAATAACTCTTTTGGAAGTTAGGAATTTTGATCATGTCAGTCTGAAGATTATTTATTTATTTGGGTTTGTGTGCTAACTCGGGGTTTGTTGTTGTTGTTGTTTTTACAAAAATCATGGCAGGAAAACAGAAGTAAACGATTACCTTCCCTTGTTGTCAGGTTTCCTCTTTTAGTGATACCTACCGTTTTTGGACTGTCTTATTTTTAAGGAACTGTCATCAATATTTCCACCTATTTTCATAAAGAGGATAGTGCTAACCTCTAAACTGAACAACTAAGAGAAAAACTCCACAAATACTCTGCTAGGGCATTACAGTACATCAGTGGTTAGGAATAACTATCTGGGGGAATGAAGTGAACAGTTTGCTGGACTCCAGGGCCAGCAACTGGCCCCTTGGATTCCCTCTCAAGCAGTAAGGAGGGGGAGTAGCTAACAGTGGTAGGGTTTTTGGGAAACGCCATCATGGCAGACACATAGAAGGTGCCAACTTTCATTGCTGAAAGACACTCATGGGGGGCTTCGTAGGACAGGGGTACAAAGAGCGCGGATATTTAAAACCTCTTCGAATATCATTCACATGACGTTGTCAACCTATTGTTACCCTTGTCTGAACAGGTTCAAAATCAGGAACTCAGCCCAGGTGGGAAGAATTGGGGACATCATTTAAAAGAAAGAAAGAAGGCAGTAAAGGGATTGCTAAGGAGCTATGTTACAGTCAGAAAGAAAAAGGTTTGGGGCGGGTAGATTAAAAGACAGATGACAAGCAACTACATGACAGTTATCCAAAAGTTGTAATATTTATTTTTGCTTGTTTATGGCTGGCCCTTATTACAATAATACATGTCTAGTTCCTCTGTTTATCTATCTTAGAGATTTGGGGAAAGTGTTTGGCCCGGAAAAAACATAGTCTGTAATTCTTGATAATTTAATTGGATAGGTCAGAAAAGATGCAGGATCAGAAATGCAAGATAATATACATTTAAACATGAGCTCCTCATCGTAATTAGACGAAATAGCCCAAACATGAATGTGCAGGGTGGGTGGGTGAGGGGGAAAGTGAAAACAGGACATTTCTCCTTAACGCATAGTCTTGGCATGTAAATGAAGACATCTGAAGAAGCACACAGGTTTGAAGCGGCTCTAACATTCTATCATAATTAGAAACATTTCAAGAGCCCTGTAATTTCCAATCAAAATTACAGTAATTTCCGATATACAAGCCATGATTCATGACAGAATTTTACATTCCATGAGAGATTACGGTGGCCTGATGTATGACACGCTGAGTACAGCACTAACATAAACAATTCAGTTTAATGTTTAAACAGCACTGGATGTTTAGAATCTCACAATAAAAGAAACATATTATTGTAGAAATTATCACTTTGACAGTGATTGAAGGGTAGGCAGGCATGTGGCCTATAAAGCTATAATTTTTACAGTCCACAGCTTGAGTTTAATCATTTTTATATACCATTTCCAAGATATCCCTTAAGTATTTCAACCAGTCTATAACTTAAACAAGAACAACCTTTTCGAAAGCAAAACTCCTGTCAAGTACCACTATTATTAATGTTAACAGAGTGAATTTTAGGCAAAGTTAAAAAAAGTATTATATTGTAAATACTCTCAGCATTGTATATTTTTATCAGAAGTTGACAACAGTCAGGCTGTTTTGTAAAGCAGGGTTCGTTAATGATAATAAAAGTATTATGTGTTTAAAATTTCAAGTTGTGAAAATCTCACCCAGGCCCTGATGTCTCTGAACTCTCACCTTGATAGCGTTATCAAATCTTTTTGCAAAGGGAAAGAGAGTTTAGTAGTCTTCCGGTTAAGAACTAGTGTTAGCTTTGAACAAAGGTTTACAGATAATTGTGAGCTTGTTCATATGGATGACTCTGTTTTTGATAAACATAAATTATCAATATATAACAGTTATATTGACAAATAACTGCATTATCCATCCTTCATGTTATTTTGCTTTGTAAGGATTTGTAACTTTTCCAATTCTTTTCATTTATAATTTATCAGATATGGACAATTTTTCTCATTGTAATTCAATTTGTGTGACATCTATAGCTATAGAAAAACTAAAATCGTAAATATGCAAAGATACATGTATGTGTGTGTCCGTTTGTTTTAATAGATGCACCTGCTAGCTATATATGCCAGAGTAGGAACAGAAGAAACTATGTTTGTAGTATTTTAGGATGGAAGTCAAGGTCATCTAAGTAATGACAAAACAATAGTAATTCCAGTTATTTGTTCTATGACAATAGACCAGATTGAGAAATTTCCTATACGTTACAATATTCTTCTTCTGAAAAGAACTATACATTGACTCAGGGATTTACTAAGAAATCTTGATGTGGAGACTGGCTATTGAAGGAAACAAAACCAAGTGTCCAGTACCTGCGTCCGAACGTTTTGTTTCATCCTAGAGCTCTCTAAATAGTCCTGAAGGCTGTGACCTCTCAGGGATGCAAGTTCATAGTGAGACAGACACCCCTCGGAATGAAATTGTCACAGGCATCGCAGAGCAACATTCTCAACGCCTAATGGAGGCTCTTACCTGGCTTTTGGTTGCTGCAACCTTTGCAAATAGTGCTTGGGACACTTTAGCGCGCTTCATTTCCTGCTGAATCTCATCATAAATGGAAGCATTAATGTTCATGGTATTGTTCTCTGGTTTCCCATTCCTCTCAGTGGCAATAGTAGCTGTTTTCACCTACGAAACATTTTGAACACGACTATCATTTTTCATTGGTCAAAATGTTTTAAAGCTTCTCGGGCTCAGCATCCAAACCGGACATTGCTGCTCCTTTTATGATCAAGGTGATCAACAGTGCAGTCATTTAACATTAGTTATTACCCCGAGATCAGATTGCTTAAGTTAAGGAAGTCACATTGTCACAGGTGATTGCGTCTGTAATACGACAGCAACTGCCGGCTGACAACCAGGAATTATAATGCCATAAAGTAAGTTTTCTGGAAAACGGAATAGTTTCAAAGACTTGAAAACCATAAACTAATTGTTTCTCAATTACCTTCCATTGCAATTCTAACAAAGAAAATTTACAATTAAAATCAAAATGCACAGTGCTGTATCTTCACTGGGTGCCCAGTGCCTAATAGACAACTGCATCACTAATAGTTATTACATACTATGGCCTTTGTAATTTTAGACTTTTTTTTTTAATGCTTTTCCCTCTTATGTTTCATTTTTAAAATCTTCCATAACAAAGCCATTTGCAGAGCTGCATATTTAAATCTTCTATCCATCCATGAAACAGGTAGAGTGCCTTGCTTAATTATCATAAAGGCTGGTTGCGTTTTACACGTGCATGTCCAAGCTGTTCTGTATAATTATTGCATCTTTTCCTGGCACCCCTGTATGTGACTATTTCTTATTGACTTGTGGAATCAGACTATAAGACAATGTTTCACAATATTTAATAGAACCCTGCAGCAAGTTACGTAAATTACATAATCAATGACTTTAAAAACATATTCAAAATGTATAATCTTGAGTGAAAAATTAGTATCAGTGTCTTTGGTAATAATGATAAGCAGCTATGAGCAAAAAAACGTACAAAATTTTAGGGGAAAAATTAAATCACATCCTCAAAATTTATTAATACTATTATTAATCTTTAAAATTCCAAATTTAATTTTTATTATGCAGTTATATTAACCAGTCTGGTCAATTTACATAGGAACTATGCAGCTGCTGTTTTACTGAGGAATTGATGAAAATGTGAATGAAACGTTACCACAGATACAGGACCATGTTTTTTCTAGCAAAGTGATTCATTCAAGACCTAATTTTTAGGGGCATTTAAGAACCCAGGTTTTTTGTTTTCTAGAAGCTTACCACCTTGGACCATCTCTCACATATGCTAAAAAATGAAACGCATTTAAGAATAAATGAATGATTTGGAAGCACTAAATGACATAACCTCCTAATCACAGTGACAGTCTTCCATGTTTATTTCACTCTGTCCCAAAATATTTGGCATCAAAAGTGGGACAGAGGTTACCCTAGGCTATTCAATTCTGGCACTTAGAGAGTAAATATGAGACCCTGTAAAAGGTGCCTTCAATTGCTTCAAACTTCTAGCCAGTTAGCAAAATAATTCACCTCTGGCTTGTCTTGAAGACAAGACTCTTCCCCCTTGACACCACCTAAGCACTGAAAGGAAAATGCTGTGAAACGGTTGGACCACAGGCCGGAGGAGAACACAGATGGTGAGACAGCACAAGTGACCAACTGGCTGGGCCCCATCTGCCTCTTACAAACTATGAACAGGAGACAGGAGTGGTAAGCGTGTAGGCTAGGCTTCCCGGGTCCCCTCCCTTGTTCTGTGACTCCAGGAAGCAAGGGCCCTCACAGAGGTATATGAAGGACTTGAGGCCACTAAGAACCTACAGAGGGCTTTGAAGCAATAATCTGCTAAACAACACTTTAGGAGCCACAAGAGTTAATACATTACCATAAATTGCCCAGAAAGTTGCTTTGGTGAGATTCGCAACTTTGCTCTGGGGTGGTCTTGCTTTGAGGCAGAAGGATAGATTTGATCACCCCATGGGGTCTCTTTTAATACCTATTTTTCTCACTGCTTAAATGAAGGAGAAAAGAAAAACCATTTCAATTGCTTTGAAAATTGAATGTTATGGAAATGGGGGCATGAAGTCCAGTGCATTGGAAGAAACAGTTCCTTGGTAGCAATCTGCTTAGCAATAGTTAAGAGAACAGGCTTTGGAAACATGGCGTTTCATGTTTCTGAAATCATTTGCATTCTTTTGTAAAAATTATGTTTAAGAATTTATCTTCCAGGTATAACCATTTGTCAAAATGCTTGATTTTTGTTTCTAACCATGTCTTTGGTTAAATGTTTTTTTTCAAGCAGCTACAACTTGAACCAAAAAGCAAGAATTTTAAATTATGAAAACAAAATCCAATAACTGTTTCCTAGTAGCCAACATAATCAAAAGTGGAAAACACCTACACATTAAACATTAAAAAAATTTTTAAAAAGTGAGAGCAACAACTTTTTAAAATACAAAGAACCTGTATTACTCATTTTAAAAAGATTTAGAAAAGTTCTCTTTTTTCATCTTGTTGGCTCAGATACGCATCTTATCATAGATAAGCTATTAGAATTCTGGAATCACATTTTTTCCTAAACACAAGCTATTGCTTAAGGGGAACTGACTTGGACAGCTTTTCAAAACTATGAAAGCTGAATTTTTCCTCAGGTAAAAATGGAAACAAAAATCTTTTATACCTCACTCTACTAAGTACTATTTTAGCTAAGTACAAAAAAAATCTTCTTTAATCCTGGTTTAGCTTTTAATATTATATCACACATTAAAATTCATAAAGTAGTTCATTCCAGGCAAAACAAACTACTCTTCAGCTCTTCTCCGCAAATAGCACAGGAGGTAAAATAAATGAAGTTGCTTTCTGAATAGCTTTTATCAAGGTAGGGTGTGCTACTCCATCATTATGCTGGCGCCGAGGAAGCAGTTAAGATTCGGAGCTTCTACGATTAACCTTCCCACGTGGGGACAGGGTGCAGCCTTGGGGCCTGCTTTTTATTTCACTAAAATTGGGAAGTAGAGCACACATTTTCCATGCAGAGTCGATTTTGTTTCTCCATGTATTGCAGTACCCATCAAATCACAAAATGAACATACTACATACTACAGATGCACCACATACTACATGCATACTGTACTAAATGAACTCTACCAGAGTCCTGATTGGTGATTATGCTATTCCTTGAAGCAGGAGCAATTACCTGCAAGCACATAGCACACACATGTGTGCGGGCACACAAAGTTTGATGCAGCTTTAATAATCATCATGATAATAAACGCCGACATTAGTTACTTATTATGTGCTGGGCATCGTGTAACATACATTAACTCTAACCTGCACAGTAGCTCTGAGTAGGTACTATTATTGCCCCATTTAAAAACTGAGAAAGTGATCTTAAAGAGGTTAAATAATTTGTCAATGGGCAAGGCTGAGAACTAAACTTATGTCTGTCTGATGTTAAGGTTTACCTTAGAAAGCACTGCAGCTGTACTGAGGTCATGATGTTACAGGAAACTTCTTTATTTGGAAAAAGGCTTCTTTTTTAAGACATGCTGGACCTGCCTTTTGGTGGCCCTTTGCTAAGTTTAACTCATTAATCTCTAATGTTTAGTAGTGAATGGCTTTATCATTAATTTTACAAATCCAATCTGAATTTATTTTTCAAGGTATAAATCTTTTCTTAGAAGTGTTATGTAAGAAATGTGTTATTTTAAGGCACTCTTATTGGTGATATCTACATAGTCCACATTCTCAAATGTTTATGTATTAGCTGTCTTGAGTATCATGGTTCTAGCTTTCTACTTTTTTCTTCCTTTTGTAGAAACAACATTTTCCAAATCTGGCCTTTTAAAAATGCTCTACCTTTGAAAAGATTACTATGAATGGGAAGCATTTTACAAGCACATAATGGAGATTTTAAAATAATGCTGGATTCATAATAAACTTTTAATCATGTTATTAAGTTCCTACCCATAACTAGACCTGTTTCATTATACTGTAGAATTTGGCATTGAGACAGAAGGGTACAGCTACCAGATTAAATTAATTATATATTGTTTATATGAACTTTGTGTATTTTCTAAAGTACTGTTATAAAATATCACATCTTCCTTTAGAAGCAACCGAAATATGACATGAGGAGATTTAAAAAAAAATAAAGGAAAAAAAGAATTAGTTAACTATTATAAAAGTTATAATTTCATAATTATAGGCTTTCAAACAGTCCTTGTGAGAACAGAAATTGCTTATTTAACTCCAAAAGTCACACATATTAAAACACAAATAACACCAGAATAAGCACACACCTAAACAGAAGTCATCAACTTAAAACTGATATGTTCTGTGGGAGAGACAATTCCCAGAAAAGTAATCATTAATTATTATTAATAAAATTCCTCTAATAAGCTCATCTGGAAAATTTGGTGAGCACAGTCAGAAAAGAAACCTTTAAAACCAGGGAGCTTTGGAGGGATTGGGTTCTCCCAGGTATTTTCATACAACCAAAGTTTGTACGGGGCAACTTTCTACACAGTCTCAGGAATACCCAAGGATAGTATATCAAACGAAACAGGAGAATGTTCTCATATGCTTTCCTCTTCCTAATCCAACAATATAACTTCCCATCCTCTACGAGAAACATAAAAAGTCCCCAAGTTTCATTTTCCCTTTTCTAAATTGTTCGTGTGTATTTTCAGGAGATGGCTTGAAGTAGGGGAAAGAGCAACAGACTTAACCAGGGATGAGGAAACTTTGACTAAACCTTAGACTTGGTTTTCTCATTTTTTTCCTCCTACAAAAAGGTTGCTCTGAGGAGTCCATGAATTAATGTACATGAAGGTGCTGAGAAAACTGTCAACTATTACCAAATGCATGGTACTCTTATTTCTTGAATGACAGCATGCAAAGTTGTGAAACTATGCTGTCAGTAAACGGGTCTGGCCCAGAGCCTGCTGGCTCAGAGAGATGAAGCTCACAGCATGGCGGCCCCTATGAAGCACAAGAGACAAGTCAGCCTAGGAGCCTCTCACCTGGTCAGGGCCAGCCAAGAGCTTTGCTGGTGCCTGAGGCTAAGTATGGGTTTTTTCAGGGGTGGCATTCCTAAGAATAAAACCCAGGGCCTGACTCAAACCAGGAATTCCCTTCTTGAAAATGATGCAGAACCCAAGTCCCTCAATAGTTTAGGTCTTTGGTCTGGTATGAACCAGGGACATCCAAATCACCTTCGCCATGACCTAAACTCTGCCCAAGGAGCTGGAGAAGAATTCAGTCTCTCAGGCCTAAAGACGAGAGGGGTCTTCTGTGAAGCAGGAGGGTCTTCTGTCTGCAACACATGATGCTTCAGAAAGAAATCAGGGTTTGGGTCTAACCCAAGCCCAAGACTTATCTCTTCATTTGGTGGTGAGGGGGATGAAATGCACAGTGATTTCATATAGACTCCTCTCTTGTAAAATGTAAAATTAAAATGGACACCATTTTGCAGTCTGTTTCTATATCTGTGGTATCATTCTTTTTTCCCCTCTTCTATTTCGTCATTTGTAATAAGCATATTAAAATCTTACGTGTGGTGTATGGGTTCCAGTTTACGCAACAGATTTCAACTGCTGCAAAACAGTAGTAATTCAACTGCTCTATAACACATTTTTCCAAATCTAAAGGACTCGTTTGACATTGATATGCTTTTAATACATTAAAAATTTCTTAAAATTTAATTCACTGAATCATTGTTAAAAGATAAATAGCCAACAAACTGATTGTGAGCTCTATTATAATAATATTAAATAATGCAAAGGGATTTTTGGTGAGGCAAATAAGATACCGTAAAGATTTATATTACAGCAGTGAAATAAAATTATACACATATATCATATAATCACTTCAGAATTTGGTTAGATAGCCAATAATATTGCATTAATTGAAACAATTTTTTCTTGAAAGAGATTCACTAAGAATCTACAGTATCTACATAAGTTCATAAGTTCATCATTGACTGAATAGCCTAGCTCAGGACTTGGTCTCAATTATTCTAGAGAACAAATACAGCTAAAGATGGCTCAATCAGTTAATCAATAATTCAAGCCAAAATAGATTATATTTTCTATCCCAACATCAGCAGTTGTAGTTTTTAGACATATACTTATATACATATATTAAAGCTACTCAAAAGGAGCTTTAATAGTAAATGAAAAGAAATATCACTTAATGTAACTTCAGCTAAAGAAAAAAACAACTTGATGAATAGGAATAGCAGAATTACATTTGGAAAACAAAAACATTAAAATCCTAGAAAAATTAGAAACAAAAGCTGTAATCAGAATAGCTAAGTCAAATATTTGGATAATTAAAAGGAAAAACAAAAGGAGCTGTTCAATGCTAAAGTTCACACAGGTCTTAAGTAACTTATCCTTTTGTTAGTATTGCGCATTAAGTGATAAGTAATATAACTCTCTGACCAGAGGCCTTTCAATGATGACGATATAAGCAAAGTTAACTAATGATGGTGTGTGTGTTAACTCCAAACACCAAACTAAGTATTAAACCAAGTCCAAGTGCAGTACTTTTTGTTTAGTCACTGTTGCAAAAATTACATATCTATATGAAGAGTTCTTCATCTTTTTTCTGAAGAAATGTTTCATAGAAAGCTTTATAGGCCAAATTGAGAGAGAGAGAGAAAGAGAGAGACAGAGAGGGAATGAATATGTGTGTATAGGCAGGTGGATATCTACGTCTGTATACAGACACCTTTCTTCTCTGCTTAGAGAAACATGTCTTTCTTATTCACAATGACTTCCTTCAGTCTGCTCCTATCGAAATCAAGACCTAAGTTACTTTCATTAAATAAAATGGAGAAAATGGGCTTTATGACATTCCTAAAAAATAATCATTTCAGAATATTATAGTATGCAGGTTAAGACCTTCAACAGTGGCTAAATATTATGTCTATTTCTATTTATCAACTATCTGTAGCAGTATCATTTTTAGTGCTGAGTGAGCTTTTCCTGTATTTCTAGAGTTGGAAAATTTTTTACTATTGATGAAAAAGAAATAATATCAAGATATAATTTCATTATCACAATATAAACACTGTAAGTCTATATTCCATATTCAATTTTTATTTAGTCTTAGCTGACCTTATTTTTAAGAGTTCACACTGTAAATTAAATGTGTAAGAAATATATTTGCTTGTGGTTATAAGTCTAATCCAGTAACTAGCAAACTTTTAACGAATAGTTTCTATTGAAAATTAACTTCTTGAATGCTCATAATAGTTAATTAAGGCTACCTTTTACATTTGATTAAGAAAAATAATAATAACAATACAGATGCATATACACACAGTGATAGGGAAGGTGACTGGTCCTTCCTAAAAAGTGTAAAAATGTGGAAAATAGAAAATGTGCCCATTTCTGGGAATATGGATAGAATTCCTTATCAGCCTCATTTAAAGCTGCCTTCAAGGATTTTATTAAACTTAATTATGAAAGATTACAAACGCGATGATGTGTAATTGGTACCAGCTGCAGTTCGTATTGGAAAGCATCAATACAACTGGAATTATTTATTTATTTTTATTTATTTACTATTCAAATGGCAGTTCTAGAACTCATAGGGATAAAATTGACTTTATTACTTTTTTCCCACTGAGTTAAAAACTCTTCTTTACTTAATAGTAGGAAGACAAATATCCCATTCAAAGACTACTTTTCACCCACAAAGAACCCCAAAGATGAAGCAACACAATGCAATTTTCTTTCCCCTAATTAGCTTATTGTTTTTATATCATAATTAGTGATTTGAGACCAAATTATCCTCAAGCAACTCCCTGCATTTTATTTTTTTAAATCTCTATCTATCCATCTCTCTAATTTCTTGTCAAGATTCATTAGATATATATATTTTTTTAAATCAAAAGAAGAAGAACAAGGTGGAAAAGTAGACTTCACCTGGGGAGGGCGGCTGGGTGGTGTGCTTATCAGGGGGGCAGGGCCCATAGCCGAGGCAGCATTCAAGCTCCTTTCCCTTTCATCCTGGTAAATGCGATCTCTCTCAGCCTCCGGTAACTGCAAGAAATTCTGCATAGCCCGGAGGTTTACCAGCAAAGACTGGGAGGCAGTCTTGGGGTCCTCTTCCTTTCGGAGAATTTCTGAAAGCAAGCCCTGCAGGGAATGAAAGGCACTGGATGAGTGAGCTTGCTCCCGTGCTCGGCCCAGCTAGCAGTGATCCTTCCCTTTTCTTCTCCACTCTGTTTAGAAAATGAACAGTCAGAAGCATTAATTCTACATACGAATATATTAGTTACAATTGAAGTGGTAGAGAAGAGAGCCTCAATTGTATTCTTAATTTTATTAAGCATCTGCTTTACATATAACATAAACTGAAACTGCCTAATTGGTCTCCTTCCTTTGAGTAGCTTAACATGCCATGAAATCTTTCACAGAGAGACGATGGAGGGAAGTTAAGGATAAATGAAATGCTCATAATACAACAGCACTGAACTGTACAGTTCTCAAGCTGCCTAGACAAAGGCAGTGGAATGCCAACAGCCCAATATGTAAAGACACAAAGCCAATTCTAGAAAACAGTACTTTCAAAGAAAATGCTACTAGAAAATGAACTGCAACATATTAGAAAAAAAAAGAATTTAAGGAACACATCATCTAAGACTTGTGCTGTTTTCACCAACAATATTTTAAGTTATTCTGTGATTTTCAAGTTATTAGAATCAATGACAACTGATTCTTTCTATTTACCATTTAAAGAAACTATACACTGACTACTTCAGGTAACAGGTTGAAATTTTGAACTTCAGAAACCATAGATTAAATTTGAAATACATAACCCCTTTTCCACATTACATAAATCCATGATAGCATGCCAAGGAAAAGAATATTATCAATTCTGTAATTATCAAATTTCTTGAGGCATAAAAATATTTATTAGTGGCAGAAGAAATTTACAAACCCTTAATAAACTCCTTTAAGGTGTCTCTCTCCACAAATAATGCAGCATTTCTTTTTTTTTAATTTTCGAAAGCATGCTTTCAAATAATGGGCGGTTTTCCCCAATTTTGTTGAAGAGATTATATGAAATAGAAGGATTAAAAAAATTTTCTGTCCCTTTGATAGAGGCTGGCAGCCTTTACCTCTTTAATCTTTTACATGAAATAATGCCTGGAATACCAAGGGTCATTTGCATTCTACATTTGCGAGCATATCTGTTTATCACCATATAGCTAAGAATAAAATGTTGTCAAGATTACTATACAGTTTGCAAATTTCACTTTCCAATAACCCTGCAGAAAGGGTGAAAGGGTATATTTGGGGAAGGGAAGATAAAGTGTCATGTCAAAATAATCAAGCTCCAAGATTATGACATTTGGGATTTTTCATGGTCTCCTAGAAGTGCAAACCTAGATTTGTCCCCAATTCCTAAGGAATAACGTACCATATTGCCCAAATGTAATAGTTGGGTGCAGACAGTATAAACACACTGCCCACTTTAAAAATGATTTATTGGCTATTAAAAAAAGAACTTCCAATAGGCTCAGGGAGCTTAAGAGTAAATTTTAATGTCTCACTTGGTGTATGCAACTGAAGTCTGGAAACCGGAACCAAACTTTCAGTTTGACCATAAGAAATGTGACTAAAGAATGAAGTACAGTAATACCTTGGTTTGCGAGCATAATTCATTCTAGAAACAAACTACTCATATTGCTAGTCTTGTGGAATCATATTGCTAGTCTTGTGGAACACTTGCAAACCACGTTACTCACAATCCAAGGTTTTACTGTATATGTATGCTTTTATGCTTAATACTGATAACTAATGTTCCAACTGTGCTTATATAAGACAAGACAAAACATCTGGTCAATTTAACTAAAATTCAGTCAAACAAGCAGTCAGTTACCCAGCATTTAATTTGCACAAGGACAACTAATTAGATTGACTGTGTTTTTGATGTGTCGCATTGAAACCAAAAAATACAGGTCTAAAAAAAATGTTTGAAAATAGGTGTGAAAGAATAATCCTTGCTCTCCACTTTTCACTACCAAATGTTACGAGGTAAAAAGTGTGCTTGGCAAAGTAATATATATTAACTATACAGAAATAGAGAGATAGAAACACACAGTATACATAAACAGAACGTTATAAATTCCTTGATTATATATAATAATCTGATATTCATTCATTTTTGTCATCCCAGTACAATGCTTACTATGTAAGTGTTTCATAAATATTTACTAAGTAAATTAATTATGTGTATTCAGATCATAAAAAGGGAAAAAAATTTCACATGGGTGATAGAAACTTAAAAACAAGATATGCTACCCATGGGTAAATTCTAATGGTAATTATTAATTTACTTAAGGTAAGCCTTCAATGAAAAGTTATGCATCATTCTATAAGATGTTTATCTACAGTAAGTGTCCAATAATTTAAAACAATAGCTTAGGTCAAAAGAGAGCCTATAAACATTTAGGATGTTATTATATTTGGGAAATTTGAAATTAGACATTTATAAATTTCAAATAACAAAATGATAACATATCGTCTCTTTCTACTAAAAATATTTCTTGAGACAGCAGAGAACTATAGTGAGAAAAACACATGAAAATATATATATAATAATATTCTCTATCAAGTCTTGCTAACGTAAAACCAAGACATTCCTGTATGGAATAATGTAGAAGATAGTAGATCACTTGGGAGAGAATTTAGAAATTTCTTTACCCTATTTAGATGTTGGCATGACTTCCCATTTGAGCATATAAAGTGGTTTAGGGACAAACATTTTATTTCCACTTAATTATTCAACTGGAGCAAGTGCAGTTTTTCTGCTTGTAATATATTGAAGGTCTAAAGTGATATCTCAAACCCTGGAACATTCAAAGAGCTCTAAGACAGCCAGTGTAGACATCTCAGATGTTTTAGAAATCTTCTGGGGTTTTTTAAATTTTATTTTATTTTTTGGCCCAGGCTTTCAATGAGGGGAGTGCCCCCTGGTGGAAATGCCTGAAAATATTGTTAGAAAATGTTTTGATTAGAATGTGTTAATTACAAAAATAAAAAATAAGAAAAAAAAATAACATCACTTGAGGAAAATTCTGGATACAGAATGACTGCTATTAGAATCTGGATACAGGGATGAATGTTTTGGTCTTGTTGAGGTTACTGTTACCTGAACATTTGCATTTATGGAGTCAGGATGTATGTGGCCCCTGTTTCCCATTTTCCATAGTCGAAAATACACGTCAGACTTGCCAAGTTAGGTCAAGGCCATTTGTAATAATCCCTCATGGAGGATAGCAGGAGGGATCTCTTACCAAAACTTCTTCTGCACGCTAAAAAATAATATGTGAGGGTCATCATGTATCTACTTGCTCTTTCAGAAAATATGCTAAAATATATCATCAATATTGTGCACCATAGGTGTTCAATAAAGTTGTTCAATGAAATTAAACAAAACCATTAGCCATTCTTGTTTCTGAGAAGAACTTGAGAATTAGTATATTCTGTAGTTAAATTACCAGCTCCTCATGAATATTTTTATTGGAAATGAGAAGCTGCTTTTCATTGGGACTTCACATCTTCAAATAATTTGATACGTGCTCTATATTTGGAAATTAAAAAGTGATTCTGCATTGTCATCACACGATGGTTGAGAATTCTAATTTTTCCCATTAAAATGTGAACTTACTGATGAATTCCTAAACCATTTTTTAATGTTCCAAAAAGAGTTTACAAGTTATTACAAGTAAAATTCATTAGTAATTGTAAAAGAAAGAAAGAAAAAAGGTTCAATAAATATTATCAGTACTTCCAAATGCTAATTATGAATTCTTAAAACCGGCAGATAAGCAAAAGAGACTGCCAATCTGAACAAAACGCCTGTCTGGCCTCCCGTTTGTCTCCTCTTTGAACATAATCACTGATTCAAATAGATTTTATCAGTTTCATGGAACTTCAAAGCCCTCAGAATGAAAATATGATTTGATAAAACCTTCCTTCTAAAAAGAAAATATGTAGAATATTCTTCAAGGCTACCTGCCTCTGCCGTTTGGTGAATTTTTAATCACATGTCCAGGTGAAAGACTATTTTCAAACTCCACCTACCAGCCTGGACTCATGCCAAATATGTTCTAAGCAGACACATTTATCTCTGTCATTTGGGAGGCTAAACGAGAGCTGTCACATTGGGGTAATAGCACCTTTTTACCTTTTATTCAATACTGATATGGATAGTGGACTTTTCTTAAATTACACTGTGAAGGATTATAGAAACACAGTAGCAATTTCTGTTATACTTAAGCAGGCAAATTTCTCTCCACCACATAATTTACAGAACTCAAATTCAATAAAACATTACATGATGGTCCATTACTGTTATCAGTTTTGAATAATCCATCTTCATTCTTCATTTTACTGGAAAATAAAGTGTGCCAAAGACAAGAGGAAGGGGGAGGAAGAAAAAAGCCACAGAATGGGATTAGAGTTCAACTCTGGGTTTTACTTTTTCAAAGGCACTACAGAATATTTTTTTTTCTATCACAACCTTTAATAGCAATAATACAGAGAAATAAATTGGAAAGTATAGAAAAGTATCAATTTGGAAGCTTCGGCAATTATTTTTGGCCATAGGTTTCCATTAAAAAGATATCAAGGAGGCATAACTGAATGAATGACATATGCTAAAAGCTGGTGTCTTCAGTAGCAATTAAAGAACATATGCCCATCAATTCAAAAGGGTAAAAAGTCCTTAAAACAAGTAATAATATGAATTTCACCATAAATTTTCAGAAAAGGTAGACTTTTTTCTTTTAATAGTCATGTGTGAAAGTCTTAAGAGAGGGGCTATGATTTAATTTAGGACACCCAATTAAGACGATGAGAAAATTCTCCAATTAAGAATCAAAACATGAAATCCAGGATTTTCAAGTTAGAGCTGTCAATGACCGGATTTTCTTGTCATAGCAGCACTATGTATTCCACTTAGGTTTTACCACACTGTTTATAGGGCACCAATGTCTTCACCTGATCAGATATAACTGCACTGGTCTGTACGTATTTTACATTAATGTTTTAAACTTGGAATTGGCATTGCACGTTGTGAGAAGTGCACGCAATGTGTGATGTGAGATTTAACTCTGCAGAGCTCCTTGCCTATACATATGCATTAGCATGTGTATTTTCGTACTCCACTCTCACACCATACACGCTCACTCTGCACCTGCTTTTACTGAAATGCACACACTTCGAAATAAACACACTACATGCATTCATATGAATATATAATCATTAAAATAAATGCAGCTGTGTGTGTGTGCACGCGCACGCATGTGTCTGGTTTTTAGCATGACCACTTAAAATACATGCCTGCCTGAGTGTTCAAGAGCTAGCTCCTCAAAAGTGAACAATTCAATGTACATGGAAAATTACTTAGTTCAATCAAACAGCTTCAAATACGGCCCAACAGCCACTTGGGCTGAGGAGTACCAATTACCAATACACAGGTTTAAAAGCAAACTCCTCTATCATCCAGGGCTCCAAACAATATTTTGGTAATGACTTTTTCTAAATTGGCTAGTATTAATAAACAGACATTGGTATCAAGCCATACCAGGTTTTTATTCTCCTCTCATCCTCTGAAAAATAACATGACTGTTTTTGATGTTAGCCGCAGAGATGACTGTCTTTTCAAAGAGATTAATATAGCATAAAAGGAGAGAGAGAACCTGGCCTTTTTATCTAGTAACAAATCCTACAGATATGTGTGGAATTTGTCAATGTGAGCAAGGCAGAACAAATGGTCAGCTCTTCAGAGTAATAATGGCTGCGATATCATCACCGCAGAGAAGGAAAACGGTACCAAGGGGTGGCGACTTCACCCTAGTCTCGCTCAGCGGGACTCTTGTCATTCTTCACCATACAAAACACACTTCCCTGGATGATTTAAGAAACAATTTGCTCAATTTGTAAAATACTTATTATCGGTAAATTCATGTCATTTGTGTCTATATCAGTGTTATTTTTTTCTGTTAATGCAATTCAACAAGCATGTTATTGAACTTTTATGTAAAGATCTGTCTATTTTTTGGCCCAGTATTGAGAACTACTAGCAGTTGCTGCTCTTTACAAAAATAAAGAAAGCTGCCAGAAACAGGAGTATCTAGAAGGCTGACTTTTGATTCATTCATTCATTCACTTAATTTTTTTAAAGATAATTACCCCCCAGCTGAATCTGGTACCATATTAAACTTACCAGCTAATAATAAACACATTTTATTTTTTAAGTTGTGAAAATACAGAACTAGGTAAAACACATACAATTTTAACCTGACATAACATTCTACAACCACTTTTTTTAAATAGGCAAATTATGTACAAAAAACAGATAAAGAAACTGTAAATAAACACTGAGTTAAAGGCTCTGTCAGGCCTCCTAAATTTCAATCCAGTTAAGGCAAGCCAAAAATAAGTCACAGCTGGGATTCTCTTAGGTATAAAAACTCTGCCAACAAGGAATTAATACTAGATTATTTTTGTACCAGAATTTTATTCTTATAATCATGTAATAAGCAAAATAACTTATATGTGAGAGGAAAGTATGAGTCAGGCCCCCCAAAAAAGGACAAAAGAAAGAACAGTGGTAAAACAAGTAAGTTGAAAGTACATCATGTCCTCATTCTAATCAAAGTTACATGTTCTTTGGGGTTTTTTTTTTTGTGTGTGTGTATGTGTGCCTAGGCTAAAAATAAACACCATATATACAATAGTTGTTTCCAAAAAAAGGAATTAGAAATCCTCTCATTCACAGTTGAATAGTTGTTGTTCAGGACTACTTTTCAAATATCTTTCTCTCAGGGCTCTCATCTCTTCTATCACCTTTCTCCTTGTCCCTCTGAACCTCTTCCATGAGGATAATATCTTCACAGGAATTTGCCCAGGGGCGCAAAGGTGTGGACCCAAAGGGTACGGGGTAGCTCCCGGTGACAAGTATGCAGACTAAGGCTTGCAGAGCAAACTTACCCCAGGGTCTCTTCAGGAGATTGGGAAGAATGCTAACAATAATGTAAAAAGGGAAGAGGACAAAGCTAAGAAACATTTTAGGCTAGAAAGTCATGTATTTTTTTCTAAATGGCTACTTGGAATTAAATGGCAGAAATTGCTCTTGAGTCCCAAGATGTTTTTTGTTTGCTTTTTTGTTTTTGTTTCAAGTTGTAGAGGAATTTCAATAGGGCACATTTATATACTCATGATTTAGATAGGTAGGAACATGGGAAAGATAGTAGGCTCGAAGCCTGGCATCCTACCAGCAACTTTTCTCAACCTGCTCTACTAACAGTCTATGATTCCATTATGTAAAAGCACAGGGAATGCCAGTTTGAAACAGTTTTGATATTTAGTTCATCTTTCAAAGCCCCTAAATTAGGATCTATTTGTACACATAGCTTTCTCCTGGTAGATGAGGTTTATGACAGAGAAAGGATCAATTTAGGTACTACCAAGAACAGACACTGTGATCACATGAAGAGAAAGGATATTACTACAAAGTAAAAACAAAATACACATTAGTATAGATAGGACTAAAGAAGGAAACTAAAGGACCATTGACAAATAAAACAAAACTGACCTGAGTTCTGTTAAAAGCCACGCGTGCAAAAACTGCCTGGGAGATTCCTGCTCGTTTCAGTTCATCGCGTACCCACTGGTAGATTTCGGAAGACACCTCTGTGTTGGTTGAAACCTGTTGCTCCAAAGGCTTATTCATAGATCTACTGACAGGGGGAGGGTGGTTCAAGTATTGTTGGTTTAAGGACTGCTGGGCTAAAAGTCTATTCACTGCATACTGCTGGTTCAGCAGCTGAGCCATCACCAGCTGCTGGTTGACCAATTGAGGACTGATGGGCGTTGACACAAGCCCAGGGTGCAGATTTGGAAGAGGGGTCCGGACCGAGGGCTGGCTGCTGTGGGAGAGCTGTGCAGGGGACGGAGGCTGCTCGGCTGTGTTCCCTGGGACCGGCTGCTGGCCAAAGTTGACATGGTTGGCACCTTGCTGGGATAGTTCAGAAAGACTATCCATTTCAACTACAATGGACAAAAAGTAAATTCACATTAAACCAACGATGAAGGATATTGCGAGGAATTCTGATAGTTTTTTAAATAGAAACATTAGGCATAGGACACATCAAAGATCCAATTAAATGAAGAAAATTTCAAGATGGAACTCAACCCGCTGTGTTTTCACTTTCCCTGTCTGCACAATTCCGCAATCTTTAAAAGTGGGATAGTACTTGTGATCTAATTTTATTTAGATTTAAGGCATGAAATCTATTATTTTCAAATTCGCCATACTAGTTTTGGGGTCAAACAGTATTCATTCTCATTATCCCAAGAAGATTATAAGCAATGTTTACTTAAAGATAGCTTCTAGAAGAATGCCATTTACTTACTGGCAATTAGGAAGAAAAAAAGAAAGCTGAGCTAAGACATCATAAGCAACTAAAGAAAAAAAGAAATATACAAATATTTTCTCATGCTATATATTAACTGTTATTTATATTACTCTAGGCAAAAGGTTTGAAAGAAAAAAGATGATAAAAATGTTATGTACATTCAATTTTTACCCAGACATGAATATAAAAAAAGTAATCAATATAATAAATAATGAAAGTGGTCCTAATGATAAGTAACAATAACTGAGTGCAGACTGAGCAGTGGGCGTTAGTCTCTTATAGGGCTTGCTTCATTTTGTTCTCAGCATCATGGGAAGCAGGCACATCTGCAAATACTGCTTAGAATGAAGCATATGATTTATTGTATTGCAAGCCAGTCTACTCTGTGTTGCTAAGACCCCAACGTTTCTTGAAGAAGCTAAGGCTATCACCAGATGGTAAAGACAGTCTTTCTAGGAAGGGGCATGGAATTGCTCTGGTAGAGTGGTGATACTGTCACAATTTTGCAATTTATTACCACCTACCCAAGATGAATGCTTCTCCCTTGGCCAGATTCCTCATGAGCACTGGCTGAGAGTCAGCTCTATGTGTGTCAAATGCTGCTGCAAGGAGGAGACTGGTTTCATGCTCTTGACTGGAAAAGCTGAGTGAGCATGATGCTGTATGGAAACAGGTGAGCCTTTCCAAATAGCACACCATCCTTCCCAAGGATAGACTGGATTTTAATTATCATTGCTCTCTTCACTAAATATTCAGGTTTTATATTTAGAGGAACTTATCATAATACTATGATCACTGATGTATGCAAAATATAACTAAGAATTGGGGAAGAAACCTTCCATTTCTACCAGTGATATCAGCCCAAGTGGGCCATTCACAGGAAACAGTAATTCAAGCAATTATTCCAAAAATGATGCATTGTCTTCATTATAGCTCTAAGCTATAAAAGGCAAAGAATCTGTTTTGGTAGATGGATGGTTTTGCTTCAAATATTAAAAGCTAAAACACACTCAAAATTCAGGTTCTCTCGTCTCTTAAAATCTTTAGGAGACGTTATTGTTGTTGTTATTCAATGAAGGTTAATAGAAGTAAACATAAATCGATTTAAAACAGGGCATAATGTTATGCATATTAAACATCCCATTCCTATATTATTTCAAAATACATTATTTGGAAGGTACAGGTATGTGAAAGAAAACATTAATAGAAATTAAAACATTCACCTTCATCACAGTGTTTGCTTTTGCAAAAACTAACAAACTCAATAGGGAGAAAATGTCATAATCTAAATGCTAGGTACAACACACAACTTTTATCTGTCATTTTACACTGTATTTCCTGAGTAACAAATATTGATGTAAAGTTATATGTTACAATAGGATGCTAACTGGATTTAAAAGTTTAGAAATGATGCAATGATTCTTCTGGCATATATGGTATAGCAGTACGCTCACTAAAGTGCCTACATGGGGGGTTGGGGATTAGGGATATAAAAATCACTGGATCTCAAGTGTGGAAACTATAAATACAATTTAATTTCCTTAAAAATTGGATGTAGAAACAGACACTTTATTTTTCTCTGGAACAGAAACAAAAAACATAAAAGCATGATTTATCTCAGAGAAATCACAGCTAGTATTAGTTATGCAAGGCCTGGTTAGGTCTTCACTGAGATGTTAAAAAATGACAGCTCCCTTCCTCACGCCTCGGTTTCCTGCACGTCTGACAACCAAGTCAGTTTGGCTGATTTAAACACAAACATTTATTGAATTTAATTATCTCATTATACTCATACCCACTCCCCACCCTCAAAGAAACATTCTAAATTGATCTCTAATTGGGCAATCAAAAGACCTGGCTTTAGATGTGACTTTGATAAACCTCCAAATGACACATAATGGTATGTAGCCACCGCTGCCACGGTTTTTGCTTACCCATCATATCTTTTGTCTTCTTGAAATGTTTGTACCACCTTCCAAATTCTTGACATTTTGCTGCTGAGACATTTGCATAGTAAGTGCTGTTCACAATGGAAGAAATCATACTCTGCATGAAGAGGGGGAGAAACATTTGTAATACATAGTGGCACAAGATGGAACACAGAAAATATTTCAGCTGTGGAAAGTGTATTTTTTTAAAAAATTAACTGAATACTAATACATTTTTGTTTCACACTTAATCTAAAGCTTCGACTTCTGAAAATTCCTGAAGTACAAGATCATCAAATGCTTATTTAAGTCGAAAGCAACTGACCACTGAGACCAGTCTCAAGCTATCAACCCACCGGCTTTGCTCTAGTCTTCATGGAGCTTTCATCAGTATCCTCTCTTCCTAGGCTGACAAACTTTTACTGATCCCAATAAATCCAATTACGTGCAGACGATTTTATGATTGCAATTCATAAGGAAATGCTACTTGGAGGTTTAGGCACTCTACCATCCTTGCTGCTTGAAGTATGGCCCAGGGATCAACAATATGAGCATCAGCTGGCAGCTCCTTAGACATCTGTAATCTTCAGCCCCACCTCAGACCTAGTCACAATCAACACCTGCATTTTACCAAGATCCCCAGGGTATTGGCGTTGGCATTCAAGTTTGAGAAACACCACTTGCACTTTCCACTCCTATTGTTTGGGTTTCAATTAGACATGCATTAACTGCTTTAACACTGTTCAAAGGTTGACTGACCACATTTAAGGTGAAAACAAACTATTCACAGAGATCCTCTACAGACCAAGCAAACATTCTACAATCTTGTTGCTAGGTTCACCTACAGTGAAGCTTGAATTTTGAATTTTGAACCATAAAAATTTTAAATATATACATTTCATGCTTACCAAATTTGTCAAAGATACCAGAAAAAAAAAGAAAAGGACTTATTATGTCACCTGTCTTCATCCTGCTTTTAACAAAAGCCCTGAAAACAGTCAACAGTTTAACATATAAAAATGAAGACAAAAATGACAAGGATTTTCATGTATTACTAGGCATTCTTTTAAGCTCATTTTCAACCAACAAAAGTGTTTCTTCTTCCTAGCAAATTTTGGTTATGGTAATTTCAGTGACTTAGCTCACAGTTATGTTTAACCATAACACCCATATTCTCTAGTTGCGGCTAAATTAATTTCCAGCTGAGTCTTAGGAATAATTCAACTTTGAAGCTCCACTCCCATGTGAAATGTAAGGAGACCTTACATTTCAGACTTCAGTTAGTCTATGGTGAAATAGTTTACAGAAGGCAGCATTGTTTGGGAGGCAGCGAACACCCAGAAAAGCCAGTTTGGGGACCGAAGTGTTTTTATACATTATCTTCTTATAGCTACTTCTAACTTAAGTCCCTTTTGGTTATTACGGATTCTCCTGACATCCATTCTCAGTGTTAATTTTGTAATATGAATCCATTCCCATAATATGTAAACCTTGGGGATCCTTGAGGAACTTCCAGTGAAGGATAAGCTAGACTTGCATTATTTATGTAAAACATGGCTATCTTTCCTAAGAGGAATTGTGACATCTATTTTTTTTTGACACTTTCTACTTTATAGTTCTTTTCCCACTTTATTTCTTTAAAAAGACATTTTTAATGGGCTCATGATGCCCTGCCATTAATCCAGTAGCTTGCAATTTTACTAAGAGCCTTCCTCAGTCCAGAGTACAAAAAGATACTTAGCAAGGTTGCCAGAACCGGAGCCAGAAGATTACCTGATCCAGTTAACAATCTGTCAGCTTCCATCACCCTTACTCTATTGTAATAATGGATCAATAAAGCCAGACACTAATAAAACTATTGAGATTGCTGATGGATAATGGTGATTCTGAAAATGGATGACAGTTGATGTTCTTCCACTTCGGTCCAATTTTTTAAAAATTATTACTCTTCTACCTAGACATTCTGGCAGTTTCTTAAATGTTAATATAATAGTACATATAAATTTTAGATGTAGCTTATGTCTTAATTTTCTGAAATGTTTGAAATATGTGGATTTTGCTGAGGTTTCAGACAAATATCCAGTCTACTTCAGTTTGCCAATAGTTCTACATATGATATTTGCCCTTTGTTGCACACCTACTATGTGCCTAGTTGGTAGTAGGGATACTAAGGCAGATAAGACAGAGCCTCTACCTATAGGAAATTTACGATCTCTTAGGAAGACAAATATGTAAACAGATCATTTCAATTTAATGTGAATCAGTATACCAGTGGAGAGCAAAATATATGGGGAAGGAGAGAATATACAGTGTAGGAAACAAAACTCTGAAATATTTTCATAAAACTAAAGCCCATAATAGTGCTATGTAGTTCATTATCATCCATATGTGAAAAATAATATCCATATGTGCATGATCATCGAAGCTTCCCCTTGCCCTTGTTTAATACTAAATTGATAGGCTCTGTCCTTAAGTGACTTTCTGGATGCTTTCTCCTCTGTCAAGTGGTGTGTGCTTCGGGAACTCTGATTAATGTAAATAGTAGCCTAAGCAAGGCATAAATAAAATGGTTAGCCCTACAGGATATGATACATACCAAAGCAACTCTTCAGATTATCTATCTTTCTGTGCTTTTGGGGACCTAGTAAATATTTCCTAATTCAGGTTACTTGGGGTCATTTCAACTTTTATTGGAATAATATGCAATAAATCTTATATGTCGCCACTGCAAGATGCTTTCTTTTTTTCTCCTGTGATAAAATCCTTACTGAAATCTTAGGCATGGCATCTGACTAGACTAGTGAGTTCTAAGGGCAGGGAAGAGAGGTTTCAGGATCTTATGGGGCCCATGGCATTTGAAAAAATAATATTCTGTAATCTTTAATTTGGAAAACCATAAAGAAACAGCTATTGTTTTGACAGTACAAATGACACGAAGTCAAGCTTGGTAATATTTTCCTTGGTGGCAGGGATGTACAGAGAGTAGACCAAGATCCATGTTTCTAAGGACACAAACTTGGGATTCTTAGGTCAATCAAAAGGAGACATTAATTTTAAAAGATTACACATGGCTGTGAGTTCATGCAGGTCTGGGTTCCATATTACTTTCCAGCCCAAATGCCTGGCACATATTAAATAAACATTAAACGTTCATTTGATGAACAGAATCAGATAAATCTGCATTCACGTCTAAGATGTGCCCCACACTAGTCGTGTGACCCTGGTCAAACTGCCCATTCTATCACAACTCCTATCCTAAATGGCAATGATGGTAGCACTCACTCCATGGGGTTATTCTGACAGTCTATTCATTCTGGTATTATTTTTTTCACTCATTTGGGATATATTTATTGAACTCCTACTATGTGCCAAGCACTGGGCAAGTCACTAGAATAATAATGACTTGATGAGACATACTGTCTGCCCTCGGAGAGACAATAAATAAAATAATGAGTGGGATGCAATATGCACAGTGCCTGGCACATACTATGTGTGGGCTTAAGAGATGTTAATTACTGTGACAACCCAACCCTTTGCCACCACCTCTTCACGTTTAACACCAGTCAAAAGACTATGCTGTAAGTAACAGAAAGGTATCAGATAAAATTTTCAAATGCTATATTTTAACTCAAATATATTTTCTTATGAAGAATGAAATGTGTACTAATTAAGTTACAAGTCAGGTCAAGTGGAACAAGGGAAAACACCAAGGAAAAAGGAGTATTTCTATTTGTGGCAATATTCCAATGTGGTGGCTATCTCCCAAAGTTGGCCTGTATTTGGTAGCTGACATCAAGAGGATACGCATCACTTCCCTCAACTGGGTGACTGACTAGTGCCCTCTCCCATCTCTTGCTAACAGCTGCTCATCTCTGAGGTTATATTTCAGGTCTCCCCACCTCTGTCTTTCCTGACTTCCTAACCATCTCACAGAAAGTACCACTATGGCACTCGTCATGATGTTGCTGTTCCACTAGATAGTGAGCCTTGGGTCTTATCTCTAAATAGTGGGGACTCATCACAGGGCTGGACACATAGTAGGTGATCAATAAAAGGGCATGAAAATAAGTCATTAATGAGGCTACCAAAAACCCTCTTTCTTTTCTTAAGGGTCAAAGGCAGCTTAACTGTCAAATGAATCTTTTAAATCCATCACTTTTTGTTGTCACAATAAAACTCATAGTTTAGAAAGAAACTAGTAATTTGCAAGAGATCCCTTCCCAGATTTTTCAAAATGCATCCACAAGGATGTCTCGGAAGTCGCAGGGCTCAGTAGATCTGTCATTCCAGTTCTCTTATTGGTGCCTGTTCATACGGGCTCTCCAAAGCCCTTTAAGACACAACTGATATCACAGGTTTCCTACCCAGTGGCCGGTCTGTGTAAAACATCAATGTACAGGGAATAAAGTAATCAGGCTGACAAAACTCAATCGGTTTAAATCCCAAGTTCAAATGCTACACACAACACCGACCAATGAATAGGCCACAGCTCCCAGCGCTGAGAAATAGAATTGGAAAGTTAGCAAAACTTGGCTGTGGGTCTCATAACCCCAGTGTGACACAATACTCTCATCCTAGGAGCCAAGTTGTAAGCTTTTCTAAGATGCATAAAGCACATGTCTACTCCCTATGAGGAGCTTTGGTTCTTTCTGGGAGTCTGCTGAAGTTCCGATCTGAAAGAATGCCATCTTCACAGAAACCCCGGCACTCTAGAATGATACCATCTGCCACAGGCTGAGCTTCCTTTTCAGCCAAATACATTATTTATAACCTTTCTAATTGTGAAAAGGTAAGGGCGGAATTTTTCTAAAGCCTGACTTAGATATAGTTAGAACATTCTGAACCTTTGCTCTAAAATACTGCAGGTCTCTAAATTTGAAAAACAAAAAACAACAACAAAAATCCCAGAAGGAATCGGCGGAGGTTACATAATTTTTTCAAAATGTTATATCCTTTCAAACCTCTGCTAGAATAGGACATACACTGTAGGTGTATATTTATAACAGATTCAGAAGCTAAAGGAAGATGGTTTTCTTTTTCTACCTGGTCATCTTAGTGGCCAATTGAAGAGGTTTGGAGGGAGGTGAGACCTTCTGAAAAAGAGGTTCCTCACTTAGGAAAAGGCAGTGATCTGATTACCCTAAAATTGCTTTGTTGTGCCTTTAACAACAACAACAAAAAACCCACCCCAAAACAATGCTAATCAGGTTATTCAATCATTTAAACCAAAACTGTTCATGCTTTTCTGCCAAATCAACCAACCACAGCAAAATCTGTTATCTCTGATTGCTCAGCTTCCAGTCAAAAAACAGTTAACCCCCACTATACCAAAAGTTTTCCCAAATACCCTCAAAGCTCTGCAAGCTCATGGGGAATAAAGAGAAAGCCATGTCATCTTTAAAGGGCAATTGGAGTTCGGTACCATATTTGCATATTATAATAAACTCTAATAAACTAAAAAGCCTGTACCGGAAGCTAGCAGATCCCCAGTATTTCATGTAATCTTCACACTGGCATTTTGTGCACAAATTTTTTTGTTGCTGTTGTTAAACAAGACTGTGATACCATGATCAAAACTTACTAAAGACTTGCTGTTGGTTTAACTGAGGTGGGAGTAGGTGGCAAGAAAAATCTACAAAATGGTGGTTCACCCACGTTTAAAGCTTTCAGGCTCCATCAGCAGAGAGGGCAAAGGCTACAACATCTTATTTACACAATTATCTAAATACGATTAAACAGCTGATGGACAAATATTAAACTGGAAAATGTATAGTCATTTCAGCTTAATGTAATCCTCTTTCTGCAAACACCCAAGATGATTTTTTTCAACCAGAACAGTCCTGACATCTCATAAGCCTAAGGGTGAATAGCAAGAGATTGTTTTTGATAGTTATAAATATTCAAAAGACATGCAGACCATCTGCTTTCATAATACAGGTAAAGCAAGACTGAAATGGTGACTGCGGTATAAAAATGATTCTTTTAACAAAGTCTTCCTCTCCTCGAAAACTATAAAGACAGATGTCAAAAACTGTTTACACAGAGCAATCAGGAGCGTGCAAAATGTAATATTCCTTTTACACACAGTGCTTGCTAAAGAGATTTTTTTTTTCTTTTTCTTCCCATCTGTGTGTTGCAACACATTTCTACAAGTTAAAAACATTTTTTTCAAACAGAGATCTCATGAATACCCAAAAACATGCTATCTGGTTTCTGAATGCTAATTAATTTCAACTAAGGAATCTGGATATCTTTTTCTGTAGGAAGGAATATATGTTTTGAATTGGAATACTCTAGAGAGACAGCAAGAGAAATAATCTCGCACAGGTTTAATTCTATAAGGCGATTTTCATGGTTCTACCTTGTCTGTAATATATGTATCTGTTATATCCATGCTTTAAATGAAAGCTCATCACTGCTAATGTCTTTGGCATAAAGTCTGCTAATGTCTTTGGCATAAAGTCTAAAATAACTGTTTTGTGAAATAAATGTCCGCACATGTATGTGTGTGTATGTGTGTGTGTATACACACACATACAGAAATCTTTCACTTCTCTGTTGATGTAGAGTGATGCATAAACCCTTAGAGTTAATTTTCAGAACTGGAACACTAATCTTGACAGTAACCTTTTTATGTATTGTATTAATGGCACAGAGGCATTAAGCACCTTTTTATAATTTTCAATAAAATGAGCATTTACTGAACAATCTGTCAAACTGCTGGCTCTCTATTCTTTTACATTTTTATTTTTTGGGAAGTGCAACTCCATACATTCCGATGTCTTTCTCCACAGTGTGTCTGCCTATGGCCTCAATTTTTACAGCAGTTTTTATTTCAGTTTTTTTGTTTGTATTTTTTTTGTATGTATGTGGACAACTACAAGGTCAAACCTTAATTTCAGATCAAGTGGAATCAACTCCACATTCAAATACAATTTTAATAGGGGTTCTCAGGACACGGGGTTTTCTTTTAATCCCAAAGGATATCAAATAATACAAACAAGCTCTAAAAGGCATCATATGAGATGGTGACATGGAACGAATTTGTTGAAAATTAACAGGTAGTTCTCATCTGGTATTTGGGGGTGGAAGGAAGGGAAATGGGCTTCAATTTATGAGAAGCAAATGGCAGGATTTCTAAGTGTAATATTCTGTTTGTGCATGCTAGCTTATGTTCCCAAATCTTTCCCTCTGGATTCTCTATTGCTTTCGAAGCTATTCTCTTGGGAGATACAACTGGGGCATATTCAGAATCTCAATTTGTTGAGAAGAGACTAATCACTTCTAAATTTTACTTAAACTCCAATTGTCATAGTTATAGCTCTTGCCATCTTGATCAATTCCAGTGACTGAAAACGGCATTTTTCACACAAAGTAACCCTATAAGGGTTCCTAAAATATGCTAAAAATGGAAACTCAGTACAGAGCTCAAAAGGAAGCACAAAGAGAACACATCCAATACTGTTTCAATTGCCTTAGTACATCTCCTAAAGATGCAAATGTGGTATCAAACACAAATTTTATTTAATTATTTAAATATGCAGTTCATAATTTTTTTTAAATGTTGGTTTACAGTTCCTATAACTTTTCCACATAATTAATTTTACATCAGACCTAGATATCTTTTGACCAGATTTTCTATCTAGTCCTTTTGTATAAATACCTATCCAGATCTTTCTTACTACACTGAAACCCTCTACTCAAACCCATTGAATATGTTGGTAAAGAGCTTACATTAGAAAATATCAGTTAAAAGGTGTATTAATACTAAGGGTATGTAATATTTCAAATTAACTGCACATAGCAGCTTACATTAGTTCATTTGCAATATGAAGGGAATTGAACTAGATAATCTCCCAAGTCCCTTCTAACAGCTTTAACATTCTATGACATCTATATGTCTTTCCAAAAAGAGGTCCTATAGTGTCTCTTTTAGTGACTAAAAACGATTCAGTTGTGATGCACACCATCCATTCTCAGGCACCCATTGTGTAAACGTCCCCGATTCTATTTTTAAGATGGTTCAAGTCCCTTGGTATCTTGCTTATGATTATTTAAAATGTACTCATCATTACATTAAACATTATGCTACTCCAAATAGGGTTTTCCCAAGTTTATTATTAGGTAAATTGAAATCCAATGATTTTTACTTTATAACAAATTTGTTTCCTAAAATTCTAAATCTGTATCAACTTGTACCTTCGCAGAATGCTTGCTTACTCTTTCTCTGATGGCCTTTCTGTGGTTAAATCTCCCCCCCTCTACGGAGATCAAATTTTCAAGTATCTGTGCTTAAAAACAGCAGAAAAACAATACCAAATTTGCATCAAGTTCTATGGGTCCTAAATAGAGCATATTAAAAAATTTTAAGCCACAGAGTTTAAAAAAATAAAATAAAATAAATTGAAGTACTTTGAACTTTTCCAAAAGTAAATAGAATTAGGCTCTATAACTATTCACAGATTTTATATTCCTGCTTTGCATTCCTTCTTTACATGAACACTATTAGATTGTAAGCCACACTGCCTAAAATCTGGGAAGAAAAGGCAGTCAGGTTTTTAGCTTTTGATGGGACCCCAGAACTCTCTTTTGGAATCTCATGAAACCTATGGAAACTCTCCTCACATATGCTCCCCAAAGTAACATAACTTCAGGGTATGCACAAACCCACAGAAGTCACAGGTTCTGTGGACCCCACTCAGACCTGATCTAAGATTTCACAGGAGACTAAGGAGGCTGAATCATGTCCTCGATTTCTAAGTTTTATTATTAGCTGTTAGCCAAGACTTCCCATGTCTACCAGATCAATATAAATCAGCGTCTCCTCTGAACTAGGTCATAGAGAAAAAAACAAATTAATGTGACTCACCTCTGTCAATATTATGAAACTGCTTCACAGTTTAGGAAAATGCCATATACTGATGAGTATAATCTTTAGAAGTTCTGGTTTAATGTTAAAAATGTATTGCACACAGGTTCTATGTCATGAAATAATAAGCCCCTTCCAGGAGCAGAGGTGTGTGCTCCAGGCTGAGCAGTCACACAGACAGGGGGCCCTTACCCCAAGTCCCTGAAGCCCATTCTGGAATGGCTGACCAGTTATCTACACTTGCAGCTCTCTCTAAATTCAGGTGATTTGGGACGTTTATACAGCTGACTTTTAAACATTGTGTGTTTATAGCCCTAAACAGTTCTCCAGTGCCAAATGCGGACTTTAGAACATCAATTGAGGAATGGACATTGTGAGCTCACATGGGGGCATACTCACTATTAGCATTTCTGTGTTGGCAGCATCAGTATCTTTGTCTATAAATCATTTGACCCTGTTATTGAAATTTTCCCTCTTTATTTTTAAATATGAGAAATAGACAAATGGAACTAAAAAAAGTTAGTAAAGATATTTCACTAACAAAGAGATTTGAGATTCAGTAAAAAAAAAGTGAATTTCAAATATAACACAATTGAGATAAAAATGAAAAGTATTAGCCACACTGAAATATATATTCAATTATGGAAGAAAAATTTTAAATGTGCATAGAAATATGTTGCTAAAGATTATGCTTAATAGTGATGTATAATTAGGTCTTTTATAGCTTTTTTTTTTTAGATCTCTGGGTTCCTTGTATCCCCAAGACTATTATTCTGCTTACAAACATATAAGTTTTATCCATATATTCAAGAACATTAAAATATAAGTAAAAATATGAAACAGTTTGTATCTCAGAAAAAATTCAGAAATAATTTGCTCTTGGTTAAGTAAATTAAAAATTCAGAATTAAGTTTAATAGGAAAAGTATTTTGTAAGGTAAGATACTATAGATAAGAGTATATATAAAATGTTACTAATAAAACCACTGGCATAGTTTATTGGTTCATAAAATTAACATGATGAAAATCCTATGAGGATATTTCAGTTTTACAAATATTCCTGAGATCCTACTCTGTGCCAGCATCTATGACTATGATGATGAATAAAATGTACTCCCTTTGCTACAGTCAATTACAGTGTACACTAGGAGAGCCTAGTTAGTCCACAGATAATTTCAAAACAATGTAGAAAGTACTATGATGGGTGCACAAAGGGAAAACAGCCTGTGAGGAGTGGGACTGAGAGGGAAGTTAAAGGAAAGTATGCTGGGGAAAACTCGTATCAAATGACAGTCTCATGAGGCATCTTTGTCCTCTTTGACATTGTCCAGTCTAAGGTCCCATATCTGCATAACTCACAAATGTGTGTATTTAAAGCACAAGGCTTGAGTCTTCTCCCACGTCCATTTTAAAACACATCGGAACTCTGTAATGATTCTGTGGGCAGTGCTAAAGGTGTCTGTCTCTTAAAGGTGAGAACGAATTATAACACAATCCTCTTATTTTTTTCCCCAAATGAAAAGTGCTTGGGTAGTTCCATAACAAGTGACGCTTACATCAAAATCTTCAATGTAGCAGCAGCAAAGTTTCTTAGATCATATAGCACCAAGTACAACTTCAAACTCTTGATCCCCACATCTTAGAAAAACAACTGAAGTCACTCTACACCTTAGAACTGAGTGCTGTTCTCAATGTTTTCCAAGTACTAACTCATGCAAGTCTCCTAACAACCCTGAAAAACTGGTCCTATTACCTTCCTACTTTACAGATCAGGAAATTGAGGTATGGAAGGTCACCAGCCCTAGCTTACAGAGCTGGTAATGACAGCTCACATTCTTGATCCTTATGGAATGAATGCTCACTACTCAAAAGTGATGGCAAAGAGCGATGACACATACAGACTCACATAAAAAGTAACAGAATGAAACTGCTGGAAAAATATATTATTTCAAGAAATAGTGCTATTAAGAAATAAAAAAGAAAACAAAGCTCTGTCCTATGTTAACATAACCCAGGAGTTACAATACATTTTGGAAAACACCTATTTGTGAAGTTTCAAATAGTAAATACTTGTTTCGGTTACCTCCACATTTGCTGGATTGACAAGGAAATGGGACAAGCCTAGTACAGCTGGTGATACCCAATGAAGGAGGATCCTGTTTTGTCATCTAGAGAAGAATGTGATCTCAAATGATGCTCACAATTAAAGCTTGACTCTTGCTTAACTTTCAACATTATCATCCGGTTTGCATCTTTAACCTCTCTGAGTAAACGAAATGTAAGATTAGCAGTTCTGTGGGAAAAGACAGCAATACAAAATAATATTTCTTTTTTGTTTGTTTGTTTTTTGGAGGGCAGTGTCACTGGCCCTCATATGTGGGACCCGAACCGGGGCCGCTGGCGTCCCAAGCCAGCTCTTAACCACTGCACCACTCGGCCAGCCCTTAATATTTCTTTTTTTAAAAAAAGAAAGTTTGCGAGTAAAAATGAGAGAAAGGAAAAGGGACTATTAAAGGAAGTCAGCCACCCTCTCTACAAGGAGGAATTCTGCAACCTTATGAATTGTCCGTGATGAAACTCCAGCACCCCATAATAATATTGTATATTAGAACACAATACAATCTTATATTTCTGTAGTGCCCCTCATGCAAGCATCCCAGGGTGCTTTACAATCATTATGAGTTAAAATTAAAACTGAAGCACATACAATTCCTAATAGAATCATTTTAAAAATGCTAAACAGAACAAATAACTTTTAAGTCTAGATTTAAAAGTCCCCACAGCCAGAGCGTTCCTTACTTCAATTGGCAACGAGCTGCAGAGCCCCGGGCTGAGGCCCTCTCCTGTTATGTTAAAGGCTCTCTTATGTTTTTTATGCTCAGAGCATGTTATGATCAAGCAGTTTCCAATGAAAGAGGGAAAAAAAAAATGGGTGCCTATATGTGTTTGTTTCGATTATTCTGAATTGAGGGTTTTTTTGTTTATGAGTTTGTATGCAGCCCAAATCTGACATGAAATAAAGCAGGTTTAAAAAGCAATTCCTGATAGAGCCCAACTTGAAATTTAAGTAATAATTGTGAAAAAAGACACCGACCATTGTCACCCCAATAAATTTAATTTAAAAAAAAAAAGACACTGAAAAAGCACTCTAAAACTAGCCCTGTTTTAGCAAGAAAATCAGATTGATTAGCATGATTTGGTTAACTTAAAAAAAAAAAAAAAACAAGTAGAAAATAGCATTATTAATAGGCTTTTTGTCCAGGCCAAGTCTACTCCTAAGCCTTGGCAGTATTTATTATTCTGAAAATCAGAAAAAAAAAATAGGGGAAATGCTCTCATGATATGGTAATTTTCCTTGCATTAGTGATTTCTGAGGTCAAAGGAAGCTTGTTCATATCTAAAACAAAGCATAGGTAAAAATCTATTAAGTGAAAATGAAGTACTTACACATTGTTAAGCACTCCTTAAATTGGCATGGTTTAAACTCTTTTATGTTGTACTATTGTGAAAAGATAGTGGCCATAAAATATTTGAGATCAATCCATTTTAAGTTAGATGCTTTATTAAGTTTGGCTTTTTTGATGAATGTAACTAAAAGGTTATAGAAAACTAACGTCAAGATACAGTAAAATCTTTGTGTATCTAAACCGGCTAAAACCTCTCTGGATATATGAAATTCAAAAAGAAAAACATGCAATTGAGAGGACAGTTCTATGATAGATTCTATATATTACATTAACACAGAGCAGGTCATCTCACTAAGCTGAAAGAGGAACTAGAATGAAGTCACAAATGGTTCAAAAAAGGAGGCAGAAAAATATTATTTGCTGTAAGTTTAGCAATCCACACAACTACCCACATAAGACTGTTGGTTTTTTTTTCCATTTCCTTTCTGTATCTCACCATTAATACAACTGTTGGAAAGTGATAATAAAATCCAGTTAGTATCAAGTACTTCAGTGCCTGGGGAAACAACATTCATACCCCAGTATTCTCATGGTCAGTAGGGTAAGGAGTAGAAAAAGTTTTGTAATTAAAAAAAAAGGAAAGAATACATGATATTCCTCAAAATGTATGATAATTAACAACAAGATTTATAACATTAGACTAGGAAGGAAGGGGCAAGTACAAAATCGTACAAGCACATCTCAAACAGGAAACTTTCTATTTTTAAATGGAGCTGCCAGTTACATCCTCATCCATCATATCAGGCCAGTAGACGACTATGGTCTACAACTTTCCAATAGACTCAAGAAATTCAGCTTCCCACTGTTTCCAATACAAATGCCTAACACTGTCTTGGGGTCCAAAATAATGGGCTATCAGCTCAGTTATACCTACTGATCCAGAAAGGTGTGAGGATGGGGGATACGAGTGACTGCCACAGAGCTGTTATACTCAAAGCTTTTAGAACCTCCCAAATACCAGATTATTACAGAAGTCACAACACACCCTCTCATGCTCTACATTAGGGACATGAGATGATGGTACTTTTAAATAAAGCAAGTCAGTGCACAAACAACAAAATCAAAGACACAAAAACAAAACACATATGTGAAAGAAAATGTCAGTAATGACATTAAAATACAATTGGAAAATTGTAAGAAGTTATCAGTACTTCAGAGGCATGTAAGTATTTTATTAAGCACATCAAATTAGTTTAAGAATGCCTTAAAAAACAAGTTCCTTTACCTATATTAAGTGACTAAGTGGATTACTTGATTAAGCTCACAGACTCCAGGTATGAATTCTTGCCCCTCTACTTTACTAGCTATGGTAAGCTAGTAAACATTCTATGCCTCAGGTTCCTCAACTGCAAATAGGGATATAAAACTATATAACACTTAGGGTCATAGAAACACTCTTGATGCACCAAAAGCACTAAATGAAAAGTTAACTATAATATTATTACTTCAACTATTAAGATGTACCATACTTATTACTATATCGGAAATAGGAGTCTCTAGTCACACAGCAGACTGTCAATACATATTTTTGAATGAATACATATGTGAATAAATGTCATGTTAGATTCTCATATGAAATACAATATGTGAATATTGATGCTACATATTCCCCAGAGAATGTGATTATTAATGTTTACTAAAAAACTTTTTAAAATGTCATTTCAGTCCAAAAATTATGACTGGCACGAAGTGCAAATTAAATCAGTATTATACCTCTAACATAACAGACAAGGCTTTTTAAATTGTTGCTCCAGTGTTATCTATAATCAGACCGAAAAACAGCTGAATGCAGAGGTTTATTAAATGTCTGTGGACATGACTGTCAAGTTTCAGAGAATCAGTCTGGTTCAATGCTAAGCTTCAGGAGGGCAGGACTGTTTCCTTTGTATCTGTTTTGCCAATACATAATAAAAAAAAATCTGACATATATTAGATCCTGAGATGCTGGCAGGAAAAGGAAAACCAAAAAATCTTTTTTCTCAGTATTACTGCTAATGGGATGTTCAAATTTAAATTCATTTTATATAGCTTTTGCTACTATAAACATGAAAATTACAATTTGTACTTATTTTATGTAGGCCTTGGATTTGGAGCATACTTTTCCCCAGGTGAGAAATAGAAAACAATGAAATGGAAAACAATCCAGTCCCTTCAAAATGTGAAAGCTGTGATGTGTATGCATGGTGGGGACAGGTGGTAAAAATGCACACATCAGATTAGAATCTCACAGGACTATTTGATCTAGACGTTTTTGGAAGGAAGACATTAGGCTGATAAAAATAATAACTGACCTTTTACTTATGGTACGCTTTTTTTTTTAAGGCAGTGTCACTGGCCCTCATATGTGGGACCAAACCAGGGCCACTGGCTTCCCAAGCCAGCGCTTAACCACCGCGCCACTCGGCAGCCCTTACTTATGGTACTTTTCATAAAATGAATCTATCCTTCTAGTGAACGTATATATTTTTATCCGGTGTTTAAGTTCAATTTCTAAAACTTCAGGGAAAACTAGTACCAGAAAGAAATGTTTTATTGTAAATCAAAATGTTTATTGTTTTACCTCCCAATTTACCTCCCGAATCCATATTCTCGAAGTTCTTGTGATCACAGGCTTTCTTGTCACCAGGTCAGATTCTATTCTCTTGTCATTACTTGCAGTTCAGAATACACCACCCAACTTATCTAACCACATCCACTGAAAAAAGCGAGCAACAACACAACACCCAACCTCAGATTCACCGAGCTAAGCATTTCTTATGCCTTAGAACATTTTACAAAAATAAACAAACACGTGGTACAAAAACTTAACAAATGCATGTCAGTCTATTTGGACCGATTTATGATAGCAAAGCAGTACCAGAAACAAAGGTATGAGTTATAAAGCAAACCACATGCACACTGACGGTATTTCTGCAGATTAAGAAAACCTTGCAAAGATTATCAAAGAAAACATTATTGCACCAAAACATAAGCATTCGTTTTAAAATCAACACTTACTTTAAAATTTATCACTGGGAAAGGACTTTTGGGCCAGTGACTAACCAGCATTTTGACTTTAGTCTCTAGGGACACTGGCTCCTTCATCTGTCCAAGGAAAAATCAGGGAAAGATAACATCTTCTAGTTCTAAGAATCCAAGTCTGAGGTGGACATTTGCTTACCAACCGTGGGACAATCCTCCTAAGAGCAGCGAGGCTTGTCAGACACCCCAGGCAAACTGCTGCTGGTTTCCCATCCCCCCAGCCCTCTTGGCCATCTATTCTGTAAGGGAGTCTACTGCCCACAGGGTGGACATTCTGCTGAGCATAGTATAACATTAAGTGTCCCTGGAGCCATAATTGCTACTGGGGAATTTTATCATATTAAACACAACAAAACCCTTAATGTATAGTAACGTGTGCTCGTTGACTTATATGCTGAAAGCTCTCAAGTGAATGAATCAAAACTCCTCAGGGGTAAAACAAAGTCTGAACTCTTAGTATTTCTTAGTGTTAGTTCCTATTTTGTACAAGACTGAGACACTATTTATTCGCTAAGTATTTTCACCAGGGCGTCTTCATCACCACATCTCAGCCATTGGAGAAAGACAGAGTAGTTTCGTCAAGCTCAGCATATATTTTGGGCTTAGACCTTTGAGAGCCTGCATTTCACATCTTTAGCTAATAACTTATGACAGAAAAGCAAATAAAGAACAAATGGAAAAGAGTTCATTAGTAAACTTTTCTGAATTGAGTATCAGATTCATGGATTCATTGTACAGAAAGAAATGGAAGACATGGAACAGGATATAAAATAAGTCCCTCATTTAGAATACAGGATGCACTTTTTCCATAATATTTAATGTTAAATTAATTTCTAATATTTGATGCTACCACTAAAACATGCATAATTTTTTCAAAAGAATTTTTTTAAAGAAAAGACAGCTCTAATGACAACTTGGTGTTGAAGTTACAGCCGAGTTTCACTACTGAAAGATGACACAGGGATCTCCAGCTACACGCAGCCACACGTTGTTCTAAAGGCTTCTCTACAAAATTCACCAATGTATGACTCCAAAACCAACTCCTGAATTCATTTTGTCATTCTGTTTAATGTTATAATTGCCTGTATTCAATTCATTTCCCATGATAACATTAAGTAAATTCACAATTATATTTATAAGCTACAGTGAGGTGGAGTTTATTGGCTGAATGTTGATGTCATTTAACAATTAGTTCTCACTGCCTATATCAATAAATACTTGTACTAGCATCCTCTTCTCCAGCTCACAGTAAATGCCTGACTTTACTTCCAAATCAATGGGACAGTTAGTAACATGAGAATACATGAGATTCCCAGCCTGGGTATTTATACATATTTTAGCTGAATTTTTAAAAAAAAGTTAATTTCTAGGACATTTCAAATTTTCCAATGCTAGTAACCAAGTGACATCTTATCTGGAGTTGTCAGTAAGAACCCAAAGTCCCAGAGGTAAGAGTCACCTGCTTCATTATAACATCCTATTGATTTAACTATGTTTAATTAATTTAAATTACTTATTGGATGGTTATAAATTCACATCCTCTCTACTCCAAGGGTGAGACAGGGAGTATAAAAGGAGATAAGTTATAATGACAAAAAGAGTTTGCTCTGAATTTCAAGAAATTGGCACTTCATGCAGAGAACATTTTACCTGTGGCTACAGCTTACCTTAAAAGAATACAGGAAGCCATCATTAACTATAAACTTAATTCATTTGCTTCATTCCTTTAATTCTAACAAAAATCAAAGCCGATGGGCTGTAATGCAGCAAACCTGAAATACATGGGGTTTCCACGAAACAGGAGCACAAATGCCCACAAGCTTCCTTCTAAAGGTACCCAGTCTCTTCACAAACATCACATTAGAAACGTATTTTGACAGTCTCTCAATTGCAGAAATATATACAGTAGCCATACAGTACCATACAGTTCAAGTGGGTGACAGACTACTATTCAGAATTCCATTTTAAACTGGAACTAAAAGCAAAACCTTAAAAATGTAGTAGAAATCTAGATCAGCATTTCAGTTATACTGTATCATGGAATGACTGTACAATGGGGTTTGGGCACTGAAGGATGACATAACACATTTACGTAGTGACCACATGGGCAGCCCATTAAGAGTGGGTTCATAGCATCCTTTCTTTTTTATTTGAATTCAGCTGAGCACTTATCAAAAACGACATTTGGTTTTACATTTAGAAATAGGAGCAGTCTCTAGCTAGAGTTTTAGTTGCCCTCCATCAAAAGTCATTCTAAAAAAAAAAAAAAATCAAGGACAATAATAATAAATCTTTGTCTCATTTCAAAAATCCCTGATGGTATGACAGGCATTTGGGGTGGGGGGGAAGGTGAGGGGGAAGGGAGGTAAACCAATGCCCTAAAACTAATGACAAGATCCTAAGGTAATAATAACTACTCAACCTTTAGTTACAGGAAAGAGATTTCTGTTCTTACTTTTATAATTGTTTTTAGTAAATGCTCTCTTTTACTTTTATTTACATTTTGGGGGAATGAACCAAGTATCTGAAAACTGTACCCTTCTTTTATTCAGGAAGCATGGTGACATCTTCTACGTTAACACTTAACACTGCCACTCACCAAAGGCTCCTGGAAGTTACACCCCTTTCACTCTTCCTTTAAGTAAGAGCACTCAGGAGAATGTAGCTTCCAAGCTCAGAGCGCTCAGAAAAGGAACTGAAAAACAGGTTAGCATAGCCTTCTGTGGAGCTCCTTTCCCTTTGCTCTGTTCCCCAAGGGAGAAAAAGTAGCAAGGTTCTGTGCAGAATGAATCAGGCATATTTAAAAAAGTCACCAGTGGTCAAGTCACTTTGCATTTCTGGTAGATTCTTGCTTCAGATACCAGTTGCTTTAGACAATGGAGCCCCCCATCAAACCTCAACTCAGGGCTGCCCATGATGTCTTATTATGTATTACATGCTATGCTAAGTACCTGTGAAAGGGGGCACTCCTTGGCCAACGAACTCTGGTTCATGTCTTTCAGTAAGTCCTTCAGAGCGTTCCTTACTGTGGTGTGCGACCATTGTTCAGGAGGCAAGTCTTCTAGTTTGGGGCAACTATTTGAGACACAGATTAGAAAGGGGATTATTACAAGATTGCATCCCGCTGCAAAACATTCCTTTAAGACAGACAGATTTCATTTTGCGCATCAAACAGATGCATCTGGAGATTGCTCTCGGTCTCCTGATTGTTCCGATTAGTTAATTACTTTATACAACACATCTGCTGTATCGATGCATGAATTATACATCAGCTGCCTGTGGTGGCGATTTTTTCATGTTACTTCTACCTTCCTGCTCTGATGCGCTTGGGAAGACAATTTAAGGTGTGCTGCTTTCTCATGAGCCATCGTGAAAAAAACCATTTAACCATTTTCCTGTCGTGACTCTGTTCATACGAATTAAAACAGTAAAAAACATACATATATATATCTATATCTATATATAGATATATATATATCTATATATAGATATAAATAAAAGAGATCGCAGCAATAGTGAATAAGGCATTCTTTCACAAACTGTACACAGATGGCACTGTTCCTGCTCTGCAAAAATATTTTTCTCTTAAGTAAACTTCATGTAAAAATGCTTTCTTGTAATGCATCATGTAATTGACTGAAGATTTAAAAAGTCCTGTCTTTTTGATAACCTGCACAAACCTACAAATGCGGGGGGAGGGATAACAGTTGCTTTTCAATTCTACACTGAAGTTAGGAAAATAATGCAGAAGGGGTTAGGGACTAAAAATCAATTTGAATGAACCTTTTTGAAACACTGAGAAAATAAAAATGAAAGGTGGACCAGAAATGGCTTTATTTCAAAAGATCAGGTAAGCAGAGTGTTTTGCCCTGGAATGCTGTCCTGACTCACCTGTGTAGCTGAATTTTCAATGTGACCACATGATACACGTCTTGAAGCATATCTGCTACCGTCGCATCAGGAGCATCTGTCACATAAGACAGGGGAACTGGGTTCCACTTTCCGACCTGGATTAGCCCTATTCCAGATAAAGGGAATATGCCATTAACTATTTTACCCTTTTAGTAGAGGGTTGTTTGTTTGTTTGTTTGTTTTCATGGCCCCCACCATAAGCAATATTGTTATTTCTGTTTGAATGATTCCCTTCTCTCTAAAAGGCAGGTCCATGAAAATATTCACAGCTTAAGCTTTCCAAATTGTGAAATTATGTAAATGACTGTAGGGTTGTTGATGATTTTGGAAGTCAAACCCCATCCATAAAACCTATACATGGGCCCCGTTTTCCTAACTTACAGGAAGTTCTAATAAGACATAGCTGAACCGGTTCTAAATGGCTTTACGATTTAGATAAGATCCTCTATTGCAAAGGGAATCAGCATTGAAAAATACTTTACAGCCCATAAAACTATCAGAAACAGAATAAAAGAAACAGAACTAGATATTCAGTCATAAATGCAAATTGACTCTCAACAGTCCATCTGCTCAAACGCGCTCCTCACTTCCTTGTGGGTCCTCAGTGGGGCAGATTATTAAGGTCAATAAGCATACTAATGATTCAGCTGAAGTCATTTAAAAAAAAAATCTACCTCGGCATTCCACACAAGCAAAATGTGTGTTAACTAAACCAAACTGAATCAAGCCCATTTTTTTTAAAGCAAGCGTCTATAAGGAACCAATGCAATATACAGACTCCAGTGCTTTGAATAAAAATATCCAGTGCTTTTTCTGCAAGGTAAACAAAGGATGCCAAACAATTTTTCCAGCCCCATGTACGCATTATTTACCTTTGGCCTGGGCAGCAGAGCTATGCGAATAACCCAGAGACAGCAATGCCATTTCGATCAGCTGGTTGAAAAGCATATCCTTTCTCACCAACACAAATTCCGCATGCTCCTCCTTGCAATCATATTCAATGGCGTTTTCATAATGTTCCACCACGCAAAAAACTGGTAGCATGGTTCCTATCAAAGGGCCGGAGAAAAAAAAAAAAAGAGATGCAAACCAACAATCTTCAGAAATAGTCTGGGGGGTGGGGGTGGGGGGGGTGAGGAGAAAAAACTAAGCCATGAAAATAAATCTTCACAACAGTGAGGGAAAGGGAGACTGTTTCCAAGGCACGCAGGGCACAGAAACACAGGCACGCACACACACACATATACAGTGTTTTATTTATTTTTTTAATGTAATGGGAATATTTAAATAGAACACATACTGGGTTCCACAGTAACTTGGGCTCTGCTTTAACTAAAGCCAGTTAATGCAGAATTACCTTTCCGATCAAATAATAATGCTGACGAGAGAGAAATGAGTGTCTTGTCTGATCTGTTGAGTGGTGTACAGTGTGCAAACATAACTCACTCTTCTTGTCTTCAGAACAGCATTCCTGCTTCCTACAGGCTTTTAATGTTAAACTTTTCCTTTTTGTGTCCAAATTATCTTGGACTATAACATTATTAGCACTTTTCTTCCTTTTTCAAGATATGGACTCTAATGCTTCCATAATAGAAACACAAGAACTTAAGCAAACTGATGCTCAAAATATATGATTCCAATGTGTGCATAATGTAGATAAATAAGATTTATTTTTATGGCTATTCATTTCATCTACCTGACTAAAAAAGATATCCCAGTAACCATATGTCTTTAAAATGAACAATCTTTGTTATAGCAAGTGGGATAAAAATGAGAGAGAAAAAAGGAAGCTGGCCTCAACATGACATATTAGGATAAAGGAATCTGCATAGACTTGAAGATGTATCTTTTTATTTACTTTAATCCGGCATAAAAACTCAGTAGTCTGATGATTAATAAGCGCAGGCCATATCACTGTTAGAAAAGAGGCTTCTAGAAACTGAAATCACAGAATGCTGGAGTACTCAAGGTGTTATGCAGCGTACTGTCAGACTCCCAATGATAAACGGAATAGGGTTAAAGGCAGATGCATCTGAACTGTACTGTGGCAAACTGCCAGGAGGGTATCATCTTTAGCATAAATGATGACAAGGGTTACTTTAACAGGGCACCCAGGATCCCCAATTAGTCCTATAGCATGAATGCCTCCCCATAAGCTCTGCCCTCTGGACTTGCAGGATTCTACCAACTTCTGAAAATGTCTACTGCATGCCAACCACAGCTAAAAAAAATCAGGATTTCCTAGTGACACCAAAGAAGCCCTTTAAAAATGCTCTATTTGCTTGTTTCTGCTGAACAGAAGCTGGCGGTAGAACAGCTACATTTTTCTACATGTGCATCTTCACCACAGCTTTAGTGAACTGTTCACGAGAGACTCTAGCTCGGACAAAACACACACACAACAACAACAACAACAACAACAACAACAAAACCCCTGTAGGTTTACTTAGAAAAGCTCACAAACTCATTCGGAGGTACCCAACAGGCTAGGCATTAAAAAACAAGCCACAGAGCTTGCCAATATTCTTGTCATTCATTCAGCTGTTTTATATGAGAGAGAGAAACTGTCAGGGATCAGAAGAAGACTTGGGGAGACCACAGCAAAAATAGCAATATGCAAACTGGTGATTTCTTCCTTGGCTTGAAGGTACTTTGGCAAAATCTCCTAAGTAAATAAACAAAAACATTCAACCCCTTTTTTCTTGGGTAGTGCTTTCTCATCTCAGCCACAATTTTTATCTAGCGCCTGTCAAACAGAAACCATGCACAAAAAATAAGATTTAAAAAAAAAAAAAGCCACCACTAAAAGGCTTTAGTAATTTTGTTGTTTGAAGTAAGCAGAGAACCTTCTACAATTAAAAACTGCATTTTGAAAATAAGTTACTATCAATGCAGTGCTTTAAGAAAAAAAAAAGCATTCGAGCAGGAAGTGAAATTACTGTACTTTGGTTTCTCCTCCTCCTGTCCTGATGTCTTCAAAGAGTTGGGTTAGTGCAACAAAAACATACGCATTGATTTTTCCTCTTATGGGATGATACAGACTCGTTCTACTATATATATGCTGCTCCTTAGATCTATGAAATAACTGCAGATTTTTCAAACTGTTGAAATATATTGCATCTATTTTAGACTTTACTTGGAGGTGCCCTGTAGATAATTAAGGTGGCTATTGCTAAAGCGACAATCGTATTCATTTCATTACAAATGTAGCTGTTAAATCTTCCAGCAAACTGTCACGGCTGTCCTCCTGATACTGGGAGCAGTGCTGAACAGGGGCCTTCCGTGAACCGTCTGATTATTTGTGCTTGTGTTTGGCGAGACTTCCAACTACAGCAACTTCATAACCTTGCAGCATTAAAAGGGGAGTGCACTGGTCACTGCTGAGTGCTAAAAATACCACATGATTTAAACCTGGAGGCAGTCTTAGGAGCTTTTGCTGAAGGTTTATGAGCCTGTGTAAACAGCACGTCTGCCATAAGGAGCAGTGAAGTCTGTAGAATCCTTGTCTAAAACTGTCCTGGCATTAAAGTTTGCTGTGCAAATATCACATAATACCAGAGACAGCTGAAATCTCCTATTTAGGAATTTATGGAACTTATATGTTTGCAGGCGTCAGAAAGTCTTTTTTATAGAGCCCCAGTGCTTCACAGTACAATATTAATGCACTCTGTTTGAAAAGCCGTAATAAATTATATTTTTAATGCTCTTACCCTGGCTTTCTTAAGATGCATACATTCTTGGCAAACAATCAATAAATAGGGTAATCATGAGTAGAGGCCAAAGAATTTGCTGAAGTGCTGTTTTTCCATTTTTAATAGATAAAGATCTAACAATACGGACTGCTGTGTCTGTTCATTTCAGGATCAATATATTCTTTGTTTTCGCCAAACCAAGGAAAAAATAAATGATTGTATGATAAATGTTATGCATCAAACACAATGAAATTCCTCTGCCTTCTAACTTTATCTACTTAATATTCTTGGTTGCTAAAAGATGGCATTTTTATCCTGTGCTTAGCAAATGTAAGGAAAATCTGACTCCCATACACAGTTATTCACAGGCAAAATAAAGACCATTATGAGGCACACACACATTACGCCCAGTATAGGCACTGTCTTACATAAACAGCAGTGTTGAACACAGTCAAAGTTACATTAAACTTCATCAATTCAATGTAAAATTGGTAGATAAGGAGCCACAGTTACACATACCCTTATAAACTTGCCTAAATATGCCCTTCCTTTATCAAAAATACCCAGTTATAGCAAAATCAAAAACTAGAATCATCAGGTTTTTCACTGCTAAATAATAACTTCGCTCTCAAGAAAACACACAAGAAAAAAATGACATCACAAAACTTTTACATCATATCACATAAGATGTCCATTACCTCTGAAACTGCGTTACAACTAGACATCTTATGAAAAGGTTAGGGCGGTACTCAAATAATCTTAAGTGTCTTCTTAATCAGGGTGAGTTTAAGCAGTAGCCACCTACATATTCCCTGCTACAATAGCACCTTATCAATGGAAGCCTGGCCTGACTAAGACCATTACACTGAATTCAGTCCTCATCACCCTCAATGTCCAATGATTCCAGTCTAGAGTAGAGTAAGGTGCCCACTTAGGCACAGAGCCCACACTTTGAAAACATGACTGACACTGCAGCCAGGAATGTAACTAATTTCAGGTCAGAAAGAGAATCAAGGAAAAGAACATACAAGGACATGTTCTGCATCTCCATCCACCCCCACACAAAGTGGCCTTGGGTGGACACAGGACTCCCAGCTTTCCAGGGTCTGGCTGGCAAGTATTTACCTTTCCTAAGGTTGGTTTTCATCAGATGGCCCGAGTGTTTTAAAGGCACGCCCTGCATTTTTGCACCTGTGCTCCCAAGCCTTCCTCTTCCTAGTGGGCTCCCGTTCTGCTCCAGGCGGGCAATCTTGGCTGGTGGACCCTTCGGATCGCTCACATTGTTAGACATTTCTGAATGTTCTTTCCCCTGAGTTGCCTCGTTCAAATGATCCATACTCAGTTACCCTCCAAAGATCACCTGCCAGAATTTAAAAAGAAGACATGTTACAATTGAGTGAGTGGGGTCCCTGTCTCTCCCTCTCTCTCTCTCTCTCCCCTTCCCTCCCTTCCTCCCTCCCTCCCTACACACACACACACACACAGGAAATATTTTACCCCTCAATATCTCTCATCACACATATAAGGTATTTGTAGGACTGCCTAGCTAGATATATAATTCAGATGTTACTGTATTTCTGCATAACTGTGTTACATTTCCATCATTTGTGAAAACTGTACTCACACACATGAATAAAAGGCAATTTTGTCATCTACCAACAATAGTAAGTAGGGGGAAATAGGCTTATTTTAAAACAAGAATTACCACAAGCATACCTAGAAAAGAAAATAACAAATTGTATGTATGTAGTCCCAATTTTTAAGGATTAGAAACACATTACAAACAGCAACATTTTAATCAAGGATGGAAAAGTTACCACACCCCAAAATATTAAATGTGATATATTTTTGTACATATAGCTTAATTTTTATGAGAAAAAAAAAATATATATATACATACACATATATACCACCTCAAAAGAATGTAGCAAACATCACTTTTTAAACTCCCTACTGGCTTTGTAGGTTAATTTGTAGAAAAAGTTTTCTACTGGCAAAGTTTCAAGAGTTATGTGACATGTTATACATGTCCTCTAGTCTTGGCTCAAACATGTGATTGGATCATTTCACCTTGAAGTAAATGGACAAAAGTGCAAGATTTCTTCCCTTATCCCAAATACTGAAGCATTACAACTCACATGTTTTATTTAGAGTTAATATTGAGGAGTCCATTAGTAATAGAATGCTAATTTAAATAGCAAAAAAACTTGAAAATACTTTGTGATATACACATCAGATTCTAATGCCAAACTTGCTTTTTAAAAAAAACAACATAAAAACCAAACTTGATGATTTTGATAAGAAATAATCACCAGTGTTCAAAAATAATCTCAGTATGCAATGAAGTCTACATCTTAATTAACTTCAAAAAAAATAATTGTTTTGTTATACAATGGACATCAATTTTCACATTGTTTATGATAAAGCAATGAGTACATTAAAATCACTTCTAAAATACCTGTTAAAATAGAATTGATAACAGATGAGTAGAATTATTCTATGAACTTTCATAGTACTTGACGTATTCAGCTTACCAATATTAAGGGGGAGGGAGTCATATATAGGAAAATCAGAATATGATAATTACTACATTCTTCCAGCTGCCTAGTAATTTAACATCTCTTGTACTTTAAAAATAAAATATTATACCAGAAAAGCTACTTAGATCGGATTTATTGAAAGCCAGCTTGTATTAGCATGGCCTTTCTATAGCATGTTTTTCTTCTCTTTAACCATAGACTACTTTGTCCATTATAATCAAGAAAAAAGGTGAATGGGGAGGAGGAGGAAACGGTCATCTGTAGGCTTAAAAGCAACCTTAAGAATGCCAATTGAAGAACTCTAAAGTTTGAGAAATAATGGCTATTTATCCTTGTACTCCAGGGTGGCACGCTGAGAACTAAAGGTTTACCGTTGATAGAGGTCCCATCTGTTTTTGGTTATGAGGTTCATTAAGAATAAATGTGCCTCTTTTAACCACTTTTTATCAAGATTACTATTCTCCATTATATTAAACTAAAGCCAAAATTAGAGAGTGATGATTATTAACTTATTCAAAACACTCTTTATAATGTTTCATGTGAATTTATAATACAAAGCTGCTTTCTCTGAAATTGGTTGCCTTACCCTACAGCAGAAAATGAATTTGAAAACATGATTTGAAAAGAAAATACTTAACCCGTGGGGCAATTTAAGAAAAAAAAAGGGGGCGGGAGTAGACAACAGCATCCAAGTTAATGTTACAAAACACACTAAGTAGTCATGAGGCTCAACAGCATTATAAACTGTACAGCAAATGGAATTGATAGATTATAATTTAGTTAATGTATTGACAATCAAAACATCACACAGGTCATGCAAAATTGTCCTTTGAATACCCACCTAAGCGTCTATTAAACACTCAGTCATCTTGTAAAAAGCTTTACATTATAAGGAAAATTACATGCACATAAAACACCCAATTTACTCATTTAAACTCTATGCCCAAGGCTAAAGTTCACCAAACCTCAGTTTGGAATTGCAAAGAGCATTCTCCATGGGGCCTGCTGGACTGACAGCACAGGAACTAACTATGGTCTCAACAGATGCCAGGCTGAAGACTTTCTTTTGAGTTACACATTTTAAAATACGTTTTAGTGTAACATCTGGTTGACACAAATAAAGCAGGCTACTTTCTCAACATCCCATTTCCCTGAACATAAACTAAGTCCATAAGTGATAATTCCTGAATTAAAAACAGTGAACTCAAACACAGCAATTATTTCCCTTAAAAAGAAAAAGAAGAAAAAAAAAAGCTCGAAAATCCGCTTTCAAGAACCAATTTTTTGCACTGTGGGATCCTTTTCAAAACAGGAGTTCCTTACTGGATTGCCTCCCTGGCCCCCACACAATCACATTTTAAGAGCTTGTGCCCTTATCCATTCCATATGGCCGGCATGATCCAGGCCAAGCTTTCACTGTGACCTTTTAAAGAGACAAAGAAGCAAAGTACTATCTAGAAACAGAAACACTGCAGTTTTACTGAGTGAAATTAGCAAAACCGACCTGAAACTCACCACTTCAAAACTTGACAGCATATAAATAACAAAAACAAAGGAGATTTCCTTTGCAGCCCGGGTTCTTGAAGAGAAGTTCAAGACTGATGTTTTCTGTCCTTTTTTTTTTAAAATTAAAAAAAAAAAAAAAAGCAGCAGACCTGAAGGCGACTTCCCCTGAAATTGTATTATTTTCTCTTCCCCTACCCCCGCCCCCCTAAGCGGGGGAAGGGCAGAAATAAACGTCTACAAGAGTAGCCATGGGGTGGGGTGGGGGCTGTCAAAAAAATCAGAAAAAGAAAAACAACATATATGGTTTGTAAAATGTCTAACCTCAGAGAACGGGGTTTTCGATGGGGGAGGAGGGGAGAGTGGGAAGTAGGGAGGAGGGCGAAGATAAAATTGATCTGACAAGTGATTCGTTGGGGGGGTGGGGGGGAATCGTAAAAACAAAGCAACACCCGTTAGGAGCTTATACACTGTGATGGTGCTAGGCAGGCCAGGTGGTGACTGAGGGTTCTCTTAAAAAGAAAAAGGAGAAGGGGAAAAAAAAAAAATCACTGCGGACAAGATTTCCAGAAAGGAAAAAGGAAAGGTCCCCTGGCTTGCCTCCCTCCCTCCCTCCGCTCGCTCGGGTTCTTCGGTGTGAGGACAGAAAGTCTACTTCTGGCTGTCACTTGCACTAGTCTTCTCCGGAGAACGCAGGGAGGAGGGAAAGGCCACCTCGCCTCCCTTCCAATCGCCCCCGCCGCCCTCCCCAACGATTGCGACTAATAGGAACAAACCTTAAACTTTCTTCCCACAGCCTCGCACCCCCCAACGAGGGCATCTACCGGGGGGGACAGCGAGGGTGGGGGGCAGGAGATGGCGAAAAAAGCCCCAGCCAAGCACTAATATGCCACTTTGGATTCGGCCCTCGCTGACGACAGCCCCGAGGACCCTCTCCCTGCCCATGGACGCGGGGCTGCGAGCGTCTGGGGAGCCGAGTGAGTGAAGGAGGGAGGGAGGGAGAGAGAGAGAGAGAGAGAGAGAGAGAAGATTTGGGGGGGAAGGGGGAAGAGAATCAGAAGTCACCCCCAGCCACCTCCACTGCCTCAGCAGCGACCCATTCCCCGCCCCCTCCCCCCCCAAAAAAAGTCGCCACGCTCTCACTCAGCCCGAGTCCGAGGTAAACAACGAGCACCACAATGGCACTAGGACTTGGGGTCGGGGGGGGGGGAGAGGAGCCCAGAAACCCCAACAAAACTGATGAGTTTCCCCGAAATGCCAGAGGGGGTGGGGGCGGGTGGGAAGCGTCCTCTGGAGTCGCCCAGGCTTGCGGCGCGGTCCCCGGGCCGGCTAGAGCGCGGCCGTGGCGGCTGTTGTTGTGACGAGGCCGGGAGTTGCTGGGTGGCACAGGGAGAGGTGTGTGTGTGCGCGCGTTTGTGTGTGTGCGCGTGTGAGCGCGAGTCCCCGGACGGGGCTGTTCCTCTCGCTCGCTCTGCCCCTCGGTGCCGGCTCGGCCCCCATTACATGAGGAGTTGACTCATCCCGGCCGCTGCCGCCGCCGCCGCCGCCGTGCCCAGCTCGGCTGTGCGCGTCCGCCCGGGCTGCAGCCCTCTCCGCCGCTGCTCCTGCTGCCGCTGCTGCCGCCGCCGCCGCCGCTGTGGCTGCCGCTTCTTCCTCCTCCTCATTTTAATACAGAATCACCCCGCTCGCCGCCCCAGCCCCAGCCGAGCACGCAGCCTCCTCCCGGCCGCCCGCCGCCGCCGCCGCCGCCCCGAGCCCTTCCCCAGCGGGGCCAGCGCCTCCGCCGCGTCCGGGGAGCGGGAGCGAGCGAGCAAGTGGCGGCGGCGGCGGCGGCGGCGGCGGCGGGGGGGGCGGGGAGCGGGAGGAGGAGGAGGAGGAGGCAGGGGGTGCGGAGCGCAGGAGGAAGGCGGCGGGGGGCCGGGGGCACGGGGAAGGCGGAAGCGGGATGGGGATTAAAACCCGGGCTGGAGGGCCGGGATCGGGGGCGGGGGCGACGCGTTCAAAAGCGAGCGAGACAAGTAACTAGTGAATGAGTGAGGGACGAGGAGGCGGCGGGGGGGGGGGGCGGGGGGGGAGGGAGCGCACGATTTCCGGCCCCGGGCGCGCAAGAATGTGTAATGAGCTTGATTAGAGTGAGGCGGCCCGACATTTATTACACACAATACCCAGAATAACAGGGCGCTGTGCGAGGGGGAGCGCCGGCCGCCGCCAGGCGCGCCGGGGAGGGCGCAGGGAGGAGGAGGCGAGGGGGGCTTCCCTGGCAGCGGTCGCCGCGGCAGGGCGGGGAGCGCGCGGCGCGCGGGCGGCGGGGCAGGTGTGCGAGAGGCGGCGGGGCGGGAGGAGGGGCCGCGCTGCAGGGAGGGGGCGGCGGGGAGGAAAGTCCTGGGCCGGAGGGGGCGAGGGCCCGCGGATAAAGCGAACCCCCCCCCACGCGCCACAAAAAGGAACACGTCGGGGAGCGTGGCAGGCGGGCACCCCAGGGACCGGCCCTGCGGGAGAGGGGCCCGGGCACGCAGGGGACAGGCAGCGAGTGCGGAGGTTGGGGGACTTGGGGAAGTGGCTGAAGGGGGGACAATCGGGAGGACGCGCTCTCCCGGGACTCGCGGAGGGCGCGGACACGTTTTTGCATTGGAATAAAGGCCAGGATCCTTAAAAGGCTCTCGAGAATCTGTATCCTCAAAGGAGGATGACTCCTAAACTATTTCGAGCCAACGATTTAAAAAAAAAAAAAAAAAAAAGATGAGTAAGAGCTTTCTATCCAAGTCAGAGGTAGGTTCAAAACTCCCTCACTTCTGAGCCATAGAACATGTTGGAGAAAGAGAGACGTGGCCCACAGTGGCCGAGTTAAACAAAATTTGGGTCACTTGCAAGACACCTAACTTATTAAAAAGGAAAAAAGATGCCACCATTCTTAAACTCATTTACACCGGCCGAAACACAGGAAAGTTTGGATGGGTAAAGACATCTGTGGTAGCAATAAGTGTTGGTGTAATCCAGGGTAGACAAATGGTCATTAGCATGTAAGTATGATCCTCTCTTATTTAGATAATCTATTAAATATAATTCCGATAAAAATGAAGAACATTACTGTCTCGCCCAAAATAGAGATGTAATGTTTATTGCTTAGGTTTTACTACTACCATCTCAGTCCCCGAAGGCAATTTATCATTAAACAAAGACAAAATGGAATAAGAATTATTTTTCAGAACACACTAGTAGGAAAAAGAGAAAAATCAAGTCAGATAAACAGTTTGTTACAGGTAAAAAAGCAACAAGTTAGCACAAGTACTGAGATACGTGGGGAATATGCAAATGAAGCTCTTTAAAGCTACCAATACAGTCTTAGAAATCTAAGACTGTTTACATTAGAAATCTAAGAAAAGCAGAAGGTAAAGCAGAAAATAAAGTATTTCCCTCCTGGGGAGGGCAAGTTTAGGAGAGACAGGATGAAAATATATCACTCTAATGGCACCCAAGTTTCACCCACAAACCGGAAAGGTTAGTCAAAATCGAGGAAGGTAGCCTTGAATCTTGGCACATACAAACCCAACCCTTTAGCAAAAGAAAGAACATATGAGAATAGAACTCAAAACACAGCATCACAAACAAGAAAATAAATATAGGGCAATCTTCTAAAAACCCCAAACGATATCACATCTTTAAAAGTTGAAATGTGGGGAAATATGAAGGATACTTTAAAGTATAAGCAATATAATCAATAAGGAAATATTTAAAAGAAATACAGCAATCAATTATCTTTCTAATGGCTGATTTTTGCAATATGAAAGGTTAAGTTACGAATTTCCAAGATGTATATTTTAATAGTTGCTTCAAACTGGTGATGCCTGACATGTTTCCCGAAAACCTGCCTGGTTTTCAGTAGAGACTGTGCATTCTAGTGACACACTGTATAAATTTACTAAAATAGCAATATAAAAAAAATTAGGGAAAATTATAGTGGACTACAAAAAAAAAATTATCCATACAACTTCACCTAAAGTTGAACGTTTTTGTAAAAAGAAAGGAAAGGAAATTGTTGGGCAAAACAAAAATTTGAACAAAGAGAAAAGACTAAAAAAAGGGTTACTGAAAATATCAATATTAAGACACACTGGAATAAAATATTGTAAATATGTTATGTCATCATTTATACAAATAAAGACAAAAAGCTTTCTGATAGTCTTAGTCTCTTAACAACCGGGCCAATGCTAATGTAATGTGGGAATTAAAATAGTAATCTTTAAATTTGAATAGCATCTTTTATCCAGGAATTACAAACTAATTGTGAAACACAGAACATAAAAGTGTATAATAAGGATGGACATAGCCTTGGGAAAATGATAAACAGAATAAATGAAGATAAAGACACCTAATAATGACTTTATTATAAAGACTAATGATATAGTATAATTATGAATCTGTTAATCACATATACATACTAATTTTCTCTCAAGCACATCCTTTATTTCAGAACTATATGATTATAAGAAATGACATAAGTAAAGTGGCACACAGAGGTTTATGCCCTCCAAGTCATATAGTACATTGATAAACTTAATTACTATAAATTATCTACTCCTCAGAATACTCATTATAACCACTGAGCACTGGTCAGTGTAAACGCAGGCTAAAATAAGAAGAAAAAGAAAGGTAATTAGGAAAATACCACCTTCCTGAGCGTATGTGAGTATAAACTAGCATGGTGAAGGGGGGGAAAAAAACATCAGTTTATTGTGCACAGGCATCTTATATTTGACAATAAAGATGCAAGCAAGTACTGAAAAAAGTTAAAATAAAATAAACTTTATAAACCTAGATATCAATACAGAAAACCTCAGGAACATGAAATATTGCAAGTCAAATACATGAACTATTAAACATGTGGATGTACAGTTAAAACAGTGCATCAATCTTTTATCACATGAGAAGGCATTCAGACTGGCTACAAAAAGGGTAGCAAAGATAAAATATTGTAACAGTTATACAAGAATTTTTTTTAACTTAATAATGAAAGGACTACTGCATGTTTCAGATGGCACCATATTAAGATAAATATGCAGGCAGATATCCGAAAGCATTAAAACACATTCAGAGTTCTGAATAGCACATACATTTGTAATAAACAGAGAAAGCATTTAGAATTTGAACGCTTTTAAGATATGGCAACTCCCGCCAGTGACTATGTTAGCAAAGCAATGCTTACCACCATAGCACTTTCTAAGGACATTTTTTTCATCTTTTCAAATTCAAATACAGTTGGCTATCTCTCTACACTTTTAAAGCAGCACAATTTATGTAGCATATTGCTCTCTTTGTCGTGTCAACTCTTTGTTTTTTGGCTTTAGCTGCAGGTGGTGTTTTCCATACATGAATTTCTGGGAATATGGTCTGTGTTGGCCATATAAGGATGCCTATTTGAGCCATATGTTTTGCTGTCATGTGTCTCATTTTGTCTGTCTGGGATGTCAGGACTGATTTCCACATCTTTGCTTGAATAGACCAAATACAAATTTGTAAGAGCAGAGAGGGAAAAGCTGGGGCTGGAGCCCAAACAACTTTGTCAAAACATATATTGGAGAGGAAATGCAATATCCTGTAAACATTTGCACCCTTCTTCTCACATCTTATCTGTGACTGACATCATCACAACTGCATAGTTCAGGAGACAACCTACTTGTTCAAGTACAGAAGTTTGCAGGATGCATATGCACGTAGCTGAATCAGACAGACCCCACATCTTTGGAAGTCATGGCGCAGCACACTTAGCTACCCTACTGAGCCCTAACACCAGCCTGACCCAGCCTTGAACTTGGGGAAGGGAAGCTGCCTCATGCTTTTCTTGTTTTAGTGAATAAACGAAACTCTGATTAAACTTTCTGACTAATCTTACGAGATGATATGGCCACCATTTTAATACTCTCATAGCCTCCTGAATCTCTTTTGTAACAGTCATCACGGTCTTAATCAATTAACAAATTGGATAATGCTTGGTTTAATCAATGTTTCCCATACTAGACTGTAAGCCCTATGAGTGAGACTGTCTTTCTCATTGCCATATTACCAGGAATATCCATACACTGTCCTTGCAATATGTACATTGTGAATAAATAAATGAGAGCAAAAAGCTCAGTGTCACTTGCAACCAAGTTCCACTGCTAATTGTAATGACAATTCCTCTTAGAGCCTGCAGAAATGAGAAGGAGGTAACAGTAGGAAAGGTGGCTGTATCAGTTAAATTTGAACTAATTGAAATTTTAAAAAATTTACAATTGAGTTCCTCAGTCATATTTCAGGTGTTTAATAGCCCCATGTGGGTATTAGGCAGTGTAGATTATAGGACACTTCCACCATTGCAGAAGGTTCTATTGGACAGCACTTATCTAGTGAACTTCAATAAAAGATGATTAAGTAAATTCAGGACCTAGCCAGGAGTCTTGGAGGTGCTGACTGGCTTTCAGACATTCTAATGATGTCCAAATTAAAATCATTTTCCATTTTAGAATTAGCCCATAGATCTGTAAAGTTGCAAGCAAAGAGGCTTGTGTACTGCTGCACACAAATTTATGATGACTTTCTAGACATGTCTGTATTTGAAAGGGTCCTGTAGTACATCTGGAATAACACACATTTACCCCAAATGCTGCTTTCTGTGAGCATTTAAATAGCTCAGAGGTGAAGCTAAAAGCCAGTCATTGCGCATCTGCACTCCCACCCCCACATTAAATAAGCATAGTTGCCATTAGAAATGGCTCTTTTGGAAGCTTTACTGTAGGTACCTATTCAAATTGGGAGGGCATCCAGACACCAAACAAATAATGGTGTACTGCAGAAAATAACAACAAAAGCCTTGAAAGTGTTTCAGGGGAGATAAAAGAAAAATGATAATAAACTCTAAATATGGGCTTAAGGTTCCCCGCCCCCTAGTAAATGGGGTTTCAGTTATAGCCAGACTGATAGTGATCAAAAGTTGTTTCCTAATTACATTGGAGTGGCTGTAAATACCCACTGGTAATTTGTGATATGCTTTTAATAGACAAAGGTCATTAGGAAAGGCGAGTCAAGAAAGGCCAATGTTGATGCTAGTTTAGAGAAAGCTGGATAAGGAAAATGAATACCCATAGTTGGCATCTAGAACTTGACAGGATATCTGGGCCTTTTACCCAGAAATTTAATTTTTTTTTTTAAGCAAGAATATATTGGGCAAAAAATTCTACAAGCCACCTTTTTCTTCCATACATGTCAGTCAGTATGGATCATAACCTTGAAAAGATACAATGGCAATAATTCCATCAAAATTGGTATCTCTATCTCAACCTAGACCCAAAAATTGAGTGGGGAGGGGGAAGGATTCCTGTGATGGCTGTTGAGTCCAGTTTCAGGTTGCTTCATTTTTACCCCCCTGACCTGTTTCTGGAGTGCCCTGCCTCCTCCTCCTTACCTAGGGACCTCCCGTACCTTTTCATGTGCAGTTTGATTGCACCTTTTCTGTCCAAAGCCTTCTCTGTTAGTTATGCCCTTCCTGATGCTCCATCACACTACCTGTCCTTCAGTGTGGCACGCCATAGTTACATGGCTGCCCATCTGAACTGTAGGTCTGTAAGCATCTTGCGGGTGTACTTATGTCTGTATTCCTGGAGTCTCTCGCAATCCCTGCCCTCCAGGGGAAAGGAATCCAAGAACTATTTTTATGAGTAGGTGCCTGTAAGAAATTTTAGGAAGATTCTTGCAATCTTAGGAAGTAAAGCCGGGTGCTGGGACCAGAGGTTAGCTCACTAGCTCCCCAAATGTGCTGCATATAGACATCACTGAAGGAGCTCCTTCCATGACCTAGATGTCCAGACCGCTGCCCACTGCAATTAAATCTGAACGGCCGAGGGCGGGAGCCAGACATCCGGTGATTCCAAGGTACAGCCAAGTTTGGTGAACACTGATTTGGGCAATGTTTGGATACAGGAAATCATATGTACAGGCTAGGGCATTTTCAAGTCAAGTTTTTAACCCAATCCTGAGGTCACTTGAAAAGTTAAGGCTGTTCTAGGAACCAGCACTCAACCAAAATTTAAGAAATGTATGTGCAGAGAAGCAGCTTGTTTCAAACAAACAAACAAACAAACAAACAAAAAGGTGAAGGACAAGCTATTAGATCATTGATGTGTCAATTAAAGGTATGGTGTTTGAGGAACCATGATAAATTAGCATTTGGGCACTTGCTTGAGATTTAGTAGGGTGCCAGAAATCCTGTGCAGGTATATGATTTATCATCCCAGACATAAGCAACTAACCACAAAATTACACATGGAAGTAGAGTTCTAAAACCAATCTATTATTTACTGGAGCCAGAACCACCCTGGTTTCCTCTAATTCTTTTGTCAACATAGTTGAGCATGATTATTCTCCCACAAAACTTCAACCTTGAGTGGGATTCTCCTTGAACACTTGAAAACTGTTCAACTTATTTCCAGACCAAGTTACTGCACTTAAGCAGAACTGAAGTATTCACAATGTCCATGCTACAGAGCCAATGACAGGCCAGTCACAGCCGAGCTGCTATGCCATACCCTCAGGGAGCTCAGGGAATATTAATTCCAACAAAGTCAAACAGCAACTGTTCCCAATCAACCTTTAGCCAAGACGTATCAACCACATCTTCTTAGTGATGTGAATGTTATTGCGCTAATCTTTCCTAGCTTAACTGGAGTGGGAAACAGTTTGAGGTTACAATGGATCTGAATTCTAGTCCAGATCATTTTGGGGTAATATCAGCCATGGGCAATATCTGATATTGTCTGTTATGCCCATTGCCACAGGCACTGGACAGGAGTTGTCCATCAGGAAGGAAAAGCCACCCCCAGAAACAACTATATCAGGACTGGATGTTGGGGATGGGGAAAAAGACTTGGAAGCTGCCTGTGGTGATGGTTGCACAACAGTGTGAATGTCATTAATGCCACTGAATTATACAATTAAAATGATCAAAATGCCGTATTTTATGTTATATCTCTTTTATCACAATAAAAATTTTTTAAACTAGAAACTAAAGCAAAACAATCTTTCATCTACTCCTAATATTAGCAGATATATATATATATATATATATATATATATATATCTCATCATAAAAATATTATGCCAAGTAGAAAAGCAATGCGCTACAATACAATGAACCCCATCCTCACGGCCAACCTTCCATTGCTTTGTCCTTATCCACCAACAGACTATGCTCGATAATTAATTCAGATGATGAATACCTGACCCAAGAATAATTAACATGGATTGGTAATTAGAGACCAAGATCCCACCCAAAGTAGGTAATTTGATGGTCCTCTGTTGCAAGAAAATGGTTCTCTTTTCAGATTTTATTCTATACTATTGTATCTTAGCAAAAGAAGAGAAAGCAGCAGAAACAAAAACAAACAAGTAAGAATACTTTAAGTCCAAAAATTCTTTTTGGGTGTTTTTCACATCAGTAAAAATTAACTATACTCATGAAACAGTAGACCCTTTTGATTAAACAGTACTTATAAAGTGTTGAACATTTACGTGCAGTACAAAGATGTGTATAAGAACGGTACAAATGTAGTCAATGTAATAATTTATAAATTATATCTGTATAAAGACTTCAGGTTCTATTTTTTTTTAATAAATACATAAGTGTTGGTTATAAGAAGTCCAACACTCTTTCAAATTTAATTTTATCAGTCACTTTTTAGTGATAGCAATTAGGATTAAAATATTTACTTCTGCATGCAATAGTTTATAACCAGCTTTTTTTATATTTGCTATATTCTGCTCCCTATCATCTATTCTTACTGATTTTGTGTTTTTTTACATTAGAGGCTTTTATATTTGTGATGCAGCTTTTAATGTATTGGATATTCATATACAAATTATGTCTTACTGAAGTTCATACCTACATATAGATTTTTTCTGATGCATGACTAAGGAATATGAATACATAGTGAAAACAAGTTAAAATTACATATTACATATAAAAGCATAAATAAAATACCTAAAAATAGTTTCATAGTACAGCTGTAGCTAGAGCATATCCAGTTACCTATTTTGCAGGTAACTCTTTCTTTATTAGTGTGTTTATTGTGGAATTTAATTCATTAAATAACTGACATGAATTATAAATATACATGCAAATTTCCAGCTGATATGAAGCAAAAAGTTGATAAACAATGCTACTGTATAACTTTAAAATCAGAACTAGTGAGCCTTGAGGCTGTTTTCTTAATCACTTATTTTTATTTATTCTGTAAAGACTATTTTCATTTGTATTGTATTTTTTAGTATATATAAATACACTTGGGGGAGAAACAAACAGCATACTTATGAAAAATTATGATGGGGACCAGGTTGTAGCTGTTTCGAGGCTAATACTGCTTTTAAGATAGACAAAACCCTCTGTCCTATTACTGTTACAACTGAAAAAACACTACATATTCACACTATTTTTATTGAAAATTAAACTTACATCTTCATGAAGATAATAAGGCTCTCAAAAATTTTACTTTGCTTTGCACATAGGGGTTTTGTCACTAAGAATTTGCATCACTGCAAGCAAGTGTAAAGGCATATGCTGCCCTTGAGGATATAAACCAAATCTTGGGGCTTTCTTTATAGATTTGGAAAATCCAATTTTTGGCCAACATCCAAGTATGAATAAATGTATATATAATATACATATAGCATAATATGATATATGTTCACAGATACTATTTGCATGTCACACAAGAGAATATTACACAATTTAAAAGTAGTTTATCATAGTTTTCATTAGAAGTTCTTTAAAACCCAGAATTGTGTAGTACCTCTGTTATTAAGCAACTCCCACAGAAGAGGATAAATGACATAGTAGGACAGGAATGGAGAAAAAAGATAGGGAACCTAGCTTTGGGTTGTGCTCCCTCCTCTACTAGCTGGCTGAGTGAACCTTCCTCAGTCAAGCAGCGTGTATAAGGTGAAGGAGAAGAATTTGATCATCTTTAAGACCACTTAAACAATTCTCTGTCCTTAAATTAAAAAAAAAAAAACCCATCAAGTTCACTTTAAAGAGAACAGAAAGATACAAAGAAATTTCTCACATACTACATTAGATGTTTATCTATATATGAGACAGGTGTCAAACAAACAAATAAAAAAAAAAAAACCACTAAGGCCAAGAGAAACTTTAACTCACCAGATTCCATCTGTTACATTTGAATTCATGCATAATTGATTATCCATGACTGGTAAGTTCTTTTCTCACTAGCCGACCACAGTTTTCTAAACGTTATATATTAAATCACTACTAAAGTAGACCACATTTCAGAAACAGCAAGGGCAGAATAAGAATATTTTAAATGAAAAATTACATGCTGGTTAATAATAATACAGCTGACCTATGTTTAAGGGAGAGAAATTTTAATCATGTGCATATTAAATATTAATAACCTATTCTGTTATTGTTATAATAAGGTTAAGTAGGCTTCTCCATGCTTAAGGAAAGAGGGAGAAGTAGGAATGCAGAAATGGTGCAAAAAGATACAGAGACAGGAGACAGACAGAAGGAAAATGTGTCAACAATAAACAAGAGGAAATGAGAAAGAAGGAAAAGATGAAGGTGGAAACTAATCTCTATGTGTCATTATGACTGCCAGAGTACTGGCAAAGAAGCAGCATCCTTTTATTTCAATTTTAATCATTTCTGAATTTTAATACCCGGCTCCTTTTGTAATTCTCCTGGCATTCCCCATAGGCCTCCATCCCAGCCAAAACACCAGTGTAAATTAAATGGCAGGCAACCACCACTGATGTATCCTCCTCAAAGAACCTACCAGGTGACCAAAACAAAAAAAAGGTATGTCTACCTTACATCCCTGAGGACCTCTAGCCGATTAGCTGGCCAAATGTTCTCTACTTTCTTTAATTTTGAAAAGAATGACAGGAGTTAGGTAATCTACAGATAGAGAATCATTAAAAAAAATAAAGCAAGCTAGTAGTAATACAATAATCAGTGACCATCAGGGCCTGGAAAAATGAGTTTGCTCTCACTGGCACTAAGGAGCATCACATGATTATTTAATTACAGCTCTAATTTTTGTCTCGTGGATGGCAACATATCAACAATTAATAGGGCAAATAGAGGAGACTGTTTTTAAAGAGACAGAATGTGCATGGTAATGTAATAGGTCACACAGCAGTGTACCGCTTAATACTTTCCTTTCTGTAACTAAATAGGATGGTCTCGCAAATAGCCCCATACATGTTTTTAAAAGAAAATAAACTTAAAGAGGAAGTGTGTTTTTAAGTAACTTTCATTGAATGCCCAGAACTTTTCAGAATGTTTTAGATGCAACTAACACAGCCCTATTGGAACTCTAGTATTCATTTCAAGGCATGGAGTGAAATCTTTATCAATATAAATACCCTAAATCTTAAAACATTTAATAAACCTATAGCTACAATGAAAAATATCTTGTTATACAGTAATTATGGCTGATGCTTATTGAATGGGAAAAAAAAATCATTATTGTAGGAAAGAGTAGGTAGAGGTCAATCAGCCTTGAGCCACTCGTCCATAGTGTTTTTCATCCCGGAATATCAGAAAGACCATTCCATGGTGGCCTAACTGCAAGGACCAAGGGGAATGCTCTGTTTGGACTCTAATACAATTTGTTACCACAACCAACACCACAGGACCATGAACCTGAGCAGAGATATTCACCTCATCCTTGAGGTCAGACAATGAGCATAAAACAGACAGAGCACATAGTTAGAGAAGCAAAACATTCAATTATCCAGAAAGCTGGGGCATGTGAAGATTAAGTGTTCAGATAACCCCAGTAAAAACAGAAAATTACAGAGAAAAGTCTTTTTTTTCCCCATTAAATCATTATCAGCACAGGGTAAATTCATGATTTTATTATTAATTTAGCAGACCTTTAAGGAGTATTCACTATGCAAGGCATACAATGCTAATTGTGAACCTTCTCTTATTTTACAAAACAGACACATGCACCTGACACAGAATTTACTGTCATTTCATACCTTATAGAAATAAATATAAGCAGCACCTTAAAAATTCATAAAATGGGGAATATTTGTGCATTATGAAGTGCTTTACTATAAAGTTACAAGGTCTGCATATCCAAATCAACCAAGGGAATTCAAAGAGTTAACCAATTTGACAGAATTGTCTACGTAAGGCTGAGTCCAGCTTCAAACTCCTCTAGTTTCAGTCACCCATTGTTCTGTCATGCCAAAAGCCAAAGCAAAGAACACCCAGATTTGCAAGTTGGAAAACGAAATAGTCTTAAAACTACTGTTGTGATCAAATGTACCTTAAATATCAGATTATAGAGAATTTTAAGAAAACATAACTTGGATAAAGGAAGAGTGACTAAAATGATTCCACAAAAAAGAAGTATTAAGAGGTGCTAAATCAACACAGTAAGCTTTTAATGACTTATGCTGGCCAAAGTTATCAGAAAACAAGAAAATGTGGGCCTCTCAAAATACAATCCGGGAAGGCTAAAACTCCTGAGGGGCAACAATTTCTAATGCTACTGGCAAAGGTGATCAAGCCAATACTAACTACAAAGAAAAGGGGAAAAAGGATGAAAATGTTATATATCAGTGAAAAGTTTTAAAATGAAGTTATTTTAATAGAAACCATTTTGATGATTCTGGACCAAAATGTGACTCCATACATTCTAAAAGAATATTCTTAAGAGTCTAGCAAGCTGCAGCTTGTATGTAAGCATATACATCATTCTTTTTCTTTTTTTTAACATTGTTAATATACAGTTAACGTTGCTCAGAAAAGGCTGTAATTAACTGTCTACTGCTCTAATAACACTAATAAGCGTACAGTATTATTAAAATACAATGACTGCATACAAAGTAAGGCTCTCCTTTTTTAACTTTTAAGACAATGTTCTAAATTGGTTTTGAGTCTTCTTAAGCCACCCAAAAGAGAGCCTACCTCTAAGGTTTGTTTCAGAAAGCATAGTTATAAAATATTGTTCTTTCCTCCCATAGTCTGGAGAAATCTAACATAAACAGGATATCTAGGTATCATTTTAATTGGATTATTTTTATCAATTCTATACATTCTTTTAAAATTTAAAACTGTAAGCATTTTAGTTTAGTAACTCATTCGCTGATAAACCATTTGAATGGGGAAAGAAAGGTTAACTATCTCAAGAATCACATAGCAATGTTGTTAATCCCCAATGATTTCCATTGTCTGGTTCACTGGAACAGAAAAACTCAATTGTCTTCAACATCAAACTGCTAATTATGGATATGCTATATTCGCGACTATCTCCATTTCAAAAGATATCTGTGTATCCTGGGTTCTATTTTATTTATAATAATTATTACAATAAAATATTTATAACATAAAACCTCTTTTACCTTAAAGTCCTTAACATTATACACATTAAAAGGCCGAATTCTCATTTACATGCTCTTAACGGCATATCAGAAACCACGGAGGTAAGACTAGAAAGGAACCTCTAGCAATCAAGTTTACTATATATGCCTGGCTTCCTGGAAAACTGCATCTAAAGAATTCCCCTTTCTTTAAATATCTTAAGGAAAGATGGTCTAATAACTTCCCGTGGGAGCTTCTTACCATATTTTACTACCCCAAAAAGAATGCCCACTGAAGAATTTTTGTTGGTATCTAGTCTCACATCATCTCTAGCGTAGAAAAAGCAACATCCCAACACAGAGATCTTCCCCCAGACACTAAATGCCTTTCTCTCCCTGTGGCTGTAGCCCTGATTCTCCATATGGAATTGATAGGAACTTTTCTGGCACTTACCCTCCAAATAATCAGAGGCTGCTCTCTGAATCAAGCCCTACAGGAGAGCTCTCAAAAAGTAGTCTTTGATGAGGTGACAATGACGAAGTTCTCTCTGGCACTGCTAGCAAGGCAGGAGCATCTCTAAGTGAGGTGGTTACCAGTTGCCTGTGAAGCAGCTGGACCATTACTGCAGCTCTGAGGGTGCGTCACAAATCAGGTCATAGCTCTGGGTAGAGTCCACCCACTTCACCCTGTACAACGCCCTCCACTTCCTGCACACCTGGGGGGAAGGGGTGCAGAGGAGGAGGGCCAGAGCAGGTCCACTGACATTCTAGACAAACCAGGTGCAGCCTGACATCTGCTTCTTCTGCAAGCATTCCAGCTTCATTTGGGGGACCTGCACCCCGAGGTACTAAAAAAAAAAAAAAACTTGTGCAACAATAAGCGGGTTCTAGAATGAGTGATTAAGTGTAATAAAATATTGCACAGTTAAATGTTTTCTCCAGCAAGATCTTTCCTCCACTGGAAACCAAACCAACTCAATTTCTAATTATAAGACACTTCACTACCAAAATGTCAAATAACTGGACTGCATTTCAGCAGAAATCAGGGAAGTAAATGCTGGGTTACCAGTTAACTAATTTTCATATCTCGTAACTAAACTAGATCATTACATAAACTGAATTACATCCTTGGAAGTCCATTGAAAGAAGTGATTAGAATTCCTATTATGAACTCTCAGACAGCAACAACTGTGGAAGTGATACAGAATAACTTGAAAGAATAAAAATAGGCCAATATGCTACAGAATTGCTACACTACTAAATCTCACCCTGAATATATATACACACAATCTGTATCTATTTACTCAGAAATGAAATATCTGATCTTAAAAAAGACTTTAAAGAAATAAACAGCAAAAGGTACCATTGGCATAAGTTCAAAAGTACTCAATAATGTGTGTTAATGTGTTGATCACACCCTATGAAGACATCAAGTTTAAATAGACTTACCATTGAAAACAGCACTTGGGAACGATATATAAATTACCATAGTAGACACTTTTTCTTTAGAATAGTGAAGCAGAAGAATCTTGTGTAACAGATTTGATTTATATGCTGTATTAAGATCACATTCTGCTCTGATGTCAATGGAATATGTGATTGAAGATTGACAAATGTGTGTGGACAATGAGTGTAAGAGCTAACCACAGAATGTAAGTGAAAACTAAGCATTTTCTAAAGTTAATCCTAAGTTTTAGAATTCAACTGGAAGAGTATTTTCATGTTTTCAGGAGTGTGAAAGAGAAGGGCTTTTTAATTTAAAAAGAAAACAACAAATGCATTTATTATTATAGGATAGTTAAAATCTCCCTTATCTTAAGGTCGGCACATTAACAAGAAAGGAGGTAAGACTATTTTCAGGGGAAAGCCAACAGTACCAAGCAATCAGTGAGTCCCACTTTGTACTAATATTTACAGATCTCCATTAAAAACTGAAATACTCCATCTAAGATCCGGAAGGGCAGACACTCTATCCAAGATAGTATCTAAGTAATCAAGGAATTTAAATAATCTATTTGGAACTTTGTGGACAAGGTAATTTAGCAAACACGCACTTGGATGTGTTAGAACACATTTGTCCTGAGGTTGCTCTAAGATGACTATTTCAAGTGGCAGGAAGATTCTTTGGGGGGTGGGGGGAGGGCTTGATGTTATAGTTGAGGTATGTAAAGTAACATTTCTTCCAACTGGCTCTCACATGACAGAAACGAAAAGGTGAAATTACTCTTCTTTAAGTTTCTGCCACTGGGAAATGATAAGAAAAACTCCTTTCGACCCCTACCCCCAACCAGAAAAAGTCTGAAGCCCAGGATTAAAGCACAGGTAGATATTAAAATGGAGACAGAGCCGTTATTTAGTGGTGACAGGAATATAAATACGTGCACTAACCTATAAACTGGTATTTACTTCAGCAAGGTAAGTAATATTTTTCCTCTGATTGCTGAGCTGTCAGTTTAATGCAGCGTAAATAAACAGTAGGTGCCTGCTAGCTCCAAGGAGGAAGTGTTCATTCCACACGAGGAACAGATTACTGAAGCCTGATGCTCATCATGCTGAAACATAACTTTCATTTTACCAGAAAGTACACCCTACCGTGGATGATTTTTCGTGCCTGATCTATTAATTAACTTAACTCTGTTCTGTCAAAATGGAAACCAATTTGTTAAAATCCTCCCAGAGTTTTGGAGTTTGAAACCCAAATCAATTTGAAAAGCAAAAGTAATGACTGCTCTGTAATCTGATCATAAACGCTAAAAAGGAAGACTTAATACAATAAGCATAAACTATACCAAACCAAAACCAGGAAAGGAACCAATTTAAATATAGAATTTAATCATCTGAGTTAGAGAATATACTCAAAATCCTCCTCCTTTGCTAATTAAAAGCGACTGACACCTTCAATATTTCTCAACTTTGTGCTACTCAAGTCCGTTCAGTATGTATGCTTATGCTGTTCTCTAAAATATCTAAAGATAAACCACTCAAAAAATCAAATCACACTCCTTAATTCTAACAGAAATATTACTGAACTCTCCTGAGAGAAGTGGCAAGTGTGAGGATCAAATGATGATACCCTGCCTAAAAGCATTCATACAAAATGTGGTTTTCTTCCCATTTTCTATATATCACAAAGCTATGACAGTATATAGCATCTAATTCTCTCCTTACATACAAGTACCAGGCAAGTATTTCATGGCATCATTTAAAATGGGACTTCATCTTATCTAAAAGGTATAAAAGGCAATTTGGGGTGGTTTCTATTTAAAACATAAATTCTTATATTTAATCAATGGATTGTAAAGGGAAAAGAGGGGTTGAAAATATTTTAGCATTCGACTACAACATGTCTAGACATGGTCTGAAGATTGATTTAGTCATATGCATTTATTTTATATACTTCATCAATCCCAAGTACTAATATAATAAGCGTCATCCAAGATAACACATGTTGGAAGAAATGATGTGTTTGTGTAAAGGGCATATCTATGTAGGGCCCTTTTGGAAATTTACAGAGCAGATGAAAAACCACTAGAGTGCTTTATAGAGTCCCTACTGTATATCCATGTTGTGTTTGGCTTAATAGTATTTGTAACCAAAAGATTTTTACAATAATGAGGAACAGGTGCCTGTCACCTGACCTTTTAGGCCTAATTTACAATCCACAACCTGTCACATAAAAAAAAATAATTGAAAATCTCCACATATTTCAGTCTTTGCTAATTTAATGTAGTCTTTCTTAACCATCACTCAGCATATCATATCTTATTCAGTCGCAGGTTCATATAGCTGGCAACAGACTTCTTTGCAGAAATAAGCCAATATTCATTTCGTTGTTGTTCTTGTTAAAGAGGCTGGGAGACAAAAGAACTACTTTTGTAGATTATCAACCAAAGAATATACTAATTTATTACAACAACTGAACAAAAGGCATTCCTTTTGAATACTTTTACATACAAAGAACTATTATTTATTACATATTTCAGCTTGTGGGAAAATGAGGAATGCATTGATTCTGGAAATAACTATTCAGACTTTTGGAAGTTCTTTAGGTCTTCTTTCTCTTTTTTTCCCCTTCTCCTCCTTGCTCCCTCCCGCCCACCCCACACACATTTTAAGGCAATGGTACTTTAGGAGGGAAATCCCTATTTTTTTTTTCATCCATCATGTGTATTCATTACTCAGAAAGGAATACAAAACTAAGCAGTGATTTTTATTTCTCTTGCATAATCTTGCTACATGTAAGCCTACTCAAATTTAACAGTGCTTTGTATTTTATAGCTACTGTTTACATATTACATATGACTGAACACTACATTTAAAATACTGTTTCCATTAGAAAAAACTGTGAAGTAATAAGTGTCGAATGGAGATGAAGAATAAACATGCTTGGTATATTTATAAAATACATAGTCATTTAAAATGTGCACAAAGAGGATACATATTCTGCTACTGTTGCATAGTATATACATTGTTTAAAGTGTATCTAATACTGTGCCTAACCAAGTTAATTAAAGTATGTCTGATGATTGTGTTAAACACTTGGAGAGATGGTGAAAGATACAGCCAGGTACTTCTAACTGAAGTTGAAATTATGCACTTATATTATAACCTTTTCTAACAATGTGAGAAAAACAGAGTAAATATATTAAATTTGTTTCACAACAGATGCCTAGGTTGTTAATATTTAAGATGCCTATTCATGCTATTCCTGTCTGCACATTTGTCAAAAATGTAAGCTTGAATGCTAATGTTTGCCAGCAGACTGGAGCAGCCAGTATATGAATGTACTACTGTTCTACTAAAATAATATGCAATAGAAATAAAGAACTGCTGCTAAATCATGGCACTAGTACCACACAGCAGATTAAAGGTTTGTGGATCAAACACCTCAACCTTGGCCTTCCTCAGTCTTAAAGTATGGGGGGGGGGAGGGTTTGCAGCTACAATTGACTAAAGAATACACCTTACATTCCTGATATCTCAGAAAAATCCACTTTAGACAGGGTGTAAATTTCAATAAAGTTGCAACGGGATGAGTTAGTCGGTAGTACAAACACTGTAGATTTCAGGGACTGCTTAGGACAAAACCTGACAGGGAACAGTCATGTTTTACTCATTCTTACCCCTTCCTCTGTCCTCGTGGGAAAGTCAGGTAGGTCCCCTGGCCTCCGAAGGTGCACGCATGGAACCCCAGCCAGTCAGGGCGGAAAGGCTCTCTCCTGAGAATAAGACGTCTTTCTGTTTTCCCTGTCTTTTACAACCATGTGGAGTACAAGTCTTAACAATATTTGCCTGGAAACCCGGAATGCCGCTGAGAAAGTTCACCGAGAAAGGGCGCAGAGGTCAAAGTTGCCAAGCAGGGCACTTTGAGAGGCGATCTTGTGGTTGACACTTGTAAGTGAAATTTGCAAACGCCCTACAGGAGGTCCCGGCCAAAACCTCCAGTAAGAGCCCTAAGTCTCTCTCGGTCTTTTGGGGTCATCCCAAGAGGCCTGCTCAGTGAATTTCCGCGGTACGCGCGTGTCACTCCCCGGACCTGCCACCTGCCTGCTTCGTTCCTCTCCTCGTGGTTGCCCAAACCCACACTCGGCGCCCCGGCAGCCTCGACAGTGGAGCGCTCGGAGAAGGCCGCCACGCTTGGGTCGGGACCGCAGGAGGGAGACCCCCGAGTCCGCTCCGGTGATATATCCTCCGTCCCTGCAAAGAGGGCGAGCACCTCTGTCTGCCTGCAACCCAACTCCAAACCCACATGCACTCCAGGACCCCCCCTTTAATTAAAGATTGTTCTCCACACAGCCGGCGAGGGCTCCAAACGCCAAGTGCCGCGCGGCTTTCAAACTCCCGGCTGCAACTTGGGCGCCCCGGGGTCCGAGTCGTTCCCGGGATGGAGAAGTTGCCACAAACTTCCCAGGCCTCTCTCTCTCTCTTTCTCTCTCCGCCGCGGCTCCCAAACAGCCGCGCGGGCGGGGGTGCGGAGGAAGGCGGAGATGGACCGGGGAAGGATGCTGAGCTTACATACAGGCGATGCGGCCAAGAGACGTTTCCACTCCCCCAGCCTCCTCCGCCCGGCACCTCTCCGCCAGCCCGGTGCCCAGGCGCACAGCAGGCTCTCCCTTTCCCCGTGTGGCTTCTTTCGGTCTTTTCGACTCTCCCTTCCTCAAGGGGGTCAGACCTGACGGAGTTTGTGCAGTCAGGGTCTGCCAGGCAGGTGTGTTGGCGTGTCCACACCCTGCGAGAGCGCGAGGGGCATCGTCCAGCGCCCCGTCCCGCGGGTGCTCCCTCCCTCCCCCGGCCCTCCCCTCTGGGATCCGGCTGCGCGCACCAGCGAAGGGGCTCGGCAGACCCGCGCCGCCGGGCGCCCACGAGCGGGGCGCCGAACCGCCCCAACCAGGGGGCGCCGAGGGTGGGCGCGACCAAGAAGTTTGGATCGATTCCGGAAAAAAAAAAAAAAAAAAAAAAGAGAGAGATAAAAGAGCCCGAGTACGCGGGGAGCAGGGATGGAGAGGCAAAGGCGCAGCACTCACTCAGGCATGGGCGTCGGGGGCGGCAGTGGCTGTCGAGTGCGGGCCGAACAGCAGGAACGAGCGGCTGCCCGGGCGGGAGCGCCGGCGTCGGACCTTCCGAGGCGGCGGCTTCTGCCTCTTGTGCCGCCGCCGCCGCCGCCGCCGGAGCTGCGGCTGCCGCGGAAGTTAATTGCAACTTGACTTCAAGTTGTCTTCTTTCCCCATCCGAAGTGGGCGTTTAAAGGGGAGAGCGAGGCGAGGAGCGAGCTAGCGAGCGCGCGGGGCCGAGCGAAGGAAGAGAAGGGGGAGGGAGGCGATGTTAACTGGGGGGGGGGGGGCAGGGGGTGGGGGGGGGCGCGGGCGCGGGCGGGGGAAGGGGCCGGCGGGAGCTGCTCTCGGCTCGGCGGTCGCCGCGCCCGCAGTCTGGAGGCGCAGCGCCGCGGCCGGGGCGCCCCCCGCGGGAGCCCGCAGCGCCCCCCCGCCCCCGCGGCGCGCATCCAGCCGCGGCTCCTCCGGCCCGACCCGCTGCGCCCGGGGGGGCGGCTCGGCGGACCCCGCGTCCCTGCTGCTTCGGAGCTGGTGCGGCGCGGGCTGGCCCGCGCGGGGCGGCCAGGGCCCGGCCCGCCTCCCCAGCGCCCGCCCCGGCTTCTCCCCCTGGCGGCGGAGCCTCGGCGGCCGCCGGTAACCCTGGGCGCGCTGGAGCCCGAGCCGAGCCGAGCCCGAGCCGCCGCCGCCGCCGCCGCCGCCGCCGCGCGCCGCTCCCAGGCTTCCTCCCAGCGCGCCGGCCGGGGTGTGGGGGGGCGGCGGGCCGCAGGGACGAGGGCGGGCGAGGGGCGCGCACTGGGACTGGCGCCGAAGACCGGACCCTCAGCCGCGAGGGGTAAGTGTGGGCGCCCGGGAGGGTGCCTGGGGGTGCGCGGCGCGGTGCTCGACGCCCGCCAACCCTACCCCCTCACCCCTCCAGGGCCCCCACCTCGCGCACCCCTCCGCTTGCCGCCTGCGGCTTCCTCTTGTTGTTCGTTGTTTGGCTGGGCTCTTTTTTTTGAGTGGGGGGAGGTAAGGGGGTGATTATAGTGTGTGTGCCAGTGGAGGAGGAAGTCAGGTGAGAGGCCGCGACGCACCCCCCCCCAAACCCAGCCTGCGTGGGGTGCATCGCTTCCTACTAGGGGCATGTGGACCAATTTTTTTTTTTTCTCTCGTCAATGTTCGGTTGAGACGATCTTTCCTAGAGGGCCTCCCTTGCCTTACAGCGTGCTCTGTCCATCTCCCTTCACCCCACCCTCGCCCCTTCAGCACCCCATGCAGGAGCGCTGCACCCCCAACTGAGGAGCACGTGGCGGAAGGAAAAGGAGAGGGCCCTGTCGCAGACCCCCCCAACGCCACGCCCCTACCCATTTGTTTACTATTTATCCTCCCATCAGCAGCTGTACTTCTTTTCTACCCACTGGAAAAACACGCCTAAACCGAGGACCAGTTTCTCCAAAAAGCTGGAAGCAAGTGATGAGGATTTAATGACAGGGGACTTGGGGCGAGGGAACCTTCCCAAAAGGGGACTGAAACTCCATAAACCTCTGCAAGATCAGGGGGACTGGAGGTTCAGGACCTCAGGCTAAGGCGAAACTGAAATTCATCAACTTTGCCCCTCTCCTCTTGCCATTCTCCCCCCCCCCCCCCAGCTCTAAGGAAGCTAACAGGTCTTTTGTTTTGGTGTTGTGTCGTCTTTGGGAAATTTGCATTGAGTATGACAACAGAAAATTACTACTGTTTACTCAAAGTTAAGGGGATTGCAGAAAGAAAAAGCACTATCTTTTTTCCCTTCGTGTGTGTGTCTGTGTGTGTGGTTGTTAGGTACATGGCTTGAACTGCAAAACGTCAGTTTGTAACAATAAGAATTGCAGAGCAGCCTCGGTGTATTTTTAGAAGCTGCACTTTCTTGAGTTCCTTTCACACAAGGCTTGCTCTCTCATTAAGTCCCCATAAATAATTGTATTTAGAGAGAAGGAAACTATGGAAGCAGCGGGGAGATTGCTATGATCTCTATCCCGCCAACCTAGAACACAATTTGCAGTGAAGTTCCTGGAAAGTGACTGTGGGCTGAGAATTCAGTTTTTCCTAAAAGCTGTTAGGTCCTCTCTGTCAAATGTCTATGAATAAAGTACGCTGGGAAAATCCTGATATCCGCGCAGTTTTTATTTTATCTTGAACACAGTGGTTGGTTCTACTTTCAAGCCCTGGTAACAAACATGTCAACTGTGCTGTATTTTTGGTGTGGTTTTTCTAAATAAAGGAGAGTAGCCCATGTATTCGTGCTGTTTTCTGATCTGCCAGTTCTTTTATATCAGTGGGTATTGAATTCACTGGAATGTATCCGTCATTTTCAGTTGATTGTCATTTTAGGCAGCGACAACAATTCCAAAGACATAAGATAAAAAAGTTTCTTTTAGAGAACTAGCCCCAGGTTTTTTTAAGACACAAGTGCCCACCTCAACTCCTGGTTCTGTAAAGCAAAGCAAAAAAGGTATAAATGATTACAATGGACAAAAAATAAAACACAACTTTTCTCTCCTGGACCGCTTTCTGTCTCCACAGGACCCAGAATAACCAAATCCTCCTGCCTTAATATACCAAAATGCTGAATTGCCAAACCAGCACCAATATCTCCGTCTGGGAATGACATCAGGTTTGGAATGGAAAGAATAATTTCTCAGTCTTTAATTACTGCTTATTAGCAATTTCTTATAGAAGGCAGATGATTCTCCAATTCTGAAAGCCTGAAATGAAGCTTAACAGAAATTGAAATACTTAAAAAAATAAAAATGAATTGTTTGGTTCTCCCTTCCACACTCTTAGATACTCATCTACACCCCCAAGATACCAACTAAGCCCCCAGACATTAAGGTGTCATATGCTCCCCTGCATTAAACCAAGGGAACATTTTGCCCCAACCTTTTGAATTTGCTTTTCCCTCCAAATAGTCTTGTACAGAGAGATCATAGACTGTATTACAATACAGAATTATGTAATAATGGGTATAGTACATTAAGCAATATCTCGATAAACTCTTGTGTAAACCTTGTCTTTTGACACATAGTAGGAATACATTAAACACTGCTGAATTAAGATGTTAATGAAATATTGTAATTGGTCACAAGTTCAATTGTAGGGGGCTAAAGCTCTTGTTTGTTTGTTTTGTTTTCGTTTGTTTTTCTCCCAGAAGAAAAAGACATTTTGCGTAATACTTATTAGAGAAATACATTTGTGCTCCCAGATTTTTTTCTTTTAACAAAATCTAACTTAAATGGTCAAAAGACAAGTAATTCTGAAACATATCAAATGGACAATAATAATAGCTTAGTGTCAAAAACTGATTATTTTCCTAGGAGAATAGACAATAAAATATTGCCTTCCTAAATAGTATGAAAAAGACACAAAAGCGAGATGAAACAGTATTGGTCTTCAAGGAACTTATTTGCTGGGAAAATGACATTAAAATGTGTAAAGAGAACTCAATACATCAATAAATGGTTTGAATCAAAGAAATGCTTGAGAAAATAGACCTTTTTTTTTTTTCTTTTTGAACCAGAGAAAACAGACATTGTGAAGCTCCAGGTTGGAGGGTAGTTTTAAAGTTAATTTGTTTAGTCATAACTTTAGGAGCCATCAACACAAACGTCTTAGATGAAGGGGAACTCACCACTTCCCTTCATAAAGGCAGGGAGGGATTTTATCTACAGAATGTTTACCACAAAGTAGAGTTTAATACGTACATATTACATGGATGAATAAGTAATATCCTGAGCAATTTATTCCATCTTTGTACACTTCATTACATTTTCTTAAATTGCACAGAATTGGTCGTCCTAAAACTTCCAGTCATTGTTTTTTGTTCTAACATTTGCATCAAAACAGAGCAAATCCGTTGTATTAGTCAGGATGGGTTATGTTATGCCTGAGTAACAAAATAATTCCAATTTTAGTGGCCTGTAATGGCCAAAGTTGTTTCCTTGGTCATGCCATGAGTCCATTGCAGGTCAGCCAGTCGGTCCTGCATGTCTCCTCATTCTGGGTCCTAGGCTGATGGAGTAGTTGCCGTCTTGAATGTTTCATGTGGCTATAGCAAATATTAAGACCACTCTGGAGGGGCTTATGCTGGCATTTAAATGTCATGGCCAGATGTAACACACATCTTTTGGGCTCAAAACGAATTGACCAGGACTAATTGCATGGTTCCATGGAATCACCATAACAAGGCCAGATAGTGCAGCCTACCTTGGGCCCCAAAGAAGAGAGCTATGGTGCACAGCTCTAAGGACTACCATACTTGTAGGGACCCTTGTCCACATGATAACTTGCAGCTAATGATCCCTCCCTGCCACTCTCTGGCCCAAATGTTACATTCTTCCATGTAAACATTGCCAGAGGCCACCAGCTTATAAAGGGACAGATGTTGTGACTTCTTTCACCATCTACTTACTCTGAATGCTGTACTATAATCCCACCCCCACCACCCAAAGTGTGATGCTCTATCAATTTTATGTCACTTTATATATTTACTAATATTATGTACATTTTATTTTTCTCAGGACTTGTTTTCTTGGAAAGGGTATAATGAACAGAAACTTTTAAAAACTGTTACCTGAAATGTCATGATAAAATTTTAAATTTGTTCTTGAGCAGTTACTTCCTTTATTTTCAACCTCAAAACCTTGTCACCAACAATTTTCTTGGAAGTATTCATTCATTCACTTATCCATATTTTTGTTCATTCAATAAATATTCATGTGTATCTACTAGATGCCAGGCACTCTATGAAGGACTGGTTATTTGGAGATGATTGATTAAGAGGTTTCCCCTTCAAGAAACACATTCCCAAACACATTTGTTGGGCAGACAGAAAAAGTCATTGCAATGCCCAAAGAGGCACAAAGTGCTCTGGGAACACTTAGGAGGAAGCAAATAACTCTGGCCAGATTTAGGAAAGTACCATAGAGAACTGAACTAAGTCTTGAGGAAAAATGAGACTTCTTTAGGCAGAAAAGGGAGATGGAAGAAGATACATCAAGCAGAGAGACCAGCACGAGTAAAGGCACCAAGGAGGACAAAGCTTGTTGTTTAGGGAACTACACAGAATTCAGTATGGTTGGAACATGGACTCGTGAAGGATGAAACCAAGCAGTTGTAAATTCTGAAGGACCTTGCAGACGTGCTCTAAAGTTTAGACATTATCCCATTCATCAGGGATTGCAAACTCTTATATGTACCTGGGGCCAAATATGGATATACATGAGCAGAACAGCCCAAGTTGAGACCATAAGATGTTGTGCAGTCTGAGGCAATCTGGAGAATATATGCTTTGTCTAAAGGGATGGTCAATGCCAACGATGCCAAATGTCAGGTCTTCTGATTTCTAAAGAGAAGCTGCAAGTTCAGCGTATATGAAAAACATGAATTAAGTGTTGAGAACTTACATTTCAAAGTACATGTGTGGGGGGAAACCTGTCAAGAGCTCAAATGAAGGTAAGAGCCACCAGTCAATGTCTTCTACATGAGACATGAGGAGACTCATGTATGAGACAGGGAGTCATTAAAGGCTGTGAGGATGGGAGTAACACCATCAAATCTCTTTAGAAATATCACTCAGGAAAAGTCTGGAGCCTAGGAGGCTCTAGCTGATCTGTAATCATTTGAGGAATGGTATAAAGCCCTTTATAACACTCCCGTTTAATAGTACACTGCTCTCCACATAGTATATAGGAGATGCCTGATAAATGTTTGCAAAGCTAAAGAATGAATGAAAAGAAAGCTAAAGTTTTAGAAGGAGGGCACATTTGTTTGTGTTCTCCTTATGCCATATACTTCCTTTGCTAGATTGTTATTTGTCAAGAGCACAATGATCTTTTATTAATCAGATATAGCTTTTCTGTATCTATGATGAATATTATTGTTTTTTTAGAAATGCATAAATCATTCAAATACAGGACACAAAGATCGGCAGAGCATCAGAATATCTATTGTCTAGGTATAAGCTTACTGACCCCGCCATGTTATAAAGGAATGCTGGCGGACCAGGCCCTAAAACCCTGTTCTCTCAGGCTCTGCCACACTACACTAAACCCATCTATATAGCTTATGTATGTTGCTAGTGAAGACCAAAGTCTTTATCACTCCCCATCAGGTTATATTATAGCACAGACTGTCCCACAGCCACATCCCTAAGGCTGCCTTCATGATATTTTATGTTTCAATTTTTTAAAATACTTGAGTTCACTATACCCTTAATCTTCTCAGCTCCTCTCTTGCTTTGAAACCATATTTGCCAGCCACTCCACAGTCTGTGATCTGCAAGAGCACCCCACGTTCTCCCATACACTCCCACGAAATGGTAAAAACATTAGGCATCCTTTCGTAAGGTGTGCTGACTGGTTTCTTGCAGATTGTTCCCATGGGCACATCCATATTCTTAAAGCCACTCAATTCACCGAACAAGCAAGTCTTGAAATTCTCAATAGCTCGCCTCTACAAATTGTAATTTTTGTATTCAGCTTCCTTGAGGTATAATTTATATACAGTCAAATCGACCCGTTTTATGTGTTCCATGAATTTTGAGTACAAAGGCGCAGCATGGACAAATTTAAGTGATATTTTAAGCGAGCTTCAGAGTAAATTAATACATATAGGCACAGAAACCTTAGCTGTCAGACTGTTGGGATTCTCATCCTGGTTCAACTAGTTACTACCTGCATGACCTTGAGCAAGTCTCCTAATTTTCTGCCTCAATTTACTCATCCATATGGGGGGGATAATAGTTGTACCCACCTCCTGGTGTTAATAGATGCGTAGTGCTTCAACAGAGATGGTACTCAATAAGGACTACAATTGTTTTTTGTTGTTCTTGTTGTTAATGTTATTGTTGTCATTAGTATTCTAATAGAATAGAAATCCTGGGATCTAAACAAGAAAAGAAAGTGAACTGACTAGAATGTAAGTAGAGTAGAAACAAGTACCTCCTGAGTTGCTTGCTGGTGTGCCAGGGGTATGCAAAGCCAGAGAATAATTATGGCCTCTTATTTCTAGAATATTTATTTTTTACTTAAAGATTTTGGAAGAGATCATTTTTCTATTAAGCCAGTTATACATACAATGGAATTTAACATAACATCTTGCATGACTTTTTAACCAAACCCAAGTCCTCAAAGGCTGTTTGGCTACCTGACCCTTTGAGAGGAAGCCTGGGTACTACATCCGCTTCCTTCTTCTGCTTTCTCTCCTCTTATTGCTTTGATGAAAATGTTTCAAATCCCAGATCATAAACAGTAGTAACATGTACCTTAAAATTGTTAAAGCACCTCCAATTTTTATATGCTATGAATGCTGCCCAAATGTAGAATCTTTGCCTTTTAGTAAAAATTCATATTTTAGACCAAAAATGTGTTGGAGTCAGAAAGAAAAATATTCCAGTATGACCTTGGGGAAATCAAGTCACCAAGAAGACGAGAGCAGAACTGAATTCTAGTTCTGCATCTGTAACTAACCGGCAAGTTTGTTGATGTCCATGAAGGCAGTTCTTTTCATTCATAATCCCCATATACCTAGAATAAATGTGTATAGTTGAATGATCCTGAGAAAGGTACCTAGTCTTTATGAGTCTCGGTTTCCTCAGCCATAAAATAAAGGAGTTAAATCAGTAGATCTCAGACTTCAATGTGACTAGGAATTAAATAGAATGCGTATTAAAAAAACAGATTCCTTGACTTCATGTCCATAAATTCAGATTTGGTAGAAACAAGGTGGGATCCAGAAATCCACATGGATTCGGGAAATTTGGGTTGGAAGGGGCAGAAATCCAACTCAAAAATGAAGGTTTTGTTTTTGGTGATGTTTCACTTGTTATTCCTCCACCCCTAGCCAAACATACATATATAAACTGGAAAATACAGTGAAAGGATGACTTTAGGCATAATGAGATCTAGCTGCTCAAATAATGTCACCAGCTATCTTTTGGTACTGCTTTCTTCTGTGCTAACTTCTGTTTTAACTTCATCCTTACTCGGTTTTTCCTATACCATAGCAAGTTCCTCCAGGCTTCTATTCTTCTAATATACAAACCCAAGAAAAAGAGCATCGCTCTTTCTCAAAGTTACCAGCAAAAGAGTTACACCTGATTGTGACTAAATCAAATTGTATCGTGTACCCATACCTATCCCCATCCTGTGGTCAAGGGCTGTGGTTCTTTAATTCACCAGCCTTGAGTCAAATGCCCAACTTGGATTTGGGAGTGCAGCCGCCCTACTCAATTAGTTTAGGGTGGGAGTGGGGGAGGTGTGGTTCTCCAAGATAAATTGGGGGTAATTTTTTCAGACATAGGGAAAATGGATGTTTATTAGCCAAAACTATAGATTTTCACACATTACTGTACATTTTTTAAGACATACTTAGATGTGAATGAGCCAACTGCTATGTTACAAAAGGATAGCTAGTGTGCAAGATATTGAGGCCTTCAGCCTTCAGGTGACCCAGTAAGGCCTGAAAAGGGCCTAGGATGGTCAACGTCCCTGAGCCAGTTGCTTCAGTCATTTACCCCAGAGTTTTGGGCAAATATGAAGCATTTTCTATGTGTGCCATGTAGATGATTTATATGCAGGTTATTGGTGATTTGTGCATTGGGAATCAATGGATTTTTAGAATCATTCACACTTTGAGGTCATCTCATGCATACAATAATATTATTACTCTGGGATCTTCATGAGATAGCTTGGAAGTTGGTTCATACAATTTAAAGGACAACAACAAAAGCTCCAATTAAGGTGCAAAGTGAGACAAACAAACAAGACCAGCAGTTGAATCCTGATTTGACTTGGTTATCAGTTTGGTTTTATTTAAAATTCTTGGACAAATGTAATGGATACAGTCCCAACCTGGATCTCAGCATGCCTGGCTCCTTGTAATGTTTAGAGTATAAATGGATGAACATTATACAGACAATGGAAAGAGGTAAGCTGGCAACATCATGGAACAGAAAACTGACTTGACTATTAGTTATCAGATATGTTTTAGGTGAATTACATGTGAGTTTATGAAAGAAGTGAATTCTGATGAATGAATTATTAACCTATTCCTTTGTTAAGTGAAGAACCTACTACTGTTTTCTTAAACTCATTAATAAAATTAATAAAATAAAATACGTCTACCTCTTTATTTTAGTAGTAAGTCATTAGTTTAATTTCAGATGGCCTCTCCACCCCCACCCCTCTCACCTCCTCCAGAGCAATGCAATGAACAAAAGAAAGTATTTTCAATAAATGGTGCTAGAATAACTAGATATCCTATAGAAACAAAAGAAAACACAACAACAAAAACTTGATCCTTGCCTCACACCATATACAAAATTCATTTGAAATGAATTATAGTTCTTAAATGTAGATGCAAAAACCATAAAACTTTTAGAAGAAAAGATAATGTAACTTGGGGATAGAAAAAGGTGTCTTAGAAAAGCTGTAAAAGCAATAACCATAAAACAAAAAATAATTGCATGTTAATATTAAAAACTCATCTAGAAGAAGGCAGAGTGAGGAATAAAGCCTGAAAATCTCGGATTAAACAATCATGAACCACCAGGAGCATTCCCTCTCTTGTGCAATTGTTCAGGATATTTTGACTTGTGAGAGATAGAAGCTGATTCTGTGGGCTTAAGCAAAAAGGGGAAAGCACACTGGCTTTATGGAATCCAAAGTCAGTGCAATGAGGCCTCAGGAATAGAGGTAGTATTTGAAGTGCTAGAGGGAACGCAATCAATCCTGTCTCTTCATGTCTCCTTTGTCTTTCTCCTTCAAAGCAGTCCAGCTCCCTCATCTCCTCAATTGCATTACAGATCATGGTTGCCAATTATTCTGAAGCCACAGCTGTTCTGGGCAAGCCACCAGAGAAATTCCCAGGGAAAAGTCTGTCTTTCTTTCTGTCTTTCACAATTCTCAGGGAAAAGTCTGATTGGCCCACTTGGATCCAGAAAGCTCTGTTAGTCAAATAAACTGTGACCAGAGACGGGACAATATTTAAAGAAACATAGCAGCTCCTTTGACTCATAGGAATGTAGAACGAAAAGAAATTGCATTCCAGTTTATATTAACTCTACATTTCTTCTTCATCAGACAAGAGCTGATGAAAATTTTGTACATGGTCACATGTTTTAATGGCTACAATTTTGATGTATTGATATACTACCTCTTTGATTATCTAATATCAACGTCTCTCACTCTTTACAGGTTGACTATATGTGTTAAGGACCATAAACAAAATCAGTCCATTTTTAAAATGTGCATATTTATTTGTAAATTATTAGCCAATATCTATTCAAATGCAGACATGCTTTGTTCTAGTCTGAATATACAATAAAATTAATTTAAATAACTTTAATCAGCTTCAAAAACTGCAAATTTCAAGACAATTAGGTTAACTTTAAGAACTCGTATTTATTGAGTTAACAGATGGTAAATTAAAAAACAATGAAGCTAATTTTTAAAATCATTCAGTGAATTAAAAAAACAGACATTTAACAAAACTGTTTTTAAGCTGTGTTTTCATCCCAGTGTGCATATTTTCAGATTCCAATTTGGGGAACTTCTGGGAAGACCCCCAATGAGTTGTAGTATATGAACACTCTTCCACCGAATTAATTTTTAAAAAGCTTTAGAACCACCTGAAAGAATTTTCTTCAGCAACAAAAAATATAGGAAACAAGCATATTCCAGATATTGAAAAGAATGAAGGGTCTGCTTCATTAATCCAGTTTGTTTTCTAACATGCTCCTGTGTGGCCTTATATGTTGCTGGCCCGAACATACCTTGGTTGTTTCCTATGCTAGTTAATCCTGGCCAGTATTTCATTTCTGCATTTTGATGGTCAAACATAAAAGACTTCCCTTTGATGGCTTCTCAGGCCTGTACAGCACCAGTGGTTTGAAATATGTGAGCATCACAAAAAATGCTCTCCTTTGTTTTTGTTTTGTTTGGTTTTTTTCCTTTGCCATCATTGTAAGTGTTAGAAGCTGACTTTGCAAGTTTATAGGAAAAGGAGAACTTTGTGGAAATACATTGAAGGAAACGGGGCTTTTTACCTTGGGTTCCCGTTTTGTTGGGTCTCCTTACAGTTTTTGGAGATGAAGCAATGAGCATATCCCAAAGATTAAGTGTACCATGAATTCTGGTTGCTTCCATATGAGACTTCAACCATTTCTCCTATTTCCATGGTTTTATAGATGGAATTGGAAATAACATCATTGATACATTAAAATACATCATTTGCATTGCACTGGCTATTATTAGTTTTAATGTAATGGCATATTTAGAACTAAAGTTATACACGCAGAAATGAAATTATTCCATAAAAAATATTTGAAATCAGTTTGTTTAAATGGCTGATTGGTTGCTTAATTGGTGTAATCTTTACCTTTGATAGTTGCAACCTCTAATATGATTTATTTTATGGTCCTAGAAACTCTTTGTCTAAGATCTGGTCTTACTTTACATTGTAAATCTTACATTACTTGATTGGTAATGTTGAGAATTGTATTTTCTGGCTTTGATAGACTAATTTATTAGCTGTTATTTGAGTTAAAGACACTTAGAGATATAAAAACACATTTATTATTGAAATTATTGTAGTAAAAATGATCTTATATAGTAGAAAATTTTTAACCCCTAGCCCATTTTCTTCCTGAAATAATTGTTTCTATAATAACCTTTTGATAATGCAATTATTCTTAAAAATGCAATTATAACAATATACCAGGATGGACTATATTGTTTTTAATTAAACAAGAACAGGTAAAAAACAAGAATAGATTGTGACTAAATAAAAAATTCAGTAGGTGAAAATTTTGTTTTGCAGAAATAGAAATCAGGGATATAGAAGAAAAAGTTTTTGAGAGCTACAAAAATGTTAAGTTAAATATTCAAAAGACTGGCTTTTGCTGTAAAAGATAATGTATTTTTAACTGTTAATTCTTTCCAGAGTATAGATCTAATGGAAGTCTAATTACAATCTTTCTTTTGTTTTTCTCATTTTAAGGTAATGGTGAGAGGAGCTGGATTTTATCATAAATCTGGAAAAAGAAATAGGCAAGAATAGCAAGCAAGAAAATCAGTTTTGAAAAGAGTAATGAGGAAAGACTAGTCTTTTCAAATATTAAAATATATTATAAAATTATAATAATTAAAACCATGTGGTACTGGCACCAAAATAGATCAATGAGACAAAATATGTGATCAAAATAAATTATATTTTATGTATGAATGAAATATTTGATAATGGCAGTACATAAATCAATGGAGAAGGAAAACGTTTTGCAATACATGGATTAACAGTTTGGAAAAATATCAGCTTATACACTCACCATACACATAATAAAACTCAAACCATAAGAAGTCTAAAGGGACTTTTTTTTTATAAGCTTAGAATACTGTAACTAACTACAAAGTAAAAGATAAAATAGATTTGATTATGTTAAAACAACAATAAAACAAGCAATAGTAGCCTAAGTACAATTATTTGGACATAACAACAGAAAAGGTTAATATGGTTATTACACAGAAGCTCAAAGAAACTCATAATAACACTGCAGCTGAGAACTAATAAATGACATAAGAATAGAATCACATTTAACCAATATATGATATGAGACAAAAATCACATTTCACAAGAGGTGAACTATAACACATTTGCAAACGTATAAAATCATTTAGCCTTACTAATGATCAAATGAATATACATTAAAACAAAAAATAAGTTATATTTAAGTTTAACCCATTATTTTTAAATTTGTTTCAATGACTTACACCCCCAGATGTTACAGATTATTTTCTTTTAGATAAAATCATCCTATGAGGGCAAGTAGAAAAGCTCATAAAATGTCTAGCAAATATTTTTTCAAAGGTATCAGAGAGCTTCAAGATGAAGAGGGCTTGAGAGGCCAAGAACCCAGGGAGCAGGGACTTCCTAATTGCCTGTCAGAAGCTAAAGTAAAACATTACTTGACAGGGGTATGATCATCCAGAGGCTCAAATTATCTCTACAGTTTTTTTTCTTATATACAATGTCTAGTATTCAATAAAATTACCAGACATACCAGCAGACAAGAGAACATGATCAAAAACAGACCTACAGAAGATCCAGATATAGGACTAACAGACTTTAGATGAGAAGATAATTTCGGCAGATTACTGGAAACTACCATAAAAACCAAATGGAAATTCCAGGACTGAGAAATAAACTGAGAGAAATGAAGAACTCAGTAGATGGGTTTAAGATGAGCTTAGAAAAAGGTGAAGAATAGGAAAAGGTGGTGAACTGGAAGACAAAGCAATAGAAAATTTAATGTTAATACCCGAAGTCAGCAAGAGGAATTGAAAAATGATTTCTACTTGTATAACTGGTGGCATATAAATCTATATAACACTTTATGGAAATACTTTGGTAACGTAAATCAGATATTAGGGGGAAAATTTTTTTTTTATATCTTTTGACCCAATAATCTTATGCCTGGGAATGTATCATAAGGAAACACCTTTTTTTTTTTTTTTATGAGTTGCTTTTATGTATGAAGATGTTCACTACAGACATGATACTAATAACTACATGCAGACAATGTTTTATTTGCTTTACTTCAATTAATGTAGTTAGTTCTCACAAAAACTCAATGAGGTGGAGGTGCTTAATATTAACAGCCTCATTTTACATATGAGAAAACTGATACATTGAGAGTCAAATAACTTACTCAAGATTATATACCTAGTGACTAGAAAAGCAAGGATTTGAACCAGGATGTTGGCTTCATAGCCTACACTTGAACCTGCTCTAAGCTGTTAGAAGCTACCTAAATAGCTAACAACTGGAGGCTTGCTAAGTAAGTACAATATACCTAAACTATTTACTGTTATGCTGTTATTAAAAATGAGCATCATGAACACTTTTAGCAACATGAGAAATACTTATGATATAATGTGCAGAGGAAAAAAATCAAAATTATACAGCTACAATGGATTGAAAAACATGCATGTAAATATGATTGAAAGCAAATACCTCCAAAGGTTATCAACATTATTTGAGATTAGAAACACTATAGTTTCTTTTCTCCCAGTTCTCATTTTCTCAAAATTTTAATTATGTATGTTTCTTGTGTTGAGAAACCATTATCTATATATAAAAAAAGCAGTAGTGTATTTTGGGTAAGAGAATGGGGCTCTGGAACCAGACTGCCTGTGTCACCTTTTTAGGTGTGTGACCTTGGACAAGTTGTTGAACTTTCGTTTCTAAGTTTCTAAGTTTATCCTGTAAAATGAGGATAATTATAGTACCTACCTCATAGGGGACTGTGAGGATTAAATATGCTTAAAGTGTAATTAAAGCAGTGTCTGTAACTTAGAAAATATGTAAGCATGATCTAGTAATGTTATTATTTTATAAACTTCATTGTTTTAGAGCCCCTTAGTGACCAGAGAAAATGACAATTCCCTCCAGCAGGTCCATAGATAGGCACACTCATTATTAGCAAGTTTTGTTTCTATATAGAAATCTTATTTTTTCCTTACTATGAATTCCCCAATGCAGTGACTGAAAATGCCCCCCTGAAGCCAATATTACATTAACTGAATTAGAAAAAAATATCTACTTCCCCAATTTTTACCCTTCTCTAGATGCATGACTTTTTACCAGCTCCCTGATCTGACAGGCTAGATAAAAATAGAAAGCTGTTTAAAAAAAGGACATTTGTTGTGATTTGAGTTTTCTGAATTGAACACCCCATGAGACCTGAAAATAAGCTTTGAAACTTTTTTCCACCTGGCAGATCTAAAGAGTTTGGAAGATTTGGGTAGAATTTCCTCATTACTTAAAACAGATTCATTGAATTGTAAAAAAATAAATTTTTGTTAAAAAATCTGTTAAGATGCCAAAGTATATTATTAGCTGTTAATGGCTAATGAAATGATAAGACCTTGTAATAACCTCTGCCAATTAAGTTGACAGGTGTTTACCAGAATGAATATGGTAGTACGTTTAAGAGGAAAGGATACAAATTGTTATTTCAAACACTTGTGAGAACAGTTATCTTTGATGTGTCTATTTGGTTTTTAGGATGTTGCAAGCCTCTGCTCTTGTTAAGATTTCAGCTGCAGAACCAATGCATGAACCCTCCCTATGTGAGTTAGCCATTTCCTTAATGCTATCTCTTATCTGCCTCTATCAAGGTTCTGTGACATTCATTGGCAATGCTGTTTGGTTAAACTCCCTAACAATTCTCAGCTCTATAATACGGTAAATGTCTAACAAGTTATTTTAATGTCTGAGTTTTCCATTTTTTTGCTAAAGTTATTACCCCTTTTGAGGTTATTCATGAAAACATCTGTGAGCTTATCTACTCCCATCCCCACTTTGTTACAGGATTTACCCCAACCTTTCACATTCTGTTTTCTAATAGGCATGTTCTAACACTATACCATTTGTTAAGACAAGACTTAGTGTCTAAATCACAGGCTAGCATTTCACTATTTGTGATGACTGGTCACAGAAGAGTAAAGAAAGAATATGGTAATAGTAAAATTCCTTTCTCCTTTTAGAAAACAATGGATCAAAGAATGCAACTAGGAAATAGTGAATCTATGACAAGTCAATAATAAGGTGAGAGACCGTGTTACTAAAAGATGATCTCAAGATTATTACTATACAATGAACTAATTTCTTATGTAGATAAATACTGGACAATTTCTTATTGTCATAGTATAATTGGAGTGATTTCATGTGTTCATTTTGCCACGTGAAGTTAAATGGAATTGGGTTTGGTCTCCTTTCTAACATGCCATTAATATCTGAACTTTGGCAAGTTTCTAAGCAATTCTGGGCTTCAGTATGTCTACTTGAAAATGGGAGCAATAGTATTTTTCTGCTAGGTTATGAAGGCAAACTGTCATAACATAAAACACTTGGTACCCAGCAATCAATTAATGTTAGTCCTTCCCAGCTCTATTTATAGAGATAGAAAGCAAAGAGATAACACCCAACTCTGCTTTTATCTTCAAATATATTCTTCATTGATTATCTTATGAATATAATCGTTGACTCAGAATAGGTGAAATTTTCATCTCCCCTTCCTTCATTCCTTTATTCATTTCTCAGTACATCTACTATAAGCTAAGAACTGAGTGGTATGCGAGACACAAAGGAGAGTGAAGCATTGATCCTATTCTTAAAGAGATTGGTGTCTAGAAAGGGAGGCTATATATTTTTTCGATGCCAGTAGAGAGGCAAAATAAGCTATTGTCTTAGCTTATGAGAAGGAGAAATGATTTTAACTAGGCTTATCAGGGAAGGCTCCATGAAGGAGGAAGTGTTGGGTTGGGTTTTAAAGAAGGGATACAATTTGGACAGCAAGGAAAGAGGGGATACAATGAGCCAAGACTGAAGTAATGTGATTGGGTGGAAAAAACATTGACCTGGAACAGGAAAGACCTGGGTTGGCATAATCTTGGATGAATCACTTCTCCTCCCTGGCCTTCAATTTCTTTACCTATGAAATGTGTAAAGTAATCTCTGCCCTGTGGGTCTTTCAGGGCTCTGGAGTAAATCAAATAGGAACTTGAACATGCAAGCTCTTTCTTTGAAACCCACGAAGCCAACTTGTAAATGAAAAGGGTAAATTTTTTCTCACCTCCGTTATATTATAAACTTCATTAGGGCACTTGACAAAGCCAGTTATGTTGGTCTTTAAAAAATATTTGACAATGTATATTTAAAAAGTACATTGTAAACCATAAATATTTATAATTTTTGTCAATTATACCTCAATAAAGCTGGAATCAAAGTTTGATGAAATAATGAGCCATTGATCGAATGATTAGATCCATGAGTATTATAAATTGAATATCTGTGTCCCCCTAAATTTCATGTATTGAAGTCCCAATCCCCAATATGGCAGTATTAGGAGGTGGGGCCTTTGGGAGGTAATTTGGTTTAGATGAACTCATGAAGGTGAAACCCCATGAGGGAATTAGTGCCCTCACAGGGTGAGGAAGAGACACAGCACTTCCTTTCTCCACCCTGTGAGAATACAATAAGACGGCCATCCAAAAGCCAAGAAGAGGGCTCTCACCAAAAACCAAATCTACTGGCACCTAGAGACTTCCCAGCCTCTAGAACTGTGAGAAATAACTGTCTATTGTTTAAGCCACCCAGTCTGTGCTGTTTTGGTAGAGCAGCCTGAGCAGACTAAGACAATGAGTGAGTGAATAAATAAATGAAACAAAAGCACAGAGTAGGAAAACATACATAAAGCAAAGGAATAACTGGTTGTCTTTGAAAACACGTACTAAAGCTGGTTTTAGGAATATAACCTGTGGCTAGATGTAGCGGGCCAGTTGTTCTCAAAGTGGCCTGTGGACCTGCAGCATCAGTATTACCTGGGAACTTGTTAGTAATGCAAGTTTTGGGGGCCTTGCCCACCTACTGAATCTGAAACTCAGGGGTGGGGTCAGCAATCTGTTTTACCAATCCCTCTAGGTCATTCTGATGTGTAGTGAAGTCTTGAGAGCCATAACTCTGTACTAACATGGGGAATTTGGAAATTATCCTGCTGTAAATTTAGTGTTAATGAAGGTTTGAGCTGTGGATGGACATAATCAGAGGTATATTTCTTAGGATGATGAGGCATGAAATTGTGCCTGAAAGAATTTGTGGCTGCAACAGAGGGAAGAATGATTGAAAATACCAGAAAACACATTGTATTTGCCAAGCCCTAGAATTGAAGATTTGGGTTTTTCCTAATTCCAGATAATATTCACATTGCCACCTAAGAGGCAATGCAGAGCAGGCATTGCTGCCAGGCGCTGGGGAGACCTGCTTAGATTGCAGAGACCAGTGATTTGACAGTTCATTCACATTTGTGTGAAAGTACATGCGTGCACCGTCAAATATGGGCCCATCCAGACTCAGAGGCCTCTTAGTCCTGACCAACTGGGGGGAAACATTAAATGGAACCTTCCAAAGCAAGTTAAATTACAGCTTTTCCTAAAACTGGGCCAACTGACTACACTTGTTGCAAATTCAGCTGTCTCTAGGGCTGATGAAAACAGGTCTGCCAAAGGGGAGGGCATCGTGTGAAGGAGAAATAAAGACCCTCAATGGAAAACATTTATGTTACGAGAAGGGAGAGTCAAGAAGCAAAGAAACAGGGCCAGTAGGGGGAAACAGGATAAGGGCTGTTCAGGGTGGTTTGAGACTTCTGGGGTGACCGATCACTGGGTTCGCCCAGGACTGCTGGATTTCCCCCAACACAGGATATTCAGGATATTCCCTGTCAAACCAAGACCATTGGTCTCCCTAAGGCTATACTCCCTGACTTAGCGAAAGCAGAAAAATCACTGCTCTAAACCTTGTTTCTCAAAATATTGTCTGCAGACTGGCGACATGAGCACCACCTGGGAATGTGTTAGAAATGGAACTCCTCAAGCTACCCTAGACCTGCAGTATCAGACCTGCAGGAGAACAAGAGCCCCAGCTGATTTGTCTGCACATCAGGTGGAGAAAGACTCCCTTAGGAGATCCTGTGAGCCCAGGTAGCATCCCTCAGTGAGAAAACATAACATTGATGGAGAGCAGAGAGAATTTCCAGCTGTGATACACCTATGTCCAGGTCGGCCAGATGCTAAGCCAAACCATATCAACCTTGTCTGGAGAGGAAAGAAGCACTGGGAAGATTGTGTATAAGGACAAATGACACAAAGTAGCCAAGAGGTGCCCCCCTGAACCATTAATTGTAGTAGTTGTAGGGAATGTGAGGACAACCAGAAATCCAGCAGTTGTGTGTGGTGAAAGTAAAGCTAGAGAAATACTCTTCTGATCCTAATACTGTGACGCTGCTTTGGTAAAAAACAGGCTGATGTGGGCTAGGAAATGAGATACGCTTGGAAATGTGGAGCCACAGCGCCATGGCTAAGCTTGTAGAGAACAATAGAAAATGATGTAAAGCCCACTAAAAGTATTTCTCTTTAGCGCCTTGGCCTCACTCACTTGCATATCACTGAGATATGCAAAAAAAGTTTTGTTTCCCTCCTTTTTCTCTACCTGATCTACCTTCATAGGCTCCAGCTCTGCGTTCTAGCAGAGATAATTTGCTCTTAATTAACAGTATTTCATTTTCTTTCCACTTGAATGTAATTTTTTCACTTAAAACATTCTAACCAGTGGTTTAAAAAACATTCTAACCAGTGGTTCTTAAACTCAAATACGCAGCAGAATCACCTAGGAAGCAAGTTGAAACACAGAGTGCTGGGCCTACCCCCCAGGATTTCTGATTCAGCACAGGTGGGAATTTAAGAGTTTCCATTTCTAAGGAGTTTCCAAGGAGTGCGGATATCTAGGTCCAAGGAACACACTTGAACAACCTCGAATTCAAACTATTCAGCATTTTATTCTCATCCAAATGTGATGGTTTCAAAAGTCTCTTAGATTAATGTTTCTCAAATTGATTGATTTTTCCAGTCAAACATGGATCAAATACATGGCCTTCCTGCATATGACCAGTGTGTAACTTGTGCCCAAGTAGCTCACCATGCCAGTTCAGCACACCTAACCTGGTCTATATCCTGTTCAACAAGACGAGTCCACTGATCACATGCTACGATGTCTTGGCAATGTCAATTTATCTCACCTCAGAGCAGTAATAGTTTGTGGACTCTCAGTGGCTTGTGGACCATATTTTCAGTAACATTATTTTAGATGACTTGATTTTTCTGCAAGTCTCTACCTCGCTTTTCCTTGTCTTTCCCAAGATAGCTTCAGGGTATATGGGATGAGAGGGTCTTATTTTATCCTTGTTGCACCCTTGGATCATGCACTGTCTTTTGGACACTCAATGATCCCCCCTTTAGGGGGGCTGGGTTCACTTTCTTCCTGGAATTAGGGCCACTGAAACGTGACTAGGTCCCATCTGATCCTTTGGGATATCTGCTGGCCCTTGCTACAGCTTCCATAGTCCTGAATACTTCCTCTAATAGCAAAAAATTCCATTCCCCCATGGTCTCATACCGTGCTGCTCGTAGTCCTCAGCTAGCCCCCCATCAGTCCCACTAGGAAAATGAGAAACTGAAACACCTGCTTCCCGTACGTAGTTATGATGAGACAGGAATGCTTTCTAAGTCTGATGTATCTACCCATCTTCTGCTGTTGCCTCTGTACCACTGCTGAACCAAAGGATCAGAATCCCCTAGAAGCAGCGGAGTGCTAGAGGGAGCTCACAACCTAGCTAACTGTTAATTTTTCGGAAATTTTGCATACCAGTTGTTAAACATAGTTATTATTAAAAGTAAAATAATTTAAATATACATTTAAATGAATTATGTTAAAAGCAAAGATCATTAGTACTCAAAATCACTTCCTATTTATTTGATTACCTGTTACTATTATCTATATTATTATATGTCTGTGGAGAAAATACTAGGAATGGTACACCTCTGCACAGCTCTTCCCAACTCTGTTCAGTGATGTCATGTTGATAGCTTCAGGTCAGCCATGGTAGGAATATGTACACCATGGAAATGAGCAAACGTTGTAAATAAGGGCTCCATCCTCCTTTACCTCCACCTCATCAAGGCCAGTTGTTAAACATTTGTCAGCACACCACTTAGAGCCTAAATCTGGGAAAGTGAGCCACTAACCCAATGGCCTCCAGTCACCCTCTACTTATCTAGATGTTACAAAGCTCCCCTTTCCCTGAACATTAGCCCTCCAAAGGTTTGTGTGGAAGAATTTGGAAACTAGAGCTGAATATCATCTTGCCCTGCTTCTGTCTCCCTTCTTTCTCTACTATCTTTTGGGATCACAAGGAGCAATCCTCTGCTTTTTTTTTTTTTTTTTTTTTTTGAGGGCAGTGTCACTGGCCCTCATATGTGGGACCGAACCGGGGCCGCTGGCTTCCAAGGCCAGCGCTTAACCACTGCGCCACTCGGCCAGCCCTAATCCTCTGCTTTTTAATTTCCTCCACAGCTTATCCTTGTACAGTAAGGATAAATGCTTATGACCTAACATCACCCACTGATATTCTTCCCCAAACCTATAAATTTAGTCTAACCATGAGAAAACATTAGATAAACTCAAATTGAGGAACATTCTACAAAATATCTTTCCAATCCTCTTCAAAAGTATCAAGATCATGAAAGACAACAAAAGACCAAGAAATATTACAGCTTGGAGAAAACTATGGCACTAGATTCAATGAGGTATCATGGATTGGACCCTGGAAAAGAAAAAATAGTAGAAGAGCTAGGGAAGCCCATATTAAGTCTGAGTAGTGTACCAGTGTTAATTTCTTAATTTCTATGATTGTATCATGGTTATGTAAAATGTTAACATTCTGAGAAGCTAGGTGAGGCTATATAAAAACTCCCTGAATTATATTTGCAGCTCTTCTCTAAATATACAATTATTTCAAAATAAAACTAATGAAGGAAAAAAATTCATGGCCTACATAATAAGTGAAATAAATATATATATATATATTTTTTTTCTATGCTATGGGGGAAAAAAACTTATGATCTGTATCCATCTGCTTCATGATATGATAAAAGGGGGAAAGATTGGGATGGTAGAAAATCTTTGTCTCCTAACAAAGCCTGGCTTTCAAGTCTTTTCTCTTTTGCAGAATAAAAACTTTTATTTTGAGTGTTGTAGGCTGAACATTAATTCTTTTCCTTTTTCTTTACAATCTTGCTCTAACAAAACGAATTCCCCTACCCTGGAAGCGAATGTCTTTAGACAATGAAGGAGGTCATATACATATAAAGTAGATTAATATAAATTTAAAATATTACCTTTATTTCATGTCTATCTGAAAATGAGCACTGTTCACATACTTATGTCTCTTTCTAAATGGAAGACTAGCCAGGGAGTAGAATCCATGAATAAAGACGGGTAAATGTGCTCTGGGGTAACGCTTCTTAAACTTTAATTTGTCTTTGCATCTCTTGGGGATCTTGTTAAAATGCAGATTCTGATTCATAGGTCTCGGGTAGGGACCCATATTCTGATTTCCAACAAGTTCCCAGGCGCCTTGCTGCTGGTCTCTGAGTCATAAGAGTAGGCAGCCCTTTCTGAGGTAGCTCCTCTTTTTGGCGCAGTAAACATAAGAAAAGTGTTTAGTGGCCAGAGACTTAAAAATACATAGGACATGCACAGTACCTCTGTAAGAAAGGATATATAATAAACAAGTTAAACAAGACAAAATGCATTAATCAAAATATGACATTATTGCACACACTGAGATGGAGTGAAAGAGGGCCTGTCCAGGCATTCACTGCACGTAAGTGAAGCTGTTTTTGTAATTTAACTTGAAGCCCCAAATAAGAGTCACTCTATCTAGTTCTACTCTTCCACTCGAAAGGAAAAATTCAACATTTTCTATTAATGAGGGACTGAAGTTCTAAGAATTCCTGGGCTATATAATCCTGATTTACATGATTCTCTTTCCTCCTCCAAAAATTTTTAATGATTATGGTTTCTGGAAAATAATATATCATTTTTTCAATGCTTACTCTTAACCTATAAAAAAGCTCTTCCAAAATTTTAAGCTAGAAAACCAGGTAGTTTGCTTGTATCATAAAGACAACTCATGCTAGTCGAAAAACATACATTTTTAGAATTTGGAACATTACAATGAGAATAAAGTGTGCTGCATATACTTGCATATGTGTATGTTTTTACCCCCACATTATTAGGAGCTTTCAAGGTATGACGTGCATTTACAGGGTCACTCTCTCAGCAGTTAAACTGTGAGGCATTTTTCTAGAAGACTTGCTCAGAAGTCCTGTAGGCACTCTAGCAATCTTACACGTGATTTTTGGGTTGTCGGAAAAGCCATGATACATGTTTTCTGTGTTTTTCATTGCAAAAATGCGTCATGACTTTTCCAACAACCCAATATAAATATTGTGATGTATTTAACTGAAGTAGACCTGATTTTGGTAATCAGTTCTTTTACCCACTATTTCTTTGTTTAAGAAGCAATGTTGCTTGTCTTACTGATATATATTATCTGATTTGCAAAAAATAAAAATAATATTGCAAATAGCAAAATGAGATCCTATGTGATTCCTGCATCCTGGTGGGCACAGTCCTATTTAGTAATAGCTTTTCTTGTGCTATCGCCACTGCCAAACAGACTGCTTGTGTGATCCTTGGCTTTCTTAATATCTCTTTGGGGATCAATAGAGATGCCAACTTCATCTCCTTTATACTTTAAGAATACAATATTAGTTTAAGAATACGTTAAGAGTAAGCTTAAAGGACTATTCAATTTAAAGCAACTTTGTAGAGATTTAGTCACCCTGATGGATGTTAGGTGAGTGGGAAAAAATGTAGGTTGATGTTATCCTTTGCCTTTTAGATCTTTGAAGGGGAAAAGGGACTGTTTTTTAAAACTGTCCAATTGTTTGAAAGTAATCTTAGCCTACATTGCTTTTTCTGATTTTTATCTACAGAAATGGGAAAGTGTATGTTTCAGCTACTTCTTTAATGAACTCATGTTCATTTTTGTCTTGAAATGAATATTTAGAAATTATTGAATCGCCATTTTAGTGTTTCACATGAAATAAATCTGATATGCGTATTAACAACAAAGACATGTCTTAAACTGGAAGGAACAACTCATGAAACCAAATTTGAAGTTCAAGCAGAGCTGTTAATATATTTGTATTTCCCTTTTTCTTGGTCCTGTTGGCCTGTTTTTAATTTTAATTATGTTATTTTATTTGTTATTTTTGTCATTTAAAATATACTGATAAATTCTTTGAGCAGAGGTGAGTGCATAAATAAGTACATTTAAATAACTAATGATCAGCATTCTACTGGGAAATTTCTTATTTTACATGTAACAACAATCTTTCAATTGTGCACACATAGATTTTGGCTGAGCCTGATTTTGTTTTGTTTTTAATAGGAAAAACTGGTGAATCTGAAATAATAGTGGAAAATATTATCTTGCATGCAAATATACTAATAATACCAAAGAAAGCAAGAGAGCGTACTTAAAAAAATAATTGTTCTTGACAAGAGATTTTAAAATAGGAGCCTAATTAATAAGTTTCATTGTTGTTTTTCTTAGCTGCAGCTATGTTCCCTTGGACTTTTTTTTACTGTAAATGACCTTGTGCTTTCTTTGCAACTCACGCTAAATAATGTGTGTTGTTTTGCATTTTTTTTATATCAGGAAGCAAAATATTAAAAAATTGATCAAAAAAAAAAAGAAGAAAATGTAGCTTTGTTTCATCATGTCTAAAGGTGAGCATGGTTCCTTTAAAAATATAAAATGATTGTTTGAAAGTTGCTCTTACTATACCACTCACTGAGATAGTAAACTGGCACAACAGTTGGGCAACGGCTTTTAAAAAATAGGAACAAAAACCTTAAACTGTTATAACAATTCATACAGAGATATTCACTTTTAGAAATTTGTGTTAAGGAAATTTATGTTCACAACTAAGCATAAGGATGTTCATTGTGGCATGGCATTCATTGGGGGAAAATTAGAAACACCCTAATGTCCAAACATTGTCACCAGTCTATAGCATTCCATTTACTGTCACAGAGATAATGTAGAAAATATTTAATGACACGAGAAATATGAAACAGTAAGTGAAAAAAGTAAGTTAGAAAATAATTTATTTAAAATGATCACATACATAGCTCCCATTATATATTTATATATATACATATGGTATGTTATACAATAAAGTGTTAACAAGTCGATTATATCTCAATAAAGCTGGAAAAATATGTTACCAGTATCTGTTTCTGGGTGTTGGGATTATGGGACTATTCACTTTTTGTGTATCTGTATTTTCTGGATTTTTTTTCAACAAGTATGTATTGTTTTTAATAAGAAAGAAACAATGATATTTATCTTTTAAAATATCAATGAATTTTATTGACACTCTCCCATTTGTACTTTGAAAATCTGATAGCTTTATATGTTAACAATTTTAGATAGTTGATTTTTAAAATAGAAATAGATCAGATAGGTGTTCTAAAATAAAGCTGGAAAGGCTCATGTAAAATATTATAGTGATTTACTTTATTTAATAAATAAGCCATAAATATCTTTATGAATTATTTCCTGGTGAGAAATAAGAAAATTGCCCTGGCTCAGGGTTACATTTTCTTGGAATACAATCAAAGCCATAAGCAATTTGCATAGCTATCCTAACTTTGTATCTTAAGGAGTAGTTTTTAACATTCCTGCATAGATAAGATAGCTCCTGGAATCTTCTCAGTGCTCAACTATTTCTTTGATGACTCACTATAGTGGTTGATTTGTTGATATGAGTTAAACTGACATGCATTTATTAAATGTCTATTAGGCATTTAGATATTACTAACCTACTGAGCATACCAAAGCATGAGGTATGGCCTCTGACCTAAAGGAGCTACAGTATTGTTGGGAAATAAATATGAAACCAATAGAAAAAATTTTAAAGAATATAATTCAAACATTAAATTAACTGAAGGGATAAGAACCATGCATGGTATTTATATAAAGCAAATGATAAGTGAAAGCTGAGTGGGAAAAGATTCAAGGAAAAGGTGCCACTTGCCCTAATTTAAGATGAGTGGGATTTGGGTTTGAGAGAGGAGGGGCACCATATTTCAGTTAGAGGGATGAAAGTCTAAAATCCACAGGGCTGAAGGTGTTGGTTGTGCTGTGTTTACTGCGATTTGGTTAGAGTCAGGGATTTGGGTAGCCCAGGGCAATAAGGACATCTGGCTGGAAGATTCCTGCCTTTTTGAAGAGGCAACATCTAGGAAAGATGGTGGAGAACAGAATGCTCTCTGGAGGACCCTGAAGTTAAAACTGAGGAGTGTCTTCTCTTGGCTTCTCTGACAACATGCTCTATAGTCTCCTCCCAGTTTTCTGACAGTTCCTCTCTGTCTCCTTTGTTGGCTCCCGACCCCTTTCTCTGCTCAACCTCTGAAGCTTCTCCAAAGTCTTTCCAGCTTCTTTTCTGACTTGGTTCTTTTTCCCTGATGTGAGTAGAGGGTTCTAAACTATCCACTCCTCTGGTTTAAAACATAGAGATAGGTCCTTGGAGAAGTGATGGATTCCAGGGCCTGGCAGAAATAATATATAGGATGAGCCTGGAGGTCTTGAAGTACCAAGAAGGAAGGAAGTACTAAGGATGAGTCAGGTTGAAAGGACAAAAGAGCCAACCTGAAGAGCTCTCAAAGGCCAAAACTGGAATGATTTCAGCAACAAAATAAAATATTAGATTGTGAAACAATAAAATAAATACTCAGAAGGCCATGCTGATATAAATAAATGATTAAGTAAATAAATAAATGATGAAAAAAAGGAAAATTCTCCTCCCAGAAGCATTCCAATAATAAATGTAAAAGGAAATAAGGAAATAACATATCATTGTTAGAGCATTAGTAAAATTTGCTGTGGGCAGTATCCACCTATGAATGTTAAAATCAGTGGGCAAAATTTAAGAATATAATGAATGTTTTCATGGCCTGTAAATATTGTTTCCAAAATGTTTATTATTTACAAAAGGAACAAGAGTAACAGTAATTAAAAACATGGTAGATAACACCTTAACCAAGTGACCAAGGTTAACATACATCACCAGTAATAAAATACGTGTCCCTGATATCATGCACTGAGAAGGGGACTTCACCTCTGTGATATTGTTCCCATTAATGCATAACCTCAATCTGATCATGAGACGACCCCAAATAAATGCAAATTGAAGGACATTTTACAAAGTATCTGACCAGTGCTCATCCAGAGTGTCAACATCATAAAAGACAGTGATAAACTGGGGAACTGTCATGGATTGAAGGAGATACAATTAAATACCATGTGGAATCCTGGACTGGACCTTGGAATGGAAGAAGGACATTAGAAGAAAACTGATGAAATCAGTTTGTAACTGAGCGACACACTCAACTCATCTCTCTTGGATTATGCATTACTAACTGAAAATATCTTCTTTCTTTCCTTCATTGTCCAAATTATTTTATGAGTTCTAGGTTCAGTGTAAGTTTTAGCTTTTCTATAAAGGGATCTCAATGATTCTCTGTCTGCCTTAAACTTCTATGTCACCGAATCTGAACTACCCAACTAAATACTTAATTTTGCTCTACACCAAGGCTTGGGAAACTATGACAGCTAAACACATCCTGCCCACTGCCTGTTTTTGTAAGCTGAGAATGGTTGGGAAAAAAAAAATCAAAAGATGAATATTTCATGGCATGGAAAATTTATGCAATTCAAATGTTAATGTCCCCTTCAATGTCCTAATAAATTTGTATTGGAACACAGCCATGGCCATTTATTTATATATTATCTGTAGCTGCTTTCATGCTACGAAGACAGACTTGCAACAAAGAATATACAGCCCACAATGAATGAACTGAAATGTTAACTTTCTGACCCTTTAAAACAGATGAAGTTTGCCAATCTCTGTTCTACACTACTTCCTAATTCTGCTGTCATACATATGAATCTTGCTTCTCAAAATTTGCTTGAAAACTACTTGAAGTCAGGAACATTGTGACATACTTCTTTTGTCTTCCCACCACCTGATTTTATCTAGGACAGTTATGGATTTTCCTTAGCAAATTTTGGCATGTCAAGTACAGAATTTTAAGAAATGAATCTGACTTAATAGTGCAGAATAGATTAGAAAGAAAGAGGAATGATAATAGCTTATATTTAGGCTTGAAGGCAGACGTTATCCTGTTTGGGGGCTGTAATATTATGTAAGCTGGTTAAGTACAGTGTTATGGGGCAGGGTGGTAGAGACAGGGACCTGGAATATAAGAGCCTGCCAGGTAGGTTGCACAGGCCAGGAGGGAGAATGTGGGAGGAGATTCAGTCTGGCAGACAGAACATGGTTTCTAGAACATTTAGCCTCATGCAACCCAGAAAGCATTGAGCAAGAGGGACCAAGGAGCACTGAGGAATAAAGGGGGAGGAGACAGAGTCACAAGACATCTAGAGGCCTATGGAGCAAGCAGGTAGGACACAGTTACCAGGGAGACTGGCTGGCTGGACTGCATTCTACCTGAGATTAGGAAATAGAGACATTAGCCAGCCGGGGCTCCAGGCAAGAGACCAGAGAATCAAACATTCAAACTATGAAACAAGCTTGAATGGGTCTCGTGGGTACAAAGGTCTCAGGATCAAGCTTTTAGCTGAACTAGGTGTAAAGATATTTAAATGCCAAGTTCTAGAGTATTAGGTTGAATCTTAAGTTTTTTTCTACCTAAAATCCGATTTGGTTTTGGAGACTAGGATGGGACTAGCCACATAATAAATACAAAGCTCCGCAAATATAGCCGCATCCACCTTCATGCCTGAACTACTGCACACAAACTATACGGGGAATTGTTGCAAATATGGCAAACTAGGTTAGCGAAGGCAGGGCCTTTGACAATGGAAAAAGTTGACTGTGAGAGACATTTGAAACAAATAATTGATTTGTCACATTCTTCCAAGAGATCAAAAAGAGAGTTGATTAAAATGACAATATATGACAAAATGGAGGTTATATAGTGCAAGCAGGCTCTGCCCACATCCCTTTGGCATTCACCTAAGTACAGAAGGCTTCTTACTGTGAACAGCTGCACCTCTCTGCAAGAAGCTTTGTTCTAGTGATAAGCAAGCTCAGTCCTGAGCACAGCTGTCAACGGCCCTAGAAACAGCTATTAACCAATGGTGGCCCATGAGATGGGTAAAGGCTCTGGCTTTTTTGCCTCTCAGGTAGAATATCTCTGAGGCGTGTTCAACATCTGTGCTGTCTAATACATTAGCCACTAGCTACATGTGGCTACTGAGCATATAGAATGTGGCTAGTGTGACTGAGGAACTACATTTTCCATTTGATTTGATTTTAATTAACTTACATTAAAAATATACTCTTCAGTGATTGGAAAACCTTTAAGTGTATTTGGAAAAACTTGGGTATGTGAATCTACTTTTCCAACTGTCAATTTTACAAAATCTAAATACACATCAAGATGACAGTTCAGTCTCCAAATCGAGTTGTTCTATAAGTAAAAAACACCACCCGATTTTGAAGAGTTTGTCAAAAAAAATTTACATATCTAATGAATAATTTTAACATGTTGAACTGTAAGAGTTTGGATTCAATGGATTGAATAAATTATTAAAATTTACATCATCTGTTTCTTTTTACCTTTTTTAATGTGGCTACTGGAAAATTTGAAATTACTGATTTGGCTTGCACAGTATTTGTATTGGATAGTGCTAGTCTACACAGTTTGGGTTCCACAGATGGATTGAACTCCTATTGCCCTCAGTGGTAACTGGCTTGATAACACACACTTCATTGCTTCCTTTCCTGTTTTGTTTTCCTGCTTCTCTACTGAGTTTCCTGGGATCACCTCCCAAGATGCACTAGAATGTTTGTCTTATGGTCTAATTCTGGAGACCCCAAATCAAGACAAGTAGCATTACGAACTGGAAAGAAGTGTAGAGATGAACTGTTCCAGCCTCTTACATCTCTAGATTAAAAAAATATGAGGTCTAGAGAGGATACCTGACTTAGCCAAGGTCTCTAAACTCTTTAGCTCTGAACAGATGATTTCATATCTCGTGATTACAAATTGACTTATTGTGTCACCAAATTACATTGCCTTGGTGAGATTACTGGCAATTTTTAAGAAAATGGTTTCAAAGAACAATGGAGTATTTAGAACTCATGGGATAAAATTACCACTTATTTTCCACACGCCCTTTAACCCTGTTCAAGTGGTAGGCTTGCCTTGCTCCTGGTTGAAGTCCTGGAGAGGCTCATTGATTCTTCTGTCACTCTCAGCCACAACCCTCTCTCAGAAATTAGAGTATCCGGTTCTGACATGGATCCACTTAATTTAAAGTTAACTCTTCCATCTTTCCCCACTCCTTTTCATCTAGCTTGCTAATTGCAATTTAGGACCTGCCAGGACTTGGAGAAGAGAGGCAGAAGAAGAAAGAGAGAAGCAGAAAACCTACTCAACTGCTACGATTTTCAGATGCTCATACCCTCTTTTTGCCTGGCAGACATTTACAACTGACACTTTCTCTGACAGACGTTTTGGGAGGTTCTTAAGAGTTTCCTCTGCTGAGCCTCTCTTGACTGAAACTCGCTTGATGTGGTCATGTCTCCTTGAGTGGCACTCCTCCCCACCCCACCCCCCGCTGCAGCCCCTGGCTCTGTCAGTCCGATTCACACTGACTATCTGGGGTCCTCTTGGGAAGAATTTGTCTCCAGTCTGACTCACCTTCTCTGGGATGTATGCACCTTTTACCTGTTGTCAGAAGGAAATGCAATTACCTCCCGGAAGAGCAATGTCTCCTCACTCTGTGCTGCCCAATCTCCTTTAGCTTTCTCATATAGGAGCTAAGCTAAGGCCTTCTGTGTCTCCCAGCTGCAAGGCACACGTCGAGTAGCAGCCTGAGGAGTCTACCTGAAGCCTCTCTCATTGCGTTTGGGGCAGAGTGGAGTGGTGGTGTCGCCCTCGGTCCTTTGTGGGCTGGACTCAAGAGCAGTTCTCTTTAAAGGTATCCCCCTAGAAAAGTCCTCTTCATCTCCCAAACCTGACCCCTTTATAACCTTGAGGTGAATGGTAGGTTCCAGGAAATTTCTAACCAGGCTTTAGCACTCTTTTGCAAGTTTTCGTATGGTCTAGTTCGTATGGGAACTCTAATGTGGTAACTCAGCTGAAGCTACCAATTTAATATTTGGATAGAGATGATATATTACAAAAACTTATTCTGGGAATAAATGAAATAGATATGGTTAATGTGGACATTTGGCAATGAAAGAAATAGGTCAGTGGCTAGGGAAGCAGTAGATAAATCAAAAGGTTAGTTATAGGGTTTATAATTATTTTGCAAATAAGATATGCAGGCCTTCTCATATTTGAAAAGATCCTGAGTAAAACTACATAGAAATATAGAACTTCACAATGGTACCTTTTTTCTTTTTTTGACTTCAACTGTATGTTTTTTAATGAAACAAATAAGTATTGGATGTCTTGAGAGCTATGTGATTTCCTTTGATAACTGTTAAGACACCAGAGGTTTCAATTGTTTTTGATCTTCTTTGATCTCCAACTACTCTTTTTTTTCAGCATTGTAGCATTTTTGCAATTTTTATATGAGAACAAACAACAAAAGTTACTGTCATTATAATTAATTTGAAGAATATGGCTGTGTCTACACAATAAAATCATTTGCAACCATCTTCATCTTTTTGTCAGTAGATTATTATTTTATTTGTTTGTATACAGCAACTGCAGCAACAGCAAGCAAATGTCAGCTTTCCTTTCCAAAAGATATCATTTTTAAATTTTAGACCACTTCACAGTCTTGAAGTTTACTGTTGAAGCATTTCAAACAGTATTCCCGTTGGAAAAACTTCTCACTGGAATAACAAAACATTTAGTAACCAAACTCCAACCATACCAAACTCTGAATTTCTTGTTTGAAAATAAAACCACAAAATGCCTAAGGTGGCAATAAACAACAGATCCTTCACGGTTGTTTAGAAAACAAAACAAAGACTTTGTTTAGGTGATAATTCACCAAGAATTTCCACTAATCATTGTGTCCTGTGATTTCAGTGGGAGCATCCTCAATTTTGATGCTGCCTCGCATCAACACAGCATAAGCCTTGACTGTTTTCTGCAATTTTAGCTTCCCGTCAGTCTCCACCTTGTTTTAAAATGAACAAAGAGGGAAAGAAAAGAGAAAGATGTCATGTTAATAGGCTTCCTTTTGTGATCTCTCAGGGAGAGGTTTTTTAAAATAAGGGGCTTGAACTTGACCTTCTTCAATGGCACAAAGGTCCAGTGCACAGTTTTTAAAGTTGTATTTAAATTTTAATTTTACTCATTGGAGGTGGTTAGAATCAGATTTTCAAAACTTAGTCCTCAGTCTTTTCATGGAACTGATTGGTAAAGAAGGGAAGCTGGAAAGAACAGTCTGTAAGAGGTACATAAATTATTGTCTTGATTTCTGTTTGCCACAGAATCAAACTGCTTTTGGGTCATTATCACTATGTTATTTGAGTTTAAAAATACAATTTAACATAGTTAGAATGGAAAAATCTTTAATTTCATGATAAATCTAGTTTTAGGGACCTGATATTAAAAACTGGATTTTAAAAAAATCAATCTCAGTGTTGGCAAAATGGCATGGAAAGAAGCATTGTCAAATGCTGCTGGTGAGAGTGTAAATTTAAAAGATCTTTCTGGAAAGCAGTTTGGCCATTTCTATTGAATGCCTCATAATTTTGCATAAAGTCTTTAAACCAGCATTTTTACTTTGGGGGATTCATGCTAAGAAAATAGTCATAGGTGTTTGCAAAATTATAGCTACAAGATTTTTATGGAAGTGTTGTTGGTAGAAACAAGAAGTGAATAAAACATAAATATTTAACAACAAGGCTTTTTTTAGCCACTAAAAATGATACTAGAGAAATACTTAATGCCATGGAAAAGGTGGAAAAAGCTGATTAAAAACAGTGTGTACAATATGATTTCCTTCTGTAAAAAAAGGATATTTCCATAAAAAATATTGGATGAAAACAAATAGAAATGTTAATAGCAGTATCTCTACATGATGGAATTATGCACACCATTTTTTCCAAATGGAAATAGCTTTATTTTAAAAATTAAAATGTATACTATGTGTAGAAAACTCAAACCATAGGAAAATAAAATTAAGGAAAAATAAATGATTGTAAGCCTTACTCCTTGCAGTTGCATCATCTGGTAGAACACACACACACACACACACACACACACAGACACACACAACTTATATGTCTTAGTTTTACTCAATATATTCAACAGTATATCTTGGGGAGTTTTACATTTTAATGCATGTAAATCTACTTCATTCTTTCAAATTGATGCATAGTAGCAGTCCATGGTAAAATACCTAATAATTTTTCTTATCAATTGCTCTCAACCTGACCATTCTATTCCATCAGCAGGATCACTAGATTATTGACCGATTTCCTCTGCCCTTCACTTTTCATCTTTTTCAGTTTAGTTATCATTTCATTAGGCTTTTTCTCTTTTTTGCTCCTATCTGCAAAACCACAGCTCTCAATGCCCTTTAACCAAGCAGACAAACTCTGCTGGAGAAAATTTTGCCAGAGGACAGCGATATCCCCTCTCGAATAGATGCTCAGCACTACCTAGCAATTCCAATAATTTCTCTGGTGAAATCATCCTTCTGCTTTCTGCCACAATTATTTTAAACTGCCTCCAATTCCCTCAAATGTCAGATCCTACCCAGTCTCCTCCAGCTTTCTTCTCAGAGGTTGTTGGTGTCTCCTGACTTAGAGAAAATTAAGGCTTCAACTTCCACATACCAATTTACAAACCTTCTCAATTATGTATCTTTTCTTTCCTTCTTCCTTCTTGCTACACTGGAGAAAATGTATTTGCTTTGTTATTGTTTCATTTAGGAATTTTGTCCATATTTATAAGCAATGTTGCTTGAATGGTTTTCCTTGTATACATAGTTTTCTTAGTCTTCATATGAGGGTTATTTTACTTGATATTTAGAATGAAGCAGGGCACTTTCTTTTGTTCATTTTTTTCCCCTTTTTCTGAGTGTTCAAAGATTTAAATATGAGAAATGATCTGTTTCTAGTAGGAGCATTTTCGACACAGGTTTTTGATATTGATAAGGGCAATGGGGTTTGTGTGTCTGTAAATCTTTGATTACCCTTCAATCTTTCTTATAATCATTGGTCTATTCCAGTTTCTCCCACTTCCTAAGTTAGTTCTGATCATTTTTATCTTAGAAAACACTTACTTGATCAAGATCAGGGATTCTTTCTTTCTTTCTTTCTTTCTTTCTTTCTTTCTTTCTTTCTTTCTTTCTTTCTTTCTTTCTTTCTTTCCTTTCTTTCTTTCTTTCTTTCTTTCTTTCTTTCTTTCTTTCTTTCTTTCTTTCTTTCTTTCTTTCTTTCTTTCTTCCTTTCTTTCTCTCTTTCTTTTCAATTTATGAACCTCTTTGGCAGTTGATGAATTCTATGGACCACTTCTTAGAATTATTTTTTTTTAAATGTCCTTCTTGGAATTTGACTCTTATTGTGAGTGGAATCACATGAGTTTCTGTGCCTTCCTATGAACAATGTGTGTGGGTTTTTTTGTTGTTTTTTTTCCTGATTATGTTTATGGTGTTCTCACCATGCTGTTTTCAATATGCTCAATATTCTTAGGAATAAAAATGCACAAAGCCTGCTTGTATAATATACTATGCGTGCTTGCCTGTACCTTATAACACAGAGCACAAAACAGGAATTGAAGAAGAAACCAAATAAAGAAAAGGATCTCTGCTATTCAGAACTTGTAACATGCATGGCCTGTATCACTGCACAATCTTTGAATACTAATAAGTTACTTTAAATAATACTTCAACATTTATCTCAATCATGTGATTTGTTTGAACTTGCAAGGCTTATCCTTGTAGCTCACTCAGTTATCTGTATTACAAAGCACCCTCCTGTCTTATGGAGAGTTAAAAATTCTCATTTCAGCTGTCCAGTGTCACAAGCTTTTAACAAGTAAAGGAAAAAACTAACCTTTTCTCAAGTACTGATACACAGAGGTAGATAAGAGTATTAGAAAGTAAACTGGGTAGAGGAGTCACCAAAGTGAGAGTGCCTAAAGGAATGGTCAGCTCATTTGCAGGAGTATCTGTAGACAGGAAGATGATGTGCAATGTACAGGCTGATCTAATGGTAATCATAAATGATATTTTCACATACATGCACTAATTGAAAAGTAATTGAAACATTTCTGTGATTTTCACTAGTGAAAGTCACAGGTATGATAATACCACTATGTTTATCGCCAAGACTAATAATTGAAGGTCATGCTAAATTTCAGTTAGAGGTTGATGAAGATAAAGATACAATTTATTTTACCCTCCAAGATTATGGACCTATTGGAATCTAGACTCTGGGTTCTAGACTCTAGATTTCTAGATTTACCAAAATGTTGATATGAAGAAATATATAATATAGTATTCTCTTATTTTGTGTTTTTTCATTTGCTATTTCAAAATTTTTGCTTTGGTGTTATTGTACTTAGGAAATTAAGAATTTCTAGGGTATAAAAATTGCAGCACTTTTAAAAATGTCTTAGTCAATAATGACTACTTAAACTAAAGCAAGAGTTCAACTGCTTTCTTTTTTGCTACTTTTTCTTTTATCCTGTGCTTTTCTCTTCATGATATACATTATTTTTTGCTTTGTTTGAGTGTTGTATTGAGTAATTCTTATAGAAAGAGTTTGTGGATTTTAAGCTGTCTGAGTTTTCCTAAACCTCTAAAAGTTTTGCTTTTGCTTTTATACTTGATTTTAATAATTTTTCTGCATATAGAATTAAAAGTTCAAAATAATTTAATCTCAGAATCTGAGAATAAATTTTCCATTCTAGCACCAAGATTTGCAGATAATATATCTGTATTCTCATTCTATCTCCAGTCCTTTGAAGCTAAAGGAAACTCTTGTCATATTTTTGTGATTTCAGTTTTTATGATTTTTCTCTTTATCTTTGAAGCTGAATTTTCGCTAAATAGAGAACATTCCAGCTTGGCAGTTGATACCCTTTTTCAAATGAAAGATTTGCATCTTTTTTTTTTTTTCCCTTAGCTAGGGGTATTTTCTTTTATATATTTTTTTAATTATTCAATCTTGCATGTTCTTCATTCCTCTTACTGGAATTCGTATTAAGCAGGCATGGAAAATTCTCAATTTTTCCTTTATTTTTCCTAATGGTTTCCTCACACTTTCCACATCTTTATCCTTTCAGTGAATTATGAGAATCATTTTAATTGATCTTCCTGGTCACTAATTTGTGCATCAGTTGTATCCATGCTAAAAAACAGATTTTCTTAAATAATAGAAATCATGAACATCTATAGGAGCTTTTCTTTTAACATACTGAGTCACAGATTCTTCATCTGTATTGGATTTTATGCACCAATGTTTATATCTTCCTTAAATTGCTGACTGAGCTCAATTGCTGGTTGTACCCTTCCTGTGCTGCCATGGACATATTTTTAGCTTCATTTTTTTTTTCTCCCTGTGATTTGGAATGGAGAGAAGTTGAAAGTGTTCATCAAATATCTTGAATCTGGTGTTTTGGTATCTAGTATGTGTCAGGGACCATGTTAGTCACTGATGGTCAAAGCTGACTCATAGAGCTTCCAAACAAGTGGGACGTCATGAACATCTCAACACAAGCATTTTCCTCTGAGGTACACAGGACAAAGCAGAAGACAGTGGAGAGAGGAGGAGTCTGAATAAGAAGTTAGGGTCATATCATTAAGGCTCTTTCCAATATAATTTTAGAAAGAGTTTGGATTTTATTTTTATATGCAATAAAGACTTAGCAAAAGTTAACAGTTTTTAGGAAGGTAATTTTGTCAATAGTATGAAGGATGCAAAGAAAAAGGGCAACACAGGAAGGAGGAAGCCATGTAGGAGTTGATTGCTGTAGAGTAGAAGAATGATTATCACCTGAACTTTTGCAATGGCATCAGAGACAGGAAGAAGATACACCTGACCCAATACCCTCCCTATATGAACTTTTATTTGAAAATGGAATGAGATCCTGCATGAAGATCAATTCCATTGACCAACAACCACAACTGTCACCTTTTTGTACCTTTTTTTTTTTTTATCCACGCTGTAGTCAGGAAGAGCACTCTCAGTAAATTTCTACAGTTTCACTGTTGTATGCTGTATAAAATCAGTTCACATATTTCATGCGTAATGGATGGATTATGGGGCTAGTAGAAAATGAAGCTATATTAGGATTGTGTGGATACTTGAATATTAGTGGAAAGGAATCATGATCAGTTGCAAATTGTGAACCCAAGTAGCTAGATGTGATATTGAGTGGGTGAGGCAATTCATTCCTAAATTCTATGGTGACTTCTAACGTTTCTCCTCAAATATGTGCTGTTTGAAGAAGGCAATGTTCCCTGGAAGAAGTAGGGGAATTCTTAGGTCAAGGATAATCCAATTACTATAGTAGTAGACTTTACAGACAAGGTCAGACTTCTGACTAGAAAATTAGGCACTGGGAAATTTTATTAGTGTAGTAATAAAAAAGTACTTGCTTTACTCATAGTCCTATGTATGACGAAGCACTGAGGTCATCCTGACGAGGCAGATGTAGAGCAGATGTTGAAATTTAAATGGATGAGTAAGTAAAACAGAGGCAATAGATCAGTAATGGAGATGGATGGGATCATCAAGGACATAGGTGTGTAACAATGTATTATGAAAATGCCTTTCGATTGTTTTCTTTCAAAAGTTTCCTAATGCCAAACTTAAGGCAGAGTTTTCAGATTTAAATTTTTGACGGTAAATGAATCCAGTTTCATCAGGCTCGGTGTTTTTTCAGATATTCTTGTAAAAACAAGTTTCTCCATAGATGCATATCTCTAAGTCTGTAAACTGGAAAAAAAATAGTTTCTACACTATGATGTACAGAAGTCTCAGACATATTTATATCAGCAAAAATACATTTGAAAACAATATTCTGAATATTGTAGTACAATTTAAAAATTGCTTAAAATTTGTACCATGAATTGATGCCAAATAATACTGAAGCTCAACTTCTATACATTGGAAAAATGGGTTTTACTAAACATATATTTTACTTTTTCAGACTGTACACAAATTCACTGAAAACCAACTCAGTTTATATTGTGTCCCACTCTGTAGCAGCTACTGTTCTAGGACCAGATGAACAAAGTAGATAAAATACCTCTCTCTTGGGGGGTTTAGAGTCTTGTGTGGGGAGACAGATTAGTAATAAACATAACATGTAAATTAAATAGGAAGAAGGATTATGAAAACAGTGAACAAAAAACAAGGTAAAGGGGATCAACAGTGTGAATATAATATTTCAATTTTAAATAGGTCTTCAAGGTGCACCTCATTAATCAAGAAGCATGTGAGCAAAGGCATGAAGGAGATGAAACAGAAGAAAGGGTTTGTGGACTATTGCCTTAAGTACTCTACAAAGGGAAATTTGTTTTTGTTTTCAAAGGGAAATTAAGATTTATCTTCTGCTTAGGATTTATCTTCTACTTAAATTGGAAAATCATTTTCTTTCATGAAAACCCCAAGTTCACATTCCCCTAGCATGTCCCCTAAAATACACTGAAGCTCTTTCCACATCGATGTCTAACTACTTCTTTTAGAATAATTTGTAGCAATCTATTAGTTCATGCCTGTCTCAGAATCCACTATGTTAGGTATCACTCTTTAAAAAAATTCTTATATATATCAACAGACCAGGCATTGTACCTCTGAAATGCATCTTCACTCACATCTCGAGGTAGACTGTGTTTGAAATCATAAAGCCTCATGATTTCTAAGAATAATCTAAAGTGAGATAGGGATTTTTCAGTGACCATCGGACTCAAAATATTTGAATTCCTCTTAGTATTTTTTATTCAATAAATAGTTTTTCATTTGAAATATGGACATGTTTGCTCTTTCCATGTGTGTTCATCTTCACACCTGAATAATCTTTGTTTGCTGAGGATATAAATACCTCTGCAATGATAGCTTTATAGTCAGATGGCAGGTTCAATCTGAACACTGAATAAGGTGCAGTGATTTGCACTCTTTCTTTCATGAGATATTAATTTTGGAGGTTATTGGAATAAGCCCTATGCATTATATAGGTTTGCCACTTTTATCTATTTAAAGATGTCTGTTTTTATTACTTTCTGATTATTGTCTCACTGTGCTAAATATTAAACTACCTCTTCTTTATTTAGTCATTATTTTAAGGAGCTACAAGCTTCATGTGCCAACTTTTTAATTTAATTGATTAAAAGCAAAACTCATTTTCTTAATCACAGTTTGCTTGGCGTTGCACAGCTCAACTTTCCATGGAAGAAAATAATATAAAATAAATAAGCAATCTGTACTTTTTTAAAAAAAAGTTTTGAGCAGTAAAAACAAATGTAAAATTGTACCCAAAAAAGCAAGATTAATTAAGTGATATAAGGTTGTATTTTAAGTCAATCAATGAATAAAAGGAAATAATTTTATGCTTTTTTCCTTGAAAAATCAAGTATTTTTTTGTGTTTTTATTTTTGGTAAGGAGAATTTTTATACTTACCTCAAAGAATAATACTATTGTTCCTATTAATCAAACCAAAGGAAATAAAAAAATGAATATTCCTTCAACTCTGTGCTCAGTGCTATGCCAAGTTAGCAAAAGCGTCAGAAAACTTCCTTGTATTTTAGTGTGTGTGTGCGTGTGTGTTGCAGTGTAAATTCTAATCACATGGTAACTTCGCAGCATTTAAACATAGCATGTCATACTACTCTTTAGTTATATGTTAATGTACCCACTTCTACTGAGGGTGTGTAATATATTATTAGGCTTGCGTTTGTTGATGTAGTTACACATCTCGGAACTAATGACCAATTTTTCTGTACACATGCAGCGAACACTCAGGCGTATTTTCAGCAAAATGTCTAGTGTTACTTTGTCTCTATTTCTGATTTAAAAAAAAATTATTGTTCCTGAATACAGTTTGTACCCAAGAGATTGTTAACTCTATAGACAGTGTGTTAATCCCATTTTCTATGTAGTGAAAATACCCCTTGAGACTTCCTGAATTCATATCTAAAACAAGTAAGGGATTTTTTAATGTTTTCTCCCATCCTCTGCTTCTCCACAACTAGGTGAAGAATGAATGGACTGTGTGTACATGATAATGCAAGGGCATTTTCCAGCATCATTGATGCTAGGAAATCAAGCAAATATGTAGGATCCTCAAAATTAAGTATGATCACATGCAATATCAGACCAAAAGCTAATACTCAGCATTTCTTCTTTCTGAACTGTTGTGTTACCCCATCTGCCAGGGTTTAACCGGAAAGTAAAAACCACTATATGCATCATAGTATAAAGATTCTATTATGGGAAGACCTTACACAAATCTGGGAGAAGCTGGAGAGAAGTCCAAAAGGAAAAGTTAAAGGATCAGACAAAAAAAAATAAAACACTAATTAATCCTTCTGATACACTGGTACAAAAGAATAAATGATTATTTATTTACAAGAAAATATTGGAAGCTAAGCACATCTTGATGATGAGATTGTTTAGGAAGAAAAGCTGGCAGAGTCCATGAAAGCCATCATCTCTGCATCAGATGATGAGTCTGGGTTAGCTGTTGGTCAGCAGGGACCACCAATGGGAAAAAAGAGGTGGACACAGGGTGGGGCATAGAACAAGAACATGCTGGAATCCATTTGCATCTTTGGGTGCATCTCTCACTACATCTAACTATGAAAACCTTCAGAGCATGATGACTACAGTTTTACCTCTACCTTTCAAAAAACTCATGTGAATTGCTCTTGGTCAACTCAAAAATAAATGAAAGGACATTCTGGGAAAATTCTTCTAGTATAGCCACGTGACAAGTTATTGATACAAAACCTATGCAATCATTATTCATTTAATGCATATATTTTTATTTGTTCTAGGGCATCGTGTTTTATTGCTTTGCAAAATAATAGCTAAATTTTTGTTTCAACCTGCTTTGAAACAGGCGGAAAACCATAGCCTTCCCTACATCCCCTTGTGTACTTTGCACATTGTTGATACTGTACAAAAGCAGTTTTTCCTGATTGAATTGAATGAGGCTCTGAAAAGTTAATACCTTATCTATACACATGCTCTTGAGAAGCTGTATGAAGTCCCCAAGAATACTAGGAACCATGTCTTCATGGCTCCAACCCAACCATAAGTCATTCACCTCTCTGCACCTGACCTACTCCATTTCATGTAGGAGTCTATTGAGAACAGGCTACTTTGGATCCAAGCCAGGGTGCCATGTTAGTCCTTGCTGCATAAGAAACCACCCCAAAACTTAGAGGCTTCAAACAAGAACAATTCCTTCATTTTTCTTTCTTCTATAGATTGGCTCTCTATTTCTTCTGCTGGTTTTACCCAGGTTCACTCATGAGGCTGAATTAATTGGAGGATCAGATGGCCTGCAAAGTCCAAGATGGGGTCATTCCTATGTCTGGTAACTGGTACTTGCTGTTGGTTGGAGAACCTTGTATTACCTTCATGTGCCCTCTCATCTTCTAGTTGGCTATACTGGCTTCCTTATATGGTAGTCCCAGGGCAGCACTCCGATACAGAAAATTGGAAGCTGCAAGGCTTCAATAAGGCCTAGCTTCAGATGTCACAATATAGCACTAACACACATGCTCTTTGTCAAAACTCTTTACAAGGCAAGGCCAGATTCAAAAGGAGGGGAAATTGACTCCACCTCTTGTGAGAGGAGGTGTCAAATATTGCATTCAAGTTTTTCAATGTAAAATACCAAATTAAAGGTGACATTGTCTTACAGTTGGTTTCTTTAGGAAGAACACTCCCTCCCACCTTCTTTCCCCCCTCCCCAGCCACACACTCACACTCTCCACATGCTACATAGCTACTCTGATTTTAGTAGCTCTCACCTGGGGATGATTTTGTCCTCATCTTTCCCAAGGGACATTTGGCAACATCTGGGACATTTTTTATTCTCACAACTGATGGTGGGAGTTGCTACTAGAATCTAGTGGGTAGAGGCCAGGGATATTGCTAAATGTCCTACCACTCAGAGGATAGCACCTAATAACAAAGAATTACCTGGTCCAAAATATCAATAGTGCTGAAATTGATTAAATCTGCCTTGTATGGAATATAATTCTAGCTAGTTGCTAGAGCAGAGTGTAGGTCAAGAATACCTAAAGGTATTCTTTTCTTTGCACTCTCTGAAATGATTTAAAATTTTGAAGGGATCATAAATTTCCTTTTGGATGTAAAGGGACTTTAGGCATTCTGCCTTTCTAACATTCATTATTTATGAACAAACCATTTAGAATATGAACCACTCCAACCCTTCTTTAAGATTCAAACTAGAAACAATACTTAGACTTTTGAGTGCCTATTAGTTTTAATTTTCAACTCTCATTGTGGTTTCTAACCCAAACCTAAGGAATGTGCATGTATGTGTGTATGTGTGGGTATACACATGCACGTGCGTGCGCACACACACATCCCATATTTTAGCTATTCCTGTCAGGAAAATTTTAAGGACTTTTCCATATTGTGTAAAGGCTAAGAGCATATATTAATTGTACAAAGCCCTTTTCTCATTAGTTCAGGAATAATAGTTTACATAGAATTTTGTGATTTTTCAAACTGTATCTGTAGATATAGGCTGATAGAAGTTACAAAACTAACCATGGGTTCTCCACCACATTGTCCTTTAAATATTCAAGGTTTCCGCTCTATAAGAAAACAGAGCACACTTTAAAACAAAATGAGATAAATTGGTAATAACACAAAACAAGTTGAAATTGTATACAACAACAAATTAGACTTCCTTAGGGCAGAGCAAAATAAAAATGCTGAAAAGGGATACCATGGACAGTTTCTCTGTTAAATTTTTAAATAAGAATTAAAAAAAAACAAGTAGAAATCAGTCATACACTGGAGCTCTGTTGTATTTTCCAATTCCAGTTGAACTTCTCTTGGCTTGGATGGTCACCAAGTCTGCTTATTCACCTTTCTCACCCATACACACCCCATCTGCTCCTTCCTCATGGTGTGTGATCACAGATATCTTACCTTATCAAGGATGTATTGACATCCCTTCTCAACTGGCAGAGACTGTTTGTTACAGTTGCACCTGCTCCAAAGCAGTGCTTACTGATATAATGTTAGATATTTGGATACCTTAATAGATATTTGTTACAGTAGCTCAGGCCTGAGGATTCCTGTAAAATGAGAGAGAGAGAGAGAGAGAGAGAGAGAGAGAGAGAGAGAGAGAGAGAGAGAGAAGACAATTCTTGCAAATTCAAGAATCCATTGAGATAAATAAAATAGTTCCCCTAATCTATGGATGAGAGCAAATTCACAGCTATAATTAAGGTCACTTTAGTGCCTCAACAACAGATTAATTCCTTTTTTCAGTTAAAAGACTGATATCATGAAAGCAATATTTTACTGGAGAGAAATTGTTGAAATCTGTTCCCTTAACAAAGCAGTTACTGATAACTTGAAATTGCTTATTGTTGCCCAAATTATCAACTTTTTAGCCAAGAAGTCTCATGTCTCAACAGTGATGTGTCCTTCTTTTTCAGGGAAGTCTGATAAATAATATTTTTTTCATACAAGGACATCAGAAAATAACCACCCGTATGAGATGTCATATCTGCATAAGTTACAGGAGTATTACCAAAGTACAGTCATGTGCTGCATAATGATGGTGATATAATCTGAAAAATGCATTGTTAGGTAATTTCATGGTTGTGCAAATATCATAGAAGGTACTTACACAAACCTAGATGGTATAGCCCACTAGTGTAATTGTATGTGCTGCACTTTTACATGACTGACTCGCAGCATCACGACAAACGCTTGCGTAGTGCATTGTGCTATGACATTAGGAGGGTTATAAAGTCACTAGGCACTTGACATTTTTCAGCTCCATTATAAATTTAGGGGACCATCGTGGTATATACAGCCCATCATTGACTAAAACGTTGTTATGCAGTATATACAGTATATACAGTCATATACTGTACTAAACACACTGAGTTTTCTGTTTCAGTTGTCTTGACCTTTGATCCGTCAATACCTCACTTCGTAATAATAGTGATGGATAATGCAAACAGATGGGTTTAACTTGTGGTGTCAAGAAACTAGCTCTTTTCCTTGGAGACCTTAGCATCTAGGTGTCTTCTAAGGAGCAGATAAATGAACTCATTTTGAAGTGCTTTTCAAATGCACATAGTTTCTTTGCCACTGCAGCAGAAAAATGTAGGCATCCAAGGCAGGCTTTGTCAGCCTTGAAGTAATGGTTTTGTTTGCTATTTTTTGCTAAGGCTTTTCCTTTTCCACACTCAGAAGTAGATAGCAGCGGCTGCTGATGACATTGGCCCACATCATGAGTTCTTGAAATTGTAAAATGCTAGCTTTGAAGTATTCCTGCACCTAGTTCCCAAGGTATAACTACACTTGCTTAAATGACTCACAAGAGGAGCTGTACTATTCAAACCACTTTAAGGCATTTCTTTCTTTAGACAGTAGCACTAAGAATTGTGCAAGATTAAGGCTCTTCCAGCAGCCATGATAATACCTGACATGTATAGAGTGTTATCCTGCTTCAAAGTGTACTTCAATGCATTACAGAAAGAGGCAGGATGGTGTCATGGTCAAAAACTTAGGCTTTGGAGTCAAGGGGACATACACTTTTTTTTTTTTTTTTTTTAGCTATGTAAAGGCTCAGTTTCTTTATCTGTTAAATATTAATAATAGTGCTTAAGTGGTAGCATGATTATATAGATTAAATGTATATAAATAGTCTTGTGATTGTGCCCTAGTTAGCACCATATAACAGGAGCTATTATTGGAACTACCATAATGCAGGTGTCCTCACCATTTATGTTTTATATATTTAGATCTTAAAATAGTCATTATAGATTTATTGCTAAAGCACAGAATTAAAAAAAAAAAATCCTGACCAGACCTGAGGTCCCTGGAAAATTTGCTCCACATTCCTGCAAGACAGCACAAAAGAACAAGTCAGACAGTAGAATCATCTGTGACCAAAGAAACCACAGTGTCATGAAAAGTGCCTTCAAGATCATGGACTCCAGCTGACATCTTCTAAATCGTATCTCCCAACATTGTCAACCCTGGATAAAAACATTGAGCTGCTTCATTTTAAACCAGAGCCGAAAATGTGGATAGTGCTGACAGAGCATCGAATAGTGCTGAACAGATTGACTGTGCTTCCTGGTTTTTGCGCTTCAAGCCATCGGGGACACCTTCTTTATGATCTTTGTCTGAGGTGCTAATTCACTAAACAAACAGCGCACAGTTACCCACCCCCCACCCCCCCCACCCCCCCGGCACCAAATCCTTCAGGACGCTCCCAAGTTGCTCATATTCCTTGGGAGAGTTTGGGGGCCACAGAAAGCCCAACAACTGTTTCAGAGCCTTCCGCCTGGGGTGCCAAAGAATTATGCACAAAGAAAACCCTGGCGGGAAAATGTAAGATGCTAAACTAAGCATCTTAAAGAATAGATGTGAAAGAATTTAAAAGCTTTAAACCACCCAGCAAAATTCAAATTAGAAATGGATAGATAAGTCACATAAAAGATCTGAATTAAAATGCAAAAATAACATGCTGAAGCCTGGCATTCTGGTGTGGCAAACCCATTCACTGATTCTGAAATGGAATACTATTCTGATATGCTGCATTTTATAAAAGTCCAAAATGCCAAATTGGAACTTAGACATGTAGACACTAGGGGGAATGCTTTAAATAATAGGCTCCTGTTGAGCATTTAAAAAATATGACAGATCTAAAAAATGCTATACATATGTCTTTTATAGACATGCATCAGATTTGTTGAAAAGAATCTAAGCCAACGTTGCCCTGAGAGAGAGAGAGCAGTAAGGAGGGCAGAGGAGCCTGGAGCAGGCATTCTCTGTCTATTTATAAGTTTGAAAAGACACAGAATGTAATGACTGAATGAATTTGCCTTTACCTTGGTGTCATTCTAGAACTTTAGACTATTCACTTGTTGTTGTCTTCTAACCCCAGTCACTAGCACCTTTCTTTTTTTTTTTTTTTTAGCTTTTCATTGAGAAAACTTGAGAAAGACGGGGTGGGGGTATGGGGAGACTTCAAACAGAGGGCTTTTGAGGTTGTATGTATGTCCAGCCAACATATTTAAGAGTACTCTGCAGTTTTGCTGTTCCCACCTTCGACTTCCCTTGTGTTTTTTACTATGGCTTCAGGTTTGGTGTTAAAAAGTGGTTGGTGTGCGTACGTGCGTGCGTGTGTTTTAGGTGGAACATAAAGCTTCTGAACTGGCATCTTGGGTGAGCTCATATTATTTAAGGACTTCTGCTAATTACCTGGGTATGTTTTGCTTGAATAGAGATAAATATGTTTATCCTCCAATGTTTTCTGATAAAACTTAACTTTCATTTAAGGTTTTCCTCTCTAACTCTCATACACCTCTTCCTTCCACCTCCATGAACACACACACACACACACACACACACACACACACACACACACACACTTTCATACACATTTTACAGGTCTGGGATGTCATTTTTTTAGGGTCTTCCAAATCCTTTAACTCTCTTTGCTCTCTCTTTTATAAAGTTCTGTTTTTCCTTCTTTTCCTAGGACCTAGATGAGCCCAACCAGGGTGTCCTTCTGACCCTCTTGCTTACTGCTCTAGTCATGATGTGTAATTTAATTTATTCAGTAATGTTGCTTTTGTTCCCTCCTGAGAATCTCAGAAATGAAAACCGATGGAAATTACTTCTGTTGTTCAGAATTTTCACATGTGTCAAAACTCTAATCAGAAAAGAAAAAAAAATCTTGCTTTTATTTGGGAATTGAATGTTTTATACAGATTAATTTGAAATTTGGGACAGAAATAAGATCATTGGAATACATTCAGCAATTTTTTTTCTTGAAAAGGTCTGGTTCTTGAGGTCATCATCTGAAACAGAGTGCATTATTATTTTAAAATACTTATGATGATCGCCCAATTAAGCTTCTAGTTCTAGAAAATTCCTTCAGAGTTTCTGGAAATATTGAACGGAAGTCCATGAATCATAGAAATGAGCAAGTTTGACACAAGTCATTCACAAGTGCCTCAGTGGACACATTTTATTTCTGGGGGGATTGCCCTATAGGAGTTAAAATTATGGTAAGGTGGCAATTCCAAGGTGTCACCTGAATATGAAAACACTGTTGTGATGCACTAATGATGCCATCTGCATTTTCTGGGTCTAATTTTTGACAAGGAATCTGAGTTTTCTGGCGAACAGGATGCACATCAGAATACACAAGAGGCATGTCTTGGTGACTTCCGTCAGAGAGCACATGCATAGCTTCCTGTTTTGGTCTGATAGCTTCCCCTGGGCTTTCATAGATGCAAAGTTACCCACATATAGATGGGTTGCCCATGCAAAAGAGTAGATGTCTTATTTTTGGAAAGCTTTTTTTCACGTTATCTTTGTCGTTTTATTCTATTAACGCTATTTCCTCTTATATTTTACAGTAATACTTAAAATGTCATTTTATCTGTCTGTGGGAAATTTTTTTTTCACCTCTGAGGCACACTCCTCTTGTTATCTGTGTTTTTTTTTTCTCTCTCTCTTTTGGCACTGCTATAATATTACTGCTTCATGTTGCTTACAATATTAATGGCCAACTAAAATGTCTTAAGATATACATTGTTAATTCATTTGGCCAATCATTTTAAAATATTTGTGAGGCTGTCCTGTCTCTACATCTGTGTATACCCTGAGGGTACAAAGATGCCTCAAATGTTCATTCTGCTTTCAAGTGGTTTACAATTTGGGTTGGGAGTTAACATACACAAATTATAGTACAAAATTAACATACAATTGGCTCCTAAAAAAGGTAAAGATAAAGTGCTTTGAGGAATTTTCTCATGTACATTTTGGCCATTGTATTTCTTTCTTTGTAAAGTGCCTGTTCATATCTTTTGCCCATAATTTGCTATTGGATTGTTTTTTTGTTTTTTTTTTCTTTCAATTTTTGAGTTGAAAGAATTGTTTGTATAATCTGGGTATAAGTCCTATGTATGTTTATATATGACTTGTTTATTCATTTTCTTAAGGTTTAAATTTTGATTTTAAAATGTGTGTGTGTGTGTGTGTGTGTGTGTGTGTGTGTGTGTGTGTGTGTGTGTATTTTTTTTCTTTTTAAGTTAATGCTTCCTGGGTTTTGTCAAAGGAATTTTTGCCTACTCTAAAGTCATGAAGGCAACTCTTGATACCCTGTGTTTTCTTTGATTTATAGGCCTACCTCATAAGTCATTAAGGAAATGCAAATTAAAGCCAATACATTATCACTACATACTCACTAGAATGGCTAAAATTAAAAAGACTTGGCAATGTTAAGTGTTGACAAGGATGTGGAGCAAATGGAATTATTATATACTGCTTGTTGAAATATAAAATGACAAAAGCATTTTGACAATCAGTCTGACAGTTTCTCATACACCTAACCTATGGGTAAGCACTTTTACTTTTAGATTTTACCCAAAAGAAATGAGGACATATGTTAACAAAGATACATGTACAAGAGTGTTGATAGCATCATTCATATGTTCATCAATAAAAGAGTGGGTACAAACACATTGCTTCATACATACAATAGAATATTACTAAACTAAAAAGACATAAAATACCAATACACACAAACAATATAGCTTATTCTCAAAATGTTAAGCTAAAGAAGCTTTCCACAAAAGGATGCATGCTGTATGGTTTCATTTATATGAAGTTCTAGGACAAGTAAAACTCCTTTGTGGTGAAATAAATGAAAGCAGTAGTTGTTCTCTGAGGGGACTGACTGAAAGAGAGGAGGAAATTCTCCTGGGTGATGGAAATGGCCTATATTTTGCTAGGAGTGTGAATTGTCACAAGTATGCATTTGCCAACACAATAAATGTATACTTAAGATTTCTGCATTTAATTGTATGTAAATAATTTATCCATAAAAACAATGAAAAAAGCACCAAAGAGCCGAATTTAGCGACTGATTAGAAATATGGAATATAGGTTTAAGAGTGAATTTTGTACTCCGAGGGCCCTGGATTCAAATGATAGTTTTGAAACTTATTAGCTGTGAGATTCTGAGTGAGTAACATAACTTTTCTGAACTTCAGTTTTCCCTTTGCAGAACTGAAATAATACCTTCTTTCAAGAGATGTTGGGAGGATGTTTGGAAAGTGTTTCTTCACAAGAGTTGACATAATGTGTTCAGAAAATAATGGCACTTATATAATTCTCCTCCTTTTTTTCTTCCCCCCCCCTTCATGTTATTATGGAGAAAAGTGTCAAATATAATTGTGAGGTTTTGAGTTTTGGTGTTTGGGAAGATGGTAAATTGTTAACAGAAGTACAGGGCACATCAGTAAGATCATACCTGGGAGACATTATGATGAGTTCTTTCTACCTAATGAATTTGAGGAGAGATGTTCTGATGTAGTTGGCAATAATGGGTCTGGAATTTGGGAGAGAAAAAAAAAAAGGAGCTTTGGATTTGAACTGTAAACCAGATCTAAAAGAAACCCCTCTGATATGTGGCATTTGCTGTAAATACTCCCATCAGGGCCAGTTTCAAGTTACCAAACAGGTTTGCAAAATTCCTGAATATTTACCAATTGGTTCTCTCTAGCTGGTGTCTGCTGGCTCTGGTACTACTAAATATGAGTCATTTGCTGGGATTTGAGAGATACAAATCTTTTCTCACCTTGCACCAGGTCTGTTGTCTACAGGATACATTGAGTTTACGTTATTTTTCTATGAATTCCCATTTCTGACTGTTTCTCCATGGCTCACGGCTTTTTCTGCTGTGGAATGGAAATCCCTTATCATCTCATGTTTACTACTTTTTTATTTTTTTAATTAATTAGTTAAAAGGGGGTCTCAGCAGCACAGTGGTTTATCCATTCACCTGTTGATGTGATACGGTTTTGTCATCCTTTTATAATACTGCTCTTTCCAGGAATACCCACCAGGTGCATCAGCCTAAGAGAGGTTCAAGCACAACCTCACACTTGAGAGAGCAACTCTACCCTTCCCTCTATTATGCATCTTCCAGTGCTAGGCTCCTGCCTCACTCAAGGTGATTTTCACTCCTGTCTTTCTGGAAAAAAAAGCAACACTCTGAAACTGAGTTCATCATATCCTATCTCCCATCCCACCCTTGTCTAGTGCATAAGTTTGTGCGTGCATGAACAGCAGGTGTACATAGGGTTCAAGTCTTTTTCCATGGGCTGCTGGAATGGTAACAAACTGCGGGGTGAGGTTGAACCTGTATTTTAATATCACTGGGCTTTCTGTAGCAATAAGGGCACTCTGTCAAGAGCACATGGGGACTATTCTCAACCCAGAGGCCAGCTAAGATGCTGTTAAATATACATTTCCAGAAATTCTTTCTCCTAAAATAATAAGTAAAGAATTTTTTGAACAGATGATTGTTTCAACATTTATTATAGCAAAATAAAATTATAACAACCTTTATGCCCACCTTTTCACAGCAAAATATGGCATACCCATTTAAAATAACGTCACATAACTTTTAAAATTACTTACGGAAAAAATGTTTATTCACATGTCCTGATTTGATTCCACCAAATAAATGTTTATTTCAAGTCCAGAACTTCATATAAAAGGAATCATACAGCACGTAGTCTTTTGTGTTTGTCTATGTTCACTCAGCATAATATTTTTGAGATTTATCTGTTGTTGTGTTTCTTGTATAAGCCTTTCCGTGAACATCTGTTTTTATTTCTTTTGGGTAAATACCTAGGGATATAATTACTGAGTTATAGAATAGGTGTATATTTAGTTTTATAAGAAACTGGTTGACATTTTCCAAAGAGGTTGTACCATTTTACATTCCTACCTGCAATTTATGAGAATCTCATTATTCCTTATTTTTGGCAACTCTTGGCATTGTCAGTCTTTTTTTCATTTTTTAATTTTAGTCATTCTCCTGGGTGTAGAGTGGCTAAATTATATTTTTTAAATATATAAATACTTGTTGAGTTTCTTCACTGTCTAAGTGGAAAAAAGTCCAGAGCCAAGTTTTGCTCCAACAAAACCGGCCTCACTGTGTCTACACACATTGAAATTGGCAAAACCCCAATATTTTGTAAGAATTGATTTTTCTCCCATGAGACCTCTCTTTTCTCAACATTTGAATGGTATTTACTATACACCCACTGTATAACTATCCTTATCCTGGTTGTTGGTCCCCTCCTTCCGAATCCTTTTCCTACTTTTCTGTGTCCCATTGTCCTCGATCCACCTGTAGGGAGGATGGAGTTGTTTCATATATTCCAGGTTTCTGTTAGGTAGCCTGTCACATGCTCCCTTAAGATATAGGCATTTGTGTCCATCTCTCTTCTTCTTTTTTTTTTTTTTTTGAGGACAGTGTCACTAGCCCTAATATGTGGGATGTGGGACCTGAACTGGGGTTGCTGGCTTCCCAAGCCAGTGCTTAACCACCACACCACTCGGCCAGCCCCGCCATCTCTCTTCTTAATCTGTTGATATTTTAGAGAAAGAGCAGTATTTAATTTACCTTAGCACAGCTCCTTGCACTTGGTAGGTGCTCACTGAACATTTATTGACTGTGTGATTGAATGACAGGTGACAGAGTAGCTACAAGCACAAACGCTGGAGCCAAGCTCTACCATCTACCAGCTTTGTAATGTCAAGAAGATTACTTACCCTCTCTGAGTCTCATTTTCCATCTGAAAAATGAGGATAAGAACACCTACCTCACTAAACGTTTGTGGGGATTAATGAGTTAATTTTTAAAAAGTGCTTAGGAGAGTACCTTAAACAAAGTTAATAAATACAAATAAGGGGCTGGCCAAGTGGCGCTGTGGTTAAGTGCTGGCTTGGGAAGCCAGCCGCCCTGGTTCAGTTCCCACATATGAGGGCCAGTGACACTGCCCTCAAAATAAATAAATAAATAAATAAATAAATAAATAAATAAATAAAAAATATATCCAAATTATTTGGCTCATATACACAATCTCATAGAAAAAATTGGCTTTCTAAATCTATATACTCCCTGAGATATGCAAAATTTACTGAATTAAAAAAGTCAATGACGAATTGCACTAATTCAACTCCACACTACTTCTTTCAAGTACTGTAGTCCTGTTATTCCAGAATTTTGGTGATTTTGTAATATTTACACATAGCGATTTTGTAACATTTTAACATTTGCCTTTTGCCCTTTAGATTTTTAGACAAAGCATGTCCTAACATCTTTTTCCTTATCTTTGGTTTTTTACTGTCTTTCTTGAAGTGCCCTGATCAGACCTATAATATTTGAGGTATAAACTTTACTTCCCCCTTCTTTTAAATAGAAGGACAAATAATTCCTTAATGGTCCTAAATATTAAACTTATCTTACATTCAATTGTTTTATGTAACAAAGCGATGCATCTTTAACAATGAAGTAAACAGGAAACATTGGCATTGCTTATTAACAGTATTCATGGTAGATAGAACCTACATGTTCTGAAAGGTCATGTTGTACATTCTTTAAGAAGAACTTCGGGATTTTCTACGGAAAGGATTTGCAAAGGAAGACTTGGAAGGTTCTTGAGAGAAACTTCCTGAAGAGCAAAAGGCTAAATGACATCCCAGAATCTTCAATACTAGTGATACTCCCCCGGACTAGATTCCATAACAAAGCATCTTTATTTTCTGGAGTCAGAATGCATCTGCTTGTCTCCATATAACATGGAGAAAACATGCTCATAAAATCAAAGGAGAACATTGACCACTGTGACCTATTTAAAATGTTTTTCTCCTTCGTTTTGGATGAAAGATTTCAAATCTCATCATTAATGTGGTGAAAAATATTGAATTGGAAAACACTAAAATTGTTTTTACATATTGATTCACCCTCTGTTTGTAAAGTCAGAACAAGAGAGACGATTTTAATGGTCACCTTGGCTGTTTCTTTTTGACCTCCAATATGGCTCGAATTTTTAATGAATCTGGACTGGGGTGTCTGGGAGTGAGGAGTGAAAATCCACAGGGGGGCAAAGTAAAGGCTAGATGTGTCCACTTGGTATTAAAGGAATGCTTTTGCAAGCAAAAAAAGAGACGGTGTTTGGTAAAAATGAATGTCGTTTTCCCCTGCCTCGGCATCTGCTTGCTTTCACAATGGCCGCAGTGTTTTTCTTTACCTGGTAGGTGGCCTCTCCATGTATCGATGAGGCGCTGTGTGAAAATGTGCCTCCTTATGTCAGAGGGAAATTTGCTTTCACTTCTTTCCCCTGGTCTTCTGTGCCTCCCTTTGTTCTAATCATACACGTGAGGAGAAAAGCCAGTGATACCAGCAACCATTTTCTTCTCCAGCCACTTTTTGGAGTTAATAATTCAAACAGATCTTTTACAAACGCTCATTTTATTCTTAGCAATGGCCTTATTGCTAACAGTCTGCTCTCCAGTTGTACTTTATCAAGCAGCAGATCTGTTGTAAAATGTGATGACTGGATTTCATCTGTTTTGCCACCCCCTAAGAATTCATTGCCCACAGTGCTTCAACTGCTGTTATAAGAGGCGGTTTAATTTTTGTGGTACATTGATTGATAACTGGACTCCCTGGTAGCATGGTCTTCCTTGAATAGGACTGCTGTTTTCTAGGTCTCAGATCCCCTGAAGATGCTACATAACTCCCTGTATGAAACAAATCTTCCACACCCTAATAGTAATATTCTAAATCCCCAAATGAACAGGCAGTGCACACAAGTGCCTGTAGGTGTTTTCATGCCTGAAGGTGATACAATATAGGAAGGGGAGGTCCCACTGGTCTTAGGTATGATGGAATCAGGGACACACAAAGATAAACAAACAAACAAACAAACAAACAACAAACAAAATTTGGAAAACTTACCACAGATCTGAAAAGTCTCAAATGGTCTCCATGGAGTAATAAAATGGCAGGTAGTTCTTCACTCCTTGACTAATTTTCTGTTGCTTTCAGGCAAATGATGTAGAATCCCTGCTATGTATTTTTTTAAAAAAATAGTAATAATAACAACAAAAAGGAGACAACAAAAGTGTTAGCACAGAGGAGAACTGTAAAAATCAGGAAAACAAAGGACAGGAGGATCAGGCAGAGGGATTTGAATCTCCAGGTTTTGGTACCTATTTTGTCATCATTTTATGAGAACTCCGTTTTTAAACAAAACTTCACATGATTATGTTTGATATATCAAGGCCAAAAAGCAACATGTTTACATCTACCTCAAAGAAGAGGACAAAGATTTAAGTCCTAATAAAATCAGTACTACTGGATAGTGAATTTGGTAAGTCCACTGCATGGAAGTAAGTTGAGGGCTCGATAAAGCAGGTAATCTATCAATAGGACAAAATTTGTTTTTAGCAAATTCACATGCTTGATGATTTGGGTGAAATCCAGTTCTTTCTCACTAGGTGCATCCAATGGCTAATGCATATGGGTTAATAAAGTTAAAGGTGGAAGGTCGCAAGTTCAAGTCTATCATCTTGTATTGCTTTGGTAATGATTGGGCATGGTCCTCCTGTGGCCATTCTTATATTCATTCCCAGTACAACTCTTACTCTGCCTATCTTCTGTGTATTTGGGATAGGTGAGATGGGTTAGATAAAACTATCTCTGTGTTTATTGACCATTATACATTCATTCAACAAATGTCCATTGAGCACTTATTATGGTTCTAGCACTAGGAGCTGGGGATTCACTAGTGAATAAAACAGGAAAAAAAAAATAAAACTGCCTTTGTGAATCTCACATTTTAGTGAGCAAGATACATAATAAACAAAATATATAAGGTAAATGACATATTTGATAGTGATAAGGGTTTATAATAAATAAAGGAGGGGAAGAGGAGAAGTTCTAGATAGAGTAAGCAAAGTTAGCCTCACTGAGAAGGGGATTTTAAGTGACAACCTGAAGGAAATGGGAGAAGTAGCCATGTAGATTCCTGGAGGGTGAGTAATCCAGGCAAAGGGAACAGCAGTGCAAAGGCCATGGGGCTGGGGCATGCCTGACATTTTTTGTGGGAAAAAGCAAAGAGGCTGGGATTACTAGAATGGTATAAATGAGGAAGAGAATTACAGGTGATGACGCCACAGAAATAAGGAAGAGCAGACCATGTAGGTCTGTGTAAATCACAGAAAGTGCATTGGTTTTTGCTTTGAGACCCATTAGAAGCCATTGGGGTGTTTTGTACTGAAGACTGAGGTGATCATATTTACCTTTTTACAGGATCACTTTGGATGTTATTTTGACTAAGAATAGATGAAAGAGGGGCCAGGGTAGATGGAGATTACATAGGAGGCTACTGAAATTATCCAGTAGTAGTGGGGAAAGTTCATATTGTGTATATTGTGTATATTTCAAAGGTAGAGAATAGAATTTGATGATGGCTCTTAAAGTAAACACAGAGTTATGGATGCAACCAGGATGTTGATTTGAGTAACTGGTAGAATAGAGATTCAGTTAATTAAGATGAAGAAGATTGGAGAAGAATGGTGTGTGTGTGTGTGTGTGTGTGTGTGTGTGTGTGTGTTTGTAAAAATCCTGATTTGGGACATGTTAAGAATGATATATCTATTAGATATCCAAGTGGAGTTATCAAGTAAGCACTTGGATATATGAGTCTGGAGTTGAGGGAGAGAGAGGCCCAAGTTGAAGATAAATGTTTGAGGATCATCAGCATGTAGACAGTGTTTAAAGCCATAAGACTGGATAAGATCACATAGGTCTCTTCTTAGAGAAGAGGTCTGTTGATTGAATACTGGGATTCAGAAGAAATAAGTCAATGAAGCTGAAAAGGAATGGTCAAAAAGAATATGATGCCCTGGAAGCCAAGTGAAGAACACGTTTCAAGGCAGGAATAGCAATCAGTTGTGTCAAATGTTGCTGAAAGGTCTAATAAGATGAGGATCATCGGATGGGGCTTAGCATTGCACTTAACAATATAGAGTTCATCAGTGACTTTGAGAAGAACTTAATTCTGTTGGGCTCAAGGTCTAATAATTCAAGATACCTCATTAACTTCTATGGCTTAAGTAAGAAATTGGGTTCAGATGTAAACAACTTGCTCAAAAGCAGGCTGGGGTGAGGGAACAAGATACTAAGGAAGAGAGTTCTAAATTCCTTATCAGCATCATCCTATAATCTAAGGTATGGAAATGATGTGATTTTTAAAATAAACAAAAACATAAGCAACAAACAGAACATCATCCAAATAGGATTACCCTAGGTAATGGGCTTCAATGGAAACCATGACAACGGGGAAAGAGGCCTTGTAGAGAATTTGTGTATGTGTGTGCACACTCGGCTTTCTCAATGTATTTATCATGCTGTGGCCTTGGCAGGAGCAAAAATACCTCATCTTTTGGAAAAAAAAAAACAACTGATCTAATGTAAGTGGTTAGAAACCCTTTCTATAGTTATCGATTTAAATGTAAAAATCCAATTAAAAGAATGGATGGGGTTGAGAGAGAGAAAGAGAGAGAGGCGCAAGTTGCAGTTGTGTGGGTGGATTTGGTAGGAAGTCTAATTATGCTACAGCGTCGAGGGCAATCTTGGCTAAAACAAAAGCATATCCTTTTGATTTTTAGAAGACCTCAAACTCAGTATAAATGGAGTGAGAACTGGGAAAGGGAAGAGCGATAGAAGTGAAGGCATCAGATCAATGTTAACATTAATGTATACCTTTGCCTTGTGAAAGGCAGATGCATATGAAAAATAATGAGGTTATTGCTTCACATATTTCGGATTGCATCCTGGCAGCCTCAACTTACTGAAATATAGCTTCTTAAGAGAAAACTGTCCCAAAACTCATGAAACATAGTACAGCGTGGCACTGCTCCACAGGGAAGGGGCAAGCATTAAACATACTGACCCCTGTTGGTTATCTGATTTCCCCTTTAATTAGGGACAGCAGATTTGCTGACTAATGGCCGACCAATCCAGGAATGGGGTGCAATGCAAAGAGTAGAAACAAAAGTAAGAGATGGCCCAACTTACTGAATTTAAGTCCTTTAAATGCCCCCCAGGAGTGATGGCTTGACAGGGAGATACAATAAACTCCCAGCCTTGGTCATCTTCAGCTCTAAAACCTATGCCACTGGACTTGTGAGCCAGCCTGACATACTCCCACACCTCATATTCAGTGACCCAAAACATTGGCTGGCAATTACCCTGGCTGCTTTTGGAGTGTTCTTCATTGCTCTTGCCTTGAACTCAAACTCTTCTTTTTCCTCTCCAATTCCAGTGTGTGTTTGTACTTGTATCTCAAGTGTTTGATTCTCATGTCTCCTTTTCAGGGGTGACTTGGGTAAGAGGACTTGTTCCAGCTTCTCAACTTGAGATTATCATGTTAAAGTGAAATAAGTCAGACAGAAAAAGGTAAGAATCATATGATTTCACTCATAATTGGGATAGAAAACTGAAAGCAGCAAACTAACAAAGACAAACAAACAAAACCTCAAAGGCAGACAATAGTGTGGTGATACCAGAGGGTAAGGGGTTTCGGGGGAGGTAGATAAAAGTAAAGGGGGTCAAACACAGAGGGTGCCAAACAAATGTATACACATTTTAAGAAAGGAAAAAGCTGTATTAATTGTAATACTCAACATATACCGATAACAAAAGATGAATACAAGTCATGTTTGACTTCTGCAATTGCCAGAGGTGCTCAAAGTGGTTACCATCAGCATCCAGATACTTCTGATGATGGCACCCTACTGCTTGAGCATAGATAACATCTCTCAAAATGTGTATACATTTTTTTTGGCATCCCTGGTGTATGGTGAATAAAGGGGATTTGACTTTGCGTGGGTGCAATACACAGATGATGTATTATAGAATTATACACTTGAAACCTGTATAATTTTACTAACCAATGTCACCCCAATAAATTTAATAATAATAATAAAAAGACCCTGTGTCTAGTCCTCTGTTAGAAGGGAAGAGAGGAGATGAGAGCAGAACTGCATCCACAGGCTGGGAAGTACTTCATCCTTTGTGGGCTCAGCAGTACAGGAAGAAGGTGAGAAATGGCAAAGCAAAAATTTTGAATTATTCTGGAAATGCCCATGCCACCTGTTTCAAACCTACTTTACTTCTGGTAATTACCTAATTACCTAAATTATTGACTATGTGCTGCAGTTTGTCTGTGGTGTGATGAGTTAAGGAAGTTGCCCTGTTTGGAAATATTTTCAGGACATGTGTCTACTTGAGCAAAACTCAGTACTATCTTTCTTAAACTGAGGTATTCAAACAACTTGCACTATGAGGAAGTGAGGATGATAATTATATTGGTACTTGTCTTAGGTCAGGACCCCAGAGGCAGGTCCTGAGATGAGCATTTGTGTACAAATGATTTAGGAAGCAAGTGCTCTCAGAAGAAACCAGAAAAAGAGTGGGGGCATCACGACAGGAATAGGGAAGAAGTCAAGCAGCTTGTGCTATTTCAGGCTGAGTCCCAGGATGGGAGCTTTGGCCCAACCCTGCAAGGGAGTCCTAGAGTGGAAATTGAGCTGTCCACCAGAAGGCAACTGAGAGGAGGCTGGGCTTCCATACTGTTGCATCATCAGTAACTGCTGAGGCCCACCCCAAGGCCATGGAAACTTCCAGGTACTTCTGCTCCAACAGCTCTAGGATAATCCCCTAAAAGAGAGTCCTGTGTGAGGGCCATTGGAAGCAGAAACTGTGGAGCAAGAAGGAATGCACAGAAATCGTCAAAAGAATTTGAGAGAATCTGGGTGGGGCACCGCAGTGCCTGCCTCATCCTTATAAACATTTATTGAGTCTTTGCTAGTGCCAGGGAAGCTTTACTTTCATGCAGCATATTATTTAGTTCTCACAATATCCCCAAGAATTATCTTTATCTTACACACTAAGGAACTGAAGTATTAAGTAACTTTTAAGAGTGTTCAAAAGGGTCAGCAATGGGGCCAACACTCAAATCCTGGTCTATCTGAAGACCAGGTCCATAGTCATGTTTCTCTCCTCTTACTTTATTCCTTTCTGGTCACTTATCATATTCCTTATTCCCCTCCTCTTACTACATCCTTACTTTTCTCTCCTCTTATTATAGCCCAACATTCCTTTCCGTTATATTTCATAATCAAAGTGAGGCGTTTAGTTCAGGAAGGGATGGGAATATTTGGGATAGAATAAATAGGAAAAACAGAGATAACAAAATATTAGGTTGTCAGAAAAGTCATGACGCATTTTTGCAAGGAAAAACATAGAAAAAATATGTCATGACTTTTCCAACAACCCAATAGTTTGTAATCAAGAATATTATAGCACATGAGTGGGGATAATTCCATGGCCTGGAGAAGGAAGGAAATCTAATAATGACCTTCAGGTACCTGAAAGATTTTAACATAGAATAGCTTGACCAGCTGTGCTCAGATATCTACAGAGTAGAATAGAAAAGAAACCTCTTTGCTATTAGAGCAGGAGGATTTTAAGTTGAATTAAAAGAAGTGCTTCCTGGCTTTAAGAGCTATGGAGCACTAGAGTGAAAACCTGTAAACTCAAATTACGAAGGGAAGGGAAGGGAAGGGAAGGGAAGGGAAGGGAAGGGAAGGGAAAGATGCAAGCCCTATTTGCCACACTATGCAAATATATGAGATGTTACCTTGAATACATCTGCTTCACACCCCGGCAACCTTCCAAAGAGGGGAAGCTGTGAATTTAAAAAAAGAAAGAAAGAGAGAGAGAGAGAGAGAGAGAGAGAGAGAGAGAGAGAGAGAGAGAGAGAGAGAGAGAGAAAGGAAGGAAAGGAAAGGAAAGGAAAGAAAGAAAGAAAGAAAGAAAGAAAGAAAGAAAGAAAGAAAGAAAGAAAGAAAGAAAGAAAGAGGGCCGGCCGAGTGGCGCCGTGGTTAAGAGCTGGTTTTGGGATGCCAGCGGCCCCGGTTCGGATCCCACACATGAGGGTCCAGTGACACTGCCCTCCGCAGCTAACAACAGCTCCACCTGGAGCTGGGCTGTGCGAGCCCCGGCGATGGTGTAGGCTGCAGCCCCTGCTGCAGTGGGCTGCCCTAGGCTACAGTGAGTGGCCGGCAGCCAGCGTGAGCTGCCAATAGCCACAGTGAGCGACATCCAGAGGCCGGCGACCCATCTGCCTCATCCGGGAAGAGCGCAATGAGGATACCAACATGGGCCAGTGAAGCAACGTCCTCCCCAACTAGACTGAGGAACAAAAAGACAGCAAGTTGTCTGTTCCCCAACGCTGTTCCCCTCCCCCAATTCTCCAATAAAAAAATCTAGAAAGAAAGAAAGAAAGAAAGAAAGAAAGAAAGAAAGAAAGAAAGAAAGAATGCGTGGAATCCTGGTGGCCCTCCAAAAACTCTCGTATTGTTGGTACTGTGGAAGGGATTCGAACTAGTCCAGTCTGGTAGTTTGCTTCTCAGTGAGAACTCTTTTTTTCACATTTTTTTTTCTTCCCTGAAGAAGGATCTCGAATGCTACTACATATATGTAGTAGAGCATTTTATGGAGAAATACACAGAAATAACATTTGTTGCTACTACAATGTGGCATAGGGCCAATGACTGGGTAACAGATGGAATGGAATTTGACAGCTTACCTTGAGAAGTGTTACATACCTTTGAATAACTTGTTGTTTTGTTGTTCTCTGCCCATCCACTGCTCCTGCCCCCAGAGATTTTCTATGCAAGATGACTCTATTTAGATTTTGTAAATATTAAAAAAATACATATTTGATATACATGTGTGGTGTGTACTGCAGCCAGACTCTACTATCTCACTGTTTCCTAATGGGGTTTGTACTGAAAATTCATTTAGAAGTCATTTCTGAATATACCTTCCACATAGAAACTCTGGCATGGACAGACTTATTATTTGGGGCAAAAAGCACCAAATGTCCTTGTGAAGGTATGATTTTTCGGCTACACTGTGGACTAAATATATGAATCTGAGCTAGCATTAGAACTCGATCACCATTCAAGTCATTATTTCTCTGGAAAAACGAATTCCAATTTGAATGTGGATCCCAGGAATATTTCCCCCCTAATCTACCTCTCAGTGGAGGCTTGCAAGGAGATTTTTTACATATTGGGTAAGACCAAGAGTGAAGTCAATCGCCCCGCAGAAGTCCATGGCTCCTTCCTCCGGCCAGAGTGGTGACTTGTTCTCTGTAAGAGAATTTCCCTGCCTTCCATTTCAGGAGCAGCCATTCATAGGACTGAAGAATTTGTACAAAAGTCACAATTATTATTATTATTGAACACCTACTATGTATAAGACATTGTCATTCACTTTATTACCTTATATAGCCTTCACAATAACTTTGAAATGTAGGTATTATTGTCACCATTTTACAAAAGGGGAAACTGACTTAAAAGAGTCAACTTGCCTGACATGCTATAAATGATAAATGACGGAACCTGATGGAATCAGATGGAGTTACACTGCCTAACTCCAACGCCTAATCACTCCATGGATGTTGTGGTGAACATTTGTTGGTTGCATCCCTGAAATCCATTCTCTCTTACCATTACTTTCCTTTGGAAAATTTAGCTCTCACTACCTATCCCATACACCACACCGCATCACAGGTATTTAGTTTGTATGGCATTGACTCCACCACCTGCTTTGGGAGTAAGCCCAAATTGACTTAAGCCAACCATTATATTCTATCCCTCTCCCCCAATCTCACCTGCCATATTGCCTGTTTCAGAGATGAATGAGTAGATAACTCAATCAGAGCTAATAAAATAGAATGAGATTTTTGCTGGTCTTTTAGGAATGAGAAGCTCTCTTCCTTAAGGGATGTGAGTTCTGAGATGATGGCAGCATTTTCTTACCACAGGAGACAGCTGGGCTCAGCTGGGGTAACCACTATGTAGAGGTTGAGTTTGAAGCCACTGGGGAAGAAGATAGAAGTCATAGACAGAGGAAATGCAGGTCCATACTGACAACCACTGAATGCCTGGATCAAACCTTACCTGGAGTAAGGGCTGCTCTGGACTCAATGGCAAACTTACTTTGCTCAGACTACTATTTGTAGTTTGAGCAATTTTGGGTTTTGTGCCACTTTCACCACAAAGAATTACACGTGACACAAGCACCCCTCCCCCCAGGAAATGTACCTTCATTAAGAACCCTTCATCTTCCAAACCTCGGCACTGATGAGAGTTGACTTTCAGAGTCACATTCTTAAAACAATTCTTCAGCCTAATTAATCAAATTCAATCCCATTCAGGCTATCCTCACATAGAAAGAAAAGTTGTCCACTTAAAATTTACAAAGATTCTGAACAATACAGAATGAATGGAAAGAATGTTTTGTTTAATGATTTTAAATTAGCCAGAAAACAATTATAGGATGCCATTCTCTGATAATTCCAGCTAATTGAAATTTTAATTCCATAGGAATAATAAAAACTGGGGTCTGGGTTTATGTTTGAGGAAAAAACTTTTCAAATTATTTACATAGGCTTAATTTAAAAAATACGTATGTGCACATTGGTTTCTTATCTGATGCAATATGTTAATATATCTTAAACAAAGTTATTTCCCTTTATCTTGATAATGCCTAATTTTGTTGAAATGATTTTCAGCCCCTCCCGCCATATGTGATAAGAAAATATAGCTATAGTTCTCTATTATATGTATCACATATAAAGTCAAAATGCCTAATTAACCCTAAATTGAGAAACTGAGAGAAGCTGAGGAAGGGAGAAAGCAAATAGTACAGAGAAAATGGGAAGATGTAGGAAGAAGTAAGTAGTCACAGCTCATTTCAAAGGCCATTTCACCGGGAAACTAATGAAGTTTAAGCACCAGCTCACTTCTCCTTCTAAGGCTATGAGAGGAACTAGCAATGTGTTCATAGAGGTGTAAAGATTTTCCCCAAATTTCAAAAGCTAGATATTTTCACTGCAATTGGTTAAGACGACTGTCTTTCCTCCCCTCTATTCCTCTCTGCCTTATTATTTTTGATTGCATTGGGTAGCACTGGAGTAACTACAGACATTTTAGGGATCCAGCTGAGGGAAAGTTCTATTGGTGATGTAATTCAAAAGGGGTGTGTGTGTTTAAGGGGACCATAATCACTTTCCTACTTAGTTCAGGTATTACTAGCCACCCTAGTGTAGGATGGCAGTCCAGGAATGCTCCTTCTGTGAAATGTGCCAACTCATCTGGTATTGTGATAAGAATCTGGAGGATCAGAGGTTTTTTTATCATGATATGAATTAGATGCTAAGGTGTCCAGCAGCAGAAGTGTATAGGTAGTGAGGAGAAACCTGTGTTGAAATGTACACAGGCAGAAGCTAGTCTAGGGAAATTCTTCCAATTATCAAAAATGTAAAATTGCCAGTGGAGGATTCAGTTCTCATCGATATGAAGTTAAACAGAAAGTTTCTCCTGTTAGGAATATAATAAATAATGCTGCATATATAATTACTAATGCTGTATGCATATCTATGGAGGGAAGACTGAATTATCTTTTTGTTGTCTTACAGACACTGTTGCAAAATCATCATAAAAAAGAAAAAGATTTTTCACAAAAAATGTATTAATTAATGTGTAAGTGGTGAATTAATAAATAATATATTTCATTTTTATAAATCTTGTCCAATTTGTGGTGTTCGTCAGCTTCCTAAAATTAGAAAGATTTTCTGGTTTCTTATTCTGTATTAATAATCACTTCCAAACTTAATTTAATATTCTAAGGTTTTTAATTCTTTTCTTAAATTAAAGTCCTAAAATTAAGATTTTTTTTTAGGCCCCAAACACCTGGGTTTGACTTTGGTTAGCCTACTCAAGCTTTAGGCAAAAAAGAATTACATCAACATCTAGATGAACCCTGATACCTTCCAAGGTTATAGCCTGATAACTATTTGTGGAGTCACCATAGTATCACCTCAAGTCTTCATTAAAGGGTTTCTGAATTCTCATATAAAAGGAAAGATCAAGTCTACTTATTTCATACTAAAATATTTTTATCTGCTTTATTGAGGAATAATTGACAAAAAACAAGCAGTGCATATTTATTTGAAATGTACAATTTGGTAAGTTTTGACACCCATGAAACTGTTAACAAAATCAAGATAATAAAAACGTCCATTACACCCAAAGGTTTCTTTATACTCCTTTTAATAAAATCTCTCCCTCCCGCCTCTCCTCACGGCCCTCTCCCATCCCCAACCACTGATCTATTTTCTGTGATGATAGGTTAGTTTGCATTTTCTAGAAATTTATATAGAATCAAACAGTATGTACTATTTTTTTTTTTTGGTCTGGCTTCTTTTGCTCAGCATAATTATTCTGGGATCCACACATGCTATTGCTTGTATCAATGGTTCATTCATTTTTATTGCTGAGTAGTATTCCATTGTATTGCTAAACCACAGTTTTATCCATCTTCCTGTGCTGAGTATTTGTGCTATTTCTACTTTTGGGCTGTTACAAATAAATTTACTGTGAACATTTCTGTACAAGTCTTTGTATTGACATACACTTTAATTTTCTTGGATAAATATCTAGAAAAGGATGGCCTAGAAATTATATATAAGGATATGTTTCACTTAAGAAAACTTTAAAATGGTTTTCCAAAGTAGTTGAACCAGTTTATACTCTCACCAGTCGTGTATGGCAGTTCCAGTTGCTTGGAATCCTTGATAACATCAGATATGGTAAAAAAAAAAAAAGAAAAAAATTTTTTTTTTTTTTAATTTAACCATTCTAATATGTCTGAAATGCTATCTCATTGTGGTTTTAATTTAATGTTGTTGAGGATCTTTTCATGTGCTTATTTGCCATTTCTATATCTTCTTTGGTGAAGTGTCTGTTCAAATCTTTTGCTCGTGGTTTCTTTTAATATTTTTCAGTTTTAAGAAATTTTAAAAATATGTATATTTTGGACACAAGTCCTTAACCAGATATATAATTTGCAAATATTTTTCCAAGTCTGTAGCTTCTCTTTTCATTCTGTTAACAGTGTATTTCAAAAAGCAGAAGTTTTTAATTTTTATGATGTTCAATTTGTCAATATTTTCTTTTACAGATTGTGTTTTGGCATCATATCTAAGAAAACTTTGCCTAACTCAAAGTCAAACAGTTTTCTCCTAGAAGTTTTATAGGTTTAAGTTTAACATTTAAGTCTATGATCCATTCTGATTAATTTTTATCATATATATATATATATATATATATATATATATATATATATATATATGTATATATATTCGTATCTTGTACCATAAAAAATTCTATACAGGCATACCTCATTTTATTGTGCTTTGCTTTATTGTGCTTCACAGTTATTGCATTTTTTACAAATTGGAGGTTTGTGTCAACAACCTTGTCTTGAGCAAGTCTATCAGTGTCATTTTTTTCTGATAACATTTGCTCACTTCATGTCTCTGTGCTACATTTTGATAATTCTTGCAGTATATCAAACTTTTTCATTATTATCGTATTTGTTATGATGATCCGTGATCACTGATCTTTGGTGTTACTCTTGTAATTCTTTTGTCATGAACCATGCCCATATAAGAATGGGAACTTCACTGACCGGCCATTTCACCATCTTTTCCCCTCTCCATGGACCTCTGTATTTCCTGAGACAAAACAATATTGAAATTAAACCAATTAATAAATCTACAGTAGCCTCTAAGCATTCAAGTGAAAGGAAGAGCTGTACATCTTTTTAAATCAAAAGCCCAAGATGATTTAGCTTAGTGAGGAAGGCATGTCAAAAGCTGAGGCAGGCCAAAAGCTAGGCCTCTTGTGCCAAACAGTCAGTCATGTTATGAATGCAAAGGAAAAGTTCTGGAAGGAAATTAATAGTGCAACTCCAGTGAACACACAAGAAAGCAAAAAATCTTATTGCTGATATGGAGGAAGTTTTAGTTGTCTGGATAGAAGATCAAATCAGACACAACATTTCGTTTAGCCAAAGCCTAATCCAGAGCAAGGCCCTCTCTTCAATTCTATGAAGGCTGAGAGAGGTGAGGAAGGTGTAGGAGAAAAGGTTGAAGCTAAAGAGATTAGTTCATGAGGTTTAAGAAAAGAATTTGTTTCCATAACATAAAAGTGCAAGGTGAGGGAGCAAGTACTGATGTAGGGCTGCAGCAAGTTATCCAGGAGATCCAGCTAAGATCATTAATAAGGATGGCTACACCAAACAACAGATTTTATTTTTGTTTAAGCCGAGCCATCCTCCCATCTGATGGCAGCTCAGCGTCAACTCACCTCAGGCTGGGGATCGAACTGCTGTTGCTCAGAGCTCAGCTCGCCCTCTTGAGCAAGCTCTTAACCAACTGAGCCACTCGGCTGGCCCCAAACAACAGATTTTTAATGTAGACAAAACAGCCTTATACTGGAAGAAGACGCCATCTAGGACTTTCATATTTAGACAGGAAAAGTCAATGCCTGACTTCAGAGCTTCAGAGGATGGGCTGACTTTCTTGTTAAAGACTAATGAAGCTGGTGACTTTAAGTTGAAGCCAGTGGTCATTTACTATCCTGAAATTCCTAGGGTCCTTAAGAATTATCCTACATCTACTCTGCCTGTGCTCTATAAATGGAATAACAAAGCCTGGACAGCACATCTGTTTACAGTGTGGTTTACTGAATATTTTTAGTCCACTGTTGAGAATATGGTTCAAAAAAAAAAAAGATTCCTTCAAAATATTACCACTCATTGATATTGTACCTGGTCACCCAAGGGCTCTGATGGGGATGTACAATAACATTAATGTTGTTTTCATGACTGCTAATATGTCTTTTCTGCAGCCCATGGATCAAGGAATCATTTCAACTTTCAAGTCTTACTATTTAAGAAATACTTTTTGTAAAGCTGTAGCTGCAATAATTATTCCTCTGATGGATTTGAGAGAAGTAATTGAAAACCTTCTGGGAAGGAGTTTGGAAGAAGTTGATTCCAACCCTCACGGATGCCTTGGAGGGGTTCAAGACTGCAGATATGGTGGAATTAGCAGGAGACCTAGAATTAGAAGTGGAATGAAGATATGACTGAATTGCTGCAATCTCATGATAAAACTTAAATGGATGAGGAATTGCTTCTGACAATGGGCAAAGTAAGTGATTTCTTGAGATGGAATTTACTCCTGGTGAAGATGCTATGAAAATTGCTGAAATGACAAGGATTTAGAATTTTACATGAATTTAGTTGATAAAGAAGTTGCAGGGTATAAGAGGATTGATTTCAATTTTGAAAGAAGTTCTACTGTGGGTAAAATGCTATCAAAAAGCATCACGTGCTACAGAAAAATCATTCATGAGAAGAAGAGTTGATTGACATGGTATATACTTCATTGTTGTCTTATTTTAAGAAATCGCACAGCCACTCAACTCCTTGATGTTGATGGCTGCTTACTGATCAGGGTGGTAGTTGCTGAAGGTTGGGGTGTTCTGTAGCAATATCACTTTTCTCATTTCTGATGTCAACAATTTGTATTTTCTCTTTCCCCTGATTAGTATAGAGATTGATTAATTTTACTTTATAAATCAAAAAAGGTGACAAATTCTTTCAACTTTTGAATATTGAAAAAGTCTTTATTTTGCTTTCATGTTTGAAAGACCTTTACACTAGGTATAGAATTCTAGAATGACAGATATTTTTCCTTTAAATACTCTACAGGTGTTTCTTTTTTGCTTGCATTGTTTGCAACAAGAAATCTACTATCTACTGTTATTCCTTTCTTTGTTCCTCTGTACATATCTTTTGCTCTGATTACTTTTGAGGTTTTATGACTGGTTTTGATAAATTTGATAATGCTGTGACTGAGTATCATTTTCTTTAGCTTGTCATTTATGTTTCTTTAGCTTGTTATATATGTGTGTTTATAGTTTTCAGCAACTTCGGGAATTTTTTATCCACAATTTCTTCAATTATTGTTTTGCTCACTTCCCTATGGTGACTCCAATTACTCATATATCAGGCTGCGTAAAGTTATCTCACACTTCTGATACTGTGTCCAATTTTTAAAAGTTCTTTCTGTTTCATTTTGGATCGTTTTTCTATGCCTTCAAGTTCACTAATCTTTTCCTCTGTAATATCTAATCTATTAATCCTAGAAAGGAGTTTTCATCACTAGAAGTTTGATTTGAATTTTTTTGTATCTGCCATGTTTTTCCTTAACTTTTTGAACATATGGAATACAGTTATAATAACCATTTTAATGTCCTCTGCTAACTCTAACATCTGTGGTTAGTTCTTAATCAGATTCAATTGATTGATTTATCTCCTCATTATGGATCATATTTTCCTATTTCTTTGTAAGTCTGAAACTTTTTGATTGGATGCCAGATATTGTAAATTATACCTTATGGGATGCTGAATATTTTTGTGCTCCTATAAATACTCTTGAGCTTTTTTTCTGGGACACAGTTAAGTTACTTGGAAACAGTTTGGTCCTATCTGATCTTGCTTTTAATTGTTAGGCAGAACCAGCGTAGTGCTTAGTCATGGGCTTATTATTCCCGACTACTGAGGAAAGATCCTTCTGATTATTGTACTCAATGCCCTGTAAATCTTGAAGTTTCTAGTGGGCTGGATGGATACAGGCACAGTTCTTACCCCTGAGTGTTCACTGGGCACTGATATCTCTAATTTTTGGGGGTGATTTTTTTCTCTGGCCTTAAGTAGTTTCCCTACATGCATGCACGGATCTCTAAACAGCTGAATACTGAAGAGGAGCACTGTAGATATCTGCAGAGCTCTCGGTGGTCTTTCCCCTATGGTGCTCTGTACTGTGAACTATAGCTGCTTTGGTCTCCTTAGACTCTTAGCTTTACCTCCTCAACTCAAGGAGTCAGCTGCACTCTACCTGGGCTCTCTCTGGATGAGGCCTGGAAACTCCTTTAAGGTAATAAGGTGGAGCAACATTGGGTTCTCTTCATTTGTTTCTCATATCTCAGAAATCAGTATCCTTCTTCGCCTGACGATTGAAAGTCTTAAAAAGTATTGCTTCACATATTTTTGTCCAATTTTTCGTTGTTTCAAGTGGGAGAGTGTGTTTTCTCTATCCCAGCCAGAAGCAGAAGTTCTCATTATTTGATTTTCCTTTTTGGCTTACACTGGATTCATTAAGATCAGAATAATAATAAAAAAAGAATCTTCCAGAAACTCAAAGAGACTGTAGTTTTGCAGCATAGGTGTTTGATAATTAAATAGAGTAGTGAGCCAGTATCAATTTCAATTTCATTAATCTGCTAAGGAAAAAGAGGGATTTGCATGAAATTCACAACTCAGATTACCATGTTAGCCACTGTGTCAGGAGGCTTGAGAGCTGAGCTCTGGAGAAACAAAATCCCTGACAGTTGTTGATGTTTTTGTAATAGGAGACTTCTGTTATTTTAGCAAACAGAAAGACTACATAAAAATGTCAAAAAGAAACTACTTTTGAAGAAAAAAATAGAAACTGACTCACTAAAGGGACCTATTGGGGATAATTACCCAGAGCCTGTGGTAGATCGGGAGGGCTGATTTAAAGTTATTGTTTTTGCAAATTCTGCAAAAAACAAAAAACAAAGATTTTTTTCCCTGGCTTTGCCAGTAGTGGAAAAATTCCTCCCACAGCCATAATCTCATGTAAATTACAAAAGTGGATTTTTTTCTCTCTCTGAGTTTCTCAAATCTCCTTTTCTCTAATATAGAGCAATATTGGCTTTTGATAAAACATTAAAAACTATACTTTTAAATAGAGTTTTGAATTTTGTTTTGCATCTGATAATAGATTATAGGTTCTTCAGTTGGTTGGTTTCCTGATGCCTTAGGTCAGTAAAGTCTGAACTTTCTCATCTGACACCTGTTCAACTCTGAGGATACTGATTAATTAATGGTGGAAAGGTATCAGCTTCACAACTGAGGCCTCTACATTCCTAAAATTCCCTTCTCATGGGAGATATTAGATGGCCTTTAAATTAACTGAGGTAAATAACTATTTAATCCTTTGGATACCAGTTCATTCTCTTTCATTCAAAAATTATTCTTCTCACTTGAAATTTATCATCAATCAAATTATATTTAAAAGTTTAATTAAATTAATATTACAAGAATTACTGTATTATCTCTGAGTTATACTCATGACTTTCTGGTCACCCATATACTAATTGTTCTTAATATAATACCTTTTATCAAAATCCAACCATTCAGTTTAAAATAGAGAGATCCTTGTTAGAAGAGAATTTCAAATAAGATTTCAAATAGGTTTAACAACAAAAAAATAGTTAAGCATAAATGCTAAATGTGAATAAGCATGGGATAATAGACTGATTTATTACAATTTTGGAAATCATTTCTATCTTCTGAGACTTAGAGCTCCCATGTATTAATTTATGTTAAACTCTAATGGCTGATGTCACATTCCTTCCTCCATATCTTCTTTGGACTGTGGTTTGTTGTGAAAATGGGGTTTCCAATGTTGTAATCAGAAAAATACTGAGCAAAATATTATGGTATTGTATTTGGTTAAGTATCCTTTCTACCAGAGAGTCATAGAGGTTAACCAATTAATTATTTTGTCTTTGTTAATAGGAAGAAACAATGGTATGGTGCCTGGATATTGGCAATGGTGGCTTAAGTGCCCCACCCCCTACTTTCCATGGGACACCTGTGTAGCCAAATAATGGAGACTTTCTAGATCTTGTTACACAGCTCTTCGAGGACTAAGGGGCACCCAGCACTCTTGAGGACGTCTAAACTCCTGGAGCTTCAGCTGAATCATTCAGCCCTCACCCTTTAGAGGTGTTCTCTCTCTTCGCAAAGCTTTACCTTCTGTTCTTTCCCAATAGATTCTGAGGGTTTATTAAACGTTAAGACCCAATCATTTACAACCAAAAAAATTAATTTCCATTTTCTTGAGAGAAGGGACAACTTACTCTCCAAACTCTTCACAGAGGATAGGGAAAATATTTGCATATTAACTTTCTAGCAGTGTAAAGGAAAGGAAGGCAAACAAAGGAGGAAGGTGATTTCAGAGAGTAGTAGCAATAAGCATGCATATACCTGCCACAAAAATTTGAAATTGCAGAACCAGCTAAAGGAATAGGAATGTTTCGAAGTGTTTGTTCTGCTTACCAATAAAGCACATACAAATTAAAAATATTTAGAAGCCTAGATTATGTGAAGGAGAAATTTTCTAGGTATTCTTCTAGCCCTATCCCCTTATTTTAGAGATATAAAAACTGAATCACAGAGAAATGAGTTGGTTAAGATTCCACAGTAGGCAAAATTATGTGTCCCTTGAGTTGTACCCAATGTTCTTATCATATTAGCACATACTGCCTTTTAAAGGTCTGTGATCTCCAGAGAGAGACGATTTGGGCTCTTTGATACATCAAACTAAGAAATCCATAGTTATTTGTTTTTATTTCTTGCGCTAGTGCTTGCTTATACTAATGGACAGATAATAGCCATATGTCTTTCAAGTTTTAAGTGAGTTTTTATTTTTTTAAGATTTTATTGGGGAATTGGGGGAGTGGAACAGCATTGGGGAATCAGGCAAGGGAAACAGATAAGTTGTGGTCCTTTTTTTTTGTTCTTCAGTCTAGTTGTGGAGGACATTGCTTCACTGGCCCACGTTGGTATCCTCACTGCGCTCTCCCTGGGTGAAGCAGATTGGCTGCTGGCCTCTGGATGGCCGCTCACAGTGGTTCTTGGCAGCTCACACTGGCTGCCAGCCGCTCACTGTAGCCTATGGCTGCAGCCCACACTGTCGCTGGCCATTTTAGCTATAGAGGCAACCAGGTGGAGCTGTTGTTCACCATCTTAGTTGTAGAGGTCAGTGTCACTGGCCCTCATATGTGGGATCCCAACGGGGGCTCCGCTGCTCAGAGCTGGCGTCCCAAGCTAGCTTCTAACCAATGCACCACTTAGCTGGCCCCTGAGATTGTTTTTGAGTATGAAATTTTATTAATGACTCTGTTCAGGAACAATGCCATCTATACATTTCCAAGTAAAGGTGAGATGATATAGGTTATATATTAGGAGTACAGAGTGCTATGGTCCAAGTCTTTTATAGCTTGTTATTATCAAGTGATTGAATGATTGAGAAAATTGCTTTCTGCTTTTCTTCACTTTGCTGTACTTAACAGGAATACAACCTTTTCTTTTTGTTCATATAGGAGAGATTTTAAAAAATTATGGGAGAAAATATCTGAGAATGAAAGGTAAGCTCAACATCATAATAGGTTAAAAGCCCAAACTCTTTATCATTCCAGACCCTTTATGATCCAGCCAATCTATTTTCCCAGCTATATCCCATATTATTTTTCTTTGTATGTTCTTTAATCCAAACAAACCAACTGACTTACTATTCTTGAAATGCTTTATATTTTTTTCTATTTTCTACCTCTTAACCTATTCTCATGATGCTTTATCCACCTGATATTGTCTATTCTAAAATTTTGGTTATTTAAGTTTGACTTATTTTGGGTTCCCAGAGATTCACTTTTAAGCTTAAGTAGTTTGTCAAAGAGTAAATTCAGGAGTGTGGCTAAATGAAACAAGGAAGGAAAGTTTATTCTAGCAGATGAAGTTGTCAAGCTGTCTTCCAGTTCCAGGAAGCAACTGATCATACTAAGGAAGCTCTGGCAGCCCATATAAGTATCCCACTTTAGAGTTATCCCACCCAAGGAGTAAAGAAGCTACATTACTTATACCCCAATATTCCTCAGATATTTCTTGAGAGTTGCTCCCAGAAGCATGAATTCTAGAAACTTCCAACCTGTTGAACAAGTGGCCAAGTGAGTTCCATCAGTGAAAGGACACCTTCAACTAAGAACTGCTGGTGCTAAGAGATGGACGTTGGGCCAAGAGCAAACAAGTGTAACAGGAAGGTAACACAGGAGAGGTACTGACACCATCTACTCTAAATGTGCCCAAGAAAAAAGATGAAAATTCAGGACAAGTAGTGTCTATTAAAAAATTCAAAAGTATCACTTGATTTCTTGTGTCAATTTCAGATAGGGTTGGCTATGCTGCAGTTAAAAACCAACCAAGTATTAGTGGCTCAATGCCACAAAAGTTTATTTTTCCCTCACAGTTGTCAGGGGACCTCTGTGGACTGTATTAACTCAAAGACCCAGGCTGGTCAAACAGCCACTATCACAAACACAGCTGATGCTGTATCAAAAGGGAGAATGAGGCCTTTTATTGGTAATTAAGTAGTTTGACCTATAGTGACCTGTGCCACTTCCATCCAGAACCAGTTACATGGCCCCAATCCACCATGAAGTGTACATGCCATCTACTATGTATCTAGAAGAAGAGACACATGACTAATGACTACACATTCCAAGACTAACGATATTTCAAATCGATCAGTGACTTAAATGAAAAAGTGGCATTAAAGGAATAGAAGAAAATATGAGTGAGTATTGTATAAATTTAAAGCAATTTAAGTAACTCAGAAAAGTAATGGAGGGTTGATTATATAAACCAAGATATTTCTAAATGTAATGCAAAACAGCTGTTAAAAAATAAGGAATTTTATGGTCTATTCATGTGGAAAGGTGCTCCAGAAGTGGGAGAACAAAATCAGGTTCCAGAAAATCACATAGAGTTCATTTCCCTTTATGTAAAAAAAAGACTCTTTTTATGTGCATCAAAATCCTGAAAGCTATGCAGCAAATTAAATAATTGTTTCCAAAGTGTTGAGTCATGAGAGGGAAACTCACTTCATATTTTACACACTAATTCTAGGAAATCTTTTATCCCCATCCTTAGGTCGTCAAGTATAAGGTTCATGTCATCTGTGAAGATGGCCTCTATCACTTTGCTCAAATTAGGTAATAATGAATGTTTGTGGAGTGAATGAATAGGAAAAAAGGAAAAAAAATAAAATGAATTAAGAACGAGAGTTTACCTCATAGAATAAGGAATTTTCAGCAAGTCTTCTGTGTCTACTAGAGGCAAATTTCAAACATCACCAGTTCCATAGGCTTTTTAAGATTAAAGCCACAAGACCACAGTTCCTACCACTGTTCTATGTGATCCTTTGCAGATGAAGTTATCCTGAAAAAAGAAACATTTTATGTTTTGTTACTGAAGATGTTTTTCACAGTGGTGGTTATCGGCTAGGTTAAATTAGGGTTACACTATAGTAGCAACTCCAAAATTCCAGTGGCTTAAAACAATAAAAGTGTATTTCTTGTGCATGCTACATTTCCGAAGCAAATTAGTAATGGGACTCTGTTCATGATAGTTACTCAGGAACCCAGGTAGATGGAGGTTATATCTCAAAATGTGAATCCACAATCACAGTGGAAGAAGTCATGACAAACTACAATGGTTCTTTAAGCTGCCAATAGCAAGTGATGCCCATCCTTGTGTTTCATTGGCCCACGTAAGTCACATGAGCACCTCTCACAGCAAGGAGGCAGGGAAGTGCAATCTTACTGCATGCATATTCTGAGGAATGCTGGATGGGGTTTATTTCCATGTAAAATCACCAACATTTATATAGTTTTCAGTATCTCAGTTTGGCCTTCCTTCTCTTGAGGACTATTTTTTATGTCTATATTGTAACAACACTTATGTCCACAAATTGCTTCCCAGAACACATTCTTTCTCTCATGCTATACCACAGTTGAAAAAGAGACAGAGACAGAGACAGAGAGAGAGTGAGAGTGTGTGTGTGTGTGTGTGTGTGTGTGTGTGTGAGAGAGAGAGAGAAAGAGAGAGAGACAGAGAGACAGAGAGACAGAGAGAGAGAGAGACTGCCCACAGTCAAGCTGCCACTTAGCTATTTTCTTACTCCTGTTACCATATAAGCAAATAATTGCAGTGCAAGTGAATTCTACTACTCTTAGGTGATCATCGTTGAGATTCTATGATTTTTTTCATTTTAGGGATATAAAGAGAGTACCTTTTACCTATTAGCAGCTAATAATTTGCTTTAAAATAAAAATTCTCTTGACTTTCTAATTGCCATTTTCAGCAAATATAAAGCAAATTGGTACACTGCCATATTTCCTTGCGGTGAGCAGGGAGGGGACTCAATAAATATTAAGTGGTGAGAACAGTTGCCATGATTAAAATGATAAAGTAAATGCTTGCGTTTGAAAAAGAGGATCTTGTTTAACAAGCTCCAAGTAATAAGAGCTGAGTTTTTTGTTTGTTTGTTTGTTTGTTTGTTTGTTTTAGTTACTATGCTTGATGTTAAATATATAATTTATTCTGAAATGGACTATCCTAAGTAGGCTATGCTATTATCTTTACTGTCCCAATTCGAACCTTAACATATATAAACTCCATGCTCAATTTTGGCATTATTCTAACATTCTTTATTTAAAAAATAATATTTGTGTTTATTTTGTTTATAGCAAAGATGTCCTTCTATATATTTTCTGTCCAAGTGTCACTTATTTATAATACAGCCACTAAAAATTTCATTGCTAAATTTATACCTTTAGTAGGAATAGATTTCAAGTGACTTTGGTAAACACAAATGGAAGTCAAAAAACGCAGAGCATTGTATTCTCCAAGAATAAATCTAACACTGTGTATACCAGTTAGAAATAACAAGCCATATTCAACCATGGCAAAAATGCCTAAAGCATCACTTGGACAGCAAGCTAATCCTTTGCAATGTTATTTAATTGCGAAGAATCTATGTTTAACAGCAGAGGGATTTTTAATTACATTATGATGTCATTATAAAAGAGAATATTATTATATTTATAAGTAATTTAAATTATGGGACAGTAGAAGAGGCAAGAAAATGCATAAATTGTCCATGTGAACTATTTAAAACAATATGCATAGATGAGAAACACAACAAATTGTGAAGAGGTGCTGGGATTAGAGGTGAATTTTATTATTTTATATTATTATTTTTCATGTAGTTTACTATTTCAAATATTTGGGGGCTATAGAGACCATTTATTTTATGATTATAAAAATTTAAGCTTCCTCTGTTTCAAATCCAGAGATTCTTTTTGTTGATGTTTGTTGGTTTTACCTGCACTAGGTCAGATATTTATTTGATTCAGTTCTGGGATTTTGAACCAAAAGAAGTTCCTCAGAACAAGAAAAGTGATAATAAAAGTGAAAAAAGAAGATGATTGAAAGTTTGGGAATTGTGAATCAAGATTATTAGACCTAGCAGAGAGCTGGCTGAATGCCATTTAGTAGATGATGGATTCCTTACATGGAGCATGGTGGTCATCTAAGACATAATAGTCACTCAATTATCATTTCTTAAATGCTTTTTAAAAATAAATGAATGAATAGCTGATTATTATATATCTCCCCTAAGTCAATAAGAAAAAAATTAAAACTATAGCAAGAGCAATCTACATTTGGTGTGAGGTGACATGTTTATTTAAAATATAGACAGCAGTGAATTGGCTCCTTCTAGAATGGTTGGTAAGGGGTTAGAAAGTGAAAGGGGAAAATATGGCTGCTAAGTAACCATGATTGCACAAAGACCTAAATTCTCAGGTTCCTTAAGAAACAGCCACAAAAACCCAATTCCAAGCAATAACATTTCTAAGTCCAGTAAACTGGATGTCCAGCAATAAGATGATTAGTTTCTGATATTGGGAGGTTAGCATTTTGGATAAAATAGTTATTTCACAAAATTCATACATCACCTATGCAAAGCACTTTAGTTAGTCTAGAGAACATCTAAGGTTAAATGATTATAATTTATTAACACCTCTGGAGAGAAACAGAGCCTTAAATTCCTTTAATCAATTAATGTTGCAGCAAGAATTACTGATTATTCAATATATGTTTAGTATCCACAGAAAGCTCATTTTCTTTTAAAGGTATATCAGCAATATCCATATTTTCAATGGAGTGTACTATCCACTGAGCATGCGTGTGAACACACACACACACACACACACACACACACACACACACACAGTTGAAATTCACCATTGGCAGATTCTATGTTTGCAAAGTTGCTTACTTGCTAAAAATTTTCTGTAACCCCCAAATCAGTACTCACGGCACTTTCACAGTCATTCGTGGACATGAAATTTGTCACCAAACGGGCACATTCTTAGGTAAGGTTAAATGGGGCAACATTCTGCCTTCTTGTTTCACTGTTATATGGCAAACAAGTGTTGTTTTGTGGTCTATTTAGTGCCAGGCCTTTTTTTTCAGTTTTGTGCTTTTGGTGATTTTGCTGTTTGGAATGGTGCCCAAATAGTGCTGAAGCACTGAAGTGCTGCTGTGTAGTGTTTCTAAGAACAAGAAGGCTGTGATGTGCCTTAGAAGAAAATGATGTGTGTTAGATAGCTTCGTTCAGGCATGAGTTATAACGCTGTTGGCTGTGAGTTCAATGCTATGAATCAACAGTATATATTAACTGAGTTGTCTTTAAACAGAAACACATATAAAACAAGGTGATGGATTGATTGATGAAAATGTTATGACCAGAGGCTTGCAGGTATCTAACCCTCTTTTTCCTTTACTAAAGCTTGCGATCCAACTATCATCTCTGTCTTCTTATCCTCTGCCCAGAAATGCATCCTTATCTTCTGAACCCTAAAGTTCTTTCAGTTTTTTGCCCCTTTCAGCTCCTGGGACTCAGAAAATCTTGGCTACTTCCTTGGTACCAGGATCAGATAGATAGAGCTGCATCAAGTTGCCTATGGGAACACATAGGCAGATCAGGTCCTGTTGTTCCACAAGGTTTGAGTATTCCCCAACTCTGCCCTAGCTATCAAGACACTACTCTGCTTTGAAATCTGTAAGAAATAGATTGACATAAAAGAGAATGACAAGTGCTGATAAGGACGCAAAGCAACTGGAATTCTAATGCTTTGCTGGCTGGAATGTAAAATAGTTCAGTCACATTGGAAAAGAATTTGGTGGTGTCTCATTAAATTAAATATACACTTATCACATGACCCAACATTTCCACTTAAAGTATTTGTCTAAGAGAAATGGACAGTTATCTACCAAAGACTTGCATGCAAATGTTCATGGCAACTTTATTCATAATTTCCCCAAATTGGAAACAACTCATATGTCCATCCACTGATGAATGGATCAAAATTGTGGTATATTTTTGCAATGGAATATTATTTGGCAATAAAAAAGAATGAAATACTTACACAAGCAACAGTATAGATACATTTTTAAAACACTAAGCTGTGCAAAGGTAATTAGATCCAAAAAAATTACGTACCAAATGATTTCATTTATGCAAAACTAGGAAACATAAATATAATTTAAATGGACAGAAGGCAGACCAATGGTTGCCTGGGGCTGGGAAGGGGTAGGGTTGGCTGGGAAGGAGTCAAGGGAACTTTTCAGGGTGATGACATTTTCTATATCTTTGTTGTGATAGTGGTTGCAGGGGTTAATAAATTAGCCCCAACTCATCAAAATGTACACTTAAAATGGATACATTTTAGTGTATGTCAATTGTACAACAAAGTTAATTTAAAAGTAAACAAATTAGAAGCTCAGTTTATTTCCTTATTTTCTTTGATTCACTTTGGAAAATGCACGAACGCCTAACTTTTGGAATGGGAGCAAGGTTGCAAAACTGCAAAGGAAAACCTAAGTTAATATCTTCAATTTTGGACCCTTTATTCTGATGAAAGATAGAGATAATATGAGACAAAGCCCTATTTAAAATGTAATATATAAGATAATAGGTCCAAATAAAGACACTCATTAATCATCCAAGGTGATCAATGTGCCAAGATGTGCCAAGTCATGTTAAGTGTTGGGAGTACATCAAAGAGGAAGACATTTGACTACAAGCATTATGAAAATGAGGGTTTGTCTGTCTGTTCAATGTTGTATTTCTAGTGCCTAGCACTATATGCTTAATACATGCTTATTGAATGTGTCGAATGAAGACATATTCTCTCTCATGATGAATATTGAAATCTCGTGCAAGAGGAAGGCATAGATTCATGTCATTTTAATAGACAAATAATTGCTAGGTGATAACATATTCAGTGCTATGGATGTAGTGAGAAGGAGCAATGAGCCCAAACTGGAGTTTCTGGAGAGACTTTATGAAGGGGATGGTGTCCATGCTGAGAAAAATGAATATAAGCAAAACAGAAGAGAAAAGGTAAAATATGCCAGGCAGAAAAACCAGCCTATGCAGAGGCATGGAGATTCACTCATTCATTCAAGAAATATTTACTGCACAGCTATTGTGCTAGGTGCTGTTGTAGATGCAGAGGACTGAAAATGAGCAAGACAGAAAATACCCTCTGTCTTCACAGAGCTTATATTCTAGTGGGGGAGATAGATAATGTAAAAAAAAAAATCCTACTTAAATATAGAATGGTGTTGATAAGGGAGACATAAAAATAATAGCAAAAGAATAATGCAGAGTATGGGCCATAGGTAGTGATGGAGGAGGTTGGTGTTCTAGTTTATGGAGGGTTTTCATAGAAGGACTGTTTCACTGTGTCTTGGAAGGAAGATAGAGAGTAAGCCATGTGGATATTGAGAGGAAGAACCTCCAAGACAGATGGAACAGCATGTAAAAAAGCCACGAGCAAGGTCATGCTTTGCATGTTCAAGGAAGAATAGGGAGGCCAGTGTGACTGGAGAAGAGTGAACAAAGGCAAGAGTGAGAGGAGATGAGCTCTGAGAAGTAATGCATTCAGGTTAACAGATCACATAAGACATTATGAACCATTATAAAGAATCTGGATTATACTTAAGCAAAATGGGAAAACATTAAACAAAAGACATGATATGACTGACATTTATAAAGTGTTATTCTGGCTTGTTGCGGGGAGACTAAACTGCAGGGACCAAGGGGGAAGCATGGACACAGTTAAGAGGCTACCACAATAATCCAGGTGAGAGACAACAAATTTTTGGAATACAACAATTGCATTGAAGGTGGTGTAGAGTGGTAAGACTCCAGAGAAATTCCAAAGGTAGAGCTGATAAAACTTTCTGCTGGATAGGATATGGTGGTATGAAATGAAGAGAAGTGTCAAGGATAATTCCAAGGAGATAAACAACAGTATGTGGTGTGAGGAGATGTAAAAAAAAAAAATGTGTTGTTAGCAAAGGATGAGGTGGAGTTGGGCTGGAATTATGTTAGAAAAACAATCACTTCAAGGTTTGTTTGCATAGTAGAAGGCTTGGACATTTGTTTGGAAATGGGGACTCATTGAAAGGATTTCAGCAAGGGAATGGTATATGCAGATAGTGGTTTCCAGTGAATCTTTCTGACAGTGTGTGGATGGAATTCAGAAATAATAAAGCTAAACTAAATGTAAAGAAGCTCATTAGAAGGCCACCAAATGATCTAGTGAAAGGTGGTATGACCTAACTTGAACAGAGGTTAGGATACTAAAAAAGGAATGAATTTGGGGAAATACTTAAGAGGTATAAAATATGGAGTATCTGCTAGTTGATTGGATGTAAGGAATGAGGGAGATAGAAGGGTCCAAACTGCCTCCTAGATTCTGGCATGGGTGACTACAAGTATAATCACAGCATTAAAAGAAGTTGGAAATATAGGAGGAGTAGACAGAGTAAGGTCTGTGGAGGAGATTGATGAGTTCAGTTTTGAATCTATGGAGCCTGCATTTCCTAATCGTCAAAATGGATGAACCAAGGAAGTTGAATATATGAACTTGAAGCTCAGAGGAAATTTCAGGGCTGGTGTCAAAGCAATGGAGGTCTAAGACTTATAACCAACAGTTTAAGATTTGCTCTTTTGGCTTCTATGTGGTAAGTGGAAATGATTAGTATTAGCATTTCTAAACTACTTAAAATTATTATAAGACTATTCAACACTACAAAAATATTTCAATATTAAATTATTCTGTCTTTCTAGACTAAATGTTCATATTCCCTTGGGATATGGGTATAAAGGCCTGTTACCTTAACCACTGCATGAGTGCCTACAATAGACCATTAGACATTGTGTAGGGATGGATGTTCTCTTTTTCCCTGCAAGCAAGTTAGGAGAGAGAAGGGGCAGTATAAACCCTGCCATAGGAGAAGTGCCATAGAAGTATAACAGCTCTGTACTAGAAAATTTCTTATCTCATGACTGGTTTCCCTGTGGGTGATTTATTCCTAGACTTGTTATAATGTACTGCATACAACTCTTAGATGATGATCCTATATATAATTCCCAAATATGTTGACTCTGCTACCCATACTCATTTGGCTATATGTTACATAGATATGCAACTCTAGACAACTCTCACATGTTGGCACTGATATGATTATGTGGTCATCACTGAGACTTAAAAGTCATACGTAATACATTCTACAACTGGATATTATGATTCTGGAGTTTTCTATCAAATAGCTGGTAGTGGTGATAACCTAAGAAATGCCTAGAAGGGGAAGGAAGAATAGAGGCAAGATTGAAGTCTGGGGAACGTTTGAGAGACAGGCAAAACAAGAAGAGCCAATGGAAGAAATTAAGATAAAATCATCAGAAAGAGAAAAGGAGAATCAGGGAGAGTGGTGACATGGCCCACAGGTCCAACAAGAGCTGGGCCCAGCCTGCCTCTCCAGACCCATCACTCCCTTTCTGGATGGCTCAGCTTGAGACACACTGGTCTTCTTGCCATGAGGCATGATGGATCCTGTCTCTGAGCCTTTGCACTTGTTATTCACTTTGCCTGCCAGATCTTTGCAAGCCTGATTCATCTCAATCATTCAAGTCTCAGCACATAAGTCACCTCTTCAGAGAAATCTTTCTTGATAATCTCAAATAAAAATACCCTTTCCATGTTATCCTATTGTAGTACTCTGCCTTATTTTCTTTCTAGCGCCTATCTAAATCTGAAGTCATTTAATTCATATGTTTCTATTTTTATTGCCTGTTTTGTGCTTTTTTTTTTTTCTGCACTGGAATATTGACTCAATGCGAGCCAAAATCTTGTCTTTCTTGTTTATAGAAGTGTTCCCAGGACCTGGAATAGTATCTGCCACATAGCAAATGGTCAGTAACTATTTTTTGAAGGATAAAAGTGGAAAGAGAGCTTTCGGAAGAGTAAATGAGCAGCAATGTTAAATACAAGAGAAAGGTCAAATAAAATTAAGAGGCGTCTATTGAACTTGATGTAATCCCCATCTTCAAAGAGCTTTTGTTGATGGCATAAAGCATAGACCCTAGAAATGCCCAAGGCATTTTAAGGCAGCATATCACAATATGATGTAAATGCTCCATGATTGTGGAGGCATCAAATGAGTGACATTATAAATACATTTTAATTTACCCCCAGCATAAAAGCTCAGAGGTTTCCTCTGCTCTGGTCCTAAGCCACCCACTCATTGCTCTGGGAACCAGAAAATGGCGCTATTATGAAGCATTGTTTGAACCGATGCATTTGGTGCCTGTTGGCTTGCAAATATTTCAATCATGTGTTTGTTTTCAGGAGGGTGAAGTGTGACTGTTTCAGCTTTTGTTACTGTATGGTTATGTGATAACTGTTGATCATATTTGTCAGTTGTAAAATTTTGATCAGCTTCATTTTAGTAAGAGATCACTCACAGAATTTTGTGATTGTTAATATGAAAAAGAAGGTTTTGCATTAGAAGCAGTTACTTGAATGTTATCATTCAGTTGGATAATGGGTTTTGATTACTAAAATGTCAGTTTTTTATAGAGCTTAACAGATATTCCATTATTTAATGTTAAAGACCTTGCATTATGGGTGATTATGCATGAACAGGCAATGGGGGCAGGCAAAGTCTGGTCCTCGGTGTCATTTACTTACACAGGCACTTTTGAAGACATCCATTGCCTTATCTGATGCTCAGTGGTGTCTGTCCATAATGGCGGTGACATTCATTGTCTCCTCTGGATCCCAGCTGTTAGTCTATTCAGGTCACCATGGAGATACACCTTCTTCCAGTATGCGGGATCACTGATCACTTCGGGTCCATTGGTTCTCCTGCTACCTCTGACCCACACTTGACCAAAGTCAATCATCTTCCTTCTCTTCTGCCACACTGCAGAATGGGAAATTCTGATATTGTGTAAGGCTCTACCTGCCTGAAATTCTGATATTACATAAGGTTTACCTACCTCCCTTTTGGTCTCCTGTGGTTCAACCCAGATTTCACCAACTTCTTAGGGGGGTTTGTCCCCTGACTTGGGCTTAGCCAAGGAGCATAGGCAGTGATCCTCCCTTGGAAGGGCACTGAAGTGTGTGCTTGCATTGTATTTGCTTTGCTCCTACTGCTATCACGATTCAGAGAATGTTATCTAAATTGGCCATGGGGACCTAGGGAAAGCTGTGTGCTTTGGCATATTTTATCCTGCATCTTTTGCTAGATTATGACTCCTTTTTATTCCTATACCACATTGTTTAGTATTTTGAATCCAAAAGCCACAACATGGGACGACTTTTTTCTTTGATTTCTGCTGTCACATTCCTTCTCTGAAACAATTAGATGGGAACAGTCTAGCTGACTGAATAGTGGATAAGCCAAACATGGAAAGAGACCAGTAGGGGTGCATGGATGGGATCATGCTGGCTAATATTCTATATTGTTATTTCATCACTCAATTAAATGTCAATTTTTTATTTAAAAATAAGAGTTCTAAGTGATTCATAAATTGTGTAATTTCCATTTCAATACCTCACGCTCTCCATGCATTAACAGAAAGGTTGGTAAGAATTCAAAGGGAAAATTAAGGTAGCAAGGTAGCAGAATAGTTACTAGAGAACCTTTAATTCTTGGGTTTTCTCTGATTTTGTTACTGAAGCATTCTTTGTGTTCTTGGTATGTGAAAATTTGCAGTACTAATCGAATCTATCCCGACACCAGCTGAAGAAATGATAGAGTATATAAAATAAATAAGGATCCTTATATGGTAAACTTCATTCTCAACCTTCCCCTGGCCTCCCCCTCCTCCGAAGCTCTAAAACATTGGAGACACGCACATGCAGAGAGAGAGAGAGAGAGAGAGAGAGAGAGAGAGAGAGAGAGAGAGAGAGAGACATACATACAGACACAGACAAACGTATGCTGGGTCATTTGGATTAACAAACTCCTCTTTTGGAGCACAGAAGCAACTCTTTAACTTAATGGAAGTTTGTTTCCAAAGGAGTCAGTATTTAGAGGTTGAAAGGAAGAAGAAAACCAGAAGAAAAGACAAAAGAATACAGATTTGTATCAACATGGTTCCAATTTTTGCTCCCTTTGTGTCCATCCTTCCATCTCCTCCTTCTCAATCTTTACTATGAGAACTAGATTACGCTACATTTGGACAACTCTGGAAACTGAGCTGTAAATAGTTTGGAGAGTTGGAGAGGTGGTGGAGAGTTAGAGAATGAGAGTTAAAGGATGACAAGAAGTTGGAGAATAATGAAAAATTGGAGAAGGATGGAGGATTGGGGAACAGAGGAGGCTTTTGTTTTATTTTTTAGGGACTGGCCTATTTCAATGGAGAAATCATAGGATCTGTGGTTGAGTCTGGAGAAGACCTCTAATCCTAGAGGTCCAATGGTTAGGTGAGATTAGGCCCTGAGATGGAGGCTGGTGACTTTTGGGAGCCATAAGAGAAGAAACCCCAGAGCTTTTAGAGCACATTGATAAACTGATTACCATACTACTTAGTAAGGACTTAGTACTAAGGCACCATTTTTGGTATTAAATTATAGCATGCTGCTTTGTAATGCATGGAAATAATCTCTGGAATTTGTGTTTTATGTTCTTAACGATCTGCTTCTTGAGGGCAGTGGTTGTACTATTTATGTCTTAGAGTCCTTCTACAACACAGGACTTGTGTAAAGCATGCTAATTCACACATCTTTCCACTGAAGTTTATGTGCTTTGTTCTCCTAAGTTATTTCTAATATGTTTGGTTTGTCTCTCTGAGTGGATTGTAAGCTTTATGAAGGCAGGGACCAGGTCTTCTACTTATTTTCATTTTCCTGTCATGCCTAGTATTAATAGATTAATAGGCCCAGATGAGGACCTCATTTAATACTTGTTGATGGGTTAAGTGATTGATTAGAAATTTCCTTGAGGTTCTGATTCTGGGAAATTAAAGTTTTAGTTTAACTAATAAAACAAACAAACAAACAAACAAACAAACAAAAATCCATCTGTAGAATAGCAAAGGATCTCTAAAGTTCTTAATGGTTCTCATAATTTTGCTAACAAGAATCTCCCATTTATCAGACTTACTTGGCTTTTGGTAACAGAGACGTTATTCAACTTGGCTTTCACAAAATGAATGAATGAATAAATAAATAAATTTAATAAAATTAAATGTATCCAGTCACATAACTGACAAGTCCAAGATCTTGCTGATTGGACACACATCTGAATCCAGGGTATCTAATGGTATTAACTGGACCGGTTCTCTTTTCTTTGCTAGTCTCTGCTTTCCTCTGCAATGCATTCATGTTAACACAGACTTTTCTCTCATGGTGGTCCTGGTGGCTCAGGTTTCATTCTTATCCCTCTAGAAAAAGCCCAGAGCTGGGCTGACACTTGATCACTCTAATAGCTCAACTAAGGTCATCTTCAAGGATCTGAACCAATCATTCTGGATGTGGGGATGTGATATTGGAATTAACTAGGTCTGGGTCACATGCTTATCTCAGAACCAGGTGGTAGGCTCAATTAAACTTAGATTGACAAAATTAAAGAATTGTTTCCAAAAGTAAGAGAATGAACGAACGCATTATAGGCAAAAGCCACAGCTATCTACTTGCGTTCCTCTTTTTAGTTTTTCCCAAAGGGAGCCCATAGTTGAATATATTTGTTTACTAATAAATGCTTTCTTATGTAATAATTCATTTTTCATTTCCTATTTCTAAAATAAAGTAATTTTTTTTCATGACACAATGTTGAGCCAATGTAATTATAGATAAAACAAAACAAAAAACAACAAACAAACAAACCAAAACCTGGATATTGCAGGTTGCATATATGGTTTCTCTTGAAGTCTTTGATAAATTGAAAATAGCTCGATAACCTTCAATTCTGTCCCTACCTCCCCTACCATCTTAGAAATCTGGTTGGACACAGCTGCTAAAGTTTGTTTTAAAACAGTTTTCAGACCTAACTTTGCATCAGAATCAGGGGTTATTAGGAAATCCTGATACCCAGGCCCCATGCCCAGAGGTTCTTGGTCAGTAAACCTGGAGAAGAAATCAGGTATTGAAAAGGTTTTTGTTGTTTTGTTTTTGCAAAAATTGTAACGAGTCCAATGTGTAGCCAGAACTGGGACCTCTGCAAAACTTCCTTCTTTTGCAGTGATTTTAAGGGACTCTGAAATCAGAAATCACAGACAATGAACACAGTAGTACCTGAAATGGTTGCAGCCTGCAACAACAAACAGGTGCACCATTCACTCCAGGTGTACCTTTTCCTCTGTCCATCGCATCTCTGCAAAAACCAGCAAATGAAACTGTACTCACTGTGGAGAAGTACACAGAAAGGTTGGCACCAAAGATTTGTTTTTCCTTTTGCTCATGCGTTACTTTTCTTTTCACATTTACAAAGAAGAACTGGTGTACATTTTTGGCAGAGTTCTGCTGCTTCATTCAGATGTATTGTGAGTGCCAGTTAAACAAAGTTTTCCCAAGAACTTTAGCATTGTTTGTGGTTTAGAGGTCACTTTTAATAGCTTAAAGGGTTTAGCTGGAGTTTTGATCATGCTTTTTTGCTATTCCTGCAAAATGATATTATTTTTTTCTTAATTAATTAAATATGTTCATCCAAGAAGGTACAGGTTGTGCCACGAACAATTGCCATGTGATTTAATCTGTATGTGTCTACATTTTAAAGAAATATAGGAAGAAATAAATAATGAAGTGCAACCCATCAATGTTGATACTGGAAAGGGGGCAGAATCTATAGAAAATTTAGAAAACCATGAATTACACATGAAATCTAAACTTGGAGGTCTCAATTGTACATCATCAAAACATATCCTCTCTATGGTGTGATGGGAACATTTGGTACTGCTATAACTTCACTACATGTATAACCTGAGGATCTAGGAAAAATTGTATTTAAAATATCTGTTCCATTGTTTTCATAAATCATCAAAATATTGTGGAAATTTTATTCTTCTGGCATAGAAACAACATATCTCAGATTGTTTTCCTCTTGGCTGCTCATAAATATCTGGTTTGGGGTCTCGAAAGTCAGAATAATACAAAAATCGAGCAAATTAAGGCTTGTATGGAAGTGCAGTTAGTAAAATTCAGGAGTGATCCTGTTTTCACTTTAGAGAGACCACTGAAACTGCCTTATCATAGGAGATGAGACCATTATGGAAAATTAAAAGCCTAGAGTAAATTAAACTATATCTGAACTTTCCAATCTCACAATTCAAACTCTGCAACCTAGCACAGTTAGCATTCAAATTGATTCCATAAATCTTGACTTGAGTCAAAGGGAAATTTAGCTTTTGACATTGACTTATAAACTGAAAGATAACCCAAGAATTTGTTAATTGTTTCTGGTCTGAATTTTATTACTTTGGACCAAAGATATTATTAGGTTTACATTGAATAAAGGAGATATATATGGTCTCTAAAATAATTTATGAATATTGAAATAGAAGTTGCAATGAGATATTAAATGTAAGAAGTGATAGTATATTAGAGGTCATGTCCTAAAATAACTTATCAGACCAATAATAATTGTTTTTTTTCCTGATGTAGAGAATATTTTATATTTAGCTATACTATATACTATAATCCGGCCATGGAAATTAGCAAAGTCCAAGGTCATAATGAGACAAAGAACAAGTATGGACATTATCTAATCTCGGGCTTGCCTCAAATGAATAATCCTTTACTTATTTAATATAGCAATGTAAGATGAATCATCCCCCTAAAAAAAAAAAAAAAAAAAAACACAATATTCGAGACTTCTGGTTGTTCTACATCCTCACCAACATTTGGTATTGTCAATCTTTGTAATTTTAGACACTCTGGTAGATGTGTAATGGCATCTCATCAGGGTTTTAATTTGCATTTCTCTGATGACTAATGATATTGAACATTTATTCATGCGCTTTTTTTTTTTTTTGCCATCTGTTTATCTTCTTTGTAGAAATGTCTGTTCAAATCTTTTGCCCATGTTTTTATTGGGTGTTTGAATTCTTATCATTGAGTTATAAAAGTTATATTTCAGATGCAAGTCCTTTTCCACATATATGTATTGTAAATATTTTCTCCCAGTCTGTTGCTTGCCTTTTCATTTCCTGAGTGCTGCCTTTAGAAGAACAAAAAAATTTAACTTTGAAGGAGTCCTATATATAAAATTTTTTCTTTTAGGGTTTGTGCTTTTTGTGTCCTATCTAAGAATTTTTTACCTATTCTAAGATTGCATATATTTTTCCCTAGAAGCTTTATGGTTAAAACTACTTTGGAAAACCACATGGAAGGTGGCTTAACGTTTATAAAAAGTTAAATATACACTTTCCATACCCAGGAATTCCAGTAGTTGGTATTTACCCAAGAAAAATTAAAACATGTGTTCATAGAAATATTTGAACACAAATGTTTATAACATCTTTATTCATAATATCTCCAAATGGGAACAACTCAAATGACCACCATCAGGTGAATGGATAAAAATGTGATATATATATATATATATATATATATATATATATATATATATATCAGCAATGAAAAGGGAATAAACTACTGATACACTCAATAATATGGATTAACCTAAAACATTATGATGAGTGAAAGGAGACATACAAAAGAGTGCAAACTATTTGATTCCGCTTATGTGAAATTCTGGAATAGGTAAAACTAATCTGTAGTGATAGAAAATAGATCAGTGGTTGCCTATTTTTAGAAGAATGGAAGGATTTGATTGGCAAAGGACATAAAACTTTTTGGAATAATGGACATGTTGTATATCTTGATCATGATATGTTAGATAGGTGTGTATGATTGTCAAAATTCATAAAATGTCCACACTTTAATGTACTTTAAGGTATGTAAAATCAGGAAAATTTGATTATGATTTAAAAATACTGCAGGGTTAGCCAGTAATGATATACTTATTGGAAACACATATTGACTGATTTTAAAATGTGGTAGATATTGGTAGAATGTCCAGCTCTTAAACTTCCAGATCATGACATCATCATTTATGTTTTAAATAAAACATTTTCCTTAATAGAAGTTTGAAAATACAGAAAAGATTAAAAGAACAGAAAGAAATTACTCTTTGTCTCAACACCTAAACCATGTTTTGTATTTTTCTTTTTTATAAAAATCACACTCTTTATTTAACGTTTTACATATTACATTTAACAGATATCTGCTTTTGTCATTTAACATTATAAGGATTGTCCCAGAGTATTCTAGAGTTTTTATAAATATGACTTTAACAATTATATCATATTCATCATAAATTATTTAAAAATATCTCCTGCTTTTGAACACTTTTCTTTCTTGTTTCCTTTTGAATTTTTTCCCTATCTAATGCTATGATGATTAGCATACAACATCTCTCTCACTTAGGATTATGTACTTTTAGTATAGATTCCCAAACACCTTGATCAAAGGGTAATACAGTCCATATTATTACTTTTTTTTTTTTTGAGGGCAGTGTCATTGGCCCTCATATGTGGGACCGAACCGGGGCTGCTGGCTTCCCAAACCAACGCTTAACCACTGTGCCACTCTGCCGGCCCCTCCATATTATTATTTTTAACCAAAGATTGAAATCTGCCCCTTCTGCATGGCTTTTCTCTTAGGTCTCCATTTAGAAAATGTGTTATTCTTGTCACTTTCCAATGACTTATTGTCTTCTGAGGCAGGGAACTAAGGAGAAAGAAGATTTTCACCTACTCTTCTGAATGTACTGCATTGCCTGAATTAGCCTCATCTATCTGTCAAAGTGCCCAGAAACCATGATGATAGGAGTTGTGGAAATAGATATCTAGCATATGGGAACCTGCTTATAATTTCTTGCTCACAGCATTTATCCCACATACAGCATTTATCTTTAAAAGAGCAAGACTAATGAACCCGTATGTATTGTTTTCTACTTATAGCATATCCTCATTTGAAACACATCCCGTGGAAAATAAAGCTCTGCTAATGAGTAAGGAATTGCAGTGTTTTACAGTGTATAGTGTCATAATGCCTTGGTATAATTCTTGCTTTTGCCACTGACCTTACTGGATCATTCTTTTTAAATCAGAGAGATGACTTATTATCTAGAAGATGCTTTGATCGTTTCTGATATAGAGTACTATGTAACTATACATTTTAATAAAAATTAATCTGGCCTCAAGAAAATGGGGACTGGAAACAGATGACTGAGGAGGTGTCTGTCCATTTGAGGAAGTTATTTGTGCATTGACAAAGGATTCATAATAGCATTCCCAGAAATGTTAAATTCCTTTACAACTATGGTTTGATTTACAAAAATTCAGGTAATGATCAACTTCTTCATGAATACATCTGTTACTAAGTGATAGGCAATGTAGAATAGTGGTTAAGCTGTCTCCTTTAAAGGCTGTATGTTTTGGAGCAAGTTACATGGCTTTTCTAAATCCTAATTTTATCCTTGGTAAAATGGGCAATGAGAAAGCTTGCTCATAAATTGTTATGAAGTTTGAATGAGATAAGGCACGTCAAGTGCACACCTCATTCATTGTAGATACTCAATAATACTCATAATTGTGACCATGTTTATAGAAAAAGCAGTACCTGGGAACAGCTCCATCATGCCTCACACTCTGCCTGTCCTCTTCTCATGCCTTATTCTCTGAACTCTCATCACTGGATAACTGGCTCAGCCCCCTAATCTCCCCTCATTTTTAAATCCTGACACTCTTCTCTTGGGAGGTAAACAACCCTAGAGACTCAAGCACTGATAAATGTCCACTTTACCACTTGGACTTATAATATGATTATCTTCTGAAGACCTCACTATGGGGCAGCTTTTACTTTGGAAGATTTTTTCCCCTCCTTTTTCAGGAGTGGACAGAGACATGATTGTCTCCCTCTGTACCGTGCTACTTTTAAACCAGTATTCCCCTCCCTCCTACACAATGTCTGTATCTTTGCAGCTTGGTTCTTCTTGGTAGACCATCATTTTCTTCCCATGACTATTCCTCATAGCCACTTCTCTTCTTTCATTAAATTTTGACCTTAGTGTCTTCATTTCCTTCAATACTTCTTCCATCATTCCTGGGAACTTGGCTTCCAATGTTTTTGCTTTTCTTTGAAGCGACCTTTTACCCTCCACCCACTCTGAAATCTCAAATGCATATATCTCTTTCTCTGACCACAATTTCCCATTATTCTGGTACTTACTTCCTACTTCATGACATCAATTCATTGATCCAGTTATTTCCTCATAATCTTTCAGCTCATTTCTGTTGTCACTGTTCTTCATTTCTAGATTAAATTTTAGGAATCATTGTTAGACTTCCTCTTTGCAAATATTCTCAAAGCTCTTGTCCTCTCGCCCTCTGTTACTTAAACATTGTAAAATTCCAAATTTCATTCAATTTTTCTTGCCTTTTCCACTTCTGCACATGAAGAAGTACAACACAGCTGATGAAAAAATATCAAGGTATCAGGCCTCGAATGGCTTCTCAACACTATAAAACAATTCTACATTTAAAAAAATGTAATTCAACATTTCAAAATCTCTTCTAGGGCCAGCCGAGTGGCGCGGTGGTTAAGCTCTGGCTTGGGATGCCAGTGGCCCCAGTTCGAATCCCACATATGAGGGCCAGTGACACTGCCCTCAAAAAAACAAAAGAAACAAACTCTCTTCTACGCTCACTTCATTCCCTCTTATTTCAGCTAATAACTTAGTGTCATTATGAAAGTATAAACCATAAGATGAGAACACTGTCACTTTTTCCATGGTAATCTAAACTTGATACTTGCAACAATACCTATTCTCTTCTTTCTTACTATTAAAATGAAGTACATATCCTTTGTCCTTTAAATGTTGGTAACCTCATACATAATCCAGATATCATCTTCTCTCACTTACTAAGGTCTTTGCTCATTTAGCCATTGCCTCTCTCTCTTACGTCATCAATCTTTCTATTCCTAAATGATCTTTCCCATAATACAAAAATACTGTATTATCGTCCATCTTTACACTTCCTTTACTCTGTAAGCCCTCCTACTACTGCCCCATTTTCCCACACATTTTCATAGCTCAGCTTCCTCAAATTGGCCTACAAATGCTACTTCCACATTTTCATTGAATTCACTCTTCAACAAATTCCAGAATGGCTTCCACTCCTGCTGCTTCACCACAATGGCTTTATTAAGATCATCAACAAGCTTCATGGAACAATTTCAAAGGATGATTTTCAATCTTATTGACTACCTAACAGCATTTAGTGGTATCTTTAGTAAAATAGGGCCCCAGTTCTCTAAACTTGATCAAGATGAAGAGACGGTTTTGCCTATAGACTTTTTCTCTCTATTCCCAAGATGCTTATTTCTTTTAGAAAGCTCATAGAAACCCAGGGGTCTCTGCTCCTTCTCAAACTCCAAATTTTCACATGGACTTGAGGTTCTTCCTACTATATCTCTGTGTACTTCTAATTCAGATATATGCCTAAGGCTCTTCTTTAACATCTCTCAGCATAGCAGAAGCATGTAAGAAAAAGCTTAACAAAAAACTCAGGTACAACCAAAGGAAATAAGACCATAAAGAATCTATAAAGCCAACACCCTGGCATGGCTTATTCCTCTGTAGCTTACGGTTCCTAAAGGGCTGATGTTTAAAGAATGGTTTATGGTCCTTGGTTGCCCGTTGAGGGTCTCCTTTAGACATAAGTTCTTTCTTTAAATACTTAGAAATTAGGGGCAAACAACATATCACTTCATAGCCTTTATTTTTGCATTTGACCAAGAGCTATATAATGAATAACAAACCTACTGAGTTAAGTCTTAGTTAACCCAACATTGTTGGGTTATTTGGTTGGTATGAAGTAACACCAATTGTAAATTGACATTCATAAATTAAAATGACTAAATAACTAGATTCTGTCATGGACTTTATTCTACAAATGAGTCTGGGGCCACACATTTGACAACCTTACAAAGCTCCCTCTGATAATAGATCATCCAAATAAATACAATACCACTGTTAAGTGTACATAGAAGGGAAAAGTGATCTTTGATTTGGCTTATGAGGTGATTGTTTTGTCTTCATATGGTAGATGTCATCATAGCAGCACTCTCCAGAAACCAACTCTCCCTCAAAGATAGATGTAAAGAAGGTTGTCAGAAGGATTTTTATGAATTTGACCTCAAAGGCAAGCGAAGTAAAAGCTAAAATAAATGAATGGGACTATGTCAAAATAAAAAGCTCTGCACAGCAAAAGAAACCATTAACAAAACAAAGAGGCAACCACCTGAATGGGAGAGGATATTTGCAAACAACACCTCCAATAAGGGGTTAATATCCAAAATATATAAGGAAAACTCACACAACTTAACAACGAAAAGACAAACAGTCCAATTAAAAAATGGACAGAAGACATGAACAGAAAGTTCTCCCAAGAAGACATACAAATGGCCAGATATATACAAAAATGCTCAATTTCACTAGCTATTAGGGAAATGTAAACCAAAACCACAACAAGATATCATCTCACACCAGTTAGAATGGCTATCAACAAGACAAATAATAAGTGTTGGAGAGGCTGTGGAGAAAAAGGAACCCTTATACACTGTTGGTGGGAATGCAGATTGGTGCAGCCGCTATGGAAGGCAGTGTTGAGGTTCCTCAAAAACATAAGAATAGAATTACCATTTGACCCAGCAATTCCTTTCCTGGGTATCTACCCAAAAATCTGAAAACATTTATCCATAAAGATGTATGCATTCCAATGTTCACTGCAGCATTGTTTATGGTAGCCAAGAGATGGAAACAACCAAAGTGTCCTTCAAGAGATGATTAGATAGAAAAGATGTGGTACATATATACACAATGGAATATTACTCTGCCATAAGAAAAGATGAAATAGTGCCATTTGAGACAACATGGGTGGATCTTGACATTATAATGCTAAGTGAAATAAGTCAAACAGAAAAAAGTCAAGAACCAAATGACTTCACTGATATATGGATATACAGCTGAAAGCAACAAAGGAACAAGACAAACAAATAAACAAAAACTCATAGACACAGACAACAGTTTGGTGGTTACCAGAGGGTAAGGGGGCAGAGGGGATGCTAGAAGAGAGTAAAGGGGGTCAAATATACAGTGATGGAAGGAGAACTGACTCTGGGTGGTGAGCACACAATGTGATATACAGATGATGTATTATAGAATTGTACACTTGAAACCTATGTAATTTTACTAACCATTGTCACCCCAATAAATTTAATTTAAAAAAAGAAGGTTGTCGGAGTAAAAATTTGAAGCTTGTACTTCAAGGTTGGCTTGAAAGGGAACTCCTGTATTTTGTGGGGAGGGGGTGGAGGAACCTTGTTGTATTGGACCTGTACTTTAAGATCTCTGGATATGTTCAAGGCAACTGGTTCCATAGTGATGGAGGAAAGACAGCCTCTGTCATGTTGAGGCAGACTAGGAACAAGGCATTTGAGAGCCACCCCTTTGTTGTGAGGAGTTCCAGGTTTTTGGATTTCTGAGACTAGCAAAATTTATAAAGTGGGAGAGTAACACACAATGATTATCTTTTTCTTGTGTATGTGTGTGTGTGAGAGTGTGGTTTGTTTTTTTTTTAGCTGAGCCATCTTGCCACCTGTACAATGATTAACTTCTGATTTTACCAAGTTAGGACACCAAAAAGCAAGCACAATCTAGTATTAGAAGAGGGGACTATTTATGATAATAAGCAGAGGGAGAAAAATAATCTCAAAATAAATAAAATAAATACATGGTACTATATAATTATATATAACACAAAAATTTTACTGCATTTTGGTATACGGTGTACCAATGAAAACTCCATCAGAAATTTGCTCTGGCATATGGAAATTAATGCCCCATCAGACAGCTTTGTAAACCTAGTATGTGAATCAGATTACTAAATTGTATATGTCTTTTACTGTCTGTTTTTCTATATTTTTTTTCCCGTCCCTGAATCCTTCTAAAGCCTGGTTTATGTATTCTCATCTCTTCTCAGTAAAAAAACAAAATAGAAATATATATTCACATCTGGGGTCAACAGGCCCTGAAGCCAGGTTAAAGATATCTGTGATAATGTTTCAGCGACCTCCAGGAAAATGTACATTTTAGGAAAGAGAATTCTGGATTAAGGTACAGATGCTTGTTACAAGTATAGATTTCTCTCTGACCTATCTATTGGAGGTTTGTGCTTCAATTTCCTTAAGAGAGCTGGAAATTTCTCTAATAAAGCTTCCTCACATGCTGGAATTGCCTTCTTGGAATCCCTGCAAAATGGAAAGGAGTTCCTGACACATCTTAGCCTCTCCCCACTTTTTTCAGGGGTACATTGAAAAATACCAGCTTGGGAAGGTGGAATGTAAAGAAGGCTTCGTTGGCGAGAAGGGGGCAGGGCAGAGGGGTTCTCCTTGGCATTGACACCACTGCACTGCTTGGCCTCCTTCCCCAAGTCCCCTAGGGACTATCTTCGATGGGGAGTCAATGGCTGGCACCCAATCAAGCAGGTGAAGAATTGGCAGAAGTGGCCTATTGGTGGATAGCAGAGTCAAGCAGGTCATAGGCAAAAGTGACTCAGGGAAGGGGCAAAGCTTCGACTCCTCAGTGAATGCTCATGAGACAGTCACTGAGTTCATGTGTCAAGGTGTGTGTGTGTTCCTAGAGTCAGAGAGGTTAACTCCTTTTCTAGACCACTGATAATTTAGTTAAAAGGTAAGGTGAGGCTGTCAGTGAGGGCCTTTGCCCTGTTTTGTGCATCACATTTCCTAAATCGGGTCAGATGGAATTGTGTTGAGGCTGCCCATAAGACCAATTTTCCCTGGGTTCTTTCCAGACAAGCTCAATGTGGATATATTAAGAAAACCCTAAATACAGGTCTCTATTCAGAGGCAGCATTTAAGAGCCTATTGAGATTAACACTGAAATTGGGCAAACAAACAAATAAAAAGAGATAAAAATAAAAAGAGAAAAGGCGAGTGAGGCTCTGGGAATTACAACTAATTTGTGAACCAGGCATCCTGTCTCGGCCACACCGTGCAGTGTGATCTGACAAGGCTGAGTAAATGTGGTTTTGGCTTTCCACTGCCGAGGCGTTTAACTGCATCATGCTGAGGTGGACTGAAACTTCAAGGGCATCCAGTGACATATTTGTTTCGTCACCAGCCTGCCCACTCCTGCATTTATCAGTGAGCCAATGCAATGTATATACATATATATTTTTTTAACTTCACACCATGGTGTCTGATTTATAATTTCCCGAGGGCAAGATTTTTTTACAGCGACTGGCAGGATTTTTTGTTCTTCATTAGGCCTTTTATTAACCCACTGCCAGAGCTCTGTATCTAACCACTCCCAGTGTTTCAGTGATCATATTATCAGTAATAGCATATTTCCTCTGGGAGATATGAATACAGTCTATTGCAGGTGGAAGACTGGGAGGAGGCGGGGACCGAGGGAAGGAGGGTTCACAGTTCTTTTCACGCTCTGCCTTCAGGCTCTCCCCACTAAACTTGCAGGTGTTGCTGACTAGAGATTTGGATGGTTCCTTTGATTTTTAGGTGTAAGAGAAGCAACTTTCTTTGTTCAGAAAGTTTTATAAGCTTATGACATCTCAGTCTACAAAAAGCAGATTCTACCACCCGCTTACGGAGTACAAATTCCTGAGGTTTTCTTAAGATGTCTGCCTTTACCCCAAAACAAGGTCTAGATAGTTAATGGATGCGGACCAGCCTGAATAGAGAGCCATACCCTATAGAGGGGGTGGTTCCTTCCTGTCTGGCTAAGGAGCTCAGATGAAAGAAAGTGCGGATGCCTAAGCTTAATTATTATCATCACTGCTCTTCCACTTAGAGAGAAAGAAACTGTCCCAATTACAGGGTTAGAAGAATACTTATGAGAGGTCTTCTGGCCTCTCTCCTTACCTTCAGTAGGGACCACATATCAAAACACTGAGAATATACTTGTTTCTAAAAGATTTGCAGGGGAGGAAGTTCCATAAGTTTTCTTGGCATCCCATGTAAGCTCCCAACAATACCATCTTCTTATCTCATCATGAATATTTACAAGCAGAGTGCATTTGAACAAGTCACTTAATCTCTTAGAACCTCATTTGTCAAATTTGAATTCTAATAATGATCTGTGGAACTCATTTATTGTTGTGAAGCTCAAACCAAACAACCCACTTAAAAGAGATTTTCAAACTGTGAAGTGCTGCACAATGAGAAGCTCCTATGATATTAAATATTATCCCTATGCATGTAGCACCTCTCAAAACAAAATACAATTAACAAAATATATTGAGCACCTTGGTAGAGATAGAAAACCAAGTAGCCTTCCCCCCACTCCTATACCTTATACTGAATAATGTGATGGAAGAGAGTCAAGGAACATATGTTCTGTAACTAAGAGAAAATATTGATGTTATATTTGGATACCCTTTTGATTCTTTGACTCTAGTTTCCATGCTATATGAATTATATCCCAAATCGATAAAGGAAATAATAGCCTTAATCCATTACCTGGGACTGTGGCTATTTCAGTGCATTGGATCCATCTTCCTAAGATCTTTCAGTGAACTAGCCTGAGAAATAGAGTGAGAAATACTTCCTGAGTATCTGGTGCCTTCCACTAATAATGTGAGATTTCATCCTCTACATAATTCTATTTTAATTAGGTTTTTCTTATTGAGATACTGCCCAGAAAAAAAAAAATCACTCAAAATTGAAGTCTATTGGGTTTGGATAGTATTTTTCTATAACGTTTTTTTCCCTCTCAACAGATTGTCCATTGTATCTTGGCAGAGGCAAAGTTCTGTGGTCTGGGCAAAGCTCTCAGATGCATCCAGAAGATCAGTTCTTAAAAATAAGTTACTTGCTGTTAGAATCAAAAGAGAAAGGAAGAAGACAGACTGGAAATGGAAAGGAATTTTTCACTCACTGGTTTTTGGGTTATCTGGCCTTTAGATGCAGTCACTCTGCATGACCTGGAATGGACCTGTGAACATCATCACCAAGTTTCAACTTTCATCTGAATGGACATTGCGCTGAACTCCTGGGACTGGTTAATATAGGTTTTCTCTGACTAATATCTCTTAATGCTTCAAGCCTTTTTTTTTTAGTTTGGTCAAATATAGCACAACTAAGACAAAGAGAAAAGGGCATCCTTTTCACGAATGGGAAGAGGCTAAAAGTAGCTTCTATTTGACTAATTGAATTTAACAATTGTAAAATTAACACACTGACTTAACAGGATTCCTTAAAAGATTGTTCTCCTTTTCTCCAAAGACAATTCTGTCATCAGATTTTTTGACCATAGCACCCCCTGCTTCCCCCCTGCCCAAAAGGTATGGCTCTAATTTCAAAGGAAAAATAGTAAGAATTCCCCAAACAAGTCTGATACCAATGTGTTTACTTGCTATCCACTTAAATCTTTTTAAGCCATTTGTTGTGCCAGACTCTATGCCTTCTCATACATTCCCTCATTTAATTCTCATAACAAACGTGGAGGTAGGTACCACTATCATTCTTTTTTCAGAGGTTGAATAACTTGTTCGAGGTTACGTGGTCAGTACCTGGTGGAGTCAGTATTTGACCCATTTCTGAGGTTCCCCAAAGGGTCTGCCATCACTCTCTTACTACCATCTCCCTGAAGAGTTAAGTTACATAAGACAAACCCAGTAACAGAAACAATCTTTCCTGTCCACTTGCTTCATTCTCTTAAGGAACCTCACAGAATCACTACCACACCCTCCCCAAAGACTGTCCCCAAAATATTGGTGTCGCCCAGGACTTGAGTCTCTGGCTGCCATTCTCCATACCTGCCACCAGGTGGCTCAGGGCAGAGTGACCTCCCCTCTGAGTGTGAATTCCCAGAGGGTAGAAAAGGTGTGGGAACAAATTGCTGCTTCCTGTTCTTTCCTTGGCACTAACTCGTTCTCCTCTTAAAGAAGGAAGAGCCACACCTCAGCGGAAAACTTAAAGCTGTGCTCCTTGGACTCAAAGGGCGGCTCACTGGAAGCTGGTTGAAATTTCTGATGGGAGTCTTTGCAAGCACCTTTAGCCCCAAGGGACCAGATGCTTATTGGTAATTCATTCTTCAAATGCGCAAATTAAATCCAGAGAGAACTTATGACATTTCAAGCAAAGAAGTCTGAGGCTTGATTTAAAAACCCCGCGCACGCGCACACGCCTAGCTGCCAGTAGAGATCACCTGGGTAGGGGAAAAGCCCCTCAAGCCATAGATGATGGGGTTTTTAAAGAATGTCAAGGTTTGCTAGGTTGTGATTAGCCACCCCACCTCCCCAGCACAAGTGCACACTCCACCTTCAACCTTTGGAGGATGAATTTGTTTCAGAAAGAAAATTCTGTTCCGTTTGTGGAAGTTGTCTACCCTGGGGTTTGCCTGTTGCTGAGGCTGAAATGAACTCTTTCACCCTGTTTAAATATTTAAAAACACAAAAATCTCCTGATACAGGCAAATAGGTCACAAAGTGCCAATATATATCTGAGAATGCATCTGCCTTTGAGATCACGACTCCTGATCATACTCTGTCCATTTTGATTTGCTTTACTGCTCAAATGTGCAAGTCCCCAAAATCTTAGCACAAGAAATAACTTGCATGTCCGAGGCCTCAGAAAAGGGATATTCCTTTACGGTAAAGGAAATTAATGTTCTGTCATGGAAGTGCGTATCGTTAGGCTTATCGTGATGGTCTTTTCCCCTGGAGTATGGGGCAGATCAACTTAACCCATGCATACTGGGTGCAAATGATTAATCATACTCTCCTGAATGAAGAGGATGGGTGAGCAGGTGGACATAGGTGGAGTGTACAGGCTCGGAAAGAGAAGATAGGGGAATCAGGTAGTTTTCATCAACTTGACAAGTATAACTTGAGCTGACCCTGTGTTGAGAACAAATCCTGCCCATCTATTTTATTTTCCTTCTAAGAAAGGATAATGTAATGACCACTGGTTCCTTTTGCATGATTTGCAAATTCTACATTTTGCATGATTTGTTGTGAGATACCGCTGTTCAGGGTGAAAGGATCTGAATAGAAGAAAAGCCTAGAAAGAATATGATTGAAACTTTAAATTTATTACCACTCCCCATTCAAGACTACCCTCCACTTTTCATGTGGGTCTCTGACCTTGAAATGAACTGGGGTTTATATTGATTGTACCGTAGATAACAAACAACCCAAGTTTGATTGGAATTCAGCCTCAGCCTGTAGAACTCTCACATGTTTATTGAGGAGCGTGGGGCATTGTAAACTGAGAAGCAGGGAAGGAAAGTCCAGGGAGATAAATAGAGGGAGAGAGAGAGATATAGCAGAGATGAGAGAGGCAGAGTATTATGAATTTCTAGTTTCTCATCTCACTTCATTGAACAACATGGATGATGTCACTGTTGCTTCCTCATAAACTTACAGTGATTTGCTTGAGTTAAGGTAAGTCAGTTTCTGCTACTTGCAATCAAAGTTTTCTAATTAACACCAATCGTGGTGTATCTCTGTTACTCAAGGGTTGGCAAGAGATTACTCTAGATTACTTTGTGTAGTAGAATGAATGGACAACAATAAAGGGGTAATTATCAATCATTCTGATATTTAACAGCAACCATTTTATACCTCTACAGTTAATCTATAGCAGTCTGTAAACCCGTTTGCAGTGTTTCTCCAAAGATCCCCTTTACCGAGGAATCTGCTTGTTACAGTTCAGGTTCCGATGCTGTGTTCCCCCCTGAATCAGACTTGCCAAAGGTGAATCCTGGAATCCGTATTTTTAACAACATCCAGATGATTCTTAAACACAGTGGAGTTTGGACACTAATGGATTAAAGAACTGACAGTAGCAGAGCTTCTGTGATTAGTCCTGGGAAAGCAGATATGCTCCTTCCATACTTCTGATGATGAGATAATGTTCTTTAACAGTTATCAACAGGGCTACCTGAGGAAAACTCTTTGTTCATATACTCTTGGTCCAACTCTCCTGGCTCACCCCTAAGGCTTTTCCTCACCTCCCTTCCTAGTCAGGGTTCTTACTTCAATAAGTTTCCACCTTTCTGGATCCAGAAGTCTACAATTTCTTCTGGAGAGGGTTCACTGTTCTATGCAGCTGTGCTTGTGACAAGAGAGAAAGTTAGTTTGTAGGTTCCCTGGGGACCATTGGCAAGATTTGGTGAACATTTTGTTTAAGCTCATTTAAGCATCTCTGGCACTGGACCAAGAAATGGGTGCTTAAAAACAGGGGGGAAAAATCAATGGGCCAATCAATATGATGAATATTTGGCTCCATTAGCTACTTCCCGGTCTCTAGGATCTAGAGGATAGTTTCTACATTTTCTCACTTGCAGTTTTTTATGGAATTAGGGGAAGCTGTCATTGCCTGTTTTGAAGCTGCCTCATCTTATCTCAATGGCTAATTTTGGACATTTCCACACCGGAGACATGAGAGACGTAAAGAGCCTCTTGGATCAACAAGTCTGTTTTCCTTCCCTAGCTCTCCTGAGAGTTTAAGGCTTCTCCAGAGAGAAAATTCAATTGCCTTCAACCTACTCGTTACCTGAAGACTTCACTCAGTGAATATGTTCCTTTCCTGGGCTGACTTGAACAGTGACCCTGAGTTTTTTTCCTCAAGTGCCTGGCTTAGCCACATTTTATGACTCTACTCTTGACTCAGGCATACAGTTCAAACTGTGACTTTACAAAGGGAGGTTAACAAAGTGAATGCTTCTCAAGTGATTCTGGAAACTCGAGAGGGAATGATTAAAGGATACAAAGGGGCGAGAGCTAGTTACAGTTTGTTGAGTTTCCATATTGAAAAATAATGGCTTTCCATAGAACACAAGCACTCTCCAAAGATGCTTCGACAAAGCATACTTATTCTAGGCAAAGTAGCACCACTGAGAAAGGTTCCCTGGTACAGGCCTACAGAAAGAAATTTCTAAACCCTAACAAAATTGAAAAGGGGTTTTTTTCAGAAATGTCCTCTTCTCTCAGAGAGAGGGTAGGGACATACAATGAGCACTGAGTCAACATTTGTTTTTTGCTAACCACTCAGTAAATTCTAGCTGAGATCTTATACTAAGCTGGAGTCATAACAATGAAAGTGGGACCTGTTTAGCAGTTTATGTTTCTATTGTACAGGGGAATGACTTCCTAGCTTAAGTGACTATGCCTTTATTAGAGGTTATTATGATGTAAAGGGACTTCAAGTCCTTAAGGGTCATAAGGGGGTAATAATTGACTCTTCTTGCCTCACTGTATTTCCCTGGGGAATATACAATAGACCCCACACAGACCACTAACTAAACCTAAGATATGAGACCCTCTACTCTAAGAATTCTTACAGGATGTAGACATGAGAGAGGCCTTCTGGGGGCTTATGACCTACTCACCGAGTTGGACATAGAAAGGCAAGTAAAGAAAATAGAGGAACATGTAAGACTCAAACAAGGCGTTTAGATAAGGGCACTATGCATGTAATGAGAATGTTGAAGACAACTGAATAATCATCACAAAAGTGGACTTAATATTGCCTAGCACAGAGAGTTTGTTTACAGCAATAATAGGAGATGTGATTGGAATGCTAGATTGGGGGAAAATGGTGGGCAAAATATTTTTCCATTGAAAAGTATGTTTACATTTCATTTTGTAGGCTACTTTAGGATATTTATTTAAATTTTAGGTTTCCCAACTGTCCAGGCAAAAATGTAAATTACATTTTTCTAATGAAAATAGATGGGTGTGTGCCAGTGAATCAGGCAGGACAAAGTGTGTTTACTCTTGTTTAAGGGATAATAACTCTCACTGTAGACAATGTTGTCAACAGTGATTTTGCATACACGGACTTGGTCTTAATTGTCCTTGATGAAAGCCAAGGCCAAACTCTTGACATGTGACTTTGGAAAGGAGATTCATGTTAATGAGTTTCAAATATGGAGCTTTCTGATGTCTTAATTTTTTTTTTTTAAGATTTTATTGGGGAATTGGGGGAGAGGAACAGCGTTGGGGAATCAGGGAAGGGGAACAGACAAGTTGCTGTCTTTTTGTTCTTCAGTCTAGTTGGGGAGGACGTTGCTTCACTGGCCCATGTTGGTATCGTCATTGCGCTCTTCCCGGATGAGTCAGATAGGTCGCGGGCCTCTGGCTGGTTGCTCACCGTGGCTATTGGCAGCTCATGCTGGCTGCCGGCCACTCACTGTAGCCTACGGCAGCCCACTGCAGCAGGGACTGCAGCCTACACTGTCACCGGGGCTCACACAGCCCAGCTCCAGGTGGAGCTATTGTTAGCTGTAGAGGGCAATGTCACTGGCCCTCATATGTAGGATCTGAACTGGGGCCACTGGCATCCCAAAACCAGCTCTTAACCAATGCGTCACTCAGCCGGCCCATGATGACTTAATTTGATAACAGGGCTAGCACATCTCTTAACCTTCCCAAACAACAATTGCCTCACTAAATGTTTCAGACATCTAGTGAGAATTGTGTAATAGATTCTAGGAAGCAATTTGGCAGCAATTACCAAAAAAACCCGCCTTACAAAGAGTCAATCCATTGACCTAGTAATTCCATTGTCTAGAAATCTATGTTATTCCTGTTAAAAATAATCTGAAACACACAAAGATGTTCATTTCAGTAGTATCTATGACAGTAGAGAAAGGCAAACACGGTGTTCAATTATAAACACTTTAGATATTATACATGATTAAAATATCATAAAGTCATTGACCTGATAATAAATAACATGACTGACATGAGGCTTATGATACAAAGTGAATAAGCAAGAGGCCTATGAAACTTAGAATCCTTGGCATATGAGTGATTGTGCACTGGTTTTAAATATTATTAGTGGCTACTATATACAATGTTATCTAAAAAATGGACAATGTGTATAGAAAAGACAGGAAAAAAATATGTCAACTTGATAATGACTATGGCATTACTACCAGGAGTGATAAATAATTGCCATGGCATAACTATTAATCGATTGTTTTTGTGTTTTACACATTTTCTATGAAAAGATATTATATTTTAATAAGAAGAAAAAAAGCCTATACAATTATAAAAAGGAAATTTTATAATTGAAGCATACGTTTGGTCTTTCTTCACTCACTCCCTGAAGGCAATGATGTATTTGGATATCAGACATAGAGGAGGCAAAGTTGTGTAAAATAAGAGGCATTGCTCTGAAGCAAATAGGAAGACCTATCCCATCCTCAGACTGAGGATGGTAATGATGGGATGGGGTGCCTCAAGAAGGCCCCAAATTCTAGCCTAAAACCCTGGATCTCCTTAAGAGGTCTGACAACAATAAGACAAAAAAAGTAATCTCTCTCGAGTGTAGTTTGGAGCCAGGCTGCCTGGGTTCAAATCCTGGCTCTATTGCTTTCTGGTTGTATGAACTTCAGCCAGCCACTTAGGCCTCTGTTTCATCCTTGTCTCATCCTTATTGGGTCATTGTGAAGGTTAAAATGTGTAACTGTAAAGTGTGTTACTTAAATATAAGGTTTCTCAACTTTCTCAAACAGCACCTTGCTCTCAGTAAGAACTCAATAACTGTGAGCCACTATTAAATCAAAGACTCCATATCTGAGGTTTGCTTCTATTGCTTTGTTGGATCACATGGCTCTTGGTGCCCTAAGCTGTCTCCAGTCCCTCTTGCATTCTTTGTTTCATCAAGGATACAAAGAAACTCCATGCAAAATATCTTTCTAAACTTTTCCCAGAAAAGAAAAATACAGGTTCACAATTATTCACTCATAGGCACTTTTATAAGCTAAGGACATCTTGCTTCTACAGATGACTGGTTCAATAATAGGAGGATAACTCTAATAAATTAATTTGCTAATTATCCATCCTGAGTCCATAAAACAACTGGTCTTTAGTAAAGATGTTGGTGCATTATTCATAGTTGCCAAAGAATCACAAAAGCCATAGAAAAGGAAAACACCTAAGGGAAATGAAAGCCCAGAAAACATTAAGTACTCTCAGCTCAGAGCTGGGTTTGGCCTTAATATTAACACTTACAAAACAAAAAGAGAGTGCAGGGGCCTACACCCTGAATGCCATGGGGAACATGGGACAGTAGGTTGAGAAAAAGTCCTGCTCGCTCACAAGAGCCTCAGCACTTTTGAGTTTTTGAAGAGAACTATATTTGCACCACTAATTACTAACAGAAATAAAATAGAGCTGTAGGACAATATACATCCCAAATTTTCATGAGTTAACATTTTACTAAAATGCTTTCTTAAAAAATATGTCTGAGGGAGTTCGGAAATCAGGCCCTCCCCACCCCCCCGAACGGAATCTTTTTGAGAAGCCAGTCATACATTAATTCTATTGAAATATATGCTTCACTTGTTAGTGAAACAAAACAGTATGAATTCACGAAGGTCACACTAAACCAGGCCTTTGCTCTGAAGTTAAAGGCTCTAAATATATCAAAACATTCTTTGTAATGCCCTTGAGTGATCCATTTATTGCACTTAACTTTCTCATTACTTAAATGCAAAAGACTAAAGTTGAAGAGGCCAAAACATACATTTGGAAATTTCAGAAAACATAATAGGCTGAGAGAGATAATGTAATACTTAGCCATGAAGGGGAGAGCTTGAATATCTTGATTACAGCTTCCCTACCCATCCCTCACACATTCAAATCCAATATATGTGCTTTTATTAATGCGTGAGTGCAGAGATATGCATAAATGAATATTGATAAGGCAGGATACTGTATATTTATGAGGTTTTATATGTTTTCTCTTTATGTTTTATTTGTATTTATATCCACTGCTGCATACTGTATGTATGTGTTTATAAGTATAGCTGCTACAAAAAGAAATAAGATTTTAATCGATTTCATATTATTTTGCAACCCCATATACACTACCATCTATTTTGCTGATGTGTATTGGTATGGGGTGTGTGTGACACTTTCTGTTGGTCTCAGTGAAGACTTGTAATAAATATCTTAGTGCTTGGGTGAGATTTTATAAACAACCTTGTGCAATAATGCAACTGTATCCTTGAAATTTTACATGCATAAAAGTCAGAAATTTGGAGTTGTCATAGTAACATTAATTCTGGCCCTTTCCAAGAGTGCAGTATATTGTCATATAGCATAAAATGTTAATATTTGTGCCTCTGTGACTCGGTGATGAGACTGAGTTACATTTGCCACGAAATTGTGAGTTTGGAGAGCTTTACCGACGACATTTAGAATCAGAGGCATAACATGTTGCATTAAATTTACCTAATTAAAAAAAATACAAGACAGAGTAACAAACTGGACAAAAGGGCAAAGAACAATGATTATTATTTTTTTTAGAATGGATTGAACAAATGGAAGAAAGAAATTGGGAAGATGTTAAAACATTTGTTGGGGTGGAACTTAGTGACTCAGGCATGTTTATTCAAATATAGTACACATTTGAACAAAGGCCTCAGCATGGAGCTTGGTGCATTTTGCCACAAACATACAGGTCTCTGTTCAGGATAAGCAACATCTGGATAAAATGCTGCAGCAAAACAAACATGGGAGAATGGCATATCTCTTGTCCCTAGGGATCTGCCAGAAGAAAATAATCATCTTTTGAGAGGCAAGATAAACAAGTACCTATCTGAAAACAATATCTGATTGGGGTAGTGTTTAAATGCCTTTTCGAGTTCTATGACTCTATGTTCTTTAATAAAAGTAAATATTTCTCAATGTGCATATAAAGCCCGACGATGTGAGCTGGATGCAACGCTGATGCTAATTACACAGATGAAGGTAAAGAAAACATCTTATTTTTGGCCTCTAAGCTAGAAGCCCAGAAATAGCAGGAGTGGGGATGGGATGAGAGAGATGAAAGTGGTTTGTGTCTCCTCTGACCATCTAATGATGTTGGCAACAGTGCAAATGAAGACCCTTCGGCACCAGCACTCAGAAGTGGCTTTACCTATAGCATAAAGAATACAGTCAATGGTATTGTAACAGCTGTACATGATGTCAGAGGGGTAGTAGCTTGGGGAAGGAAGGGGGGTTATCACTTTGTGAGAAGTGTAAATGTCTAACTATTATGTTGCTTTGTACACCTGAATCTAAAAAAATAAATAAAAGTGGCTTTACCTGAAACCAGAGTTAACCTAAGCACATGTGCTCATAGTATTTTTTCTCCTAGTTTTATTGAGAAGTCATTGATATATATCACTGTATAAGTTTAAGATGTACAGCATGATGGTTTGATGTAGACATGCTGTGAAATGGCCACAATAGGGCTATCTAGCATCCATTGTCTCATATAGATACAATAAAAAGAAAAGAAAGACAAAAAGGCAAAAACATATTTTCCTTGTGATGGGAGCTCTTAGGATCTAGTCTCTTAACAACTTTCCTATATATTACATAGCAGTGTTAACTATAGTCATCATTTTGCACATTACATCTCTAGTGCTTACCCATGTTATAACGATAGTTTGTACCTTTTGATTACCTTTCTCCAATTCCTCCAGTCCCCAACTTTTGCCTCTGGTAACCACAAGTCTAATCTCTTTTTCAATGCATTTGGGTTTGATTTTCTGTGTTTAGATTCCACATATAAGTGAGATCGTACAGCATTTGTCTTTTTCTATCTGTCTTATTTCCCTTAGTATAATGCACACAAGGTCCATCCATGATGTTGCAAATGGTAGCGTTTGCTCATTTTTTATGGCTGCATAAATAATATTCCATTGTGTGTGTGTGTGTGTGTGTGTGTGTGTGTCTACCACATCTCTATCCATTCATCCATGCTCATAGTGGTTTTGATTCCTGCCCTAGTCCCATCTCTTTCTTTGTGGCCAGTGAAGACAGTATACTATGTTTCCACTCTTTGTAATACAAGTCACCCTATCCCTCTTCTCATCTCCTCTTTATCCTTTTAATATTATTATCTCATACATTTTTTACTCCAGTTGCTATTTGCACAAGAATGCTTAGCCAGAACTCACTGAGAATCTGATAATATTGATTGGAGTCTATCCACATAGCTAAAGTTTCTTCCTTCAATTGAAAAAGCCATTTTTTTTTAAACCTTCACCTTTGTATATATTCTATTCTTTTGAGTCTGGAAAGCCTGGCTATTAGATTTGTATGTGCATATGAAGGGCTGGGTTCCCCCTTCTCCCTCCAAAGGGAGCTGGTATTACATTGAGGGTGCACCTTTTAATTGAAGGCATCCTAAAAATACAGTCATTTCAATGACCTTCCTGGTCTGGTCTTTCCAATAATTTTGAGTTAGACCACACATGAGTTTGAAAAGGATGTCTTTTTACGTATATTCTTTCTGAAGGAGTTCTGATGCATGATGGTATGGCTGTTGTTATTTTAATTTTAGTCATGAGTTTATTCCTAAACCATTGCAATGTGATCCTGCCCCCATGACACTCCTGGGGCATCAAAGGTCACCTGTAGTCAGCTAGTACTTGCAGTCCATGGAGATGTCTTCATCATGCGTTGCCTCATGTTTGTTTTTAATCTCTACTGAAACTGTTGACCACTACTCCCTCCTAAAACTTTTTTTCTCCTTAGCTTCTTAAGCTGTCTTTTGGGAGTTGTTCTGTCCACCTCCTTTCATGCTTCCCTTGATGGCTTTTCTGCCTCCTCCCACCCTTAAATGCTACCTCTTTCTGGAATTTTTGATGTGCCTCTCCTGTTACCTACTGGATTATTTCACCCAATATCTCAGTTATAATTATCATCTATATCTGTGCTGTCCAATAGGGTAACCACTAGCCGTATATGGTTACTTAAATTTAATTTCATTTAATTTAAAATTCAGTCCTCACTCATACCAGCCACATTTCAAATATTCGCCAGCCACATGGGCTAGTGGTTACTATACTGGAGAGCACAGATATAGAACAATGTCAGCATTGCAGGATGTTCTCTTGAACAGCATTGCTCCACATGCTACTGATTCCCAAATTGCACCTGAAGTCCAAACTGCCTTCTGAGGCTCAGGGTTACAGTTAACAGGCAGGCAGACAAGCAAGGTGCGATCAGAGTGCAGCATCCAGTTACTCAGGTGTTTTGGCTAACAGGAGACATTAAGATTTTGAGTTTGAAAGTAATTGAAGCAGTGGCTCTTTACCCGTTCTCTGCCAAGACATTGAAGATGAATGATAACCATTTGAGCCCAGATTTCGATAGCATCCAAAAATATGTTGGTGGGAGGTAACTCTCTACCAAGATTTGAAATCATTGCAACTATTAACGGTGTGAAAGCAATGACCTGCCGCTTAGAGAAGACAGGCTGTACATGGAAAATCATTTTTCAGAACTAGTGGAACATCAGCTCCTTGGCTTGCTTGGACCTCTTGCCTTGACATGCCCTGAGATTTTTATCATCCTTCCTGAAATCTCCCTAACATGAATCCTCTGTCCCTTTTTCTCTGTTCATGACATTACCTCTTCCACGTCCCCCAGGCTGGAACTGCAGACTCAGCTTTGCTTTTCTCCCCTTTTCTCATGTGCCATATTTACCCTCCCCTCAGGTCTCAGTGGCTTCATCATTGTCCCTTGAGTCCCTTCTCCTGTTCTCAGTTCCATGGCCACTTTGGAAGGTCAAGCCTTTATGATAACTCAGCTGGACAACTGTAATAACTCCATCCTTTGCCTTTCCAAACTTCCCACCTTCCACTATCTGAATAGCAGCTGCAATTATTTTCTCTTATTTAAAATATTTCCCTGATTCCTCAGGGGCTATGCTAACTCCTTAGCCTGGCATTCTAGTGACCTCAAATTACTTTTCCTCTCCCATTCATTACCTTTCCCATTCCAGTCCCAACCTTCCAAACATTTCTTTGTGTTGTTGTTATTGTTGTTGGTTTTTGGTTCCCACCCCACCGCCAACATTTCCTTTGTTCATGGTACATGTTAAAAGCCATTATACCCATGAAGCTTGTTCCTGAGTTTTTACTTTGCATACCCTAGTTGATTGTGATCCCTGTCTCTTGTAGCCATGTCTGTATCTCTATCAGGAGTCAGCTAACCATAGCCCTCAGGCCAAATCTAGCCCACCTCCTGTTTTTGTACTACTTGTGAGCTAAGGATGATTTTGACATTTTTAAATGATTGAAAAAAAGTTAAGAAAGAATATTTTGCAATATGTGAAAATTATATGAAATTCAAATTCCAATGTCCATAAATAAAGTCTTATTGGAAAGCAGCCATGCTTATTGACTTAGATATTGTTTATAGATACTTTTAGCAACAATGATAGTGTTCAGTAGTGGCAACAATTACCGTATGGCCCACAAGGCCTAATTTACTTATTATCCAGCTTTTCTGGAAAAAATTTGACAGCCCTTGATCTATATCCTTCTTTATATCTGTATCTATATGTAATTTTGAAATACCTATAACACTTTTTTTTTTTTTTGAGGGCAGTGTCACTGGCCCTCACATATGGGACCGAACCACCGGGGCCACTGGCTTCCCAAGCCAGCGCTTAACCGCTACGCCACTCGGCCCCTAACACTTTCTTTATATATTTATTTTTCACTTGGCTAAGTTTACCTAATAGTTGTTCGTTTACTTGTCTTTCCAACCACCTGACAAATTGGAAGCTCCTTGAGAGCATATAGATTGAATTTATTGTTCATCTTTGTGTCCCTTGCTAGCACTTAGTACAAGACCTTGCACATACGAAGTGCTCACTGAATATTTTACTGAAGTGATAAAATATGGTTTGGTATACAAAATCACTTCAAGCTTAACTTTGGTGTGAATTATAGAGCATTATGATATGGACTCTTATGTATACTCAAATCCATGTATAGTTATTTATACCCAAACAAATGTAAATATTTATATCTGCATGGTGTTTGAAAACAGAAGCTTGAAATTTCTGTAGAGATCAAATTAATATAATAGCATGGGAATAGATTGAGGTGTTTATCAGATATGGACACATATTCCAAATATTTTATATTTGAACTGTAACTCACGCTCCCCATTGAATTGTAGGCTTTTCCTTATCTGATAAATGCTTAATCCTACTGTAAGTGGTGAAACAATTACTCATTTGGGCTCTCATATTTTCAGGATATTCAATCTTGTCAAAGAGTGTGCCTTCGACTATCAGTTAACACATTTGTCAGATGAGGCAATAAACAAACAACAAAAGTGTGCTGGTTGAAGGATGGTTTAATGCCACATCACACTTTTTTGCAGTCCAGAAAAGTGTCAACATTCGACCTCTTACAGAACATGCATTTTGATATTTTTTGCAACATTGGCAAAAATTCAGCTAAGTAATTTCTCCTGGCAGGCGTTAAAGCATCAGTACATGGAACAGAGTCCTACTGGTTGACCCTCCAAAACTTTGGACCTGAATCCTTGGCCTGAGGAGCAGTGTGGTCTAATCTCTGGAAAGCTTTGTAAGAGAGGAAGAAGAAATGGGCAAAAGAAAGACAGGAGTTCTAGTCAGAATCCTTTAATTTTTGGGCATAGCTTGAAATGTTAAGGACTGTAGGAGTTGTCACACAAGTAGAGAGTATTTTGGACAGCGTTGAACTTTAAATAATCTTACTTTGGAAATAGCCTCTGTTGTCTGTGACTTTTGCTCTCAACTTTCATTGTCTACAGAGACCACATGATGAACGGTCATTCGCATGTAGACATTAAGCAGACTTTGACCCTAACCCTAACCAAGGCCAGACATCACCGTTGGACATCGTCCTCTACCTCTATCAATTTGTAGGGTACAGATAGTTGCCCATTGGAAAACAGCAGCTGCGGATGGCCTGTACTTTGCAAGGTTAGTGGGAATTCCATCGCCTTTCATCTACCTCTACTTATGGAAACATGTTGGAACCCAAGGGAATAAAAGAGACATTATTAAAGGGATAACTCTGAATTCACAAAACATTTTTCTAATTTTAGTTCAATATTACTTGCAATAAAAACATGTTGACATTTCATAACTGATCTCACATCTGTATCTGCCTACACAATATAGTTGAGATGTGCTGATCTATAAAAATCAATTTAATCTTATTAACATAATTATCAATAGCTTTTTAAAAATATTTTGATTATACAGATAACACATTATCAATCCAGAGAAAATGAAAAATAAATTAAAAACACTTGCACATAATTCCAATAGCCAAAGATAATCAGAGTTAAAATAATGAGAATAAAAAATGCTTTTTCATCAAAGCTCCAAGTGTGTGTGAAAATTTTCGCAAAAATGGGATAATATAATGCATATGGCTTTGATCTTATTTAATAGTAAACCTTAGACATATTCCCATATAATTTAATACATATTTAAATCCCACTTTTGACTAACTGTGAGTGTCCAATATATGGATACACCACAGGTTGTTTAGCTGATTCCCACTTGTTGGACATTGCAGTTATTGCTCATTCTGTTGCAAACAAAGCTATGAAGAAATAATTGCTTATTCATTTTTCACAGTTATCTAGATGATTTCTTAGGATAAATCTTTGGGAACAAATTTGTTGTTTAGAATAGTAGGTGAAATACCCAGGCATTTGATATTGTCAAATTGCCCTCCAGAAAATTTCTCATTTATACTCCCAGCAGCAGCGAGAGCCTATCCCCATTTCCCACCCCTGCCCAGATATTATCATTGTAAATGTTTTCTAGTTTGAGAAAGAAAGGAGTATCTTACTGTCTTTTACATCTTGAATATTATTCATGACGTTAAACATTTTTGTGTGCATGTAGTGACTATTTGGGGTGGGAGATTAATCATGTAGTAGTTGAAAGAGTATATAGGCTTTGGAATTAAACTATGTAGGTACATTTCTGGTTCTAGTATTTACTAACTAGCTCTGTGGCCTTGGGCAAGTTACTTACACACCCTATATTTCAGCTTCTTCATTTATAAAATGGGGAAACCAATAAAGCCTTCTGTACCAGCTTGCTGTGAGAAATAAATGAGATATTTCATATAAAATATCTTAGCATAGTTCCTGAAACATGGGCACTGGTGAAATGTTAGAGGTTGCTAAGAGAAGATTTTCAAAGCAATAATAGCATCCACCTGTATTTTCCTAGGTTCTATTGGTATGACAATGAGTCAAGGGCTAATTTAAGGACTCAACCTGGCTTGGTCTAGTAGCTGGACCAGAATCTAGAGATGCTCAAGACGTTCAAGTGTGAGTACAAGTACAAGCTGGTGTCAGAACCACACCAGAGCCCCAACAAGACCCTGGAATGAGCGAGACCCAGGCCTGTTCCTGTTGTGTTTCAGAGATTAGACAAAAATTGAATTTCCTTAAAACCTGTGTATAGCTTCCTTCCATGGGTTCCTATAATGCTTTCCCATCCATGAATTGAGCCCTACTGTTAAGGAAAGAAACCCTGGCCAAAGAGAAATTGCATTTGAAGGAGGCAAAAACACTGCTAGAGCCAGAAGTATCCTCCAATGGTAGGAGCCTGTGGGCATGGGAGCAAAGAGACTGAAGTCCTAGCATTGCTGGCCACAGAGCCCATGTGGCCATGCATATTTTAAAGACATTTCTTAATCCTGTGAGAACTTTGCATCCATCTGTGTGATTTTTGATTTTAGTGACCAGCTGCTTTAAATAGACTAAGCATATGACATGGCCACTCACCACATCTTGAGAAGCAGAAATGAATTTATTCACTTAAAATTGCACTTCTGTCATTCCTGCATGGTTCACCCCTGATTTATCTTTCACCAAAGCATCTAGTGTTAGAAAGATTCCTTCCACTCCACTCTTAATCCAAATAAACAGCACCTTTTCATCCCTGAGCTGGCTTCTTCAGGCTACTTATGGTGGTCTTTTTAGTGCTATTTAAACCGGGCTTGGTTTTCACTAGGATTGCAGGAGACTAAGAGAGCAAGAAATTTCAAAGCAGGTGTTACCATGCCTTGTAATGCAGGTGAGAAAAGACTTTGAGAGGTTTGGAACCAGGCTTTACCTCTGTTTTCTAGCACCGGCCGAAATGCAATCAATAAGCCAGCCAGCATAGCTAAGACACGAGTCATCTCAGAGATTCAGGAACACTTTATAGTAGATCAGGTTCTTTAGCACACGTGTTTTAATAATTCTAATATATTGAAAACCTCACACTGCTGGGCGGCCCTCAGACTCACTGTGGTTGCCTCCTGCATGGGCCTAAGTCCGCCCTTGAAGACAAGGGGAACTGGGAGCCTACAGGCATTTCAAAGCCTGGCCTCAGACTGAAATTGGACAGTGTTTGAGTTCTGGCAACCGCTCCACCTTTGTCTGGGTTGAGCTTGAAGCCTGTGCTTTCTGGAGGCAGTTCTTTGTATCTGCATTTCCAATTAGCATGTTGAAAAAGAGGGATGGAAGGGAAGACTATACACTACATGGGAATCAGAGAGACCTCCGTATGCCACTCATTGCATTGTTTTCCCAAGGAATCTCAGGAACACAGGAAGCACAGGTGGCAACGTGACGGAGGGGAGGGTGAGTGAGAGGGGGTGATAATTGATGGGGGCCCGGAGTCCAGACCCCAGCTGTCCCCAGGTGCACCCAGCTGCATCTGTTCTTCTGCAAGGTACTATGCAGTAGCAGGTTTAGGATGATTGAAGCAAGGGAAAACAAATCAGGAATGTTAACAAAGCTCTTGGAGGAAGAAGGAGAGGAAATGAGATTGCCGCATCAGAGGAAAGAAGCTTTCAGGAAGGGAATAAATTGGATTGGGAGGGGGCATTGGCACCCAGTATCAGAGATGCCTCCCTCCACATCACCTCTGTACTTTGTGGTTCTGAGAAAGGTGCTCAGGTGGAGGTGGAAAACTCATTGGCTCCACGCTGCCCCAGTCTTCTGAGCAAGGGTTGGATTTTTATCATGCGTTGAGTTTCTATGAATGGTGGAGGGGAATTATAAAACTGAGATGAAACTGTATTCCTTCTATCTTCATAGTTCTTTCTTTTTCATCTTTATTTGGACTCCAGGAAGGAAATAGAACTGTCAGCAGCTACCAGGAATGTTATTCCAAGCCAGTGTTCCCCCCCAACACTCCCTGATGCAATGATATTGGTAAAAGAAATAAATTCATTTACTGGATGTGATACTTAATGCAGGCCTGAGCCTGGAGTCCCACTGTCTGTCCTCAGTCAGTGAGGAGGAAGGCCAAATTGACAACATTGGGATGATGGGAAACCTAGGCTATTTGTCATCCACAATTCAGATCAGATGATATATTTTGAGATTTCTCCTGACATAGTTTATATTGGAAAAGTCTTGAAAGGTCTTCACAAAGGACCAGCAAAATGTGACAGTGAAAGAAACTGGTTCTCTCTTTTTCCTTTTTAAATATAACTTTATGAAGGTGGTGTTAAGGGTTTACCTGTTTTGATTTATGGGAACATAAAAACATTGTAAGAGAAGTTAGGTCAGAGTATAATTGGAAGTTTTCTTACTGTCTCATGATGCTCCCTACATTAAGTGGTTTTGGCAGATAATTTCTTCCATGGAGTAAGCGGTTAGCAAGGCAGCCATTCAGAGGAAGTGGTACTGAAAAAGAGGCATGGCAGATCCATGTAAATGGTCTTCTCTGCACCTTAAAAGTGTCTGATGAAGGATGAAGTGTCCTGGATGCTAACAAATTACTACAAAGGGCAAATTCCCCATAAGGAATTCTGATAACTGTTTACTATATCATACTTGGCCTTGAATTACTTGTATCTTTCTGCATTATCAAAAATATATCAGTTGGTATATTTAGTATATCAATATATACATTTTTAACTGAATGGAGAAAATATAAAGCTTCTATTTCAAGAGGAATGAGAACAAAGCAAGTAAAACCAGTCTGTGCAATGCTTTGAAATAAACAGATTTACTTCAGGTCAAGAAATACTTTTGTTTTCAGTGATAATAACACAGGTAGTTTTGAACATTTGATATCAAGGTTTAAAAGGTGTTCTTGATTGCCTCTTTGGTAAACTCACTGAGTCTATCAGACAGCAAGCTTTTGGCTGCAAATAACAGAATCTGTTATTAAATTAGATTAAACAATGAGAAGAATTTCTATGCTCACAAAACAGGAGCTTTGGAAGGAGACAATTCTAGGATTTATAAATTCAGTTGCCCAGAGATGATACTAACGACTGAGGTTCTTTCTATCAGTCCATTCTCTTATTCTCCGTTGGCTTTTTCCCTCAGTATGTTTCCTCATTGAAACAAGGTGTTCTCTGTGGTCCTAGATGTCATGTCCTCACACAACTATGTGGAGAGACAGGAAAAAGGAAATTTCTCCTTATGTGTCTCTTTTTATACAAGGAGAAAAAAAAATTTTTTTTTCCCCAAAAGCTCCTTAGCAGGCTTCCTTTTAAATATCATTGGCTAGGGTTGACTCACATGCCATTCCCTCAGCCAATCATTTGCAAGAGAAATGGAATTACAAAGAATAACTGATGGGCCGGCCAAGTGGCACATTGGTTAAGAGTTGGCTTGGGAGCGCCAGCTCTGAGTAGCAGGACCTCAGTTCGGATCCCACATGAGGGTGCAACCTATACAGTGACACTGTACCCTCTACAGCTAAGATGATGAACAACAGCTCTACCTGGAGCTGGGCCAAGAGTCACCGGTGACTGCGTAGGCTGCAGTGGGACTGGCGGGCAGCTGGTGTGTGCATTCGTGAGCTGCTGTGAGTGGCCGTCCAATGGCTGGCGAGCGACAGCCTCACCTGAGAAGAGCACAATGATCACAATACCAACATGGGCCAGGGAAGCGACGCCCTCCACAACTAGACTGAAGAACAAAACGATAACAACTTGTCTGTTCCCCTTCCCCAATTCCCCCAATAAAATCTTTAAAAAAAAATAATAATAACTGAGACTCATGGAAACATTGTACATATTAAATTTTGACACAACTGTTTTCATCCTGATGACGTTTTTACCTGAAAGCTCTCCATTTCCTGTTCTTAAGAGAATTACTCTGAATTTAAAAGATAATGATAATTATTATTTGACAATAACAAGATGTTTTTCAAAAAGCAGAAAAAAATTATCACTATCACTGCATTAAACTGTAAGCTCCATAAGGGTAGGAACTTTCTATCCTGTTGTGTGTTATATCCCCAGTGTGTGGAATAATGATGGACACATATTAAATGCTCAATCAATATTTGTTGAAGGAATAAATCTTTGCTCCTTGTCTATTGCAGAACCCCACTGGGTCCCTCACTCACATCATGATTCTCTCATCCATGAACTTCCCTCTAACCCGGACCCATCTTAGAGTCCCACCACATCTCTCAATCAATATCTGAGCCTTGTCCCATTTTTCACTTCACTGCTGATGTTCTGCCCATTTCTCTACTCAACTCTAACATAACCCCGTCCTCTCTCTGAGATTTTTCTAGTTATTTCCAAGAGTCATTGACAGTATCTCAGGTGTCCATAAACGTTCTCCCCACATATTAAATTCTACCTGCCTCAGTGATATGGTACCTGTGAAGTCATTTCGAAGGGGTGTCTCACTCTGGCCACGAGGTTGGTACTCCTCTCCCTGCTGAAATCACTGATACCTGTGCTGAGCAGGCCGCCTCCCAGCTCACATTTGCAAGCCCACCCTCAAGCTGTCAACGTGGCACTAACGGCCTAAGGATCATACAACACTCTCGCCAGAAAATCCAGGAAGTTACCCCTTCTCATGGTGACACAGTTGCTCACACAACCACCAAACAGAGCTTCTTATCTTTGTTGTCTCCCAGAGTTCTCTGATTTCTTCCTAGGAGACTCAACTCCTGGCATAAATCCTTGGGGCCAGGCTGGGAAGCAGACACCATGTAATTGTTTTTGCTACTTCTCATTTTTGCTGCCCTTTATATTATAAGTCACTATTTTCCAACTTCTCCTTCCTTCATTTGCTAAGACACAACTGCATGCATTTTACATAGGCTCAGCTGAGAACACCAACACATTTATCATCCTTCCTTTTCTCTCTTCCTTAAAGAATTTAAGGTGTTTATTGCAAAATCACAGAGGTCTGTAACAGGTAGATGGTATCAGAACCACCTACAGGAATGACTTGATCCCTTACTATTTGGACATTCCTTTCATTCTACAGTTCTGCTATTTGTTTACTTGTGAGCAATGCTTGAGTGCCACTGTGGGTGCCCACACACATCTTCTCAGTATTCACCTCTACAAGCTCCCAGAGTTGCTTATGGAAGTACTTCCAGCTCTCCAAAGGCTTGTCTGCTGATCCCTGCAAGATGGGTAGCTCAACCACAGGGCCAATTGAAGAGTGAATGTCCTTAGAAGCAGCTCTCAACAGGCACATGAAAAGTAGGCACATAAATACCTGACCTCCATGGCCCCTCAGTTGGGGGAATACCAAGGTCTGTTCTACACCATCTCCCACAGTCCTCCAGGTGCACTAGGTCTCAGTTGTCCACAATGATTATCTGTTTAAGAAATGCACACTTAATTGGCTTTTTCTCCTCTTTGTCTCCTTCCTCATTCCCTTACCAGGGTTTCCTGGGATCATGTTCCATATACTTTTCTTACAGTCACATCCTTATGTCAGTATCTACTTTGGGGGAAGCTAAATCCAGATAGACACTGCAGTGTCTTAAATTTATCAGAATTAATTTTAAAACCTTTCCTCCCAAATGTACTTGAATTCATAGTGGTGTTGTATGCATAGTATGAACCATATTCAAGGAGTATAATTTCTCTATGTTAGATTCAGTAAAGGGCATGAGACATTTTGGAGACAAAAACAAAAATGAAAACAAAACAAAAAAACAAACAAACAAAAAACCCAGAAAAACAAGACAATGTGAATGTGAATATTTCCAAGAATAATACATTGAGCTTTTAGTGACATTTTCTCCCTTGTTTATAAGACGTATTCCTACAATATAAATGTACAGGAGGCTTTCTTTAAAAATTTTAACTTTCTTATGTAGTGCTTCTGTTGTTGACAGTAACTCAAACTGCCTCTTGTTTGGTACTGAAGTTCATACAACAGACTATGAGCCAAAGTTAGTGATTTACTGTTTTGAAAGAATCTCCCAAAATACACTTGTTTGTAATATGTCTTGCTTTTGTGTCTCAGGTGTAAAATAATTGGCATTTTATGCCCAATTTGCCTTTTGCATGCGATATGTTATGTGCTGTGGGACTTCAGTGTGTCTTGCTAGAACTCATATTCAGAGCAGTGGTTCAATGCATTGCTGTAATGAAGGTTCACCTGGAGCAGAGGCTTTTCATTGCCCATCTCTGTTTTCATCCAGGTCACCATGAAAATGCCCAATTTCCTTCTGGAGTAAAACGGGTTCCATTTTAAATATAACAATTCATAAATTATACGTATCTTCTCTGACAGTCACTGCAACTGTATTTTCCCTTTTACACATACATAATGACACTCCTTAAATAATTCCAAGAGGATGAGTAAGTTAACCTAACATTGTTGTTTTCTTTTGATGGTATAAGTTGGAGACCAATGCAGTGTATTTGGACAGACTCAGTCTGCTGTGCCTTTATTAAAGCATATATAGTTATTTTAAAAATAAATCTGTGTTTTAAAAATTATTTTAAGTTAGGTAATGTACACAACTGGTATCCCAGATATATACTCCACGCTTGAGCTTTCACTTATTCCTGACTATGGTTGTGAACTATGAACTGAAGGGTTAGTTGAGGTCACCCAGCCTCAAATACCCAAATCTTTGACTTGTGAAAAGTCCAGGCCCTTCCTTTGGGGCCCCAATTGTCATGTGTGTGTCAGGCATGAAATTCCTAATTTCTCTGAATCTGTTCATTTTAGTGGCTTCTCTGGCCCTCATTCTTGGACTATTGCTGTCGTGCACTTAATCGATGCCATCGCTGGACTCTGTCCTTGGCTCCAAGATTCCCTGTGCCCCATCCAAACCATAGATTCTTAAAACACTCCCTTTGTTGTGTATGGCTCACTCTATTGGAGTTTCAGGGCAAAGAGGGCATTTAGATCACAGAAAACACAATCCTTTTTAGATATCCTTATCTACAAGTGTAATTTAGGTACCCCCCCACCCCCAAACCCAGGTAATTCACTGATCACGCCTCCCTACAAGTTGCTCTGTAATCACTCTGTTGATTGTTCCTGCCTCTCTTTCCTCTTTTCATCAATCTCAGCAAAACAAAATAAAATTTATTTCATTTTATTTCATTGAGAAATTCAGCTGCCCTCTTGTCCTCTCCTTTCCTGGGGGTGGGGAGGGGTGTTTATCTTTTCAACCTAGATGGTCCATTAAGGGATTTTCCTAAGCAGAGACACTTTCCTCCCAAATTTCTCATGCAAATTCTTAAAATAATGGATTTTTCCTTTCCCTGGGCTATAGAATACCCTTTCAAGAGCTTTGTAATTGGTCTTTTCATATGCTACCCTGCTCCAAACCAGTCTCTGTGTGTTTCTAAAATGTAAACTTGATCTTGACACTGATCAAGCGTTGAAAATGTCCCATTGTTTTCATTGCCCTATTCTATTGCTCAAAGCTTCTGCCACAGAACTGTCTGTGAGATGGGAATAGCAGCTATGGCAGGACCTTCTCCCAGAACCATTTCTCTAAAGAGCAGCAGCCTTCATCTGTGGTAAGGTAACAACAAGGGTGCCTTAGTGGTGCAACAAATGGGGGAAAGTCATTGCAACTGAGGGAAGAGAATCAAAAAAAATAAATAAATAATCCCTTTACCTCCGTGGAGGGGCATGAATGCCACAGAAATGCCTGCCAGGCTCAGCCTACGTCACCATCAGACCCAGGGACCCTGGTGCATCAGAGCATCAGAAAATGCTCTCCTCCTCAACCCCTTAACACCAAACTAACAAATCTCAAGTGAAAATAAGAGTGAAATAAACCTGAGAGCCGCAAGAGACAGGTTCTCTTTGGAGGGTAGCACAAAGGGAAGACCCAAATCCAAGAGAGAAGTGGACCTTGAGGATATAACTTCTGGAACTCCAGCCCCAGCCTGAAGAGCAGGTCTTACTGGCAGCATCTGACAGTGAGAGTAACCAGAGCAATAACCCACCTTGTACCCAGCCAGCTCCTGAGTAGGTCACACAGCCTCCAACACTAAAGGCCTAGCAGAAGCAACAGTGTGCTCATTTCCAAGCATAAAAACATATTCACCTCAGCCTTTATTGTTTTATACTAGATGAGCAGCTTCTAACAAAAATGATGGGACAAAGCTAAGTAAAACACACTTAGAAGGGAGAAGCAGTCATCAGACCCAAACTCAGCTATGACACAGACAGTGTGCTACTGGCCAAAAGACAAACATGTAGACCAAGGAACTGATCATGGAGCTCAGGGACAAACTCACATAGTTTCGGACAAATATTCAAAGGCAATTTAATGAAAAAAAGATGGCTTTTTTATCAAATGGTGAGGAAAACCTTGATATCCATTAAAAAAAAAAAAGGTTGACACATACTTCAAACTACCTACAAAAATAACTCAAAATGGATCATTGCCTTCAATGTAAGATATAAAACAATAAAATTTCTAGAAGAAAATTAATGTGACCTAGAGTTTGGCAAAGAGTTTTTTACTTATACAATCAAAAGTACAATCTAAAAAAGAAAAAAAAAATGGGTAAACTGAGCTTTAGCTTTATGAACTTAACTGTGTGAAAGACACTGTTAAGAGCATGGAAAGAAAGGCAGTAGAATGGAGTAAAATATTTGCAAAATATGTATCTTATAAGACACCTGTATCCTGACTATATAAATAAATCTTAAAACTCAACAATATAAAAACAAACAACCCATTTTTTAAAATGGGCAAAGATCTAACCTGGGCAAAGAGGAAACATCGAGGGCAAATAAGTATCTGATAATATGTTCCACATCATTAGTTTTTAGGAAAATGCAAATTAAGATCACAATGGAAAATGCAAATTAAGATCACATTAGAATAGCTAAAACCAAACCAAACCAACAATTTCAAATGCTGGTGATGATGAAGAGCAACTGGAACGCTAGTTCTAGTGGAATGCAAAATGGTACAGCCACTTTGGAAAAACGGTTTGGCAGTTCTGATAAAGTGAAACATGCACTTGTCATGTGACTTATGAATCCTACTTTTGGGTATTTCACCAGGTGAACTGAAAATTAACAATCACACAAAAACTTATGAATGTTTAGGAAAGCTTTGTACAGAAGTCTTTCAATAGGAGAATGGATAAACAAGCTATAGTGTATCTATAAAATGAACTACTGCTTAGCAATAAAAGACCAAACTATCAATTCATGCAACAACATATATGGATTTTAAACACATTTTCTTAAATGAAGGAAGCCAGGTATAGAAGTCTATATGTTGTATGTATGGTTCCATTTATATGACATTCTGGAAAAGGGAAAAGTATAGAAATGAAAAGCAAATCAGTAGTTGTGGGGGAGGGGTTGACTAGAAAATTTTGGAGATCATGTTCTGAATGTATTTTGATGGTAGATGTATAATTCCATGCGTTTGTCAAAATCCATAGAACTGTACATCACAGAGAATGAATTTTATTTATGCAAATTAAAAAAAATAACCAGAATGTAAATGGGAGCCAAGAAGGAATACAGGTTGTGATAAATACATGATATAATTACTAAAAGTGGTGAGGAAGAAAGGAGCTGACCTATGTAACTTTGGCAAACAGTATTTTAACAAGATGTTGTAAGCATAAAGACCAAAACTGTACACAAACTATTTACTCCAGTTGATAAATTTGTTTCTCACAGGGGTATGGGTTAGCAGTGCTGAAACTACTTTACATGTATACTAGGATTGAACAAATAAATACATATATTACAGAAAACAAATGACAGAGTTTCTTTTGCCAGAGAAAGAAGTTTACAAATAAGCAGGGGGAAGGCTAGAAAGGACCCTGTGTTTCTAGATGAGATTCAGAGATATTAGTATGAACTAGTAACTATATACACTATATGTAGTTAGATAAAAAATCTGTATATTTTACTGATGGGGAAATGAAATCCTGGACATTAAGCACCCCAAGGACATCTAGCAAGCCCAAGACTTCCCTCTGCTGCAACGTAGTTTACCATGCTTCTTTTACAAAGATGTGTCTTGTCCTCCCACTACTGCCGAACTCAGGGTCTACATCATATACGTTTTTTTTTAATGATACAACTGTGCTCTGAGGTTCACCCTGATTTTGAATTACTTTAAAATCAAAGTAATTTAAAATTGTTCCTTGTGAGTGCTGTGAGCCTCAGGATGCAGTTGTGGGAACACCACTGGGTCCCTGGGTGTCATGATACGTGTCCCACATAGTATTTCACATCATGACACTACCTGAAAACTGCCCACCTACCAGCCTGTGTCACAGGCCATTTTTATCAATAGAAACTGTTACTACTCTTCATGTCACAGAGCCTTCCTTTCAAAACCCAAACAACAAAACCATCTAGCAGAGGGATTTTCTTCACTCTGAAGTGAGCCCTAAGGTAAAAGTAACATCAAATGCTCTCAGAAAATTTAACAAACTACAAACAAGACAAGTAGGCATAAGGACACTTTAACAGTACTGTTTTAGAGTTAACCCACAGAGAAACTCCTATGATGGTAGCATAAGAATCAGATTGCTTCTGATACATGTTACCTGTCAAGCTTACTGCTTTCCAAAGTTGAGTCCTTGAACTGAATATCAGGGAGCCATTTTACACAGGAAAGGGATGTTATACCCACATCATGGCTGCTGCTGTTATTGATCTAGCTAAACATATTTGGAGTTCCTCATCTTCATCTCAGTAGTGGTAACTCTGCTGGAAAAGAATTATCCCATTGCCAAGTGTAAGAAAACAGTGGTACCATGTAACTCTGCAACTAGGGACCTTGAGGCCAAGGACACTGGAGGGATGATGAAACCAAATTTGAGGCCAAAGCATCATGGGTATGGGAAAACCATAACTGAAAGTAGACCTATTAGCTATTGTTCACCACTAGGACTGGATTAGAGCTTTCTTTATTCCAATTTTTAAATAAATGAATAAATAGAAGAACGTTTAGATGAAGGCAACCACATATAGCAACAATATCTGTTTAGTCATTTAACAAATATTTATTGAACACTCACCAGGTACTAGGCATCACGCCAGATTCAGGAGTAGAGAGAATCATAAAACAATCATGGTCTGGTGGGAAGAAAGACTTGAAAACAAATAATTGCAATCCAGTACAATATGTCCCAATATAAAGGTGGGTACCAGCTTATCAGAAGGACCCAAAGAGGGTAGCATTTCCTCTGCTTGCATGGCCCAAGATTTTTTACAAAGACTTTTTTTCCATGGGCATAAAATAGTTATTAGTGTTTGACAATATTTGGTAAGATAGATTTACATACATCGACAAGGATGGTGTCATCAGAAACAAAATTAATTTGAAGTTCAATTCAAGTTAATCTCATTGTAGTGCTTATTTTTTTTTTTTTTTTTTTTTTTTTTTTTTTTTTTAGTGCTTATTTTTGGCTATTCAACATAATTTAGCCTACTGTCTTACACCATTAGCCTCCCAGACAGGAAAAGGTGTCTTGATCTACTCCTACTTCATTTTTCCAGGCTTACCCCCAAATGGCTTCATACGTTTCCACTTACACCAAAGTGCCCCTGTTCCTCCAATGTATTTCTTTGTGTCCCATCTCTGTGTGTTTGCATATATTAGTTCTTATGCCTGGATTGTCTTCATGAATGCTTAACAAAATTCAGTCCATTTTTTTAAGTGTCCACCCAATATTGCTTCCTCTAAGAGCAACCTAACTGGAAGTCTTCCTCTTTGAATGTCTAGAGTACAATGCTTATGTCTAACTTTATCTCATCACACACTTCCTTAGGTCACAGTTATTTCTGTCTGTAAATTATATATTATTTCATACCAGGTAGTACGTGACTTTTTCAGAAGCCAGCATGATAGATGGGATATTCAATGGATTCAGCACATTTGGCAAATAAATGGCACCTGTGAAAAGAGATGGTGAGAAGTTGCTAGAAAACTTGGACTTGACCGACACTGAGCAAGTCAAAAATGCTCCACAAACAGACAAGATGCATTCCAGAATAACCCAGCAAAGAAAGAGTAGTGGAGACATTATTGCCCTTCTCAAGCACCTGGTGGGACCCAGTAAGGTCCAGCTTAATGGAAATGTAACTCGTGCAGTCACATAGGGCCCATGCACAGTTTAATGTTCTGCTCTTGCCATCTTGAAATTCTTGATCATTTTCTAACAAGAGGCCTGCATTTTCCTTTTCCTTTAGGTCTTGCACATTATGTAGCTGGTCTTGGACTCAGTTGAGGAAGCAGTTTCAAGATTCAGAAGAATTAGTAAGAACTAGTGCATACTAGTCCTTGCAACAAGAGTCTGCGTGAGGTCCCTGCAGAAGTCGCAAGGATTCTATTTCTTTTCTGCCCTGCAGTGTTTGGTTTGGTTTGTTTTTTTTCAGCCAGGATCAATGCTATGCTCCAGTTAGCTGGGGCAAGTAGATGTAAACTGGTATATTAGTTTACTAGAGCTGCTATACCAAAGTACCACAAACTGGATAGTTTGAACAAAAAATTTATTGTTCCATAGTTCTAGAGGCTGAAAGGCCAATCTCAAGGTAAGGTTGGTTCCTTCTGAGGATTGTGAGAGAGAATTTGTTCTGTGCCTCTTTTCTCACTTCTAGTAGCCTCAAACATTCCTTGGCTTGTAGATGGGTACTCTCTGTGTCTCTCTCTCTTCTTTTTTTTTAAGAGGGCAGTGTCACTGGCCCTCATATGGGGGATCCAAACCAGGGCTGCTGGTATCCCAAGCCAGCTTTCAACCACTGTGCCACTTGGCCGGCCCACTCCCTGTCTCTAGATCTATATATGTCTGTGTCTGTGTTGAAAATTTCCCCTTCTTCTCAGGACACCAGTCATATTGAATGAAGCCCTTCTTAATGACCTCACTTTAGCTTGATTACCTCTGTAAATACCCAATTTCTAAATAAGGTCACATTCTGACATAGTGGGAATTGGGCTTATTATATCTTCTTGGGGTGGGGGGCACAATTCAATCCATAACAGGTGGATCTCTGTCATACAGAATTATTATTATTTTATATTAAATTCTCTTTTAATTAAGATTGAATTAAATTTTTCATTTTTCTGTGGTATTATAAAAGGAGCTATAATTTCCTTACTCCTTTCCCTTGGAATTCTACTGTTCGGAGGAAATTAAAGTCACTTTTCTCTGAGCACATAACAAGGTGTTATTAGGCTGTTTCCCCCACCACCAGTCTCATACACATACCGAAAGATAACTTATATATCAGGTTGACTCCCTGGCTCCTATAGGTTAGCCATATAGGAGGCACAGCCTTGTAGACCTGCAAGGAAATCCTAAATGTAACTTAATACAATACCTTTATTTTCCTAATGAAGAAATCTAATCTGAAGAGGTTAAAATAATTTGCTGCACAGCACTCAGCTAATTAAGGGCAGAAGTGGAATCAAAGCCATGCTATTTAACTCTGAATCTAGGTACTTTTTAATCTATCACCGTTGTTGCCTTTGATTCTGGTGTCAAGTACAAAAAGTCATTGCCAAGACCCATGTGCAAGAGCTTACCCGCTATGTCTTCTAGGAACTTTAAGGTTTCAGGTGTTATGTTTTCATATATACAAATAAATATTCTAAAATCTTTAGGTAGAAAAGTCTTCAGGTACACACCACTTGTAATCCCTCGCCGACGCTTACAACAAAGGTTGTACATGCTTAATGCTCACAGGAGCCAGACAGATCATGGAAGTAAATCAACCCAATTGGGTGTCAGTAATAGGGTGCTGCTGCAAACAGAAAAGCACAGCCTTTTTCTACAATATGGAAGAGAAAGCAACCATTTCTCAGCCCAGCCCCTTCCTGCCCTGTGGAATTATGTGCTCACTTTTCCAGATCTTCTGTTATGTAAAAGAAACCTAAGGATCCGCATTTTATTTCGAATTTACCAACTTTTAAGTGTGGGGAAAGTATAAAATTTTAAGAAACACAACATGAGCCAAATAGAATCTGTCGAAGGTACTGGCTACTCAGAAGTCTCTGATTCATATCTCTTCCTCTCTTCTTACTCATCCAATAATCCCTTTACTCCTTGGAGGCTGCCAGATTTAACAGGATAAAGGAATTCTCCCAAATAAATGGAATCACCTCTGGCAACACATAGTCAAGGCTTCCTGTTGGATTTCTTGGAGCCTTCTTTTAAGGTTTTCCATACCCTAAGTATATATGGCATTTTTAATTTTCAGGGTTGGTGTGTAACAGCAGCAAAGTGTGTAAAATTGCTAATCATTGGCGCTGCATTTTGTGTGATCTTCGTGTTTGCATTTCACAAAATGTCAGAAAGGTGTTGGGAGAAAGGCATAAATTCTTCAGTTGGGGAGATGGTTCAAGAATTCAGCTTCTTGGAGATGTGAACTTTCAGTTAAGTGTTTTAGGACATAGAGGCACCTAACACTTGGTGGGATAGTGTTTACGCAGGTGGTTTTCCATAAAATGTGTCTCAAACCTCTGAATTCCCCAGGTCAAGGTGAGAATTGTTTTTTAATCTCTGATTTTACTGATGGAGAGGAGAGAATACATCTATTTATTCCTTTAAAGAGCAAGTCAATGACTCATTTCAGCACAAGCCCTGTCAGTCGTCAGTCTTGCATTCACTTGGCAACCTCTTCCACGGGATTTTTGACCTGAATAAAGCCTCACCTCCTTAGTTTGTCTCTTAGTTTCATTTAGGTCGTGTAGGGGAGCATTTGCCATTATGGAAAGAGTGGCTTTCGACCCCTGAAGCACTTGATCTAAAGGTGGCATTCCTTTGACAACTTGCAGTCCATTCTTTCCCTTTCCTTCTTTTCCCCCTATTAGGCACGCAAGCACTCTGGTTGTGTTTTCCATTCCTCACAGAACAGAAATTGTGTGGAAGACAATAGGCTTGTTTCTAATTTGGTGTTTCCGAAAGCTTGGCAAAATAGAAATAAGACTGTATTCAAAAGTTGAAAAAGAGCATGTAAATAGCAATAACTGAAATTTGTGATTAAACAATTAACAAAAAAGAACCCTATGAAGTCATTAAAAGTATAAAGAGAGTGGCGCTTCCTGCTTTGTCATTACTGGGTTTGAACTGTTATTATTTAACATTGATTGAGCACCAGCCACGTGGGAGCCGTTCTGGGAGCAGTGGAGTTGGAAACAGCCACTTCCCTGTAGCATTCTCATTGGAGCCATCAAGAAAGCCTGAAAAAGTTTTAGGTAGGACTCTAGAGAGGTATAGAAATAAGGAAAGGGAATCTAGACAGCATGATTATTGGGGACTAATGTAAAGAGAACATGGGCTTTGGAGCAAAACAAACAAACTTGAGTTTGAATCTTGTCTTCCCTTTTAGTTATCTCTGGCAACTTGAGCAACTCATTTTATTTTCCAGCCTTAGTTTCCTCATCTATAAAATGGGAGTAATATATCTCTTACAGAGTTTTTGTGGGAATTGATGATGATCCATGTAAAATCAAAGAATATTCTCAATGCTTAGGAAAAGATAGCCATCTTATTATGATTACTGCCACTAGTTGTCTTCATTTATAATCATCTCATTGTTTTATAACATTGATTAATTCTAAGGATATTTAAATGTCATAAAGAATTTGAGAAAGAAGAATTTAAAGGGATCAGGAAGAAGTATACCAGTCAGTTAGGATTATGTTATTTCATTTGGCTTTAAGCCAAGCAAATGTTCAGCTGCCAGTTAAAAATGTACCACCTGCCTTCAGCCTCTCTTTAATATATTCTTTAAAGTAGCATGGTGGAAGGTATCCAGCTATACTCAGAGCATGCCTTTTAATTTGCAGTTTTGAGCATCCGAATTCTAGAAGGAATCCTAGTGTTGGGCCAATGAACAATGAAGGAATTTTAAGGCTTGCACCCAACATGTTTAAAGGGAGCACTGCTATAGACAAATGCATTTACAATATATTTTGCTTGGGATTTATCTCTGTTCATGTAGAGCAATATTATTTTCCCCTATGAATAATAACAGATGCAAGCAGAAGATTATGTAAGAATGGCTTAGTAGAGATAAGGATATTTCACTTGTGAGAGATATAACAAGTTAGAGAGCAGAGAACAAAAGCACTGTTTGACAGTAGGGAATATATTTGATGACCTAATGCAAATATTATACACTTCTGAAAGTGCTTGATATTACAAGTATCACTTTGTAGTACGCACTTCTCTCAGCACATTTGCCATTTTAGTTTAATACACATGATTAGCACTAGAAGTGGAGGCTGTTATGGATAAGAAATTATATAAACATGGAAAATGTAGCTGGAGTGATCAGGGCAAAGCTGAGAGAGCAGGCAAGCTAGGTATCCCACCGAAGGGCTTAACCAACCCACTGATGTCCAAGTGCATACAGCAGAGGCCAAACAGGCAAGAAAATTGAATGTGGCCACTTCTTACAAATAAATAGAATTTTTTAAAACAATTAAAAATGTCTAGTGCAGTGTTTGGCACATAGTAGATACTCAATAGATGAACACATTTTTATTAGTCTTTTTTTTTTCTTTCAGGCTAGTAGAATATTGGAGACTGTTTATTGAGCACCTATTATGTACCATTAAGTTGCATTATAGCACTTTATAAAAAGATGTCTTCCCATGTACTCATCTTCCTTGGGTTCCTGTGATAGTTTTCTATATGACACACTAAGGAAGGTTTTCAGGTTTCTCCTTTACTATTTACCTCTTAGAGTCAAAAGTCTAGCTGGGGCATGCTAGGCTGTCTAAATAAAACTAAACAACAAAAACGGAAGCAAAAAAATAAATAAATAAATAAATAAATAAATAAATAAATAAATAAATAAAAATACCCCAAACAAAACCCTACCTTAAGGCAAAGCTTTAGTAATGTGAGAGAGCTTGAAGGACTTCAGACCTGAAAATTTTCCATGATGCCCTTTGCCTGTCCTTTCCCCTGACAGCTGTTCCTTTCCACGCCTTCTTGCATTCAACTTTAATCTTCAGGTGTTCTTCATCATCATTCTTGATAAAATCTAGATTGCCCAACTATAAGGCATGGCCTGAGAAATCTACGTTTTTAACAAGTTTCTAGGTGCTACAGAAGTTGCTGGTTCACAGGCCACACCTTGAATAGAAGGAACCAGTAGATTCTCTTACAAGGGTATCTATGCAAATCATAGGTTCTAAGATTGCATGGCCCAGAAAAATAGTGGGTGGGTTTCATGGATATTTGTACCCCTGTTACTTGTAGCATGTACCATAACATAGTCACTTTAAATATGTAGATGTAAAACTGAAAAGTCCTTTAGAATAATTCAAAGTTTTAAATTACCTTTTGTTTTATTGACTTTCCTCAATCATTGTTTAAACTTAAGTTTAAGGTGTCAACAACAAAGTTTTGTAACTCAGCCATTAGTTGTTACAAATAGATTTTGTATCCTAGGCGTATGAACCATATTGTTAATTGACAATTAAGAATGATGTACATCTATTGGGCTAGTTTTAATTAATTCTTTCCCTTGGCTGATCCGTAAGTTTTAGGAATGAGCACAGATGTTTATTGGGAGGGCTGAAGAATGTGTTTATAGGTCTGATGATGAACTAGAAGGTCATCATGCCTAAAGGATATTTGTGCCCATTTGGGGGAGAATTGTAAAGGAGTGTATTATTGTGGGATGGATAATGGTGGGTTCCTTCTACACTTAGCAATTTCATAGCAATGATACAGCTGTGTACTATGGGAAACCACCCAAACACTTGGCAGTAGTAGAATACCAATGGTTCATTTCTAATTAAACTTGTTTATTTTATTTTTTCCTTGGTATATGTATGGCCTTATTTCAGGTTTGAGTTCTTTTTGTGATACAAAGACTGAATGCAGACAAAATATAAAATCTGCAAAGAAAGGCTATTTTTAATGTTACAGACACTTTTTCTCCCCCTGAAACTTCTTCCTTCTTTTCATGCATCCCTTCATATCAAGCAGCTATCTTTTATGCAAGATTTTAAGGAAATAACCTAATATCAGCTGTTGAAAGTATAAACATAAACCAATGTTGCTTTCCCAAAGCATATTTGCATTGAAATTTTTACTTTGATTTTAAGTGGGAAAATGATATTCTAGGTATTGAAAAATTACACAGTAATGAGCTATAGCATCAGAGGAGCATTAGAGAGTTTCTGGTTTGAGTACACAAGGTGATAGTTGGCCATGGATTTGTTTGAAGACTAAAATAGCCCTTCCAGTTGGCTTGGGAGTTCTTTGAGACTTAACTAATTTTATAATTGTCAATACCATGTGTTCCACTGTGCCAAGGGCTCTTCTTTCCTTCTACCCAGTAAACAACTTAAACTAGGGAAGGATAATTCAGATTTCAAAACAAAGAAGAGTCATACCACATTGCACCTTGCAAAAACACCTTCCATTTTTTGCTATTTTCTCTCACTATGTTTTAAGTTCAGGTATTTTAGAACATGGTTGCAGGAATAGAAAAAAAAAAAGGCTAAAGAGATCAAAGATATGAGAGTTTTTCGCTCATTCATTTATTCTCTCAACAAATATTTATAGAGTTCCTAGAACTAGATAGTGTAGGAGCTACAAAGAATAATGCTTTCCCCTGTGAGGATAAAAAGCTAATTTTTTGACTCATCTTAAAATAATAAATTCTTCATTAAAAGAAAAAGGTTTAAAAAACACATAACAATTTCTTATTTGGACAAATATCTGGGTACCACGTTGCATAACTTCACAGAGTGACTTTTGCATGTAAATCTCTGTAGATGGCTCCTACTAGAATTGTGGGGTGCCCACCCTGCCCAGCCTGCTGAAGCAGACCTGTGATCCTTACTTTAGGGGCAATGAAAAAGCATGATTTTTGTCTCTAAAATACTTCTGAAGTTATTTTTCCCTTTGTTAGTATAATAACTACCACATTCCATTTCACTCTCAAACAAATCAACAAAACATTCTAAATTGATCCAAATGCTCCAAAATGCTTTCTTTTACAGTTACTTTTTCATGGGTTTTGCATTTCCTGTGGGAGGGGGGAGGTGAGACAATTAAGAGGGGGTTTTAGAGTAATTTCTAGTGATGGTAGCTTCCCCTTACTATAGATTTTAGGGCTATTAAAAAGCAGGTCTTATCTTTGTCTTTGGATGGGACCTGCTCAGCTCTCTCCTTCAGACAAAAATTACTCTCTAGAGTCAAATGTTCGGCTTCTCTTTATGCAAACTTGATTTAAAAAAAAAAAAAAAAAGCACAAATTGAGCCAGTGAGACAAAAGGCTAAGTAGATTCTGTTTAGTCACAGAAAACCAAAATAGTTAATGCCTTTCACTGTGCTTTTTTAAAAAAATGTTATTATTTAAGAAAGCCACTCCCAACTAAAAGTGGGTTGTTTCACTTGGGTCAGTGCAGACGTACAGCCATCAACGAATTTTGTGAGTAATTAGTAATGTGAACACAGCCGTCACATTCTGAGATATGTACATATCTACCCAAGCAGAGGGGAAATCGTGTAATTAATTTTGAAGCTGTTATGATGTTTCAATTGATTTGGATCAGAAAAAGGAGAACAATTAAGAAGAATCAGAAAACAATATCCCTTTTAGTATTCTAAAGGGAAGAGAAAAATTAAATAGGAGTTTAATTGAAAAATTCTGATCTATGTGAGGGAAATGGAATGTTGTGTAGAAAGGACTCCTGACTTAATATGGGAGCACTAATATTGGGTCAGCCTCTTCAGCGGTACAAGTCTCCATTCTAAGGACCATAGGGCCTTCAGCAGAGTGGAAAGGTTGGAGATCAAAATATTAAAATTGTTTCAGGTGACCCACTTAACTCAAAACGTTTGCTTGAATAACATCCTTCCAGAGTTATTCTATTGAAAATATTACTTCATATTAATTCCTACTATGCAGTATAAAATATTGTTACCATTAGTCATACCATGACCTTTTAGGGACCATTTTACTTTCTTTGTGTGGCCCTTTAACTAGAAGGATTGGAATAAGCATACTTGTATTCATAGTCCAGATCATTCTGAAATGTCTATTTGATTCACACACAAAAAAGCATATTGAGGGCTGGTCGAGTGGCGCGGTGGTTAAGAGCTGGCTTGGGACACCAGCGGCCCTGGTTTGGATCCCACGTATGAGGGCCAGTGACACTGCCCTCTTAAAAAAAAAAAAAAAAAAAAAAAAAAAAAAAAAAAAAATGCATATTGACATGATTTCAGGCTAAGGGCACAGGGTAAAAAATTTTTAAATATTAATCTATTTTAAGGTTTTCAAAACAACCTTACATATCATTGCTGAGAATCACATGGTAGAAAAAATTGGATTGTCTCTATATCCATTTATCAGTTCTCAATACTAAATTAATTGATTTTTTAGTAAATGTCCATGATGTTTATAATCTTGCTTCCCACTGCTGCTCTAGTCATTCCTGTAAAAAATTTACTAGGCTTTTCTTATGTCCACTGTACTCATAATTCCCTTGTGAGCACAGATTTTTCAGGAAAACCAACTGTAGTGTCTTAGAACCCCAAAAACACGTTTCTTAGAACTCTACTTACACTGTAAGTTCTATAGAAATATGTATCAACCCCAGGTTCTGCTTCTTAGCAGTTAGATTTTTTTAAAAATAGTACTTCTATGAATTGTGGCAGAATTTTTGTCGTAAAAAGAGACTAACATTAGTACCAATAAATTTAATTTATATTGTATAATTCATTTTCTTCTGGTAAGTATAGTTTCATGACCTCAAATCTCCTCAAGAGGCAGTTTATTAGAATGGTTCTTTGCTAATCATCTAAGAAAACTGGCGTCAAAAGAAAGAAATGCATATAAGGTCATGTGTTGTGGAGATAACCATTGCTGGCCTGTGGCTACATGAATTTTTGGTCAAGGGTAGAATTCTCCTGTCTTATGAGCTTGGTATTTTGGTTTTCGTGAATTCAGAGTACTCACTATCTTAGGAGAAAGCATTCCAGGCAGGACAGGCAAGATCAAGTGTTGCTTCTTCTACCCTCAAAATTCAATGCAAAAAGATCAGAGAATAGGGAGAAGCAGTAGGGCCTTGCTAATGGTTGGTATAGGAAGACAACCTGTTAGAATATGCAGAATTATACCTATTTCATGACCACATTTTAAAATGTGTGAGACAAAAGACCCAGTCTTATTCATCTCTTATTAAAATATGTATATACTTTAGGCTAATTGGAAATGTTGCCCTATAGGGCATATTTTCTCAGCTCTTTCCCAACCCTCATTTTTCTCCTTTAACTCCAGAAAGAAAAGTCAGCTATGAACAGCATGTGGTGTATTCTGGGGGGTTTCACATGCTTTCACATACTCTAACCAGCTCTTTGTGGCATAAAACGAACATGGGCAAGCAAAGCCACTCAGTATGGACAAGCAAGATGTGATTGATACACTTAGAGAACTTGAACTGTCCTTGTATTTTTGTTCCATCCACTCATCGACCTCTTTTCCTTTCTATCTCAGGTTCGTACTCTCTTCAAGCCTTTCTGAGATACACTACAGTGATCATTGTTATGGCCTTGCTTGAAAGTGGAGTATAGTGTTGAGTGGCTGTCATGTAATCTGTAATCTACAAAACTTGCTCCTTGGGTCCTTTCTTCTCTATGAAGTAGCTGTTCTGAGAATGATGTTTGCATTTCAAAGTAGTGATAGTAAGCCAAAGCCACATGAGCCTAAATTGTAATCTTTTCCAAAAAGAGTACCATTTTGGGAAGGGCATGTTGGGGTTTCCTCTAATTACATAAAAAAAAGAGACTCTAACTATAAATGCTGGGAAACCAGTGTTTCTTCCCTTCAATCATTTCTTGATTTCCTGCCCCTTCACTGAATAACCGTGTGAACGAACTACAGAGGCCTTCTTACCTGGTCGCTAAGGCGTCTGTCTCCTTGGCAACTAAACTTTTCAGAAATTACAGGGAAATATTTTCTTCAGCCCTGGAACTGCTTTAATGCTTTCAAATGTCAGAAGAAAAGATACTGCAGTCCCATGGGTGCTGGTGTGAATGGGGCAAGAGACAATATTTAAAAGCATGTTGAGTCAATTCTTCACCTGGCAGCAACCTTCAAAACGTGTGCAAATTTAAAAATAAAAAAACAATGTAAATAAATTGTGGATGAGGTTTTGAACTTAAGCAGAGGGAGACTCCCCTGTGTGACTATCCCATCCTTCCTTCCTCTATCCCTCATTTTCAAGGCCATGGAGATTTGCTTTTATAATTGTTTGGGGATAAAAAGGCAAAGCAAGTTGAGTCACAAAAGCACTCATTGATTTTCATCTTGAGTGCAAAGGAAATGCAGTTTTTAACATTTCCCTATTACTTATTAGATCTTCCCTATGAAACAAATCAATTTGTTTGGTTTTTAATCTTCTTAATCTTTAATTTCTAATCTGGACATTGCCTTTAAATAACTTTGTCTAGTGGAGTTGATGTTGTTTTCAAACTCTTCTCCAATCCCAGACCACAAACGTTCCCCCCACCCCCCAACATAATAGCTGGTATAGGGGAGGGGCTTACTATCTTCTCATGGTTGGGAGGAAATAGATTCTCAGGTCTTTGCTTCTTCACCTTATGCTTTTGCTGGAATGGTGTGACTGAGGTGTGACTGGTTCTATCCCCACTGACATCTGCAGAAGGATGCACCTGACAGGCTTTGTGTTCTCTACTCTTTCTTGATACAATTAGAGCCCAGTGGTCCCCTCATGCTGATCTGGTATCATTTGGATGCTCGTTGGTGCTGAAGATACCCCTGAGGGACAGCAACAGCTTGGTACTTGAGGCACAAACCTGCCTTGCAGCCCCCCACTGTATGTCCCAGGCCTCTTGTCTCCAGCTGTGGTGACTCAGCCAGACCCCAAACTGATACCCATGTTCCCTTGGGACCCAGATAGACACATCTGGGTCCCATTCATGCCTGTAAAAATCAATTTGACTCTGGAGAACTAAACTCTGACCTTTCCTCTACTGAAACTATCCTAGGGATGACTGGTTAGCTCAGTTGTTTGGAGTGTTGTACTTATGACACCAGGGTTGCAAGTTCAATCCCCGCATGGGTCACTGTGAGCTATGCCTTCTTTCTTTATTTATTTAAAGATTTTATTGGGGGAATTGGGAGAGGGAACAGCGTTGGGGAATTGGGGAAGGGAAACAGACAAGTTACTGTGTTTTTTTTTGTTCTTCAGTCTAGTTGTGAAGGACGTTGCTTCACTGGCCCATGTTGGTATCATCATTGTGCTCTTTCCAGATGAGGCAGATCAGTTGTCGGCCTCTGGATGATCGCTCACTGCAGCTATTGGCAGCTCACACTGGCTGCCAGCCACTCACGCTGGCTGCCGGCCATTCACTGTAGTCTATGGCACTCTACTGCAGCAGGGGCTGCAGCCTACAAGTCGCCAGGGTTGCAGCCCAGCTCCAGGTGGAGCTGTTGTTCACCATCTTAGCTGTAGAGGGCAGTGTCACTGGTCCTCATATGTGGGATCCGAACCAGGGCCGCTGGCATCCCAAGCCAGCTCTTAACCAATGTGCCACTCGGCTGGTACTATGCCCTCTTTAAAAGGGTCAACAATGCCATTGTAGCATGAAAGGAATGTGTAACTAATAACCATGGCTGTTCACCAATTAAAAACAAAAACCAGAAAAAAAAACCCCAAACTATCCTGTATACTCAGACCGCTTTCGCATGGTTGACCCAAATTGTGAGCCAGAAGCCTCATCCCAGTGTCCTAAATGTGAATTAGGATGAAGCCCCCTGGGGTCTGTGTTCACCTTAACCTCGTTCACCAGAACCCCCTCAACTTCCACTCACCCACTCTTATGAATGGAAACCAGGAAGCAACCGTTTAATCCCATACTTCTTCCTTCCTGCTTCCCTATGTAATTCCTCCATGTCTTAGAGAACTAGGATTCTCTTCCATTTTCCCTTTTTATCTGCCTAGGACTTTTCCTGCCTTATACTTTTCCTTCAGCTATACTCTCATGATTAATTTTTAATGGTGGACAAATTGTCGGGGAGTGGAGAGGGTTGCATAAGATGGGCATTTCCCAATCAAGAACATAGATCAGGAGATTTTTCAAATATTATACCTGCTGACCATTGTGTACAACCAAGATTATTCCCTGAGAGTGTACTGGGAAAGGAAGCAGTACAAGAGAGCAAGAGGGGGATGAATGCCTCAAGCAGTGGTCAAAAGAAGCAGCATTATTAGATGGAGAAAGAGGTGAAGACCAGCAGGGATAAAGAGGGAGTTCTACATGACAGCAAATGGGAAAAAGAGATTTTAGGGTTTCCTTAAGGACATCTTGTCATATACCAAGCATAGACAAGGGAAAGAAGATAAGACATGAGAAAGCCTGGATCACACATCAAGTTGGAAGGAAAAGACTAGCACAGGTCAGGAAGGGGCAACAAAGTTGGAAGGTAGGAGGGTCTAAGAATAGAGTAGGTTGTGAAGTGGGGGTCATTGAGGTCAAGACACGAGGACTGACATTCTTTAAAATGAGGCGTGTAGAAGGGATCCCCTTAAGGGTTGGCATTGCCTATTAAGGGAAGGCTTTGCCTATTAAGGAAGGTGACTCTAAGAAATTTTAATAGCATATGTCCAATCCCCAAATATCCCTCTTATAGTCAGTATTGCTTAGGGAATCTATTAAAATAAGAGTTTTTCTTATCATTATTAGTTTTTATCTCAGTGTGGATCCCATGTAAGCAGGCTCATATTTGTTATCTCAACTGGGAAGTCCAACATCAGTAGACAAACCACCTTATGTATATCAACAACATCAGAGCATCATGGTTAATACTTATTAGGCCTTTAGTATATATTTGCCAAATGAATGAATTGATGAATCAATACATGATTCTACTGAGTTCTTAAGGAATAAATGGCTCTAGCACGACTAAATTTATCCTTAAATATTATTCAAGTGTACATTCCAATTCATTCTCAGTTAAGAAAGGGGCTGACAAGGACCAAGTCATTTAGGTAAATTATTCACAGAAAAAAAAAAATCAAAAGGCAGGAAGTATTCTAGAAGTGACTTGTTAAGACACTCCTGCGAGATTCTCTATTACCTTGCCAGGAAAATAACAGCCCATTATCAATACAGGTAATTGCTGAAGCACATTGATAGGAAAGGCATCTTAATTAAAGATTCTATTGGAAACATATGTGAACCAATCCAATTTCTAGGCCACAGGGCAATAATAACCTTCCTATCTAATATGTTTCTTATTTTTATGAGCATTTATTGTTTGGAGCAATACTGTCTAATTGGACCAAGCACGAGGGAAAAGAACATTAATGCTGTTTGCTCTGTGTCTGATACAGCGTTTGCATGGGAATGTGACTGCAGAGCACAGGAGGAAGTAAAGCCTCCATGCAACCTGACTTCTTGAACGTCGTAAATAAAGAGAAGAAGTCCTGGCTGAGCCCCCTGGATGTACACCTGGGTGCTATTAATATGTCTGCACGCAGGTATTGGCGCTGACTCAGATTTCCCTTGTTATCCAAACTTCTTCTCAGACTGAGGAGATTTTTTCTCAGTGTCACTGAATCCCATAAGAGCCTGGAAAGTACCGAGGGTCCATCAGTGGATGGATAAAGAAAAGGTGATACACACCCACAATGAAATATTATTTAGCTGTAAAAAAGAAAGAAACCCCGCCATTTGCAACCACATGGATGTACCTTGAAAGCATTATACTAAGTGAAATAAGCCAGCCAGAGAAAGACAGATACTATATGTGGAATGTGAAAAAGCTAAACTCCCTGGCAGGGAGATCTGATCATAAATTCCTAACTGGGCAGGTCCTGGTGGATAGTCAGGCTCTAGACCTGTACCTTTTTAGTAAAAGGTTTATCTTTGCCTTGAGCAAGCCCAGTCCATGGTTTCTGCTCATCTGGGTTAACACACTTTTGAAATAAGCAGTAACCACCACCCTCAAAGAGAGCGAGCAATCTTGTTATCTATCCTGTAATCCAATCCCTGCCTGGCTTGCTCCCACCTCCATGTCATCTTCCTTACATTCCTTCTTTAACCTTAAATGCATGAAAGAAGTTGCAAAACTGTTATTTTCCACAGCATTGAGGTTTTGCTTCCTGGTGTAGGTTGTCAATTTGGTTTAAATAAACTCTTATTAAAATTCAAAAAATAAAAAATAAAAAAGCTGAACTCATAGAAACAGAGAGTAGAATGGTGGTTGTCAGGGACTCGAGGGTGAGGGGAATGAGAAGATGTTAGTCAAAGGGTCCAAAACCTCAACTATAAGATGACTGAGCTCTGGGAATGTAACGTACAGCATAGTGACTGTGTTGACTATAATTAACAATGCTCTATTATACACTTCAAAGTTAAACTTGATTAAATGTATGGAGAACTGATTCAGGGTGGTGAACACACAATGCAATATATAGATGGTGTATTATAGAAATGTACACTTGAAACCTGTATAATTTTACTAACCAATGTCACCCCAATAAATTTCATAAACAAAAAAAGGTTAACAGATTAGATTTTCAATGTTATCACTACTCACACAGAAAAAACGGCAATTCTGTGAGAGGATGAAGATGTTAAACTTATTGTGGTAATCATTTTGCAGTATGTACTTGTATGTATCAAATTTTCACATTGTACACCTTCAACTTACATGTCGATAAAGCAGAGAAAAATAAAATGAATTTTAAAAAATTGTATGATTTATGGGAGAAAAATAGAAAGTGAAACATAGAACTATAAATACCAGAGAAGAAGAAAAAAATAAGGAGAAAACTAAAATTGCCATTAGAAGTAATAACATAAATTCTGAACAATGTACAACTTGTTTCTGCTTGCCATAAAAGATTAAGCCTTGAAATTAAACTGGATGGGTATAAAATGCTTTAAATTTTGGTCCATATCAATTTGTGCATGAATTAAAATTTTCTGAATTCTTTACTGGGTTTATGTTTCTGAAATGGAACAAAAAGAGGTTTCTCAACTCAAAGTCATGATTGATTGCATAGCGTAGTTGCTGTATTTTTCAATAACTAGTGCTGACTACATTCAGTGTATTATGAGGGGGTTTCCATGTAACAGGATAACACATATTTTGTCCTGTTTGTCTTTTTATACCATTTATTAGTAGATAAAAATGACCTCATTTATTTTTTCATTGTATTCTTTGGTAACATTTCACTAAAAACATGCTGCTTTTAAATGATTTGCTAAACTATGAGTTTATATTGATCTGATATACGTACAACAGTTGCCTATGCTATAATAGCACCACAATTAAACCAATGAACATTTGATCAAAAAATAGCTTTTAGCAAAATAATTCAATCTGTCTGTGGTATAACAATTGTATATCCGAGTCGACACAGTATTCTTTCCAACCACTTGCTTTGCTTATTAATGAAACACAGTTGTGAACATAAGACAGCTTTCCATTCAGTTCTCTCAACCGCTGTTGGTGTTTCTCTTAGCATTCTTTCCCATTTTTTTGCTGAATTTCCCCCAGTTTTGCTCTCCTTTGTCCTTTGCCACCTTTGCTGACATCTGAAATATTCTTTATTTAGTTCTTTGCCTGCTTGTTTTAGCTCAGATGGCCTAGAGGGCAGAACTGAAATGGCAAATTGGGGCTAGCAGGGTTAATATCTGCACCTTTTTATTAGTGGCCTGGTCTTTGGACCAACACTTGAAGAATTTATGAGGGTAGAAGCCAGAAGACACACATGATCTAAGCTAGTGGCCTTTCTTCCCCTCTGTCACATGAGAATTGTGATTAGGTGGCTCCGAGCACGCCATGACATCACAAGTAGGAGGCGATTAAGACTGAGTCTTCACTGACAGGGCCTGGCAGGTGATTCCTCTAGCAGTAGTTAATTAAGAGACACTTGTTATTTGTGGTTAACTTTAACACTATCCATCATGAGATATTCTGAGGTCAAATTCCTTTTGACTGTTTCTGATAACCCTTTAATTATTTACTAGGCTAGAGATGTTTTAGGGCATGGGGAGGTCGGGGGGAAAAAAGCTGACATTTGAACAAGTGAGTCATTTATAATGGAACTAAAATATTCATAAAATGACAACTCAGATACTTCAATTAACATCACCCTTTCTACTTCCACTTCAAATAGTAAATGGAAGCCTCTAAATAATGTTTGTTTTGCAGTAGATGGTGCATTTCTGACCTGAGCAGGAAAATTTGAAGTTACTAACTTTGTGCTCAGTTGTTCTCTTTGGATCTGGGGGTAGGAAATGGACTTTCAATATACATCACTATAAATAGTAGAAAGGGGGACTCTGTTTAGTGAATAGACTTTCTAAGCCAATGATTCTTCAGTATTTCCAAGAAACAGGTCACTTATCTAACTTGGTTACTTAACTGGTTATTTAACAATATTTTTCATTAGTTTATTAGTTAGTTTTTTCTTTTTCAAATTTTTATTTTTTGAGCAGGAGGAGGAGGAGGAAGGGCTTGGATGCACAGAATTGGATAAATAAAAATACCTAGTTCATTATACATTCTTATACTTGGTCTTTGTATGGTTCGGTCTGATTTAGTCATATAGTTGGTTAATTAATTCTTTAAAATATGTAAGCTGTACTTGCACAAGTTTCAAACAAAACAAAGCTAAACCTTAGTGATAACCAACATCTAATTATCTCTCCTCCCAACCAACTTGTACTACAGTTTTCATCACTGGAGGGGAAATCTGAAGTCAGAAAAGGTAAAAGATCCCCGAAGTCACACACTGGGTAAAGGTAAAGATGGATTTCAAATACAAGTTTGAACCTCCTAACCATTAACTGTAAGTTTAGAAAAATAGTAATATGTCAGTGATGCTTTAAACAAACAAAAAAAGAAACAAAAAAAAGTAAGGAGAGAAAAGAGATTCATGAAAGAGATGACACTTTATCTTCTCAGCCAATGAATTATCTACTGCACAAGAGCTAAAAATAAAAAACATTCTGAGTGACATGCACTTTTTTGCCTTAGTTATCTGCAAAGGCAAGACATATGGAGTATAGGAAAAAGCAATAATATATAAACCTGAACACCAAAAAGCCATATGTCCATATTCTGGTTACATTTGCTGAGTATTCTTAAACTATTAATCTAATACATCATATTTGTGCAGGCTAACCCTTTTATTATTATGTGTCACATAGGACTTAAAAACTTATCACCAAGTGTTCCCTTTTATATGTCTATACAAGCAACATCTTCCTCCTCAATGTACTCACCTTTGAAGACTTGGCACTTGCTCCAACAATGCTGCCAATTTCTTGAAATGTTTTTGGAGCTTCTTTTAATTGGATTTTCACTTGCTGCCATTGTAAGAGATGCCTAATAAAACCAATCTCATTATTTTAGTGTTCCATCTCCCCACACCACTACTACCCAGAATAGCATCATTTATTATTATATTAACATCAGTCAGGATTTTGAGCTGCAAGCAACAGAAACTGATTCTTACTGATGTAAGCAGAAAAGGAATTTATTGATAGAACAGTGAGTAACTCATGGAATTTCTGGGAATGCTAGAGAACTAAGCTTTTTAAACGAGCAGACACTAAGGACATCCATGCAGTTAGAAGCCGAGCTCAAATAATTCCCATGACCCAGCATCGTGAAAGCACAACTGAGTGTAGGGTGTCACAGTTTCCACCTCTGGCACCATCAGCAGTGACCCTTGCCTGCTGCCACTGGCACTCTGTATGTTGCTGCCACTGCCACTGTAGCCAGAAATGATTCTCTCTGTTCCTTAATTTGTCCGCTGATTGACCTAACTGCACCATGGTCCTATGGTTTTCTGGAGGGTTGGGAAAAGGAGGGTCATTTTCTTTCTTATTCAATGACTTCTCTTCCTGTATGGCAGTGATAAAGAGAGGCTCACAGACATGTGTGTTCTTCATGCATGGTGTAGAGTTATTTCTGATGTCTTCCCTACAGAGTCTTGTCAAGACCCCTGGTGACTGGAGGCGAAAGATTTTCCCCAAAGAACAATCCTATCTACACAGAAAGTTCCAGCCTGCAGAGGAGTTTCGAATTCTAATACCACTGGCTCCACTTAATGCTTCTGGTTGCCAGAAGAAATAAGACTTTTCTCTGAGGTTATTCTAATTAAATCCACTAGCTGCATTCTACACTCCCTAGGGGAATCAGAGAACACACTCTTGGGGCACTTGCCCATATGTCACCTTCCAGTTGAGTAGTTGTGTTGGGAAAGGTGAAGCTGCTCTGAGGTTGGCCCTAAGACCGGGAGGTGTTAGTGCCTGTCAAAATAATCTCCAGAATTAAGCCAGGCTCTTCTGATAGACAATGGTGGGATTTTACTGATCATCAGAGCCAATAGTACGCATCTTCTGCTGTATCTTATGGAATGGGGCTCAATTATACACTACTAAGTCAAGAAGGGGATCATGTGGTGGATAGGTCAAGGAATCTGGTTTTTGGTTCCATTCATCTTTAGACCTTCCCCAACTCCTGAAAACATGAAAAAAATAAAATAAATTGTTTCTATCCTGTCCTAAGCTTCTTGGAAAAGCAACTCCCAAACTTCACAGAGCTCTATTTCCCAAGCTGTTTTGAATTTTACAACACTGCCCCAGGCATGAGTGAATGGAGAACAGAGTGGAAACATTTTTCTTTTCCACAGAGGTAGTTTAAATACTCCAGGACTGAGTCACTGCCCGCAAAGGTAAAATTATGGACAAACCTGAGATTTATCATGGAAGATCAAGATTAAGGGAACCTTCAGGTTATGTTTCTTCTCTAGAAAATTCATCTCGTGATAAATGAGAAAAACATATATACCAGTGGCATGAACTAATGCGGGTAGTTCAAGGTCCACAGCCTTGGCACTTCCACAAATATCCTTGCTGTCACAAATATCCTCATTTAGATGTCAACCCCTCTATCAAAATTTGGACAGATTAGGGTGGGGACACAAAGTTAACAAGGTACATAGAAGAGTGAGGAAAGAAGAAAGGAGCAGGGCCAAGTTTTTATCAACTCTGGAAATCATGGTTCTTCCCTTAATAGTATTTTTTCAGCTTTATTGAAATGTTTTTGACAAATAAAATTATAATATATATGAATTACACAATGTCATGATTTTATTTACACACACACACACACACACACACACACACACACACACACAGTGAAAGGATTCCCCCCCATCGAGTTAATAAATATACATCCATCACCTCACATATTTACCTTTTTTTTTTTTTTTTTTGGTAAGAACACTTAAGTTCTACTTCTTAGTAAATTTCAATTAAAAAGTACAATATTATCAAGTATAGGCATCATGTTATATATTGGATCCTCAGACCTTATTCATCTTATAACTGAAAGCTTATATACTCTTTTACTAGCCTTTCCTATTTCTCCCAACACCCAGTTCTTGGCAATCACCATCCTACCCTCTGATTCTGTGAGTCTGACTTTTTATTTTTTAAGAATCCACATATAAGTGATACCATGTGGTATATTTCTTTCTCTGTCTGACTTATTTCATTTAGCAAAATGGCCTCCAGATTCATCCATGATTTTACAAAAGGAAGAATTTTCTTATTTTTTAAGGCTAATATTCCATCCTCATTCTCATTCTCTCTCTCTCTCTCTCTCTCTCTCTCTCTCTCTCTCTCTCTCTCTCTCATTTTCTTTATTCATTCATCTGTCAACAGACAGGTTGTTTTCGTTCTTTTGTTATTGTGAATAATGTGAATAATGCTGCAATAAGCATGAGAGTACAGGTATCTCTCAGAGACAGTGATTTTGTTTCCTTTGTATATATACCCAAAAATGGGATTGCTGTATCATAGGGTAACTCTATTTTTAATTTTGAGGGGAACCTCCATACTATTTTACAAGTGGCTGTATCAGTTTACAATCTTGCCAATAGTGTACAAAGTTTCTTTTTACTCCACATCCTCACCAGCATTTGTTATCAGTTGTCTTTTTTATAATAAACATCCTAACAGCTGTGGGGTGGTATCTTTTTGTGGTTTTGATTTTCATTTCCCTGATGATTAATGGTATAAGCACCTTTTTATGTCAGTGGGCATTTTGTATATCTTCTTTGGAAAAAAGTCTGTTTAGTTTATCTGCCTATGTTTCAATTGAATTATTATTATTATTATTATTATTTGCTATTGAGTTGTATGAGTTCCTTCTGAATTTATTCCTAAGTAGTTTATTATTTTTGATGTTAATGTAAATGGAATTGTTTTCTTAATTTCTCTTTTCAATAGTTGATTGTTAGCATAGAAAAATGCAATTAATTTTTGTATATTGATTTTATATCTACAACCTTACTGAATTTGTTTAACAAATTTAATTCAAACATCTTTTTTTTTTTATGGAGTTTTTAGGGTTTTCTATATATAATACCATGTCACTTTCAGACAGAGATCATTTTACTTCTTCCTTTCCAATTTAGATGTTTTTCATTTCTTTTTCTTGCCTAATTGCTCTGGCTAGGAAGTCCAGTACTATGTTGAATAAGAGAGGAGAGTGGGCATTCTTATCTTAGTCCTGATTTTGGTAAAACACCATTGAGTGTGATCTTAGCTGTGGGCTTGTCACATATGGCCTTTATTATGTTGAGATATGTTCTTTCTCTACCCATTTGTCAAAGGTTTATACCATGAAATGACATTGACTATTGTCAAATTCTCTTTATGCATCTATTGAGATGATTATATGATTTTTATTCTTGATTTGTTAATGTAGTTATTACATTTATTAATGTGCAAATGTTGAACCACCCTTGCATCCCAGGAATAAATCCCATTTGATTATAGTATATGATCCTTCTACTATACTATTGGATTTGGTTTGTGTATATATATATATATATATATATATATATATATATATATATATATATTTAATTTTACTGGGGAACAGCCATGGTCATTGGTTACACACTGCTTTCATGCTACAATGGCATAGTTGACTCTTTTAGGGAGGGCGCAGCTCACAGTGGCCCATGTGGGGATCGAACTGGCAACCTCGGTGTTATCTGCACCACACTCTAACCAACTGAGCTAGCCAGTCACCTCGGTTTGCTAATATTTTGTTGAGGTTTTTACATCTATACTCATCAGGGATGGGCCTGCAACATTTTTTCTTGTAGTGTCTTTGTCTGGCATTGGTATCAGGGTAACGTGGACCTTTCTTAATGAGGGTGGAAGTGTTCCCTTCTCTTCTATTTTTTGAAAGAATTTTAGAAGGGTTGGCATTAATTCTTTTTTAAATGTTTGGTAGAATTCACCAGTGAAGCCATGTGGTCCTGTACTTTTGATTGTAGGGAGCTTTTTGATACTGATTCAATCTCCTTGGTCCATTCAGAGTTTCTGTTTCTTTGAGATCAGTCTGATAGGTTATATGTTTCTAGGAGTTTATTCATTTTGTTCCAGGTTATCTATTTGTTGGTATATAGTTGTTCATAGGAGTTTGTTTGATCCTTCGTATTTTTGTGCTATCAATTGTAATGTTTTGTCTGTCATTTTTAAATTTCATTTGAGTCTTCTCTGTTTTTTCATGATTAGTCTAACTAAAATTTGTCAATTTTGTTGATCTGTTCAAAAAACTATCTCAGTTTTATTGATCTTTAGTAGTGTCCTTCTAGTCTCTATTTCATTCATTTCTGCTTTGATCTTCTTTGTTTTTTTTCCTTATACTAACTTTGGCTTAATTAGTTTTTTTTTTTTTCCTTCCTAGTTTGTTGAAGGGAGAAACTGAGATTTAGGGATTCCTTCTCAATTGTATGGCACTAGGCTGGGGATAGTGTTTATGCCTGTTTAAGGCTGAGTGTGTCTCAGCCTTCCCTACCTATTTTGATGTATTTTCTCAGTCACCTGATATGTAGAAGTTAGTCAACTAATTTCTGGATTTCTCTCAGTGGAAATGGTTCTGTTAATATGTGTAGCTGTATATTCAGTGTGTCTCTGGGAGAAAGGAAATTCAGAATTCTCCTATTTTGCCATCTTGGTCCAGAGTCTCAACAGAGCCCTTCTTAATGGTATTGTTCACCATTATATCTCATGTAATTCTCACTAGACTACACATTTCTAAAAGGAGTAAGGAGCTAGTATTAATACATCTTTTTACAAGTAAGGAATCTGACAATGTCATCCCCACTACTTAAATCACTCCTATGGCTCCAAATTGCCTCAAAATAAAGTTTAGACTCTCTATGAGGCCCTTCACAGACTTGTTCCTTGCCTTCCTCACCAGGTCTAATTCTTACCACTTCTCTTTCATACTGTCGCATTCAGACAGTGTGAAATTTCTCCATATGTTTCTCTCTTTCCCTATTGCTGTGTAACAAACCACCCCAACACTTACTATCTCATAATAATAATGATTAATTATCTCTCATGATTCTGTGTTTTGGCTGGGTGTTCTGCCAGTTTTGCCTGGATTATTCTCATGTGGCTGCATTCATTTGAAGGGCCAATTGGAGCTGGAAAGTCTAAAATGGCCTCACTCATGTGTCTTGGGCCTTGGTACAGATAGCTAGAAAGTTGGGATGTCTCTCTTTTTCTACATGGTCTCTTATCATTCGGTCATCTAGCTTTAGCTTCTTTACATGTTGGCCATGTTCTAAGATGGTGGGAATGGAAATTGCAAGGTCTCTTAAGGCCTACGCTCTAGAATTTCTACATGTCATTTCCTCCACATTCTATTGGTTAGAGAAAGTCACAGGGGCAGCCCAGATTCAAGGGAAAAGTAGATTCTATTGCTTGATAGGGAGAGCAGCAGCATCACATTGTAAAGGGGAGTGGATAGAGAGAGTCATGATTCATTGAGGGCCACTAGTATAATAACAGGCATATCAGGGGTGGCCTTCCCCTTCACTTGGCTAATTCATATTTGTTATATGGGTCTCAGTTTGTAGGGGTTTTCTTTTGGGGTTTCTATGATCTATTGGGCTATCATTCCTATTAGAACCCTTATCACAGGCTGTGAAATCACTTGCTTGCATGTGTGTCTTCTCTAGACTGTGAGCCTATCATTTTATCTTTAGGGCATGGTACAGGACCTGGCACCTGGGAGGAGTTAACTAAATAAGGGGATGAGGGTCAAAGAGTTAAGAATCTTATCCAAGGTTATATAGCAAATAAGCTCTAGTGTACTGTTTGGGGATCTTTCCTCATGGAAGGAAGACAGTATATTAACTTTTTAATAATAATGGTTAATACAATGGAATAACCATCTCATCTTGGCTTTTAAGAATCAATAAGTAATTTTAGGAGAGGTCTTTCTCATTGCCAGGTTTGTCTTGGGGAAGAAGTTGTCTATCCTGGGGATGAGAGTTGGAGTAGAGTTATACTACTCAAAGTTGGCCCAGGGACCAGGACCAGGAGTATCACCTGGGAGCTTGTTAGCAATGCAAAAGCTGGGGCCCTACCTCAGATCTACTAAATCAGTATCTGTATATTCATAAGACCCCTAGGAAATTCCTATGTACTTTTAAAGTTTAGGAGCATTCAGTTAGTATATCCTGAGAGCTCTTTCACACTTACCGCAACAGTGACTTTTAAAAAGCAGCATCGGAAGCAGCCTTACTCTCCTAACTAGGTAAGATGGTATTTCTCAATGAATTGTCACCAGATTTCCAGGGTGAACTTAAGTTTGACTCCTGGATTTTGTTTTGTATAAATAAAAGCAAAGCAACTGACACTGGGCCTTTTGCTGAAGTTTCTCAGTGGAGCCCTGATGGGGTATTTGTTATTGAAACATTGTCGTAATGTTTGAGCTATTTTAGGCTTATACTGTACTTTTAAGTATTTAAATAGTAACAAAAGAATAACGTGCAGTGCAGTGTAGGCAAAACCTCACAGTTCCTAGAATTTGTGTTGTTATGTTTGCAACCTTTCAATTTCACATGGAAGTGTTTTTCATTTTAACTTTCTTTTTCTTTTCTTTTCATTAAAAAAAAAAGAATGAAACAGGAGATTGTGTTATTTATAATAACTTGAGAAGAAAAACACAAAACCACAGCTATGTGAAAGTATGAAAAGAGATGCAAGCAAAGCTTATCTAAATTTAACCAGGATTTTGTTAAGTATTTAAAAGTAATCATTTTCCATGTAACACATACAATTCAAACCAAGAGTTTCAGGTGACAATCCATTAAGTTGTGTATACTGGTAGTTTATATTATATTATATTATATTATATTATATTATATTATATTATATTATAAATTATATTATTGTTTAAATAAAAAGAGTAATATCACTGTGAAGACAAAGGTTTATTAGAATTCCTACTCTAAATAAGTTGGTTTTTAGAGATGTGTGTATGTGTGTTTTCATGCATATCTCTGTTTGTAGGATGAGCCTTCTTTGTACCCAATCTTTGTGAATAATCTCTTCAGGAACTCCATCAGCTTCACTAAGACTTGGGTTTTCCAACGTAGAAAAGGTACTATCTCTTATTGGGAAATTCCCTGGGCTGGGGACAGTCCCTTACCCTCTTACAGCCTTTGCTAGTTCAACAAGGAATATTGAAAGTGTCATCAAAGCCTGCACAAACCCCTTATTTGCATATCTTTCTCAGTGGCATCCTGTTGAATAGCCCAGTTACTCAGCATATTAAGGGTTAAAGATCTGATTCAAGGAGCTGGTACCTAGGTGGGGAAGAGCCAAATTCAGAATTTAAAAAAGAAGTGCCAGGCTCAGGCTGTATGTCTGTCCCTTTTCTATATCTTGAAATGCAGGCAATCTAGGGTGTGATTCTCAAAGTTGAGCCTGTGTTAGAATCCCCTGGATAGCTGATTAAGCAGCCATTGCTGGGTCCCACTCTCCAAGTTTTTGATTCAGTAGGTCTGGGGTGGGCTTGACAACTTGCATTTCTAACAATCAGATGATGTTGCCGCTGTTGGTTTGGAGTCCACACTTTGAGAACAACTTGTCTAGAGTTTAGTTTATTGACAATGCCCGAAATATTAAGCAAGCTTTTTCTGATATTGTTAGTAGGACACTCCAGAGGTTTGATTTATTTATTTATTTTGTTCCTGATGGGTAAGATGATGCAATATTAAGAGAACAATCTTTGAAATTAAGTTGTTTAAGTTCAACTCCCAATCTCACTATTTGCTAGGTTTGGGTGGTCATGGGCAAGGTGCCTAATTTATTGTGTCTCAATATTCTTGTCTGTCAAATGGGGACAATAATATCTAACAGATTTTATGAAGATGAAGTGAGATGACTATATTTAAAGCACCATACTTTGCATTTAGGAACTGTTCTCCCCAAATTTTACTTATTATTAATCACTGTTACCTATTCCTACATAAGTAGATTGTTCCTGAAAGCTCACGTAGATCTGTCAAGTCAGCCATGCATCTGCTCTCCTAAGAAGCATGCCATGTATAAACTCAGTGTGCAGCCCTAGAGCATAAATCAATTCAACTCAAGTCAATCCAATAAATATTTATAGAGTGGCCACTCTGTGCTGGAGACCATGCTAAGTATTGGGCAAATATCTAAATGTTTCTGGGTTTTGTTGTATTAATTATCTGTTGCTGCATAAGAAATTGCCCCCAAAACTTAGTGGCTTAAATACACATTTATTATCTCACAATTTCTGTGGGTCAGGAATTCAGGAGTGGATTTGCTGGTGTTGCTCTGTCTCAGGATGTCTCATGGGTTTATAGTCAGAATGCTACAGCTACAGTCATCTGAAGGCATAACTGAAGCTAGAAGATCCACTGATACCTCTAATGAGTTAGTGCTGGTTATTGGCAGAAGGCTTCGTTTCTCTCTCAGATGAGACCCTGCATAGAGAAGCTTAATTGTTCTTATTGACATGGCACCTGGCTTCTCTCAGAGCCAATGATCCAATGAGAGGTAGGATGGAAGACTCAATGCCTTTCAAGACCTAGCCTCAGAGGCCACGCTACTGTTTTTGCAATCCCATTGATTATATGTGTCATCTCTATTCAGTGTGTCTAGTGAGTTGGGGGCGAGGAGGAGAGAACTATTCAAATGGTGTGAATACCAGTAGCTGAGACCTTGGTGCCACCTTGGACGCTCACTACCATGTTGCGGAACCAGAAGTTTAGGGGAAGTGACATGTCCACTAGTAAATAACGGTATTCAAAGAGAGGAAGGAATAAGACCAACAAATGGAGATAGAGGTTCAGCATTTTGCGGGGAGAGGTTGTCTCTGGTCAACAAACAGATGCTTTGTGTAAGAGGAGCATCTGATTTGGGCCTTGAAGAAAATGGTGAGGAAACACATACTTGAAAGAGGAACAAAATGAGGTGAGGAAAAACAAAAGACTCATGGAAAACAGTGAAAGCAGTTGGTTTGAGTTCCAGACTAGACTGTGGACCTGTACTCACATGATGGTCTGCTATAAGATCTATAACCCCCTTTGCAATCCATATTTGTTGAACTGAGGACTCCATCTGGATCCTTTCTAATTCAGCAGTCATACATAATAAAGACATCAAGGTTCAAAATGGGGCTTCTGACCAGACATTGGGAAAGTCTCTGTCCTCCAAACTTCAACAGCTTTATGGTCCCTATACCCATAAATAGGGTGACCATTTGTCCAGGTTTGTGCAAGTCACTCTTCATTTATACCTCTTGCCCTTGTGTAATTAATACCCTGCTTTAAAAAATACCCTGCTTTGAACAATAAATTGCATCATCATGTGACATACAAAGGAACTGGGTGGGATGAATTTTCTCATCCCAGGACTCTAAGCTCTAGGCATCCTGAAGACAGATGCTGCAAATAAACTTTCTTGTATTCCCCAATACCTAGGTCAATACCAGGGTGCTAAAATAAAGATTTGTTATTGACTGGGGTCGTATACTACATAGAGGAGATTACAAATAAGCCTTACATACAGTGTTATAACACATTCCAGAAGTCAGTGAGATACAGTAAGTTTCCATGGAGGGGAGGAACCAGAAAGAGAAAAAGTAGAAGGCCACTAGTAGAGAAACGATTCACTGAGCATTTAAGGGGTTAAAATAATTCTTCAGGCTCTGGGTGTGAACTATATAGTGTCTTAATAATACCTCTAATACCTGTGCATTTATATGAGCAGAACAAGTGAAAACCTGCCTTTCAGAAATTAGATTAAACAGTTGAAGGAGACAGTCATTTTAATAAGGAGCTTCTATATAAAAACCCTTGATACTTCATTATCTATTTATTCCTCTCAGTCACTCAATTTTATTTTATCCTTCATAATTAAAAAGGAGACAAAACCAAGTCTTTAAAAAATGATCCAATGCCACTGTTTTGTGTAAACAATATCAGTTGGATGCAGTTCAGTTTGTCTGTGTTCACGGTCCGTTGCTATTCTTTCTCTCCCTACTCCATCTTCATGCTTCCCTCCCATGAGGTCTTTCACAGTTTTATGGGGGGTAGAAATATCTTGTGATGTGGAGGCTATTAGTAGAATTATGCTCACACATACAAAATTATACCATCGCAACATTTCAAAGATGAGGTAACATTTCTTTCTTTTTTTATCCTGAGAGTATTTATCACCTTCTGTACTCCCTTGGCACACACACCATCTTTATTGGTATAAGAAGGTATTAGCTACTCACTCAGTCCCTCATTCTCTCATAAGTTCCTTGAACCAAACTTACGTTTTAGGGCTCTGCTGTAAATTTGAGGCAGTGAGAAGTTTCCTGGAAAGCTGTGATAAATGTTGTGCAAGGGTGTTTATATTAAGATGGCATCTATCTCTCCCCCAACTCTTCACACAAGGTTGCATTTGTGTACAATACATACATATCTTTCTTACATACATGAGTTATTTAATGCAACCTACACAATTTCTACTGAGAAACCCTACAAGCAAAGCTGAACACTGAACTTTCTGGCACATACTGTTCTTTAATAAGTAATCTAAAGCTCCAAGCAATTAAATAACTTTATTTATACAATTTGTGTTATAAGAGATCATGAAAATTAAGACACATGATGTTTAGGGCACTAAGATCATTATCAATTAATATGGAGCTCATCAAAAGTTAAACATGCAGTTAAGAGAGATAATTCATACTTTAGACTGCTCTTAAGGTTACAACCTCTGCCTTATTTGTTTCTGTATAGTATCGTGATCCATAAATGTTATCAAATAAGTTTCCTATGTATTTTCTTGGATATGGAACATTTATGGTGCCTAATGGATGTAAAATATGGGAAATCAGTAATGTAAATCTTCAATAGATTTGATACGTGAAGGGAAAATAAATTGGAAATAATTTAGCCAATGGGTAAAACTGTAAGTCTTAGCTTTCATTGAAGTCTCTTTATTGCGATTAGCATGTACCTCCACCCATTTGCTTTTAAGTTCTTTCTTTGAGGTTCTAGGAAATTAGGAGTGAATAGATGTGATAAAACATTAAAGGTAGGATGACAGGTGATGCAATTGGAGGAGGATAGGTAGACAGAATTATTTTGGATAGATTCCTGGGAGTGGAATTCCTGGGTAATATGGTAAGTTTCAGCAAATTGGAAACCATTTTACATTCCTTCCAGCAATACGTGAGGTTTCCAATTTCACCACATCCTTACCAGCACCTGATATTGTGTCTTTCTTTTTTATTCTAGTTGTTTTAGTGTATAGTGTGGGTACAAAAAATTCAATGTGATTTTAATTAATTTAATGACTAATGATGTTGTGTGTGTTTTTATGTGCATTTTGGCCATTTGTATATCTTCTTAATTGAAATGTCTATTGAAATATTTTACCCATTTTTAAATTGGAGTTTTGTGTTATAAGAGTTTTTTTTTTTTTTACCTATTCTGAATACAAGTCCTTTATCAGAGATAAAATTTGCAAATATTTTCTTCTAGTTTGTGGCTTGTCTTTTATTTTTCCAAAGGTGTCCATTGTATCACAAAACTTCTCACTAATTTTTAAAAGAACTGTGTCATGAGATATACAATATTACTTTCTTATCTCTCCAGCTAAATGAAATCAGGAGCCATTCTATTGCATTTATTTCCATCATTTCAAGTACTTGAGAGGGTGCATCAAATTATTATGATTTTCCTTATTTAGTATCTACTCTGTGCCAGGCTCTATATATTTACTCTTTCTAATTCTCACAGCTAGCTTGCAAGGAAAGTGTTATGATTCCCATTTTACAAATAAGGAAACCGAGGCTCAGGAAGTTTACCACCTTGCCCAAAACTAAAAAGGGAATTACCAGAAGCTGAATTTGAATCCAGTTCTGTATCATCCTAAACCTGTGCCTCCCACATGATGCAAAGATGGGCTTTCTCAGGCATGGCAAAGCCATAGGTCCGTCACAGGTGGAAGCAGGAGGCGAAACCTCAAGAAATTTTGGTTGTGCCCTGTCTTTGGTCTAGCAGAGTTGGGGGAAGAGCTCCCCATTTCTTTTCTCCCTCTTCATCTTCTAGCTGTGCAGTAGCCCCTGTTAGTCATCACAGCTAAAGGAAAACACTGTTTTATTTCAAACAGTTGATAGTCATCAAATGTTAATGAAAATACATAACAAATAATTATGACAAACATGGTGTGTGATTAAGATGAAAGAGATGACAATCCTGTGAATTTTTAATCTTAAAAATAAAGAATGCTACATTAATAAGACTTAATTATGTTATCAAATATTTAAAATTACCTTCTTTAATAGATTTTATTTTTATTTAATATATTTCTTTTTAAAAATGTCTATAACACTTTCATGAGATTAGTAAGCCTATCAACTGTGATGGCAAAAGAGAATTTTAACTTAATATATTCATCATATTGATCTCACAACTTCCACTTTATTTATTGTTCAGAAAAGCTAATAACCCTTCTACACTTTATTATAATTGATATTTTCTCCACACAGAGTGATAAATAATTAATACCATTATGGGGACAGCATGTGCAGTACACTTATTTGGAAAAAAAATACAACAAACCTTCTGAGTAGTGTATTATACATTCCATTTTAATACTCTACACTTAGAATTAATGCTACATTTTACAGGAAAACATAATTAACTTTGGGAATCTGTCTTGAAATGACCACATTTAGGCAGCTGAAGCTAAAGCAGGGGATCTATTCTAAGCCAGCTCTCTGGTTTTTCCACATTTCAGCTGCTTCTAAGGGATCAGTAAAATTATACACCTATCACCACATCTTTTCACACCTTGGGAAAGGTGTTTATAAGAAGGAAAGGATGGTCTTTTAGCCTTGTGCTCTCTACACAAAAATTGAATCTGATTTTTAATTTTTGCTCAGTTTTTATAATTGTGTTTTAATGAAAAAGCAACATCTCTCTCAAAATTGCTAATAAGATAATTAAATTCATTTGACCTTTTTCTCCCATCATCTCAAGAATCCTTTTAAGGGAGGAAGAAAAAGTAGCCATTACTTCTATGTTGCCATGAGTGACTTAACTGTTTACATCTTCCAGGGAGCCAGCTGAATTAAAAGTTTCAGGTGTGGGGTCTGAGTGTCTGGGTGGAGATGCTAGCTCTGCCTCTTTCTAGCTTTGTAGCTTAGGGCAAGTTCCTTCACCTCTCTGAACTTTAGTTCCTCCTTACTATAACAGATTATAAGCACCATGAGAACAGAGACCATGTTGGTCCTATTAATTTTATCCCTCAGGCAGGGTCTGACCTGTGATGATGTTCAAATATATTTGAAAATGAATGAAGGAGTGAATAATGCAATTATTGGATTGTAGAACTCTTATGCAGAAGGAGAATTATTTGGAAATTTATGTAATGAAGGCAATGAGATCAAACCATCCAATTAGTCAGCTCTGATTCTGTACCTGTCGCCCAGACAAACTAACTCGTACTCAGGGGGATCAACCAGCATAAAGAAAGCCTGCACTATCTGACCCCAACATGGGCTACTTCTGAATTTGTTTCCACTGTGGCCTCTGACTTTGTCCCGGATAATTAGGCTCGTCCTTGCCCCTTAAAGTTGACATATGGACACTGAAGTTTCTCCTCTTAGATCCCATGGATTTTGTCCTGGTTTCTGGGTGAGCTTCCCTCAGCTTCTGTGTGTTTTTCCTTATAAGGACCTAAATGCATGAGTGACTCACTTAGGAGGCTTGACTGCAGGCACACTGGAGCCATTTGGCCCACGTAAACAGACTGTTGGTTGGCTGTGCCTAGTTTTGCCTCACACTGGCCTCTTGCTTCTTCATTCTCCCACTAACAGTAGCTTTTAGTCAATGACTGACAGGCTAGTATAGGAGCACAAAAGCCCAATGCGCTTGCCACGAATTGGACAATTTACAAGCCAGATAAGACTAAGGCTGGGACCTTTCTTGAAATTGCAATTTTAGTTGGCAGCTTCTCCTTCCTTCCCAGGCTTTCACCACTTCCGGGGTGGGAGTGGGAGTGAGGGGCACATTTTCTTAATAAATCATTTGCACACAGATTCTCATTTCAAGGTCTACTTCTGGGGAGCTCAATCTATGACAAAGATAGATTTAAGTTTCCATGTTTGACCAACAGCATTTCTCCTTTGCCTCACCTTTATGATCCATCTGCTACTGTCAACTTCATGTGATTATCCTATCCTGAGCTCCTAGGACTCTGCTGTAGCATGGGTGCAAGTGACCACACTCTACCCCTGATGTGTCTGATCCAGCCCTCCTCAAGAAAAACGAGGCTTCTCTTTTTATATAGTTCCACATTTTAAAAACTGCATAGTAACTCTTTAGTTCATGGCAGCTATAATTAAAGAGGCATCTATGAATATGAAAATGAAAGAAACAAAAAAGCTGGGGTAGCAATACTTACACCAGAGAAAATAAATTTTAAAACAAAGACTATAACAAGAGACAAAGAAGGACCCAGTAATCCTACTTCTGGATATTTATCTGAAGAAACCCACATGCTACTTTGAGGGGACCTGTGCATCCATGTGTTCATCATAGCATTGTTTATAATGGCCTACATGTGGAGGAAGCCTGGGTGACTGTTGATGGAAGAATAGATAAAGAGTAGGTGGTACATATATACAATGGAATATTGCTCAGCTGTGGACGGGAATGGGTTCTTGCCATGTGCAGCAGCATGGATGGTCCTGGAGGGTACTGTGCTGAGTGGAATGTAAAACAGAGAAAAACAGATGCAATGTGGTTTTGCTTCTATGTGAAATCTAAAGAACAAAATAGATAAACAAAACAGAAACAAACTCATAGATACAAGAGAACTTATTGATGAATGCTAGAAGGTAGGGGTGGGGGTGAGAGAAAAAGGGGAAGGTATTAAGAAGTACAAATTGGTTGTTATACAGTAATCATAGGGATGTATGGTATAGCATAAGGAATATAGTCAATAATATTGTAATAACTATGTGTGGTTTTAGATGGGTACTAGATTTGTTGGGGTGATAGATGGGAAAGAGTTTGGCGACAGGGTGAAAAAGGTGAAGGGATTAAGAAATACAACTGGTACTTACAAAATAGCCATAGGGATATAAAGTAAAGCATAGGGAATATAGTCAATATTATGGTAAGAACTATGCATAGTGCCAGGTGAGTACTAGACTAGTCAGGGGGATCACTTCTTAAATTATATAATGTCTAACGACTATGTTGTATACCTGAAATTAATATAAAGTAACATCGAATGTCAACTGTAACTGAAAAATTAAAAAGGGAGGGAAAAGGTGAAGGGCAATAAGTGGTCCAAGTCTTCAGGTGTAAAACAAGTAAGTCATGGGTACGTAATGTACAGCATGGAAAATTTAGTCAATAATATTATGATAATGTGGTATGGTGTCAGATGGTTGCTGGACTTATCATGGTGATCACTTCTTTAGGTGTATAAATGTTGAATAACTATGGTGTATATCTGAAACTAATATAATATTGTATGTTAGCTATATTTTAATAAAAATCTTTTAAAAAGACTGATACATTGGACTTTACGAAAATGAAGAATGTCTGCTCATTAGAAGACACCTTAACAAAGTCAAAAGGTAATACAAATTTGCAGTGCAAAAATATGACAAAGGACTCATATCCCAAGTATAGAAAAGAGATCCTGTACAACAATAAGAGAGAGAACTCGATTTAAAAATGGCTAAAGATTTGAAGACACTTTATAAAAGAGATGATTAAATGGCCCAACATGCATATAAAAAGGTGCTCAACATAATTAGTCATCAGGAAAAGGAAATCAAAACCACAGTGAGATACCATGTATTCATAAGAATGACTAAAAACAGCAGAACAAAACAAAATGAGATCTGACAATACTAAATGTTGGCAAACACAACTTGAAATTCTCATTCACTGTTAATAGAAATGTAAATCAGCGAAACCACTTTGGAAAACTGACAGTCTTTAATGAAGTTTAACATGCACATATGCCCAACAATACCACTTCTTGGTAAAATATGCATATATACACACATACCAAGATATTGACTAGAATGTTTATGATGGGTATATTTATAAAAGTTCAAAACTGGGAACAACTCAAATGTCCCTCAGTGGTAGAATGGATGAATAAATTGTGATGCATGTGGGAGTGTGACTATACGTGTACATGGCTGATAGAATGCTATGTAGTAATAAATACATGCTCCTGTGGAGGTGAATCTCACAAATAGAATTTTGAGTGAAAGAAACTAGATGAAAAAGAGGATACAGTTAATTATTTATTTAAAATTTAAAAACTGGCAAAAATAATCTATAATGATAAAAGTCAGAAGAGCAGCTGTGTGTGTGTGTGTGTGTGGTGGGGGTGGGAGTGGGGTAAAGCCAGAGGAACAAGAGAAGCACCTGTGTGCTAGTAATCTTTATGTCTTAATCTAGATGGTGGTTAACCAGGTATGACTACATGGTAAAAAAATATCTTGAGCTGCATCCTTACAGTTTGTGCACTATTCTGTCTGCATGTTATATTTCAATAAAATATTTACTTTAAAAAGGCTCTATTAAAATTTATAAAGCAGGTCAAAGCATGATGACAAGAGCCTCAAAGTGTGAATAACAAAGAGAGTTCTAGATCAATAATAAAAGGATTTGTTTTCACTGGTATGGCATTGTGTATGGTAAAGCAATGAACTAGAGGTTGGGAGGCTTTGCCCTCTGATCTGTCACCTCTGAGATGGGTTTGCCTTTGTATTTGCATGTAGACAGGACTCATTTATCCCTGTAACAAATGTTATTGAGCACTTCTACTATGTGGCAGGCTCTAGTTTGGAGGTGCCAGTATGGAGTAGCCAGGTCTTTAATTTTCAGAGATGGATAAACCAGTTGATGGGCTACTGAAACCTTTCATTATCTCCCTTCTCCCCTTCATTGATAGCTCCCTATTACTTCTGGCTGTAGCATTCTGTGGGATTCTATGTGTGCAGTTTATATTAAGGCAAATGGTATCTGTATAATGTGAGCCCATGGAGGGGATGAGAAACGCATACTTTTGTTCTTGAGAAGGAAGGGAGACCTAGAATCAGATGTTTAAATGTGCTGTTTTCGTATCTTCGTTTTTTAACCATGAAGATTCTCTTCCTGGGAACACTGTGGACTTGATTCTGGTGACCTCATTTCCTTTGAATTCTTTGATATGTTGTTTCCTCTGCCTGAAGTATTTTACTATAGTGTTAGTGAACCACCGAGAAGAACATACAACTGAATGGCTGCCCCTTCCAAGCCCTGTGGAGGTAGTGGTGGCAGCAACAGTTCTTGGCTTTGCTCTGAGATATTGGAGCTCATTGGAAGGAGCAAAAACACTAGCTGCCTGAAGGCTCCTTTTTGTTTTCCTAGACATATAGGCAGGATGGTAAGGTCAGATTAGTCAGTTTATGAATTATTCAGAGACAGATTAGCCAGCTGACGGATTATTCAGGCCTCTGTTCCTTTTCCATTTCTCTTACCCTGCCAGGCTCCTGTTTATTCCACTCCAACATGGCTGTTCTTAAGTTATGGAAGAAAGCAGGAAGAGAAGATATAATGGTGACTGGTAGTTCATAGCAAAGCTCAGAGGAGCGAAAATTGGCCTGAAGAGTGTCCAGCACCGTAGAGGAGTGAGAGTTTGCAGGAACTCAGCAATCTGGATTCTTTCAAATCATGCAGCCAACCACTTTGAAGGACAAATCAAGAAACCCAAGCTGACACCAAGATATGGATAAATGAGTTCAGTTGGCACTAAATGAAGTATGCAGGACTTTGGGACCTGGGTGCCTGTATCAGGCACTCATCAGCTGGACTAAATCTAGGCTCCCCAACGTTTACCTGAGACTAGTGATCTTTGGATTGCCTATTAATTTTATTTAAATTAAAATCTATTGTATGCATACTATATGCAAGGTGCTCTACAAATGGTTTGGGGATTTTTTTTACTGCACGTTATAGTGGTTCTGACTAACAATAGCTTAAACTATGAAGTCAATTAGTGGTTAAACATAAACAAAAGTTTGGATTTAAGGATTCCAGGGTTTGTACAGAACTTCAGTGATGTCATAAAAGATACATGACTCTAATTTTTGTTGTACTGTTATCCTCAGCATATTTTAAGTTTTTTCATATGGTTGCAAATGGCTGTTGACGTTCAAAATAGTCACGTCCTTAGGGGGATGGAGAAAATTGGGCGAAAATGGTCTTTCTACTCCTACTGCCCTCTCTTTCATTAAGGAGGCAAAATCTTTTCCACTTTATTAAAACAGGATTCTTTATACATCTCTTTGGCCAGAACTGGATTACATGCCGGCACCTAGACCAATGAGTAGTAAAATGAAGTGAATTATCACCACTGGTTCATACCAATCAAAATACATGAACAAAATAGGAAACTGATGGCAAGGAGTAAGAGAAAATGAAAATTGGGTAGATAATCAATGCTGTCTGCCACTAATTTATTATTTGCTCAGGATCTGAGTGGGCTGAGTCTGCAGAAAGAAAATCCTTAAATGACTACAAAAATAGGAAAGTGAGCATGGAAACTCATCAATCATTCCTGTTTATACTGTTAGCCATAGTGGCCCAGTGAGCAATATCTGTATGATTGAGGTTCTAGGCTTCTAAATTTCATTTCTAGCTATGTGACTTATTTTCATTGTTATTAAGCAGTTAGTTCTTGGTGATATTGTTGTCTCATTTGTAGAACACAATAAAGCACATGAACTTGGTGTGTTAATAAATTGATATTTTCATAGGTGCTTGAGGTTGGAAATTATTGGTAAATATTGGTGAAAGTTATTTACTAATTGGGAATATTCATTGCATGTCTTTTCATAACTAATAATACCAAAGATAATGGGAGGGGCACTTTATAATACACACACACATATATGTATATATATATTTAAATATATGTATAGTTGAATATATTTATATATATATAGTTCAATATATACATATATATATATTAAAGGTATTCATCTAAGCTGATGATCAAGATCAAAATATAGTCTCAGTTTCTTTAACTCTCACCACACTTCAGAGTTTCTGATGTATAGTTTAAAGTGATCTTTAAAAATAAATTTAAGTGACCCACTTAAATATGGATACCTTAAGAATATTACTGGGAGCATCTACTATACCTAACCATCCATAAACTAAAATTTCCATGTGACTCTACTGCTGTTACCCCCAGTTCAAATATTTAAATTGACACCTGCCCTTTCCCTGTAAGCCTGTTGCTCTTCTCATGTTTCTTACCTGGTTTATTGTATCACTGTGCACCAAGTTGCTTAGTTTTGAAAATTATGTTTATTCTCTATGACTTCCCTCTCACCACATTCAATCAGTTGTCAAATCTTATCCATTCTATACACTGTTCACACATTTATTCTTTTCTATTTGTGCTTCTGGCTAGTAGACTATACATCAAAATGCTGATAATGGTGATAATCTCTAGGGGATTTTTCTTGTGTTTGGAGACCTTTTCTGAATTTTCCAGGTTTTCTATAATCACTTGTAATCAGAAAAATGAACATAAAAATATAATAAAACCTGTTCTTCAGAGTTGTTAATTTGGTTATTCTCAATGTCCTTCATCAATTCATATATGTGAATTATTCCTCAATATATGATATATGTGACTATCTCTGTTAACTTGTGGAAGGCATAACCTTGGCCCCTCAACATTCCACAGAAGTTAGGCATTCTGCAAATGTTCGCTCAGTTAAATTTAGTTGATGTTCCTGGTGGAGGTAGAAACTACACAAAATTTTGTTTATCGTTAGTCCACTCCTAAGTTTTAAAAAAATAACTGAAACAAATCCTGAAAATTTCAACCAATAAAAATCCCCCAAATGGCACCTCAAAATTTCAAAAGGCAGAGAATAACAGAGTATGAGAAACTAGAGAGAGAGAGAGAGAGAGAGACTCAACTTCCAGAGTCCTTTAGAGGTTACCATTAAGCCATCAATTCAATAATTTACTTCATTCTCTGTAACTTTCTGCAACTTCCAGTTTAAATCTATTTTGTACATTTTTTCTTTTTCCCTAACTATCCCTCCTTGTTTTGGACTTTGAACTGAATCCTATCATTAAGAATCTGGACAGGAAGTTTCAGAACAGTTGAATCTTGGGATAGTACAACATTCAGAATAATTTATTCTGTATTATTAATATATACAGCACATATATTGAGCCTAATATTTGGACAAAGTCTTTGACAAACACTGAGGGAAAGCAGCTCCTAAGGAAGGAAGAAAATAAGTGAAATTTCACGTTAGCTGGCTAGACTAGGTGGCGTCTTGATTTTCTACTAAGGTCCCCAAATATTGGCAATTAATTATTTTGGTTTAAATTATAAACTTTGATGTGTACAGAGGTTATGGAGCATTTTATATGAAGTAATAATATCAAGTAATTTGATTGAACTAATGACTGCTTAATCTGATATCTAATGAAATAAATGACACTAAATATGACACACTCACCCTTTATGGACTTAAATTCTGGTACAGTCTAAGTTGCCATTTTTGCTGATCTTTGTGGATATAAGTTTGAATAACTTTATTAACAACCACAAGATTTCAATCTTCAGGTTACTAATGGCCACTTCTAGATAGATTTCTCAAGTCCTCTTTAATCTTATTAACCTATAATAGCTATAACTGGTTAAGAAAATAAAAGCTTATTTCTTGTTGAATTTTTATTGAGACATAAGCATGCTTGTTATACATTATGTTCAGGGACTCACTTCTTGTTAGATGATTAAATGTCTCTCCTTTCCTTGAATCCTCTCTTCCCTTCTCAGCACTCTTTATATGAGAGTTGTTCCCATCAGCTGAGTAGCTTTGAATAGCAATATTTTTATATTTCAGTGAGCATGTAACAACACGGTTATTAAAAAAAAAAGCTACTGGTATAATCAACAACACAAATCACACACGTAGGGAGGGAGGGAAGAAAGAAGGAAGGGAGAGAGAAAGAAAAGAAAAAAACAGAAATGACAAACTAATGCTGATGGCAAGTTTTTAACTTTTTTAAACATTCAAAATACCTGCTTTCAAAGAATTGTAGAGAAAGGAAAACGACATGGCTGCACATTGATTTGCATAGCAGGCCTGTGGACACAGTGAGGGTACAAGCTTCTGTGTTATTCCAACTCGCTGGGAGTCTCAGGGAGCCTATGTTTGGATGTCCACTTTATAGATTGGACACATGTCTTTTGGATTCAAATGAATCTCCAGCCTGACAAAGCAGTTTTCCCTTTTACCATTATAATGAAAACACTCAGAGTCTAGTCAGTTGGTTCCTACAAACTCTAACAAATTGCAAGAGCTTTTAATACAATCCAATGAAATGGAACAGAAGGCAAGAAATAATTCACTCATGCATCCACTCAAACTCTCTTTCCGTCCCTTAGGTATAAACACTTGTGTACATACAAATGTTCATTTGCTTTGTTTATCTTTTGTTATTATTAACAACTAATATTTCCATAATTCTTACCAAGTGGCAGACAGTGTTTTATATATATTGATTAACCACACAACACCATGAGGTGTTATTATCCTTTTACTTTACAGAGGAGGAAACTGAGGCAAGCAGATCTTAATTTAGATCCCCAAGGTCACACGGCTAGTAAGTAGTAGGTAGGATTCAAATCCAGGCATCTCTATCAGAATCTATGCTCTTGACGTATTCCTCTTTCCTGATATTATAAGCTCCTTGAGGGTGGAGACTTTTTCTTACTCAGCTACAGACTAGAAATGGCTGTGGTTTCAGAGGCAGACAGACCTGACTTTGAATTCATAAATTGCTACAAATTGCTGCCCTCTTCCAAAAGTCCTGATTTATAGTTTCAGTGGATTTCCATGGTGTAAGTACTCCTAACATGACAGATTTCAAGTTACCAGTAGTTTAACAGCTGGCTTGCAAAATTTCTGAAATTTTAATAATCAGCTCTTGAAGCTGATATGGGATGGCTCCAGCACATCCCCGATGGAGGATGGGCAACTTGTTGGTCTTGTTCAAGCTCTTGAGGCACTATCATCTAGAATGGTGCTTGGCAACTGACAGTTGCTCATTTACATTTATTAAATAAAGGATGAAAATGCCCAACTTCTCATGCTCTCAGTTTCCTATATCAGTAAAATATTCATACGAATAATATCAGATAGGTTACTGAATGGATCAAATATTAGCTGAAAAAAAAAAATGTTTGCAAAATGCCCAACCAAATGCCCGGCACTTAATGGAACATAGAAGTTAATTCCTGTCCTCTTGGATTACTCTTCCTTACAAAGTATCTTCTATATAGCAGCAATGGCTTAAATGAATGAATCAACAAGTAAATAATTGAATGAAATCAATGTGAAACAACAGTTTCAAATAGGAAAGGGCAATTTTGTCTTTATCAATGTACAATGGATGGAAATATGTGGCAGCATTTATGCTTTTGTGACTTCACCATAATTTTAAAGACCCTTCTTGCCTTAGCACAGAGGGAAATGAACTCAAATGCCAGCAGAGGCCAAGCTTGTTAATGTAAATGATAAAAATGCTCAATGTGAAGACAGTAGGGAGGGGTTAGGATTAAGGAGAACTGGAGATCACACACCCACCATACAGGCACACAAATTTAAACATTTTTAGACCTCTGTATGAGCCAAAGAAAACATGTCTTGGGCTGGTTTGGCTCATGGGCTCCTGGCATTCAACCTTTGCTTTCGTAATGGTAAAAAGCATGGACTCTGGGGCCAACACCAGGCTGATTTGGAATCTGGTTCTGCCACTTCCCAGCTAGCTGCCTTAGGCAAGTTACTCACAGTCTGCTGCCATATCTAGGGGGCTGCAGTGACCCCCAGAGGAAGGGGCTCTAGCAGCGATCAGGAGCAAGCCCAGGCATGCATATGATGAACTGTACAACCTCAGATCCATAATAAGGCAAGAGGTAGGAAGGTAGGGACCATTTTACTTGTCTCTTTTTCTTCTGCATATAGGACTGGAGGGAAAAAAAGCTCCATGCTATTATTGGAGACCCTCTAATACAATAATAACTGATCCTCAAACTTGTTTGCCTGTTAGAATCACCTGGAGAATTTAAAAATAATGATTCCTGGATTCCAAGACCCGTACTTCGATGTAATTGATCTGGGGGTAGATATGGTCTGGGCATTGGGTGATTCTAATGTGCAGCCAGGGTTCAGAAACACAGCCCTAAAAGATGCAATGAGGAAACAAATTATATGATTTTCAGGGACATTACATGAATTGCTTTTATGTACCTTTGCAGCATGCTATTTTCTTTAACAAATGAATGCACAAAGGCTATTTCCACTGGACTTCAAATATTTAAAAAAAAACAACAGCCATAAACAAGCCCAACTCTCTGATCTCATGCATATTTGCATTTATTCAAACTGCTTTCTGTTTAAAAAATGAATCCTGCCTTCATAGGACATATAGGATAACATGTGATGATTGCTTTAAAATGTGAAGTCATCTCTATTTGAATTTTGCCTTGCCTTCCATATGTACTCCCAAGAATAAGTGTAAGTGTCTCACCTAATTTGCCACAAGGCTGCTTACCTATTTAGGTTAGGCTACCAGAGTTGATGAGAAATTCTTTGGGAAGCCAAGCACAAGTTTCTGCTTTCAACTATTTATAGCAATCAGCTGGCTTTTCTAGCCCCTCATTAGATCAATCATGGCCATTGTCTTACAGTTGAGTGGGAAATCGTTACAGGTGGAAGAAGGCACGATGCCTCTAACTCCGCAGAGGCCCCCCTAACAGGAAAGCTGCAAGGAATTACAATCAAATAGGAGACTCGTTAGGGGTATGGGGTTGCTTCCAAGACAAGGTTTCTGAAGACTTCTCGATTCTGGGTTGAACATAAAATAAAATGTAAAGAGACACTATAACAAACACACATATACACAAGGGAAGACCTCCCTTTCTTTCCAGCATATTATAAGTCTGCTGTTGGGCTTCCAGCTTTAGCTGAAATGCCACTTGGTAGTGACACACTTAGATTTGGCGAGAGCTTATCTTTTTTACAGGCCATTTATTTGGGAATGTGTTTTACAGGTGGCCCTGGGTGTTGGGTCCAAACGCCAGGCTTATGTAGCGTCGTGTGCTGCACATCTTTGGTGCTGAATCAAGTGTCACATAATATGGGCTGCTGGGAGCCAATAATTTGTGAAGATCTCTTTTTTTCCTCTCTTTGCTTTTTTCTCTGGCCTGTTGGGCAATGACAGTCAAAAGCCAGCTGGACCATCATGATGGGTGGGAAAATTGCTGGAGTCCAGATTTCTGCTTGGGCCCATACGTGGGGTCTGGGGTGACCCTAGGAGCAGGTGGGTCTTATTTGGCATCCCTTCCATTAAAACCTGCCTCAGAAATCATTTTATTTGAAGGAGTTAACGAATGTGCTAGATATTTTCTACCCACTGGCAGAGGGAAAAGTAGTGCACACGTCTGAATAAATAACTGAAAATGGCTTCTCACTGTTCAGGAAGTACAATCAATTTGAAATTAGGATTATGGAAACATCTGCGAAAATTCAAGTGTCATCTCAATTTGGGCTCATTCAGATCCTGTATTTTTCAACTTCCCAAGCAGTGCATTTAAAATCTAATCCTAATTAACACACATAGTTTAATTATAGCCAACAAAATATTCTACAAAAATTGTGTGTGCTGGTTGGGGGATGGGTGGGAAGGAGGAGGCGAGGGGGAAACCAGACAAATGTTCCCTGATTGTAAAAATTCTTGTTTGGTTAATAATATAAATCCTCAAGATTTTAAACACACACTGAAGTTTGCTTATCAGGAATTGAAGTAACAGAAAGCATGGAGCCTCCTTTCAACCAAGTCCTACTTTTTTTTCTGTCTTCCTATTTCTCCTTAACCCAGAAAGAACAAAGACCTTGTTAATTTGGCTCATACACTCTCTTTTGTGAAGACCTTTGTTGATTTATTTATTTTCTTTCTCTGATCAGAAGATAAACCTTTATGGTTGTGTTTGAGTACAAATAAAGAAATAAATCTACTCGCATAAAGCAAACTTTATGGTCTGTTGTTTTAGTGATGAGAAACACCTCTAAGGATTTGAAGATTTAACTGAGAGACGCACCAACACGTTTGGATGCTTTATTGGAACCTCCTCCTAATCAACCAAAACACAGCAATCAGCCATCTTGCGGAATTATCCGTGCTTTCCCCTCCCAAACCTGGCGTAAGTGGAATGTGCAAAGGGAACATAAATTTAAAGAAAACAAAACAAAAATGAAGCAAACAAGGGGAAAAAAATCCATCCTGAAGCTCAAACATAATTTTAACTAAAATTAACTCTGGGATACAGCTTAAAAATTCAAGCTGACTTAGTCTTGGTCATTTTGTATCATTATTTTGGTCAATAATAAATCTTAGGGGAAAAATAAGGTTTTATTATTCTCTTACTTAGGTACTTTGTTCCTTTGTTACTCATATTAAAATACAGAGGACTGGCTTCTAAATGTCCCCAGACTCTCTCCAACTTCTCCCAGATAATCTGTGGCAGAAAGCTCTATGCTGTTTTTGGATTCCAGGCCTTGTTTCCTGGTATAATATAGAAGCTCTTGGTTTGTAAAAAGAAACAGGTTGTTCTGGGCTGATGAGTGGAAGTACAGAGGGCAGAAATGTAACTACAAATTACGAAAAAGGGAAAAGAGGCAATCAAAACAGATTTTCCAACCTTCCAAAGTTCACATTAATCTAAAGGCTTTCCCAAAGATGCTGACTCCCAGTGTGATAGAAACAGGAAGCACATTTTACCCAAGAAGGATGCTCATCTTTTTAACAGGCATTCCATTATTGTGGTAATCTGAAATTAGTGCTCAGTTCCCTAAAATTATTGTAGAAATAAGGTTAAGAATACATTTGTAAAACAAAAACTAATAAGAACAATGATTCCATTTTGTATGAGAATATATTGTCATAATACTAAGATTATATTTTTAGCCATAGAAATTGTAAACCACAGAGATGCATACAAAATTGGAGTCTGGAATGAATTCTATTGCTATGGCTAGGCTACAAGCAAGCAAGTGTGATAATTTTGCTAATGTGTTTATATGTAATACAGAAAAGGTGAGAAGAGCTATCAAAGATATGGGCATCAAAGAACATGTGATCAAAAGAATAAAGATGAGGATATAGGCAGGGGTGGAAGGTTGAGCATAGGAGGGTACAAGCACTTTTAACACACTTGGGGGGCACATATAATAGAGGATTTGAAGAAACACTAAATGTCTAATGTTCTTATTTGCAAGCCAAAATGTCACAACAGGGCAATATATAGCAGGTAGAGTCAGCTGGAAACAGAACGTGGTATGGAAATTTGGCTTTCCACTCAGGGTAGATCAACTGATCTGGCTATCTGCTTTCTGGTTCCATTCCATCTATGGTTGTAATATTGCCAGTTTTGTTCCTGGCCATAGCTAATTAATATAGGGTAGAAATGCCTGATGTCGCTGGACAAAAGAGACCCTCTTTCCAGAAGATCTGAAACATGAGCTGAGATACTTAGAGGAAGGAGGTGCTTTCAAGCTATTACTTCATTATCCATGTCCTCATGTTCATGTTGCACAGGTCCTCTTTCATACCAAGGCCTCGTTCAGCTCTTCCTTAGTTCTATGAGCTGTCTAGTATTTTTGTGATAAATACTACCTCCCCCCTTTGCATTAGTTCACCAGCATTTGCTTGTCACCAAAAGGACCTCACATGATTTATCACCTTTGCCCTTCTATTTTCCAAAGATAGTCACTGAACAAAATCATACAAGGTCAAGAGGATTAGACAGCTAAGTATAAAACGTTGTTAGTCTTACAGAGCAAGCCAGTTCCGTAATTTATTAAAAACAAAAACAATTCTTTGTAAAAGCTCATTTCAGTCTCCAAGCTTAGGGGAAATAAAGCAATGTGCAGTGATTAACTGGGCACGCTGTGGAGTTTGAAACTCAGTTCTATCATTTACTATGTGACCTTAAACTATTTAAACTCTGTGGGTTTGTTTTCCTTATCTGAGAAAATGAAGATAATATAGGGTTGTTATAAGGATGAAATGAGGACCTACACATAAAACACAACCTTATATGGTACTTTTCAAGAGGTCAAAAAATGTTGGCAAATTTTTTTTTTCTTTTGTTGTTTTGGTTGACTTACATTATTGTGAGATATCTCAGAAAACAGGCAGGATCACCATTCCTTTTTCCATTTTTTATTTTAAAAAAACTGGGGCTCTAAAAAGATGAAATGACTTGTCCAAGGTCATGCAATGGTAGAGACAGGGCCATAATTCCAATTTTTTTAAATGTCATTTACAAATATTTATTGAGTGCCCACAATGTACCAGATCTTGGGGATACAGTCTTCGTCTTCATAAAACTATTAACAGTCTGAGGCAGGGGTCAGCTAACTACCACCCATGAGACAAATCCAGCCTCTTGTCTGCTTTTGTAAATAAAGTTTTGTTGGAACACAGCCATGCTCCTTTGCTAAGTGTATTGTATATGATTTTTTCCTGCTACAATGGGAGAACTGAGTAATTGTTACAGAGTCTGCATGGCCCTCTAAACCTCAAATATTTAGCATGTGACTCTTTATAGAAAAAAGTTTGCCAAACCCCAGTTTAGTAGATTTATGACATTGGTCTAGAAATGTTTTCTTTAATTGTAAAAGGCTAACTCAAGCAAGAAGAATAATTCCTTAAGAGTATGAACAACTTTTAGTTTTTAGAGCTTTCCCTATACCCAATACAGTTTCCCTCCCTTCCTCCCCCCATACACATACTTCCTAAGAGGAGGATTCTGTTTTTGCAACTAGTGGAAGTTAGAAAATGGTTTCTGATGGACTGATGTTTCCTCTGCATTGTTCTCAACATTTAATCCTGGATTATACTTCAGGCCTATTGCCTTGTACATCATCCTTGCTTTTCTGACTATAGAGGAAACAAAGTGTAATGTTACTCAACTTGGCTAAATTACAAAACTTCTTGACAGACACACCCTTTAGCCATGCAACCTAGAAACTGCTCCTGCATCCATTCCTTAATAATAATAAGTCACACACCCACATTTACTTAAAATATTAAATAATGAAATCATTTCATCTTTCAAGTTTCAGATTTGGAGTGTGTTTGTACATACTCGCATATTTTAACATAATCTGATTGACTGCTTTAACTTTTCTCAGCTAAAATGTCTCGATGAGAGATGTAATGAATTGTTCGTAAAAGATGTAGACATTCTTCCACAAAGGATGGTTGAATATGGCAAATCTATGATCTGATAAAATTCTCCTAGACTTGCTGGTGGGGGCACAGTGAGTGGCCCTTGGAAGACAAAATCCTGACCCAAGCACCTGGCTTCCTGGCTAAACTCTACAACATGTACTTTGGAATAGCTTTGTTTAGGGAAGGGATGCAGAGCAAAAACGACTGCAGATGGGCTGTCTTGTTGGGATGCATGGAGCACTGGCATCTGATTTTGAAGGCATCCTTTGGACTTTTCTTGATGAGTAGTAGCTTGGGCAAATGTTGTGGAGAAGGGTTCTAAGCCTTGCTGCTTAGAAAGAGACAGGCTGGAATAACCACAGAAATTACCACAAGCAGGAAATTCTGAAGCCTGTGGAGCACACAGCATACACCTTTGAAACCTCATCCATGTTAGGTTCCCACTGACTGGCTCATGTAAGCTGCTTGGAAGAAGCGGCATACACCATCTGACAAAATCGGAGGAATATTTAGAAAATAAATGCTCAGGTTTCTCATTGCATTGTAGGAAAGAACAAATCTGACTATTGGGCTTGTTGATGGGTCAAAATAACTCTACAGGTAATTCACCAAAAAGGGGGTTTATTTGGAAAAAGAAAAAAAAAACACAAAACCACCACAACAGTGTGGAGATGCACACCTCCAGCCGGGGCTCCAAATGGCAGCACACTTGCAAAAGAAAAGTGTGCCCCCCCTTCCCAAGATGGCGTCTATATAAATGGATCCCTCCCCTGAAAGTTACCACAAAGTTTTAACAGGAAGTCAGGACTAAAGAGTGAACAAGGGGCCCAATTCCACCCATAGTCCTCCCAGCTCAGTGGTTAGTCATTGTAAGATGCCAGTTCACTTTTTTTTTTTTTTTTGAGGCCAGTGTCACTGGCCTTCATATGTGGGATCGAAATGGGGCCTCTGGCTTCCCAAGCCAGCGCTTAACCACCGCGCCACTCGGCCGGCCCTTGCCAGTTCACTTTTATCAGACTACTGGAAACGTAGCATTCAGAGATATTGTTATCCCAGAAGGAGAAACTTGGCTCTGTCCATTACAGGTGAACCAAACCCAGTTTCTCAGTGGAAAAGGTGGTTTAAATCCTCCTAGTTGTGCGAATCACCACCAGAAGCATCCGATATAATATGCTGTTGTCAGCTGACTAGGTTTATAGGAAAAAGTGATGAAAAGTAGAAAAAGATGTAGTGATTTAAGAAATTCTAGAGCAACTGGAATTAAAACTTAAATCAGAACTGATATGCCACATTGTGGGGTGTCAGGTCAATTAGAAGGTTGTTACATGGACTCCTTAGCATTTTAAAATGTTTTAATTTTGAAATCTCCTTAGCATTTCAATCTTGGAAGTGGATTCTGTTTCCTTAGTTCCCTCCAGGCCTGTTCCACACTGGTATTGCTACTGCTCTCCTAAATACATTTTATTAGAGAGGAGTTACTGGCCCAGTGTTGACTGAGTACGAGCCTTGCATCACACAGATTTGGCAGATGAAAAGGGAGCTGGGTCCACACTGGACACCACAAGGCACAACAGAGAAGCCTAGGGCCACATGGACAGGAAGGGAAAAATTAGGAGCCACGGTGAGTGATTGTTCTCACATGATATTCCTGTACCCGTTGCATGGTGTACTTTAATGTCCATTTAGACTTCTGGTTCGCCTTTTACCTAAATGTCCAACTAAATTAATTTAGGCCCTAACCTGCTTTGAGTAGATGATTTCAGTCATTTCTCCAATACATCTGAGGACTCTTAGGTGGGGGCAGGTGCTCATAGAGGTAGTTGCTTTCTGTCACTACTTGCTTCCAATTCTGACTGCAGGCTTCCTTTTGGGCCCCACCCCCACCCCTTCCCAACAACACGTCCCTAAAGAGCTCCTGCTTTCTGTGTTGTGCTTTGCTCATCAAATGTGGACCTGGCCTCTATTTCATTCACCAAGGAAGAATGCTCCAAGACTGGCATTTCTCTCTACTGTCACTAAAGGACCTTGGGAATGGGGGACGGGTGCAGAGAGGCAAGGGGCTCACAGGGGGTCACTGCAGCACAAAACCGGAGGCCATTTCTAATTAGGAAGCAGACACCCCTTTCCAAGTCCATCACAGGTAGTTCTTTCCTGGTGGTTTCTCTTCCTGGAGCCTATGCTTCAGATACATTGCTGGGGTCCCACAGTCTTCTCCCACTTTCTGCTTCCTCTGTCTCAGGTCCCACTTCCAGTTCAATCATTTAGCTTCTCAGAAGAAATCTAAAAATCCCTTAAAGGGCACCCACAGACTTCAGTGGTCTAGATAGATACTCTTTTGCCTTATTAAGCTGAATATGTTTAGCCCTTGTTTGTCTCCATTTTCCCTATCCCAGACCAGTGTTGTAAGTTCCCTATGAATAAGAAAACTCTATGTAATTCTATGAATAAAAAAACCTGTAGTAACATTATGAAAAAAGGAAAAACGTTTTCTGTTTAAGATGGATCCTACAGCCATCTTTTAGATCAACCCTCAATGAATTGCCAGTTTATAAGACAGTAAATTTGATCTTCTTCCATTAGTTAGTAGATTGGAAAGAGAATGCTGGTTTGAAGGCTATGGAACCAGGGCTCTTGTTTTACTCTGCATCTAATAATTGTTGTGATTCTGGAGGAAAGGCCCCCTTTTCTCTCTGATACTCAGGCTGCTCATCTGCAAATAGAATTGGTAGACCAGCATTTCCAAACTGTGTTCCTTGTATACTAGATTGGCAAGATGTTCATAGGTGTTCCAGGGAACAGGTGTTCTGGGGTTGACCATTGAGGACTTCACACCACAACAAGATTGCAAATGTTCCTTCTTGCAGGACTTCTCAGGTCTCTTAATAAGGGGATGTGCGCAGTGACTGTGCAGGAGAGAGATGCAATACGTAGCATTTTCCAGATACATTGGAAAGAATTCCCTCAACCCCCTTTGGAAGTAAGAAACCTATTAATATCTTGCAGAAATGCTGCTGATTGAACACTGTCATTCTAGAGAATAATTAAGATGTGTCATTTCATCCTCTTCATGTTCACGTTCAGTCGAATTGTTTCTACCTGCTCAGCCCCAGTGAAGCAATACCAAGTGAGGACAGAGGGAGGATTGGGTATTTCCCAATGGCTTTATCTCTCTCTTTTTGGTCAGTTGAAAAAAAAAAAATGCTGAAGATCTCGCCTTCTGAAAAATTGCAAAGCAGAACTCTGGGAAGGTTGGTAATTGCTGTGCTGTTTATTCAGATGGTTCTGTGTCCTAGTAGGCCTGCTATATACGTCTGCTTCTTCTTGGTTGAGCTGCTCTTGCTACCTAATACCTGAAGCTCAGGGTTTCCATTTGAGGTATAGCTCTAATTAAGAGATTAAAGAGCCAAAGACCTAGAAAGGTTGGTTACTCCCCCTGGCTCAGTGCCATTTTCCCACCGGTTAATTCATACTATAAAATTGTATTTTTCAAAATGATTCAAAACTGTTATTCAGTTAAAATGAAAATAGTTTCTTTCTAGATTTTCTGATTGCAAAATTCTGAGTAAATTTACCAACATGGACTTTTTTTGTGGGTGGGTGGATGAGGGGTGCATAGTTTCTCCTATAGGGCTGGTCCTCTAAGAACATACTTGTTTTCCCAGTTGGGTGATTCAGTGCTAATTAGAAGCAGGGATCAAGATGGATTCTGGAAAACATTTTGAAGCTGTAGCGGAGCTGGTGCACTGAATCACCTTGACTTAACACCCAAAGGTTCTCTTTCCAACTCTCTCCATACCAAGTGGCTTTTCTCATCCTCTTACCAGCACACCCACACCTAATCTTCCTTCGCCTCTAGGACTGCCCAGGCTTCCTTTGCCTCTAGCTCCGTTCTCAGGCAGTCTAAGGTGAGAGGGACTTTGGTAGATGCTGTGATGTGCCACTTGGATTTCCCTTCAGGAATGAGAAGGTTCACGCACAGCTGCTGGAAGTACTGCTAGCAGACTTCTCCCAAATGTCAGCCTACTAAGGGAACTGCTTTAGCTGAAGACAGCCGTCTTGCCCAGGGTCAATTGCATTTGATGACTGGTGGATGAGGGGATAGAGACCTCTGTGCTGTGACTTAGAACAGCTCTAAAGGACCATTAGAGCTTCAGAGCCTGGTGGCATTGGCTGAGTACTCCTTTAAGACTGTATCAGAGCTCAGCTTCTCCATGTCCCAATCTGCTTCCTTCCCTTCCCTAGAATTGCTGATCCTAAGAGCCCTCCTTAATAAAATTCCCACATGTTCACCTTTGTCTTAGAGTCTGTGTTCCAGACACCCAACATATAGCAGAGGCTTAATATATTACCAATCGCTGGAGGACTTTGTGTTTTAAAGGAATTCCCCAGTGTTAGGGTTATGTTTAACTCAAAGGAAGAGTCACTGATGGTTTAATTGCTTGGCAGTGTGACATCTGGAAGGGAGTGGAAGGGTGGTTTATGCATATAGAGGGAAAAGTCTTTTTTTTAAATCACAAGTGCTTTTGTGTCTTATTTAAAATATCGTTTCCTAGGTGAGAGTTATAGAGAAGTTGTTCTATATTTTCTTCTAAATATTTAAATATTTTGACATTGGAATTGGTTTTCCATTTTTATGAAGTATAAAAAGTCAGGTAAAATTATGTACATGCTGTTTAGGGTTAGAAGCATTTGTGACAAAACTGTACAAAAGAAAGGGAATGATAAATACAAAATTCAGGGTTAAAATTGCCTGGTTAGTGGAGGCAGGGGTTGAATAATATACAAATCACTTCAAAGGAATTGAGAAGGTTCTAACAGTTGAGTTGGAACACGCATGGGGTGTTCACGTTTATCATTAAGCTTTATAATCTACACATATATTTCCTATATTCTTTAGTAGGTCAATATTATGTATTTTATTTTTAAGAAAGAAAATTAGAAGGGAGGAAGTGCAGATAATAAGAACCAACATCTCAATACTTTGTTGTAAAAATACTAGAGAAATGGGCAGCCAGCGGAGTGGAATGTGAAAGTCACACAAGATTATTTTTAAAGACATGAGATATTACAGTAAGTTTGTATGTGGATAAAAAGATCCAGCAGAACATGAAAAAATTTAAATGCAGGAGAGAGAAGGGGCCTTTGGAAGAGTGATACCCTGCATTCTTTCACAAGGTATTTTTCCTGGGTTATAATTTTCACCTCTATTATAGCATCTGCTCCTCTGAATTGCGTGTCTCATCCATTTATTCATTTTTGCTTAATCACAAATATTATTCAGCCCCTCCTAGGTGCCAGGACCTCATGCATGGATAGAGTTAGTGCTGAGATTTGCTTTAGCCACCTATGTTCATGAGCTTACTGTGGTGGCGTGGTGTGGTGCTGTATTCTCCCTAAATTATGGAACAACCAATGGCCTGGGAGCCCGGGTCTGGCTCCACATACCTCCCTAGCCTCTCTGAGTACCGGCCCCTTTACTGACTGGGGTCCAGTCACACCCACCTTCTTTTTGGTTCCTTGACTTCTCAAAGAACTTTCTGGCTCAGGTCCATCTTACATGCAGTTGCTTATGCCTGGGGTTCTCTTTCTCCTGATTAATTCTGTTTCTTCCTTTTCAAGTCTTAGCTTGCATGTCATTCTCTCTAAGAGGCCATCTCTCCAGCTTTGCTCCCCTAACCCCACCTCCACCATCTAAATGCTAGTATCCGTTTATTCTTGTTCATATGGCCCTTATTCACTATTCATGATACTTATTACAATTTCAACTGCAATTATATATTTATTTTTTGATCTCCCTGGTTAAATGAGCAAACTCAATGAAGGTAGGGCCATGACTGTCTTGTTTCCCCTTGTGCTGGTATCTGAACTTCGATGTGGAAAGTGCTTAACAGCCATGTTGTCCCTGTCCACCACTGCTTCCACTCTGCATTGAAGAAGAAAAAACAAACAAAATCTGCAAGAAAAGAAAGTTGGACATAGATGAGGAACAAATTCTTAATCCAGTTTTGTTTCTATTGCAGTTACTGGGTTTGGTTTAATGGCTCCTCAGCAGTTTTAAGAAAAAAGGAACTAATTGTCAGATCAGAGCATGTTAAAGCTGGAAGGGACCCAGGAAGGCCTCATGGAAATATCTCTAGGGTAGAGACTGACAGAGGAGGGGAAAAGGAACAAACAATGAAAGCTAAAAACAACTATTTACTAAGTGCTTAATATGCATTAGCCTTGTGGTGAGAGCTTTACCTACATGACCTAATTTAATCCCTTTGAATTTCCTGAGAAAAGGATCTATTAGCTTTATTTTACTGAAACTCCAAGAGGTATGCACTTTGCCTAAAATCATACACCTTGTCGATCATGGTGCCAAGACTGAAACCCAGGTCTGCCCGGCCCTAAAACATGCTTCCCCAACTTTAATGTGGGTGCAGATCACCTGGGGATTTATTAAGATGGAAATTCCGATTCAGCAGAACTGAGTTTCTGCATTTGTAGCAGACGCTGATGTTGCTGGTCCTAAGAAGGCACTTGGAATACTACTGGTCTATTTTGCCACTTTTCTAACTTTAATATGAATACATATCATCTGGAGATCTTGTTAAAAATATAAATGCAGATTCTGATCTACTAGAGTTGGAATGGAACTTGGGATTCTGTACTTTTTGCAAGCTCCCAGTTGAGGCCTCTTCTGCTCAACCATGGACTGTACTTGGAAGAGCCAAGCTCTTATGCACCCCAAATTCAAAGTACTTATTGGGGATAGAGGCTGGAATGGTTCTCAGATCTTCCTCCTGATGGTTGACAGCTTCCGACTGCTGACATTCACTGACAATGATTATGCTATGTGGTATCTGAAGCTGCCTTTAAAAATAACAAAAATCCATCTTTTGCTGCTAACCACCTCTGAAAGAAAAGAGGGCTGGGATGGCCTAGGCAGCTTATGAAGCCTGAGTTTTCTGTGATGTCAGTGGGGCAGCCTGCAAGACAGCCCAAGTTCACGTATCCATGCAGCATAGATGCCAACCCCCTTCTCCCTTCCCAACGTTTCAAAGCAATGTGATGTCACCAGCTCTAAAAAAACCCAAGGTTCATAATGAAACTTGTAATCAGGTGAGTCTTGTTTTGTTTTGAGTCCATTCACACTGTTTCTCACAGTCCCTTACTCGGTGACTTCAGGGGCACACTCTGGGGGTGAATTCTGGGAACTCTAACTGATCTTTCAGGTTTACATAAAGTGGGTTTACTCTGCTCAGAGAACATCACTTGCTTTCTTGTAAATCTTCTCCCTTGCTCAGAGGGGGGGACCTGGCTTTCATTACTGATTGAGACGTTTGGGGACTGCAGGTGTTACACGTGCTAGCAGCTCATCTCAGCCTCTCATCTAATGTGAATGAAAAGAGTATGCTGTGGAGGCAGCTGCCATGGCAGATATCTGGGAGGCTGGTCATGCTCTTGAACTTCATAGTCAGCATTCTGGCCCTGCTGTCCACAAAACTTGATTAGAGCAATGAGTTGGTTGTCCAGTTGAACCCATTCTACATTTTCATAGGAGTTTGCTTTTTGAATAAGATGGATTCTCCCTCTTGAGCATGAGGCAGACAAGGCGAAGGGCATTTGGTGAAGGACAGCTCCTCTGGCATACTTAGAAGCCACCAGATGAGGGGTGCGTGTAAGACTGGGGTGGAAGGAAGTATTCTTTCCTGATTTCTACCACGGTGTGGAAATAAATGAAGTGGGAGGGTCTGAGCTCTAGAGACTGACAGACCTGGATTTCATTTCCTGCTCTATCACCTCTTAGGTTATTTTACCTCCCAAGATTTGGTTTTCCCATCTGTAAATAGGGATAATACACATACCATCTTATTGTGGGTACAAGGATTAGATCCCATGGTGTATGCAAAGCCCTTTGTGCCTTTGCACAAAGGCTGTGCTCCATAAAAATTCACCTTTCTCCTCTCCTCTTCCTTACTCTTCCCTTTCTAGATTCCAGATGCGAAAAGCATGTATCAGGCTCTGCAAAATGACAGTTTCAAAGTGTTTGGTGCCCAGGTGCATTTCGATTCCAAAATACTCCCATTCCACTGCTTATTTCTGTGTTCTTGCAGTCTGACGTGCTTCTGTACATCTCTTTGATTGCACACCGCTGTCACTCAGAGCGCCGGCAGACACCAACGGATTGTGTTATAAGAGCTGATGGTACAGGCCTGCCCTGGCGTTTGATCAGCGGAGGTTCCTCTCAGGCCCTAAAGGAACCACACTCCTGGCCAACTTTATTTTAAGATAGTGGCTGCTTTATTGACAACGAGACCCTTCTGAAAGGTTTCCCAGCAGAAACTAAATTGGTGATTTTGTGCAAAAGAATTAGAAACGAGGTTCCAACCATGCCGTTAATGGAGGTCTGCCACATGTGCGCTATAGACAACGCAGGGCCTTAATGTTTTATTAGATTGGAATCATTTCTGGCATTTCAGCGTTGTGATGAAATGTGTTCCATTTTCTGGGTGTCTTTTATATGAAAAAATTAAATGTTTTTTTGGCAGGTCTATTAAAAAGACACCGGCAACATCTCTGGATCGTTCAGTGCTCAGAAATCAATGATACAGCATTTTACTTAAACCACCAGTTGAGAGCTGTATTGTAGTGATTTTCTTTTCTGCTGGGCTGCCCATGAGCATCATGGCTGTATATAAAGAGTAAACTTTTTTTCTTTTAGCTAGGAAAACACCAAAGTACACTGTCTGTGTGTGAATTTGTAAAAGGTGTCACACCTGGATAGATATGGCCCACTGGCTCTCAGTTTGGCAAGTGGAAGGAGCCGAATTCTGGTACCCATTCATGCTTGGCCAGTCATTTGTGCAGTGCACAGATTGAGCAATGGTACATAGTGTTTCTTAGGAAAGCCTGGGGTTCTCTCTTATCCAAATGAGAAAAGTGCCTCGGCTTTGGTCTTTCTGCTCTTTCTTTCTTAAAGCTTTAGCCTCTGAATTCATTGTGTTTTCCCCACAAATTGGTCATGCACATCTTGCTTCTAAGAACAAGATGTTTCTTCTTTGCCCCTCAGCTGCTTAATTCATAGGTACTTATTGGGCATCTCATGTATGGCAGCATATAGAAGATCTTTGGTAAATGTTTGTTGAATGCTTAGATGTGTGTTTATCTTGCTCAGATGGATCACAGTAAAAATGAATCTGGTCCACTCATTGTCCTGGAGATGGTATTTGTCACGCTGTGGGCTGGAGAAAGAGACCCTTTCTTTTCTCCATCCTTTTCACATTTCCCTTCTATCTAGGAGGGTAGATATTTGTTTCATAATCTGTGACTGCAGGGTAACAATTCTCTATTGCAGATGAAGATACGATTGACATACACACAAGACAAGGAGGAAGGATTTTCTACAAATGTATTGTAGGGCTATTAATAGGGTATGTGGACTTGAAAACCCCTCAAAGACCACTTTTGTCCCTCAGGGTCTCTCCCTTTCCAGTTCCACACTTGAATTCCTTTATTAACCATGATTTTGGAATGCTCTAATGTTGCCCTGATCCTGAAAAGGATTTGCCCTTTTAAATTAGAAAGAGAGAAACAAGGAAAATCAGATACCATGGTAGACAAAGAAAAAGAGGGAAAGAATGTAGAGACATCTACGACTTTCTGAGTCTTTATACGAAGTATTTCAGATGGAGACACATCTGAGCTCAAATGTCCAAATGGCCAAGGACTGAGTGGCCTGCCCTTCACTTTCATGGGGAAAGATGTACAGAAGGTCAGAGGACTGGACAAAGAGAAGGCAGGACTTTACCTTAATTTGACCCCTGAAAAGTACTTCTCAAAAGTTAATACTTGATTTTCCAATTTGGGATGGGACAGTGAAAAAACAAAACAAAACAAAACAAAACCCTGTTGCATTTTTGAGTAGCTGAGAGAAGAGGCTGTTAAACATCTTCTTCCATTGGTTCCTGGTCACGTTCTATGAATTCTAGAACCACCGAACTCGCCCTTCTTGTCCCATCCTATTCGGTTTTCCACTCACTCCCAGTTGTTTGTCTTCACCTTCCTCTCCACCCTACTTCTTGCCCCATCTTCTTTTCATGAGTCATGTCTGTGGGAGGAGGAACTGGGGGACCAAAGAACACAAGAAAATCTTTCATCGCAGGATCACAATATGCTTTTCAACAAGAATTAATCCTCACAACTTCCCTGTGAGGATAGGAAGCTTATTAACACCTTTGACATCCTGTAGGATGCAGAGGTTAAGTGCTTTTCTGTCAGGCATCCTGGCAGGGGCAGAGAATGGGGTTTCCTGGCTTTTTTTAATTTTTATTTTATTTTTTACCATTAGGGGCCTCTCCCTAATTTTCCCTTTCTCCCTCTTCCCTCCAACAGAGTTCCTTTGAGAAGAGACTCTGACCCCTTGTCTCCAGTGGCTGGAACTAGATAGGATCACATAGGAGACAAAACCAACTCCAAGCTTCCTGTTCTTTCCACTGGCAAAAGTCCTGAATTGCAAGCAGAGATCTGCCACTGTCCTTTATTATGATAAAGTACTTCTGTTCTCTGAGCCTCATTGTCCTCATCTGTAAAATGGATATAATAGGTTCAGCAGTCATACACACAAGAGGAAGAATTTTCAACAAATTCATGAAGGGCTATCTATAGATACAGTGTGTGGATTTGAAAAACTCTCAAAAGGCCACATTTGTCCCCGACTGTCTCCCCAAGGTTCACTTCCTTGGGTTGTTCTGAGAGTACAAAGAATCACTATACATGTAAAGGCCAAGCAGAGGGTTAACACACACTAGATGCCCGATTAAGAGTCATTGGAAAGAAAAATGAAACATGAACAAGATCTCAGAAGTGAGACCAGGGAAACCTTTTTCTATGCATACAGTGGAAAATTACTTTCCAATAATATTTTCATATAAGGGAACACCCTTATAATATCTAAATATCTTCCCTCTTCCTTGTGACTAAAATCCTTTTAGCCTGTGACTAAGCTTACCCTCCCTCTATCCTCCAATTTTAAGGAGGTATCACAAGAGCAATGAATGATAGCAAAAACACTGCTAAAGCGAGAGAAGAAAGATACAAAGAATTAGATATGGACAGGAACATAGAGAAACAGAATACAGAGAAGGGAAGTGGAGGGAGGGAGTGGGCAATCTAATAAAATCTACTCACCACTCCCAGGACTGCCCTGGGCTGGCCCCAAGGAGAAGGGTGAGGATGGGTAGGTGCAGTGGATAAGTACTGCTATTACAACTGGACTTTACACCAGTTTTGTAGAAACCAAAGATATTCATTATGTGGTAAACCTTTATAATAGGATCTAGTTATATGCATTAGGATTAGCAAGTTTGGCTCCAAGCATAGAAAAACAGGCAAAGAGCAGTTTCAATGAGTAAGGGCTTTATTTGGCCCATGTAGCAGAAATCCACAGATTGGTAGCCCAAGACTAAGGTAATGGCTCAAGAAACTTTTCAGTGTCCTAGCCCCTTTCCAACTTCCTGCTGTGCCAGCCTTGATGAATGGTATTTGCACTTCAGATGGTTGCTATGTGTGCAGGTATCATATATATATCCCAGGCAGAAGAAAAACAAAAGGGCCAAATAGGAAATTGGGTTCTATATAGGAAAGGAAAAAAACTTGTTCAGTAACCCTCAGCTCTCCTCTTATTGGCCATAACTATGTCACCTGGCCTCCCCTAGCTGCAAAGGAGTCTGGGGAAGAGAGTTTTGTGGCATGTGCCAGGCAAACTTCTCCATCTACGTGAACATATGTTTGGTAAAATCTACATTGCTCTCTATTGAGTTGCGCTGCCCAGTATGGCAGCCAATAGGCATGCGTGGCTATTTAAATTTAAATTGATTAACATTACATAAAATAAAACATTTGTTTTTCTTAGTAGCATGAACTACTGTGGCTTGCGGCTACCATATTGGATAGTACAGCTATAGAACATTTCCATTATCTCAGAAAGTTCTACTGTAGGATTTTAGGTAAATGTGGAGAGCTGTAGAATGTTGCATAGGAGTTGGCAGAAATAGAAAAAAGCATAAAAGACACCTGGTGTTCTTTGTGATGATGGAGACTGTAACTGTTAATGGTGGAGGGAGGAGGGGTGCTGAGGTGACTGGACAGGGACAGGATTCCAGAATCTATGCGATCAGTTGGCAATAGAAGTGTGGCTGCTAAAACCTGAATACAATAATACGGTGGTCTCCAGCCTTCCTCAAAAACATCACTTAGAGTCAACGTTAGTCCCTTTTCTCCCGTATAGATGGAGAAATCTTTGAAATAATCACGATGAATACATTTTGGATTTCATTTACCCCCGTTAGCTCAGTCCAGTCTTTAGATGCTTCTGAAAGCCGAGGGGTGGAGATGTGGTTTAATTCCCAAGAATTTAGGAGCATTATTTGTCTAAGCATTAGAGGGAATTATTCAGCTTAGTCCTGATGACTTGGATTCAAGTTTACCTCTGAGAGTGTATTTCCCTTTCCTTAAGCACTTCAGCCTCATTACTTGTACGATATCTTGGGTTGAATCTCATGAGATGCCCATCTGTCTGAAGGCTTATTCTGTGGGCTCATTCTGAATGGCTTGAATTTTAACTCTACTTTGAACTTGTTAGCTTAACTCCTGCTTTTCCTAGGCCATTGTGCACAACTTTCAATCACATGCTTACTCCTCTCACGGATACTCCAAAGTGAAATAATGCTATGGAAGCCATGTTATGTTTCTATTCCTCTCCTGGTTCTTTTTGAAATGGCAGCATATTTTATCTCTATGACTCAGTGGGTTTGGCTCTGCTAGGTGAGAGGCTCTTCTGATAAATGCTATGTGTGATACTACATCTGAAAGTTTTCCTCTTCTAGCTCTGGTTGAAATTAATTATACTTATTGCTTTCCTTCTCGTTTGTCTTTCTGTCTAGAAAAGTGATAGAAAGTTCTGATCTTCCTTTTGTGGTTCCATGGCAGTTACAGTTACCAGTAATTACAGACACAGGGCCCAGTGTAGCCATGCAATCGGAACTGGATTGCGAACCCACTGAACAGAGGCCGTCTGCCTCCGTGTGATGCTTTAGTGGCTCCCTCTCTAAGCAGGGACTTAGTTGGCACCCAATAAGTAATAAATAATAATGATAAGTAGTCTCAGCTTGTGCTTTCCAGAATGGTGCCTTGCCTTTTCTATTTTGTAAAATGGCTTTCTGATGAAGTGGAGTTGTCCATGTCACCGTCACAGAAAATATGGATTGGTTTTCAATGAAATATTAATGATTATCAACTCACTGGGCTTCTCCTTTGTGAGGACTGAAATTTTTAAAAAAGGAGCTGAATTTCTTAATAATGACTTAAAATATGATTGCTTCAGTATTAACTGTGGCTGGTCCAAGCTTTTTCAAATTTTTATTTAAAAAAAAAAATCTTTTTAACCTCATCCCATCTCTCTTTGAACTACCCTCATTTCGGGTATTATGATTCTTCAGGAGAAGTTTCAGGCAAATAAGGTCATGGTTTTGATGGGTGGGGTTTGTGGTGCTAAAATGAAGCAGAAATAAGCTCACCTCTATCACGTGCCATTTTTCTTTTATAAACTCTGGGAGAGCTATCTATCTGTAAGGTGTACGTATCTGTAAAATGGGAATAATACTACCGATAATATTAATACCTCCTTCATAGATTCGTGGTGAGGATTTATAAAAAAGTGGGTGTGGAATGCCTTAGCACAATGTGCAGCACACAGTAAGACCTCAAGAAACATTAATTTTTATTATTTGGTTGGAAGGGGGCAGCCAGAAAGGAGGTAAAACCCCAATCTGCCATTTGGCTCCAGTTGGCCACTTGGGTGGGAGATACGGCAGAGGAGCTTGTCATAAGGAGGGGCTGTGATGAGATTTGGGGATTATCTGTGGGTTTCTGCTTCCTGCTCTCTTCTGTTTCCGGCTACTATCTGAGAGTTTGTTCTGCTGACTGTGGACATGCTCTGGAGCTTTCTCCCCTACCTTCGCTGACTCTGTTAGGATTAGCAAGAAAGCAAGTCATTCAGTCCTGGATGGCAGAATCCAGGCAGGAAGGATCTACTAGAAGAGGAGGTGCCTCTGAGTTCTGGAAGGAATGGGTGTTGGCTCAGGAAGGGGTTCAGACTCTGGGAATTCACTGTGCTGTGCTTTTCTCCCTGGGCAACTGCCACCTGCAGCCACCAGCTCTGCTCCGCCCGCACTGCCCTCATCCCCCACCTTTACCCCCGCCCTTAGATTGTCTATAACCTTATCTGGAGACTCACAGAGGGCTGAGGTGAGATGGAGCGATAAGCAGGAAGTGCAGTGGAATTTCATTCCTGGAAAAAAAAAAAAAGGACCTTGGCATGAGTTACAGAATAGAGGGTTCGGGATGTTAATCACTGCTCCTTTTATCAGACAGCTTTATTAAGATCAATGTTTTTTGTTGCCAAATTAGAGTGGACCTAGAGCGAACTTCCCAGCAGTTATTAACACAAGTCCACATTTGCTGGAAGGATTGGGCACCTCCACGTGCTCAGCCATAGCTGGAAGTTACACAATATCTATATCATTTTTCACAGCTTTGTCATTAGCTGGTAATGATTTGATTATTTTGCAGATGAATCACAGTATAAATCTCTTTCACAAACACTACCTCCAAGTATTAATCAAAACCATTAAGGCAAAGCAGTCGGTGCAAATTAAAAAATTTGCATGTCTAAATTAAAAATTACAGTAATACATCATAAATAAATCTTTGAAATTCTCTATGGCCTCTCTGCACATCCTTTTCTTTGGTGTGTGTATTCTATAATGAGACCACAAATACCAAGCTTTGCTCTTTCTATACATATATATTGTACGTATGTATGAGCATTATCTAATTTTAAAGTTGGAGTTCAGGTCCTTACGTGGAACCTGATATTAGAACAGGAAAAAGAAGGGAGAGGTGTTTTTCCTTTTTCCCCACTCATTTCCTTTTTCCCAACAGAAGATTCAAAGATGGCACAAAAAAGGAGAGCATGGAAGCTATTGCAGATAATTTGCAGCATCTTCCGTTGTGGCAAAGTAAATATTTGTAAAAGGTGATGCTTCATTTTCAAATAACTTTGAACTGTGAGGAAAATTACAAAGTTGTGTTTTAGGTAATATTTCATTTTGGAACTATTAACACATTACTTGCAATATGGGAGGAAATTAGAGGGCTTTGAGTGATGAAAGCCACCTTTGGCATTAAAAAACTATTATTATTCCCTTGAAACGCTGAAGCAAATTAAAACAGGAAAATGAAATTTTCAAGTGCCCTGGATTTGAAAAGGCATTTTTTTTCCCCTTTCATTTGTCAAAAAAAAAAAAAAAAAAATATTTTTTTAAATGACTTGTTTCACTGGAAACCTGGAAGAAATCATTTATAAGGCAGAGAGTACTTTTTTCAAAATGCCTTTGCCTAAGAGTTTAGAGGAATGACAGTGCCCTTTGTGTATGTCCCCATCATGTACCTTGTCCCCATCATTATGCCTCTGAGAAGAACATAGAGCGGTGTATGCTAAAGATCCATCTCAGTTCCAGGTAATGCCATGGCAGCAGCAATTAGAAAGCACTTTCAGTCTGCCCAGGATTTAACCTAATTAACCTATCTGTAACCTATTAACCTAATTAAATGGAAGAGCTTTTCTATGAGGGAGGTATACAGGACTCTCCCCAATAGGGGGTACAGGTTGGGGAGGAGGGCATAGTTTGGGGAATATTATAATTTGGAGTCAGATTTTTTTTTTTTTAATAACAGAATTGGGACATCAAAACATAATTCCAAGGTGCTTAATGTTTCCCTAACAGGAGTCCATGGAATTAACTAGCAGAGTAGCTTTATTCTTACATATGTCCCTGCCTTGTGGGAATTTTACCTTATTTCTTACTGATATAGAGAGATTTGTTAAGAGGCAAGGAGAGCCCATTCTGCCTAATACTGTTATCACTTGTTATTTGCCTCATATAGACTTCAAAAAGAGTACAAAAATAAAAAATCATGTCCCCCTTGTTTAACTCAATTCTGTGCAATTGTTTTAACACCATGACTAGGCTTAACATTCATTAAAAGGTGGGATTTATATCTGTCCCTTGCTAGACTGTGTGACCTTAGCAAAATGCTTAATCTCTCTGGGTCACACTTTACTCATCTTTGTAAAATGAGTGGATTGGATGAGATGGTCTCAAAGGTTTTTTCCAGCTCTAAACATTTTGCGATTCTATATCATTACTTCTTCTATTGGGTTGTCGGAAAAGTCATGATGTATTTTTTTCTATGTTTTTCATGGCAAAAATGCATCATGACTTTTCTGACAACCCAATGTTTCCTCTCCTTTTGATTCTATTTACCAATAAATGTTTCTTGAATGACTTTGGCTAACACTACGGTATCCAATATGGTAGCAGTGTGTCTATTTAAATTTAAATCAGCTAAATTACACCAAGGCAGAAAAATACAAAACAGAGAATAAAAGAAGGTACCCCTACCCCCATTCCTCCACTTCTCATGGTCTCTGGTGTGATCTTAAACAACTCACACATACATAACGCCTGTAAGTAGCCCCTTAACAATGAACAGAATAAAAGCCATATTATACAGTGTTCTGACGCTGGTTTTGTTGTTTGCCTTAATGATATACCTTTGAGATTTTTCTTAATTAGAACATACAAAACGACTAGTTTTGATTTTATTGGCTGTGCAGCTTTCTATCATATGGATATCCTATTCCATAGATCTATTTAGTCCTACCCTAAATGAAAGACATTTAGGTTGTTTCCTGGTTTCTTCTTGCTGTGACAGACTGTGTATATATGTTTGCTTTTGCAAACACTGAGTCAGTTTCTACCTGTGTAATTGTCAGGTGAAAGACAATTCATATGCACTTTCATTTTAATAGCTATTGCCTAAAAAGTTTTAACCTGTTAATACACTTATCATCAGTGCTAAGAATGACTGCTTTCCTGTAGGCTAACTAATATAAGGTGTCCTCACATTAACATTTTGTGTCTCTGCTTTTTTTTTAATTTTTTTAAATTTTTATTTATATTCCTTTCATTGTGAGTGAAAGAATTATTTTGTATTTTTATTGATGATTGCCATTTGTATATTACCCCTATAATCTGCCTATGCAGCTATTCTTTGCTCATTTGGGGGAGGCTTATCTTTTCCTCCTTGTTTGGTTCAAACACTTTTGAAATTGACCAAATTAGCTGACTGTCTGTGTTTTGCAAATATATTTTTGTCCAGTTTAGTGTTTGGCTCCGGACTTCAGTTCTAGTATCTTTTCCCCCACGTCCCATATTGGAGTTTCCATTTTATGTAGCCAGTTCCCAATCATCTTCTTTACTGTTTCTGGGCAATTTGAACTTGTGATCTTAAAGCAGAAAGAAATGACCTGTAAAATACATTGCCCCATTACAATTATTAATAGTGTAGAATGTCCTGAGAATTTCCCAGTTTGCTCGAAAAATTATATGTATCGTATGGTCACTCGCAGCTTTGGTCCTTCCCCACCTCCACTTTAATCAGACCAGCTCTTCTTGAACTTATTTAAAATATTGAGGTGAAGCATAAGACATAATTTCAACAATGCTTTTTGAGGCCAAAAAAAAAAAAGATGGAAACTCACTGACATAAGGTCTTCTTTTATTTGTTTGGCATAATGTATTGAAATATACCAACTAAAAATCTTGTTCTAGGCAATATGAGCAATTCAAAGACAAGCTTATAAACTGTTAAGAAAGGCATGACAAGCACTACAGTAAAAAGGAAAGTGTGTTTCACTGAAATAGATTCTCAGCTGAATGGCACTTTGTGAGAATATAAATGCAAATTTTCCTTTTATATGTATAAGCTCTAACTAATGAGAGGACCTCTTCCAGTACAAGTCAATCCATGAAGTAAAGGACTTGTTTAACAAAACAGTTACGAAAGATCTTTTCTATCCAAGAGGCTAACATAAATTGGCAATCAGCTTTTTCCAACAGAGAACAGGCAGAAGAATATGAGAGGGAATACTGGTTGGTGGTTCTTAAATGTAGCCAGATATAAAAGATATTGAATGATAAAGAATTGGTTGGGTAATAAATACTGAGTCTCGTGTGTACTTGTTTTTTTTATAAAGAAGCCATGTTCAATTGGGTCCATTGTGCTATGTGTCAGTACTCGCCAGGTCGGCTTCAGATATTTCCTGTCCCTTGATCACCAAGAGAAATCCCAATTTTGTAGGAAAAGTAAAAAGAAGTACAGAAAAGTATGAATGAATAAATTTTCTTTCATTATTAAAACTTCTTCTGAACAATTGTAGATGGTTACAGAATATTTCTTTCCTGTGGATTTGCCATAATTAATGTAATCAACCACTTCTTCTTGAATATGTTGCTGTGTTCTTTTCTTTTACATTCACTTTCTCTCTCAGTTATAAATAAAACTGGGATGAACATCTGTGCACTTAAATCTTACTTTGTATTGCCCAACAGTCCATTAGAAGAGATTCCTAGAAGAGCAATTATGGGGTGAAAGAGTATGAACTTTTCCAAAGCTCTTACATCCAGAAGTCAATCTGGGTAGAAAGTTGCCAATTCTTGCTGCTGGAGCTATAGTGCTGCCTCTTGCTGCAGGCCCATTGTGTAAAGACCCTGGCGCCCAAGAGGAGAGAATGTAGTCAAACCAATTTGGTGGCTTTCAGAAAGCAAAATGATGCTTCTGTGACAATCAAAGGAACAGCTCTCAGTTCTTTGTTTCAAATTTAAATGTACTTGTCCATGTGAAGGGGAATTTCATTTTTGTCGTTTAGATTGTGAATCTTCATCATGTGGTGCAAACCAGAAAAATTTAAACTATGCCTTCTGATCTATTATTTGCACCTAGTTTGCTTGGATAATGCCTGCTTTCCTGATGTAGGTTCTAGGTGAACAAAGATAAAAAGTCATTCAAGTATACCCTTCAAATCAAGCTTGAGAATCTCTGTATGCTGTCTCATTGATTTGCCCTCCATTTACTTCCTACTTTCCCCAACTCGAGGAAAATCTGGCCACTTTCTTCATAGTACTTAGAGACATGAGACGAATCCATTACCATTCTCGCCACTTTCTACCGTGGAGTTTAAGCACATGTGGAGTTTTTAAGGGTGAGCTAGGACTTACAGAGGTAAGTCAGATTTGTATTTAAACAGGAAGAAGTGACTGAGTCACTTGGGATGAAAACCTGTTTGGCAATCCTCATGAAGGGGCAGATTACTTCTGACAGGTCTAAACAGCCCAGGCAGATAGGATCATTTAACTATATTTAACTAACACTGACAAAGGAATGCTTGATTAATGTCTCCCACCCAAATATCCAGGGACTGGCAGGTCACCTTCTCAAACCAATAGGCTGTTGAAGCTACTTCAGAATTCTCCTTCATTATGTATGATTGCCACATGCTTTCAAAGGTCTGATGAGGACACGCTCCACCAAGATCTCAGGTTTCCCTTGGCTTCTCTGGAGTGGGGTGGGCTGCTTTCTTCAATTTGGGGTAGGCATTTGGAGAGTCTGTCTAGTAGAACATATACCTGTGCCACACGAGTATTGCTTTTATGATTTGAAAAGAAAACAAATATGTAAAAATCAAAACAAATTCTCCCCTCCAAATGATTAGAAATTATAATGAATTTTTTTTTGCTACAAAATAGTTTTAAATTTTTCTGTAGTACATTAACAATGTTTATGCCAAACCATTTTGTTTGGTGTAATTTGCTTTTGGTATCTCTTCAACTATCTATGAATTTCTCACTTTTAAGATTTAAAATAAAATCTATTCTTAAGTCTTACCACTAGGATTTGAAGAGGAACCTACTCTATTCTTAGGTCCATAGGCCCGTTGTGTGTCTAGAATTTGCTATTCCTAGAGCTGCAGGTAACATTGCTCAAATATTGTGACAAGGAACAGGAGACAACCAAGTCAATTGATTCTTCTGTCCATCTAAACAGGAGTTTAAAATGCTTTCATGGGGTCTCTGTTGGACCAAGCTTCTTGTTTCTCGACGCTTTTGAAGAATATAGCACTTTTTAAGATGCAATTTGTTCGTGTCTGCTTTTTCAAAAATGTATAATCAAATAGAGTTGATCTGTTGCATAAAGATGAGCCCAGTTATATTCTACCAATAAGAACATTGGCTCCTTTGTTTGCCGCTGTACACTCAACACCTAGGAAAGACCCTGGCATATAGTAGGTGCTCAATAAGTATTTGTTGAAAGACTGCACTATGGATGCATGGTAGCAAAAGGTCCTAATCAGAGCTACCTGGTCTCATGGAGCCTGTCAGGAATGTGACTACCTGAACCAGCTGTCTCAGGAAAACACAGCATCCACCAGAGGAAGCCATGGGTATCAGTGCAGGCTGAGGGGCATGCCATGAGGAGGGAGGGCAGAAATTAGTGGGCCAGGCGTTTTAACTCCAACTTACTTGTCAAGTCTCAGTTGAATTCCTCAAAGAGGCTTTCTCTGACCATCCCCACTGACACACATACACACACACCCACACACATTAAGCTTAGGACTGTGTTAGTTTTTTATGGCTGCTGTAACAAATTACCACAAACTTAGTGTCTTAAAGATAAAAGACAGGGCTGGCCAAGTGGCGTGCTAGCTAGAAGTTGACTTGGGACACCAGTTTTGAGCAGCAGAACCCTGGTTCAGATCCCACATAGAGGGCCAGTGACACTGCCCTCTATAGCTAAGATGGTGAACAACAGCTCCACCTGGAGCTGGGCTGCCGTGAGTCGCTGGCAATGGCGTAGGCCGCAGTGGGGCTGGCCGGCAGCTGGCATGCGCTTTCGTAAGCTGTCGTGAGCAGCCTGAGAGGCTATCCATTGGCCGGCGAGCAACTGCCTCACCCAGGAAGAACGCGATGATAATACCAACATGGGCCAGTGAAGCGACGTCCTTCACAACTAGACTGAAGAACAAAAGGACAGCAACTTGTCTGTTCCCCTCCCCAGTTCCCCAATAAAATCTTAAAAAACAGACAGAATCTTACAGTTCTGTAGGTCAAAAGTCTGATGCAAGTCTCACTGGGCTAAAGTCAAGGTGCCTGTAGTCTTTTTTCATTTTTGGAGGCTCTAGAGGAGTGTTTTCTTGCCTTTTTTAGCTTCTAGAAGCCACTCTTATTTCTTAGCTCGTGGCCCTCTCCCCATCTTCAAAGCCAGTAAAGGAAAGTTGAGTCATTCTTATATCAATCCAACCTCCTCTTCTGCAGTCAAATATCCCTCTGTTCTTTCATATTTAAGGTCCCTTGTGATTACATTGGGCCCATCTAGATAATCCAGGATAAACTGTCCACCTCAAGATCCTTAACTTATTCACATCTGCAAAGGCCCTTTGGCTATGTACGGTCACATATTCACAGGTTCTGGGGAGGGAAACATAGACATCTTTTGGGGGACCATCATTCAGTCTACCTCAGGGAGCTTTTATTATATACTCCTATAGCACTCTGCACTTTATAGCATTCTGTATAACATTTGACAAATGTTAATTGCTTAGCTCATTCTATGACTAGTCATTTAATGTCTGTTTGCCCCACTACACATAAAGACCTATGAGAGCATGGGCAGAGTCTGTTTTGTTTACTCTTCTATCCCCAGTGCCTGGCACAATACTTGGTTTATAGTAAGTGCCTGATCATTTTTTTGTTAAATGAATAAACACTATAATAATCTTATTTTATTTATGTTCCAATCCCCTTCTAAGACAGAGGTGCCATTCCATTTAATAGAAGAAGATACAGCTTCCTAATTTCTTCCTAGTCAGTATCCCTGCTTCGTATCTAAATTGTTTCATATTCTGGTATGTTGTAGGTGTTCCTAGCTGCCACACCCATGAGGTATGTCAGTAGACAAAAAGAAAGCTTCCAAGAAGGGCAGCGGAGATATCATCAAGTGCTGCTGATGTCACTGCCAGGGTTAGCTTGCCTCTTTTGACTGGAAATATTGAGTGTTTATGATTTGGTAAGTGTGAGCATTCACTACCAAACAGGATTTCTTAGTTAGGCAGGTTTGGTGTCAGCTGCTTTGAATAAAGGGCAAATTATCGGTGCAGTTCATGGAGTTTTAATCATACACTGGTGCTTGGCTGCTGTTTCTATACATAAAAACAAAAAAATCTCAGTGACTAAAAAAGCATGTATCTTTTTCAAAATCTTCAAAACCCTGTTTTGTTCATCCCTATATTGGGCTCCTTGGCCGTTGTGTAGCTAGCGTGTTTGGCCATTTGGTTCATCTACTGCAGGAATCTTTTATAAAGCTCAGTACCAGTGGTTAGTACATAGTAGGAGCTTGACAAATATCTGGGGCATTGGAATGAACGTTGATTGTAACTTATGTTCCTTGGTGACTATTCGGAAGTTAGGATTGTGGGAAGATACTGGAAATGTCCACTTATTAATGTTGTTGATCTCCACCTTATTCCAGAAAGTATTTGACATGGCTGTGGATGTGATGGTGAATTTATGAACTCTAAAAACAAAAATAAACTCTAAACCAAGTGCTTTTCATGATAATGAGTCAGTGGCTTCAAGAGCCACCAATCCTACAAGCTAACTGATGTTAGAGGAAGGAGCAACACAGTATATGATGAAACGAGATCAGACCATGCAGGAAGGTAGATTTGAGTTTATGTTCCTGGATTCACCACTTACTGGCAGTGAAAACTTGAACAAAGTACTTAACAGATCTGAGGCTAAACTTTCATCTATGAAATAGGTATGTGCTTTATGGTTTATAATAAATACTTTATGTGGAAAGTATCTAACATAGTATCTGGCTTTTAAAATGTTACTGCTCTTTCTTCCATCTTTCTAAGGGTTTAAAAGGATTAACCTTTTTGCCTTGCAAACATTTCTTCAAAGAGCACCAGTAGCCTACACTGCCCCAGGTCAACATAATAAACAGCAGTGGGCCACTGATAAATGATCAGTTCAGTGTTACCCTAAGTTATTAACCACATGGACAAGGAAATAACTGAAAACTCCCAATAACCCTGATGCAATATGTCTGACAAAGTAGAATAGATGTGGTGAGCGGGGCTGAGAGCCTGGCTATAAGCGCAGAAGTGCTACAGTCCAAAAGGTGTCAGAAAGAGAGCTGTGTATTCCAAATCAGAGTCAGTCAGGAAAGACAGGCTCTGCTTTATTTAGTGACTGTCACTACCCAGCAGGATTTTGATGTGTTTATTGATGTGGTTACCTGTATAAATCAGGATTTGATAAGGTTTTAGGGCCTTTGAATGAGCTCTTTGTCTACATTCCTGAATAGGTGAACACATGCTTGTGGCACCAAATGAGTTCCTGAGGAAGTAATTACTCACATGGTGAGGTGCATGACAATGAGAATAGCTGGATCTACTCTGAGCTGGAGTGAATAAAACGCCAAAAAAAAAAAAATGCCATCAACTCCTCTGAATTGAACTTGAAGACTGCAGAGAGATGCCCTTGAAAATTAAGAAAGAAACGTAATTGATGAGAACAAATCTTGACCTAAAGAGAGTGAGTCAATCGGAGATGAGGCTTGCAAAACTTGACCGCAGCTTTACTGAATAGATTCAAATTTCCAAAGAAAGAATGTATCATAAGAAGGAAGGCTGGTGAAACAGTAAAAGGAAGATTAGAAAGCAAACGCTATCAGTGCCTAGCCTATCCATGCCCTGTGAGGAGCCCATGAGCTCTGGAGTTCTGGCTTCATTGACAAGGCTACCCTGTATAGGTTGGCTGCTGTAAGTTCTCTCCATCGACTGCCATCACAATTCGCTTCAGCCCCTCCCTCTGATTCTGTTTATACAGAAACATTCTAATCATCAATTTGACTATGATTGCCTCTATGGGGTGGAGTGAGAATGGGATGGTCATGTGGTGAATAGTCTGGTAAATGGGACATAATGTACATACACATCAACTTCATAGTCTTCAGTCAATTTCTAGTCCAGCCTTGGGTGATCTGCTCTCAGGAGGTAGACTAGATAGGGAAGTTGTGTCCATAAAGGTAAACTAACTATTGGGTCCTCAGAAAAGTCATGACTCATGTTTGCAACAGATGGCACTAGTTCATTTTTGGAAGTACTAGAGTCATTTGCATCTATGTTATTGCTATGTCATTTGACAGCTGACAGTTCTAGCTTCATTCTTAAAAAAAATTGAGTGATTTTGTTGAGTATTGGAGATTTTACAACAAGATGAAGATGGAAGACAAAACTGTGCATTTTTACTATATTAAACTGTTTTACTTTCATAAGGAAAAAACGCGCATCAAGCTTGTGAAAAGTTGCATAAAGTTTACGGTGACAATGCTCTACAAGAACATTAGTACCAATGATGGTTCACGAAATTCCATGCTGGTGATTTTGATCTCAATGACACTCCCTGGTCAGGGAGGCTCACTGAGGTTGATACCACAAAATAAAGGCATTGGTCGATTCAAACCCATGTTACATAACATGAGAGATTGCAGAAACATTGAACATTCACCATTCAAGCCTTCACGACCACCTGAAGAAGTTGGGATACGTAAGCAAGCTTGATATTTGGGATCCGCATGAACTCAAAAAAGTTCATTTGACAGTGTGTATAAACATCTGCAATATGCTCATTAAACGTGAGGAAAACAATCCTTTTTTGAAACGACTGATAACTGGTGATGAGAACTGGATTGTTTACAACAATCAGGTGCACAAAGTGTCTTGGTCCCGACGTGATGATTTGCATCGAAAGCAGACATTCATTAGAGGAGGAAGGTTATGCAGAGAGCGTGGTGGGATTTTAAAGGTGTCGTGTTTTTCAAGCTCCTACCAAGGAACCAAACAATCAATTCGAATGTGTACTGTCGGCAATTGGACAGTTTGAATGAATCCATCATCCAGAAACATCCAGAGCTCATTAATTATAAAGGAGTTGTGTTCCATCACGACAACGCGAGACCACACACAAGTTTGATCACCCGTCAAAAATTATTGGCGCTTGGATGGGATGTGTTGCCACACCCACCATACTCGCCTGACCTTGCGCCATCAGACTTCCACTTGTTTCGCTCTCTTCAAAAGTCCTTGCGTGGAATAACATTCAATTCAGATGAGACTGTAAATCAGCACCTTGTTCAGTTTTTCCAAATAAAGACAGGTCCTTCTATGAATGAGGAATTATGAAGCTCACTGAAAGATGGCAAAAGGTTATCAAACAAAATGGGCAATATATCATTGATTGATCTTTGTTCTTTATATAAATAAATGACCTTTGAAAAACAGACAAAATACGTCATGACTTTTCTGAAGACCCAAGAAGTAACTACTAACTAATTGCCATTCTGGAAGCTTCTTAGAAGACTGTCAGCCTATTTTCCCAGGTAAGTGCATACCACCTGTACATATTTCTTGCATTTCTTACCTGTGCTGAATTACTCTGTAAGTGAAGAGTTGGGAACCTTTCTCTATATACTTATGTCCAGATGGTGAATATTTTTGGCTTTGCAGGCCATCAGTCTCTGTTGCATCTACTCAACTCTGCCACTGTGGTGGAAAGGCAGTCATAGACGATGCACACATGAACAGGTGTGGATGTGTGCCAATAAAACTGTATGCATCCTGTGTAGATAGACCAAGAATGAATTTAGTGAACCAGAAAAACAGGAGCACTTCCCCAAATTTGGTTTTGTAATTCAAGAAAAACAGTGAAGTGATTATCATGAGGAAACAATCAGAACTTAGCAGGATTTCTTTTAATTTTAAAAAAAATTTAAGTACCGTTTTTAAAAAATTAAAAATGATAGTGATGAAGGGCACCACTCATAATCTCTTTGGGGATTAGGGCTTCTAAAGATCTTAACCTGACCCTGATTTTGGGATCTCCATCCTCTGTGTGCAGGCATCATTGCCTCTTAGGATTCCAGAGCATTTTATTATGGCTCCTCCATAGGCACGCTTGTCCACTGCATCTCTTCCACCTGAATGGGACCTCACAATTTCTATCCTGTGTTACAGTTATTTTTATACTTCTCTTACTTGTATTGGGTTATTGGAAAAGTCATGACGCATTTTTGCAATAAAAATATGTCATGACTTTTCCTACAACCCAATAGATATGTTGTAGGAGCACCACATTCTTATCTTTCTCAAATTTAGTTTTCTTACGTATAAACTGGGACTAACTAGAATACATCCTTTAAATCTCTTGAGGACATAGGCTATATAGCACCCCTCCCATGACACCAAGTATAGATGTGTGTGTGTGTGTGTGTTGTTTGTGTGTGTGGTAAATATATAACAAAAATTTTGAGTGAATGAATGAATGAATGAATGAATTTGATTTAAGGTCTCTGGTCTCTTTAGTTTTACACTTTGGCTTTTCCCTTTCTTCAAGTGAAAGGCACTCTGTCTTTTCTGTTTGGGCCCTAGAGTTCTCAGTTTGTGCACCAGGCTCACTTGCCCCAGATTTTTTGAGTACCTGTCTACCTGCCTCTGAAAGCTGAAGAAAATTTAGGAATTCTGCCAAAGCCCTGGGGTTATTTGAATATATGATACAAGAACAGGCTGCCTGGGATTCCCCTTTCTTGTAGTTTCATTTTTAGTAGAAAATAGTGCTAGAAAGATAATTTACAGAAACTGTACTTAAAAGGAGAGAAATGAGGACTATTACTTACAAAAGAGGAGTGATGCTGATATTGAAAAAATGTGCAACTCTTTGTAAATCATTTTAACTCCATGTGAGTCCTTCAGCGATATAGTGATAGAACAATGTAAGTTTATATTTAACTAGTGTGTATATGTATGTAATCTAAATGGACTGTCTCACCAGCTGGGGGTACAGTCATATATTTTGCTTTTGTCCAAATAATCACTCAAGCATTCATCTGCCCGGGTTTATCAGTGAAGCTTCTCCTGAGAAAGTTATATATATATGGGGTGGGGGTGGGGGGAGAGAGAGGGAGAGAGAGAGAGAGAGAGAGAGAGAGGGAGAGAGAGAGAGAGAGAGAGAGAGAGAGAGAGAGAGAGAGAGAGAGGGAGAGATCACTAAAACACAAAACGAAAAGAGAGAGGGCTACTCAGGAAAAAAAACAAGATATATATATATATATATATATATATATATATATATATATATATATATATATATTTGATTTGAATATATATATTTGATTTGAATATATATATATATTTGATTTGAATATATATATATATATATATATATATTTGATTTGAGAATTTGGTATGATTGTGGATTGTGGAGACTGGTAATTCTGAAGTTCACGGGGCAGGCCAGCATGCTGGAAACTCAGGCAGGATTTTTGTATTACAGTCTTGAGGCAAAAGTACTTCTCCAGCAAATCTCAGTTTTTGCTGTTAAGGCCTTCAACTAGTTAGATGAGGCCCATTCATATTGTGGGGTAATCTCCTTTACTTAAAGTCAACTGATTGTAAATATTTATGACATCTACAAAATACCTTCACAGCAACAGCTAGACTGGCATTTGAGCAAACAGCTGAGCACCACAACCTAGACCATAGATACGTAAAATTAGCTCTCACACGAGGTTAGGAGAAAATCCAGCAATTGCTCTTTAGGCTAACTGCACCCCAAATTGTCAAGATTTTCTGGGACTTAAACTCTTGCAAGAGTTCATCTTGCTTCCAAACCAAACGTTGGAGAGCGAGACCTGTGGACATCTATCTGGTCCTTTTTTTCACCAGATATTTTGCTTCTGCTGCAGCCATGTGGTCTGCTAGTTGAGAACTTCTCACTCACTTGCTTCCCACTGCAGTGCAATGCTGTCTCATACTTTCATATTAGGGTTACAGCCCATTAGATCACACTCACGTACTGGATCATAGCCCGCCAAGCATCACTTCCATGTCTAAGGAATCTCTAGCTATGGAAAGAAAACCTTATGAGTTACCTAATGCTAGACATTATGTCTGCCCCCAACTCAACTTCTCATTTCCATCACTTTTGTTTTTACAGACCTCAGTTGCTAAGCTAATTATTTGTAGAGATTCTTATAATATTCAACCTTCAAAGAGAAGAAACTATTTTCTTCCGGGAAGCCTCTTGCTCTTTAAGCTGGGGTACCAACCTCCTTTTCAGTTCTGAGCTTCATGTTCTGTGTTGTATTGGGGTGGAAGCTGTAAAAGGATCTTTTAAGCCAGGGCGAGGGGTGACTCCCAGCTTTATGTTTGAATAAGTAACCACAGTCACTTTTGTATTTAGGGAAGAGTCAAAGATCTGCTTCCAATTAATTTCTGGGTATAAAACTTGACTGGTCACTTCTTCTGCAAAGGTTTAAATTTTTTCTCAACAGGACTTTTACTGCATTCAAGGCTATTGTGTGTGTGTGTGTGTGTGTGTGTGTGTGTGTGTAATACGTGTTGTTGATCTATTGTTGCAATTTGTACTCTCTAATAGCATGGACTCTGCCCTATCGTCTCAGCATACAGTAACCCTGGTAGAAAGAGTTGGTGTTTTGATGCCATCGCGTTATGAGACATTTTACTACTCCAAGTTTCAATGTGGAACTATGTGTATAAATAATAGATACAAGGATTTCCTGCTTCTAAATTGCACCAACATAATCTATAAATTTGATTCACCTCAGTTAATGGAGTCTCTTCCCTAGCCAGATTGTTCTTTGTGTGACATTATTTTGAAGTTTGCTGAAATCCTTGTGGCTCATGAAAGAGCCATGACATTTATAACTTAGGTGGTTTGTCCTATTGTCCTTGGCTAAATTTTCTTTGTAGCCTAGTTAAACCTGGACACCTGGGAGCTTAAATTATCCCTGTAGGATATTAGTATATTAGCTACCTATAAAAATGAAATTTATATGAGGCATCTGTTTACATTGAGCATCCCATAAAACTGTGGCAGGGAATTCAAAGGAAAAGACTTTCAAATGAAGGTTTCATAGCCAAGAGCAAAAGGCTCTTGAGAGTAGCATCTTGATAAATAATTTCCATTTTATATATTAAAAAGAATTTTTTTAATAGACAAAGGATCTTTATATTCTGCCAAATGCCTGTCTAGAATATACAAAAGATTTTAAGAATCTCTTTCATAGGAAGTACCTTGGTGCTATTTATTTTATAACTATGGTTGGTTCCAAGAAAAAATAAGGGAACAGAGTTTTAAGCATGGATGTGTTGACATGTCACTGAGGACTTGCGGACCAGGAGGACTGGCTCCTGATTCACAAATAATTCCAACTGATATCCAATGGTGAGAGATTATAGCAAGTCAAATCAGTGAGCAAATGTAGTAGAAGGACCTAAAGTTGCATACAAGGGCAGATCCCAACCTACCCTGCTTCCCTGAAAATAAGACCGAGCCAGAAAATAAGCCCTCTCATGATTTGAGGTGCCAAAATATGGCACCTTGGCATACTGAATATTTTAACCTGAAGGAGTTTGTGGAAAGGCACTGTTCTCCCTGAAACAGGTCATAAAACCCTTATGTGAGGGGTGCGTGCCCTCTGTATCCTGGAGGGATCATGCCATGGCCTCTTCTCCGGCTAGGTCTTATTTTGGGCACGGTACTAATAGGTGTGCTAAAGGAAGTCATTTGAAAGTCTACAGTAGATTAGGGTTCCAGACTAGTCTACTCTCTTTCTAGCCTTCTTCAGTCATAAATACAAGAGAAATAGTTGTGCTTAATTCAAAAAGAAAAACAAAAGGAGGGAAGGGGAATTGATTTTTAAAATATGTGATAACAAAGGAAGAGCTAAAGAACGAAGCCTTGGAATGGGCAGGGACCAGGGCAACCTAGAAGTTATACTCAAAATGCTTAACAACAGGCCCAGCATGGAGACAGATCAAATGGAACAGACAACTGTGAACAACGGGTACAGTCATAGTGGAGCATACTTCTGAAGATGAGCCCTGAATCCGGAAAGCAGAACGCAGTAGACCATCTCTTAAGGGAACTGCTATGGCAAGGAGACGATAGCAGCCCTTTCCCCTCCTGGTGCCACTTCCTTCAAGAGTTGATTAGTCCACGCAGGGCTTGTGTTTTTTTTTGCCTACAGATTGCCAAAAGGGAGCACAACAACAAGATCTACATTCCATCAAGCCTGTAGGCAATAGTGGAGCGATAGTTAAAAATCAGTGGAGATTGGACACTGGGTAGACAAAACTAACAGATGCTTTTTACATCCACCAAATCCTGTATAAACTTCAGTAATTGCAATGGCGTTAACATATTCGTTTCCATTCAGGTGGATCACCTACTGTCGCTCATAAAGAACTCTTAGTCACATTCCTTTCCTTGTAGTTCTAGGATTTCTTCTGGACTCTCTCCTTTTCTCCTTTCCATAGTATTTCAACCATAGTGTGAATTGAATAGATTTGAAGAGTGTGGGAAGTCCTAAGCTAAGAATATAAGCATCACCATGATGTTGTTTCTCTGTGTGTGTTGTATCAAGAACTGAGTGACGCATTTCAGGGAGAATATGTGTCTCTTGGTGCAGATATAATGGATCCAGTGTGGTTAGAGAGGAACATTGGTAACTCTCTTTAGTATTTTTTCTTGAAATGTGTGGCTTTCTTGAATGTAGTAGAAAACGAGATTCCCCCAAACAGGGAAAGGCTTCTTTCTAGCTGAGTTCTCCCATCCATCTCAGACATAGGCCAACCTTGTTATTTGTATTTATAGGCACTTATATATTGGGAAATATCAATACATAAATACTTTTTGACAGTCAAGATTACCAAGAGCAAGAATGGGTTCATAGGGAACACAGATAATACCAGCTACCAAGTGACAAGCAGTATCCCAGGAGTTTGACACACATACTATCAACACTCAATCATACTATAATTTCTTCTACATCAAAAAGTCTTCATGTAACTCCACTTCTCAGAGCAGCTACCACTTCATTTCTTTTCTTTCCTTTATAGCAAAACTTCTTGAAAAAAGCACATCTATTCCTACTTTTTCAAAATTGTCTCCTATTATTTCTTAAACTCAGCACAGTTAGGCTTCCTCCACCACTGTCACCACTCCACTCAAACTGCTCTTGTCAAATTAACAATGATCTTTATGTTGCCAAATCAGTTCTCATTCCTCACCTTGCATGGCCTATTGGCAATACTTGCAATCATCGATCACTCCCTTCTTTTAGATATACTTTCTTGCCCTGGCTTCTAGATGCATTCCATTGGTTTCTTCCTTACATCATTGGTCACTGGTTTGTTTTCCTGGTCCTTAGTTCTTGGCTTATCTTTAACTTCATTCACTTGCCTATTGATCTCATCCAGCCTCATGGCTCTAGATAGCTAGCTGATGCCTCTGAATTGAAATATCCAACCCAGACCTCTTCTCTGAGCTCTAGATTCATACATCCACCTGTCCAAAGGACATCTTTATTTGTATGGTTAATAGACATCTGAAGCTTAGTATACAGCCTAAATTGAATTTCTGATTGTTCTGCCTCCAAAATTGCTCAACTTATAATACTTCTCATCTCAGCTGATGGAAGTTTTATTCTCCCAGTTGCTCAGTCATAAAATCAGGAGATCTTCAAATCCTCTCTCTCTTTCATATTTAACATTCAATTCATCAGGAAATCCTGTGGGCTTTCCTTCAACTTAGATCCACATTTATAACTCACCATTCCATTGTTAGCACTTGCTTTATTCCTTTCCCATATGCTATCTCCTAACTGGTCATCCTGCCATTACCCTGGGTTTCCAGAACTGAGAAATGTTAACACAGCATCCAGAAGACCCTTTCAAAGCATTAATAGGATCATGTTGCTCAAAATCCAACAAAAAGTCTCCATTTCTTTCAGAGTAAGAGACAAAGTCCTCACAGTGGCCCGTAAGGCCCTATGTGATCTGGTGCTCATTGTCCCTCGTGCCTCTCCCCCACTGATCTCCCTATTGCTTACTTCTTTTCAACCGCACTGGCCTCCTTGTGGTTAGTGCCTGTGCTTCAGCTGTTCTTGCTGCCTGGAATGCTCTCCCCTGTCACACTACCACTTGACTGACTTATTGATGCTCTTCAAGGTTTTGCTCAAATTTCACCTTTTCAGCAAGCCCTACCGTGATCACCATATTTAACACTGCTTTTCGCACCTTTCACCCCACAAAACTTCCTGCCATACTCCCAATCCTCTTTACATCTTTCCTCTATAGCATTTATAATCTGCAGCATACCATATACATTATTTACTATCTTCATTATTTAATGTCTATCTTCTCGCTCCACAACTAAAACCTCCATGGAACAGAGATTTCTGTTCTGTTCACTGATATATTTCCAAGTGTCCAGATCAGCCCTTGGGATAGTGGTGGTTCAAAAAGCATCTTGCTGTATGAATGAAACAATATATTATGAATAAATGATTTTACATAATAATTAAAAAAAAATCCCAGTGGATATGAATTACTGTCTTCCTTTTCAGAAGACGAGACAGAGGCTCAGAGGGATTGAGGGTCAAAGTTCACAGAGGTTATACGTGTGGAGCTGGCATTCTAAACAGGTTTATAGACCTCCTAAGTCTTCGCTTTTATTTAAACATCATAAACATCATGTGTCTTTTATCTTAATTTTTTTGTTTTGTTTTGTTTTGTTTTTTAACTCAGAATAATTTTACTCAGTGGTTTTTAAACATAGTTCTTCACATGGATGTGTTAAGGGGTAAGTAGGTAGGGGTAAAGAGAGCTGATATTTAATCTAATGTCTTCTCTGAAATTTAATATTAACATCTCAGTTAATTCCCAAAATGACCCTTAATATTACAAATCTATCTCTATTCGCAGGTGAAGGAGGGATCTAAAGTTCAAAGAACTTAAAAAGTTAAGTGTCTTATACAATGCCACTATTAATGGCGTAGGATTTGAGTTCCAGGTTTTGATTCCTGCACTCCCTAAAAAATGACTGAAGTCGCATTTTAGATCATTCCAGCCTAGTGAATCTGTACAACCTAATTGTGGGACAGGATATCTGAATGGGAGGAGTAAAAATGTAATGCCTTCCTCTTGAGACTTCGTGTAATCAGCCAGAGGGAAAAGGTGAGCTCTGGTTTGAAAGTGAGCACGTGTTTAATCTACACAAACGTAAGAAAAGTTATGTCGGAAAGCACTTGAGGACCAAAATTCAAAATTGCAGGCCAGGCAGTCTGGCATAAGGAATTTTCATTAAAATTGTACTGCAACAGAGTTTTCTGCAGGAAAGAAGAATCCATGAATTTTGGAAATTTTATCCCTTTCCACTATCTCTAATGAGGACATTAAAGGATATGGGAGAGAAAAGATCAAATCTCATTCAGAACTCAAGTAGTAAAGTGGACAGCTGTAAATTTGCTTCACATTTGCATTCTTTCTCTCTCTGTCCCTCTCTTCTCTCTCTCTCTCTCTGGGATTCTCAGCTGTAGTTGACATTGTGGTGACTACACTGCAAGTCTTTACCTGCTCTGTCATCTCAGAATTTAGGTTGCACTTTTTGGTATCAGCCCCAGTGATCTTCTCTCTTTCTCTCTTTCTCTTACTTGCTTTTGCACCTCTTTGCTCACTCACTTCCTGACAAAATAAAACTAATTTTCATTCTGAAACTGTATTTAACCCTCTTCACTATTGCCAGTAATTCAAAACCAATAATTCCCCGGACTACTTATATTCTAGGAAGTTTATTAAATTTCTAGGTTACTATAATGATTTTCTTTGAGAAAGCTAAAAGAAACTTTCTCACCATGTTTCTGCATATGGAGCTGGCACTTTAGACCATCTTCCACCATCTTTGCCAACTCTTAATCTCTCCATAGATCTACAGCAATCACTACACTCAGTGTATTTCCTGGCAGTGAACTTGATAACCAAAAACTCCCTTCCTTGTGAAGGCCCAGAGAACCTTAAAAAATAGTCACAACTGAATGAAAAGACTTAAGTTTTGGACAGATTGGGGTAAAGGCTATATTTGAAAATTTGCTCTCTCTTTAAATTATTGCCATCCCACTTATACTACTGGTGACTGAGTGAGATTTTAGTTGTAAAGACATTTCCATATTGCACATTTAAACCAAACTGCCAGTTGGGTGTTGTACACTGCAGCTATCTCTCAGCATGCTACCTGAACCAGTGGAAATATTTCTTCACATTTTATGTTAATACTGTTTCTGGATTAGCTAGACATGTTTTGCATTTTTAAGAATTTAAATATATATATATATATATATATATATATATATATATATATATGCAGAACTGAACAAACCAAACTCCAAAAGTACACAAAAATTTTAAAATTAATAGTAAATCTCACTTTCAAATATGTATAGAATTTCAAAACTCCTTAGAGTACAGAGTCATTCAAAACAAAATAAGTAGGGAAATAATTAGTATAAATATTAGTTGTATCATGCTCTGCACTTTAAAAAAATGATTTACATAATTATTTTACATCATTTTTAAAAATAAACTTGAGAAGTACATTTGACAGATCTTGTTAGTTTCCTCATTTTACAAGCGCAGTAATTAAGGCTAAATGATATAAATGACCAGCCTAAGGTCACACAGCAAAGATGAACACAAATACATATGTTCTTAACTCAAAATTCAGTGCTCTCACTGTTACATAAAATTGGCATTTCTATGAACCAAAGCAAAACTGGACATTAAATACATAATAGTAACAATAATTTAGAATAAATAATAATCATTACAATAAATATTATTACTCTAAAGCCAAAAAATTGAAACATGAACATTAGTCTTTTGAAAAGACTGACTTCAAAATGGACTTGAACCATTTTAATCCTATGAGTTAAGCATGAAACATTACAAAACAATAAATGGTCACAGCCTTTTTATTCTTTATAGATTAATGATGCAATCATGTTCCTTTGACCTTTGGAGGAAGGAGAGAAAAAATTGCATTTTTCCCATGGCTAGCAAAACTGCTGAAAATGGATGAGTTGCCAATTTTGATAAGATCCATGACTGGTATCATCATTTGCAGTGATTCATCTGTGATTTTTCTTTCCCCTTCCAAAATAAGGTTGGAATCAAAACCAAAGCCTTAGGAAAAGAGATAACAACTGGCATTTTTATCTTGTGTGTGTGTGTGTGTGTGTGTGTGTGTGTGTGTGTGTGTGTGTGTGTGTGAGAGAGAGAGAGAGAGAGAGAGAGAGAGAGAGAGAGAGAGAGAGAAATGGAACTTATGGTAGATCTAGAATGGATTTGATTTGAACACAGTAAGTGATCTTAAAGATAATTGGTCCACCCCCTCACTGCTCTTCCTCTAGACTCTAGGATTGAAGAAAATGAGGCCTCAAGGAGAGTCCTTCAAATAGTTCATGGTAAATCTAGGACCAAACTCCAATTCCTGTTCTGCTGCATTAATTATCCTTGTGATGCAATATTCCTTCTTTCTTCCTGGTTTATTTTAAAAAATAAGAATAATTGGAAGCTGTTTCCATTGTGTGATAGGTCTTTCTTATTGCTAAATAAATGTTAGTCATACTTCTAACTGGTAGGCAACTTGACATTATAGTTTATAGATAAATGTATCATTCCTAAACACTAGAAACTGTTCCATATCAGGATGCTTTATTCTCCCTTCATATTGTGCCCGTATGTCTTAGTAAAACTAAAATTAACATCCTTATGTGAACCTAAAATCCTCAAGCATTTAACTCTATAGCACATATATTTAAAGCTACATTGTAAAGGGCTCTCTTTTTATCAAAATAACAATTAAAAATAAATTCTGAATTCTTGAGAATTGAAAAAAATAAATTTCAAAGATTTGAATGAGAAAAACAATGGTACTATGATGTTTTTCTTGCTACTTTTTGGAAACCATTTAGTCAGAAATCTAGAGGAATCTGACCACTGGTAGTCATTGCTATAGCAAAATTTCTCAAACTTTTCTGTTGAGATTTCAAGTTACCTGGTTCAATTGCACTTTTGAGCAAAATATTATCTGCTTTCGTCATGTTTGGGGATTTTGTTTTACATAGAGGCAAATTTCAATCAATGCTGAGAAGGTGTAGGCATGGGAGATGTGTGAGTGCACATGCCAATTATTTGCTCTCTGCCTACCACCTCTGCTCTTCATAATAAGAAAAGATAAAGGGAAATGAGAAAATTAGCAGTGAAAAGGTGATTTGTTTTCCCCCTTCTCATTTGGTTTGTGAGTTTTTGGAGTGAAAGTTCTTTTAATCATGTAATCATCTATCTTGCCTTTCTAGAAATTTCCTTTAGCCTCAAGAATCTTTTTGATGTCCAAAGGCAGACAATGGCAGTAATACTACTAATTACTTCTATGTAACTTTGCCACAAAGCAATTCCCAAAGTCCAGATTTCTAAAGTTTTGGACCCATGTTTGGAGCTATTAATATTTATTGACTCATTCAAGCTCTCAAATTCTTTCTCTTCTGGCTTATTTGAAGAAGAATTGGAAACTTCTTTTATCAGTGCTTATTCATAACTACCATATGTGGTGCTAAATTATAAGAAATTGGGCTGAGTAAAGGCAGTATATATTAATTTTCTGCTTAAAATCTCTTCATTTTTGGATTCCAGTGTTACCTTCACTTTTGGTGAGGGGCTGACAAGGCGATGAAATATAAAAGCAGAGAAAATCGGGATTGGTGAGTGAGATGCTCTTTAGGTGTCCAAACAACATAAGAGAAATTTGCAATCATGAAATATAGGTTCATCAATGAAATTCAGGAGGCTTGTGGTGATTTGTTCACAATCATGATCTGCTGCCAGCCATGGCTTCAGCACTTCTAGAATTATATCTTTCTAAAATGATAACATGAAAAGTACATCTGTACTACAAAGCCCAGGGAGCCGGTGGGAGGCCGACATTATATAATGGATGATGATAGTAAACACTATATTGGACCTCCTGGTCTGCCCAGAATTGGACGAAAGGTAAGTCCTCAATCTCTGAGTGATGGAAATAGCAGTGTTTGAATCAGGGTCTGGGCAAGAAAGAAATAGCACACTTGAACAGGGTAATTGTGAAGCATTTAATACAGGAGCTTTTACTGCAGTATGGGCAGCGTTAAAAGAAACCAATGAGTGGTAGACTGCCCAAGGTCTAGCAATAGCAGGGAGCCATTGCCACCCTTAAACCTTACGGGACAAGTGGAGGAAATGGTTAGTGGAATCCAGAGAGAGCATCTGTAGCCTTGGAAGAGGTTTACCTGAGAGGGACTCCGGCTTTTCAAAGAGGATGCAACAAACTTGTGGTGACTCAACAAGGATGGAGCCAAGGGACCCCAAATTCCTCTTCTCCTAGCTCCCAATGATGCCTCCTATTAATCAAGCTCAACTGGAAGCCAGAGGACAAGGGCACCAGTTGATGCAGTCTGTATAGGTCAGCCTCCTGGGACACAGAATAGGATCTGTGGACCTGAGGGGAGAGAGGGTATGTTTAGACTAGTTCAAGACCACTCTGAAGGAGGTGGTGAGTTCTAGTCGGGCAGAGTGCTTTAACAACTCACATCCTTCAAAGTTCCAAGCAATGGCCATTTCTTACGTGTATAATGTAATTGAAAGAACTGGATCAATCAATCTCTAAAGCCTCCAGTGACTCCTTTAGAGGTAAGATTTACAGAGGCTAAGGATAGTATTAAGTGGGCAGACTTGCCGTATAGGAGAGTGGTTTCCAAATTTTAGAATTACATAGTCTATGCATTTCTCTGCTACAGATCCTGGATCTTATAATGACAAAGACAAAAAAAACAAAACCAAAAAAACAAAAACAAAAACAAAAAAGTTCATCTATGCCAAGAATGTTTCCATATTGACCATTATTCTGTTTCATGAGTATATTGATCATGAATGGATGGTAAATATTAAATAAAAAAGCTTATAGCACTGTTGAGAGTCAATTTTACCAGTGTGCCTTAACAACACACAAAAAACTAATAAATTAATAGTTAAAAATTATTATAATGTTGCTGAGTAGATTTTACTGCTCTGATACTAAAACTCAAAGATGTTACTTAAATATACAAATTGTATTATTGGCAATGGATTTTTATTGCTAGACTAAAATTTAACAAACAAAAATAATAACTACATTGTACATGGACTATAGTCATTAAAATGGACAACATGAAAAAAGTGATGGAATGGCTTCTAAGAATACTCTAACTCAAATATTAAAATACTTCTGATAGATTCACCCAACATTTATAGTAATAATCACCTTTTATTCATAACAATAAAATGAAATTTAAATTATTAGGCTTCTTGGTTAACATTAATATTTCCTGCCAGATGCCCAAGTGAATTTGCTGCTGTTGGAAGATAGAAGTCACATATCCCAAAGTTAATGAGAAATGTATGTCTGTTTTATCAATTAAAATATGTACTAGAGGACCCAATTCAGAACAATCACTAATACACAGATGATTAAATCAGTGCTGTGGCAATCCTTCAAATAATCTTATATCTACCAAGACTAGCATGGTATACCTCTTATCTTTCAGGTCATATTGTAGAATTTTCTGAGGAGCCATTTGAGATTCTGTAAGATATTCAAGTTTGTCATTTGCAAAGAGTAACCACATTCCTGTCTCCATTTTTAGAAACATCTATCCCTGTTTAAGGGAAAAGCAAGGTGAGCATAAGTTTGGGATACTGCAAAGTTTCCATTTTTATATTAGCCTATCATAGGTCAAGTAACTAAGCTTGATTAAAGATGGCCAGTGAAATAATGATTATTGCTATGCTAGTGGAAGACAGGACGAAAGTGACACTAGTAGGTAGGGCAAACAGTAGAGAAGCAGAAACTCAAAGGAGTGTCTCAGGCAAGTAGAGGAAGAGCTGTTTCAAAGACAGTCACTGAGTATCTGTTTTCTGCTGGTCTCCTGAAGACCACCAGGTGGCTAATTCCTTGCAGTTAGGCTCGGAAGATTTTTAGGTTATCATGGAAAAAGAGGAAGAGGAATTTTTCATGATGGTTCTTAAAAACAAACAAATGAACAAACAAAACCAAAACTATGCTCTACTGATTCCATTTCCCTAAATTAATCCCCTTTTCCAGTCCCCCAGGTTGGGGAGAGGAAGCAGAAGTTGTGCTTTGCAGAACTTCTTTAATCCTTCCATTTGCTTAATGAATTCCTGCTCATTCTTATCGCTCCCCTCAATTTTCTTTTTCTTTTTTTTTCCTGTTTTTCTTGATTCCTTGAATAGGCTATTACCTGTGATACATCCTCCTAGTTTTTCACTCTATTTGGCACCCACCACATGCAATTATTTATTTCCTTCTTTCTTCTCATTTTACTTGGTATCTGGAAGGAGCAGAGAGATAAACATGGTGATGGTTAATTTTAACTGTCAACTTGGCTAGGCCATGGTACCCAGATGTTTCTGAAAAGGTATCTTTCGGTGGGGTTAACATTTAAATCAGTAGACTTTAAGTAGATTACCTTCCATAATGTGCTGGGCCTCATCCAACGAGATGAAGGCCTTAAGCAAACAGACAGACCTCTGCCAAAGAACAAGGAATTCTGGTCAGCAAACTGCCTTTGGACTTAAATGGCAACATTGATTTTTCCCTGTGTCTCCGGTCTGCCAGCCTGCAGATTCTATCTATCATCTATCTATCTATCTATCTATCTATCTATCTATCTATCTATCTATCATCTATCTAAACTATCTACTTTCTCTAGAGAACTTTGACTAATGCAAACATATATGTTCCTTCTTCCAGATTTCACAGAAAGTCACAGTTTTATTCCTTTAACAAGATAAAGACATCAATTCCCCTTCAATTTATATTTTCATGTAGTCATATATCCCTTTTTCTTACATAAAAGATGACATATTTAATGTTTTGTGCTTTTTTTTTTAACCTAAAAATATACCTTAGCATAAAGTCATATTTCTTTCTTTTCTGTGACTGCTTCGTACTCTATTGTATGGATGTGCCCTAATGATGGAAATTTGTTTTTTTTTATAATCTTTTGTTATAAAAATTCCTGGGCTGGTCGAGTGGCGCAGTGGTTAAGCGCTGGTTTGGGAAGCCAGCAGCCCCGGTTCGGATCCCACATATGAGGGCCAGTGACACTGCCCTCAAAAAAAAAAGAAAAAAAAAATTCCTGCAAGGAATGTCATTGTGCATAAACAGGTTAATTTTCTGTCAGCTTAATTTAGAAATAGATTTTAGAAGTTTAATACAGCCTTGAAAAAGATAATGCACATGTAATTTTTCTTGTTATTAACAAAATTCCCTTCATTGGCCTTTTACCATTTTACATTTCCATCAGTAAGGTGAGAATCTGCCTGTTTCCATGCAGTTTTATCAGCAGAGTAATTGTCAAACTTTGGTTTTTGCCAGTCTGGGAGGTATGAATTAAAATCTCATGTACTTTTATTTTTATTTCCCTGCTTACAAGTATAGTTGAGTAACTTTTCATACGTTAAAGGAAGTATTTTTATGTCTTAATCTGTGAGCTGTCTGTTCCTCATTTACGACTTTTCCTCATTTATCTGTTTGGTTTTTTATTCTGTCCTTCAGATTTTAGGAGTCCTTTATATATTAGAGATATTGGTCCTCTGTGATATAGATTTTTGAGTAGTTTTTGTTTCTTCATATTTGCCAGTTTTGCCTTTAAATTTTTTTATATAATAACATTTATCTATCTTTAGTTGCTTCTAGATATTAAGTCATAGGAAGAATTCTCCATGCCAAAATCATAAAGTTCCCTTCCAATATTGATACAGTTTCAATGTTTTCATTTAGTACTCTGATCTTAAGGTATCCATGACATGCATATGAGGTATACATCTAATTTCATATTTGCATATTTTCAAACTGACTATCCAGTTAACACAACATTGTTTTTTAAAAATTCCATCTTTCCTATACTTATTTATATTGGTATTTTTATAAAACACTTCATTTCCATAATTATTTGTGTCTTTTTTTATTGATCTCTCTTTTTATGCAACAATATTTACTACTATTTTAACTATGGAACGTTTTTAAAATTTTACTTTTAAGTTTTAATATCTGGTCGGGCTAATAGCCCTATCTTGCTCCTTTATTCTGTCAAAGAAATACCCATCTTATTTTAGTGAGTGTTTTATCAAGATTGACTGCAGAATTTTGTCTAATGCCTTTTTACAAGTATAAAAATGATTGTGCAATTGTCCCCTTAATTCTATTAATGTGACACATTATCTTATAGATGTCATACAACAATCTTTGTATTCTTAGATGATTCTGACTTGGTCATAATGTATTGCTATTTAAAAAAAAACCTTTTGTTAAGAAATAACTTCAAACTCACTTTGTATTATGTTAAGAAATATATAAAAAAACATTAAAACTAAAACTAAAAAAAAACAAAACTTAATTCTGCTTCTGTGATTATTAAGATTTGGCACATTTACTGTATCATTCTCTCTGTCCCTCTCTACATGCACTGCACACACACACACACACACACACACACACACACACACACACAGAGTCATATGTGTCTATAAATACCCAACCACACAGATACACACATATAAATGTTTTTCTGAATGATTTCAGGGTGGTACAGCATATTCCTTTAACTTTAAATACCCCATTGTGTATTTCTCAAAAACAGTCTCTTACATAATCTTATTGCTATTATCAAATTCAGAAAAAAAAAATCACATTAATACAATACTATTGTCAAATTTTTCTTCAAACATTTTGTACCATTTGCCAGTGAAGCAATCTGGGCCTGTGGTCTTTCTGGGAAGATTTTTTTTTTATTTTTTATTACTAATTCCATCTCTTTACTTGTTATTGATTTGTTCAGATTTTCTATTCCTTCTTGAATCCATATCAGTATTTTCTCTCTTTTGAGGAATTTGTCCATTTCATCTAGATTATCTAATTTATTAACATATAATTGTTTATAACCTATTTTTATGATCCTTTTCATTTCTGTAAGGTGGGTAATGACGCCCCTCTTTCATCCCTGCTTGTAGTAATTTTAACCATCTCTCTTTTTCTCTTGAACAGTTTTGTTAATTTTGTTGATCTTTTCAAAGAACAAATTGTTTGTTTCATTGATTGCCCCTATTGTTTTAATAGTCTCTATTTCATTAATTTTCACTCTAATCTTTAATATTTTCTTTCTTCTCCTTGTTCTATGTTTAGTTTGCTTTGTTTTTTTCTAGTGTCTTAAAATGGAAGATTATCTTAATGATTTGACTCTTCTTTTTATTATATTGTTTTCAGCTATCAGTTTCCCTCTATACATTGCACAGCCACATTCCATAAGTTTTGGTATATTGTATCTTAATTTTCATTGGTCTCAAAGTACTTTCTAATTTCTCTTGTGATTTCTTTCCTGACTCATTTTTTTTAGAAGTTTGTGTTTCATTTCCACATATTTATGAATTTTCCAAATTTATTTCTGTTATTCAGTTCATTTCTGTGATTCACTTCATTGTGGTTGGGGAACATATTTGATGATTTCAATCCTTTTAAATTGATTGAGGTTTGTTTTATGGACTAGTATATGGTCTATCCTGGGGAATGTGCACTTAAGAAAAATATAAGTTCTGCTGTTATTGGGTCAAGTATTCTATAGGTATCTGTCATTAATAGATATTTGGTTTACAGTTGTTGAAGACTTTTATTTTCTTGTTGATTTCCTGCCTATCTGATCTATCCATTATTGAAAGTGGATATTGAGGTCTCCAGCTATTATTGTTTACTCGTCTATTTCTCCTTTTAATTCTGTCAGTTTTTGCTTCATGTATTTTAGGGCTCTGTTTATAGGTGTCTATATGTTTGTAATTGTTACATCTTCCTGGTGAATTGACTCGTTTATGATTATAAAATGTCCTTCCTTATTTATAACAATTTGTGTATTAAAGTTTGTTTTGTCTGATTATTAGTATAGCCACTTCAGTATTTCTTTTCTCTGTTTACTGTTTGTATGACTTCCTTTGTCAGTTGATATTCATAAGTGAGATTGATCTAAAAATTTTTTTATTGGGCAATCCTCATCATCTTTGGTATCAATGTTACACTTGGTTGTATAAAAATAAAGTTTTCTTTTTTCATGTTTTGAAAAATATACCAATTATAAAAAAAAAAAGAAAAATATACCAATTATAAATAAATTTTGAAACAATTATGAAACTTAGATTATGGACTTGAACATTAGATGATTCCAGAGAAATATGATTAATTTTCTGTTATTATGGTTACATAAGAAAATGTTTTAATTTTTAGTAATGTATATTGCACTATTAGAAAAAAAAAATAACACAATGTCTGGACTTAAAATACTTCAGCAAAACAAACCCCCTCAAATCTTGATAATTGTTAAGTCCAGATAATAGCTACAATGGGGGTTTATTGTATTCTTTCTTTTTTATTTTTGTATTTAATTAAAAAAAAATAATATAAGATAGAGAGACCTGAGTTCCAACCCGGATTTACTTTATTTGAATTTGCAAGTATTAAGCCCAGGAATCTGTGTTTTTTACAAACCTCTCAAGAAATTAAAAATATTATTTAAACTCACAAGAACAAAGAGAGGGGAGGGAGACATTATTAGTTAAGAATTTTATAGTAACAGGATGTGGAGTGTAGTGTGGGAGTTGAGTCAATGGAATTGTAATAGATATATATGATATGTAGGGGGCAGTGGGGTGGCGAATTGGGGAAGGGGGATTGTCACTTTGAGGGGTAAAAAGTATAACTACTGCACTATGTTGTGCACCTGAAACTAATTTTTTTTTTTAAATTAGTTTCAGGTGTACAACACAGTGCAATAGTTATACATTTTACCCCTCAAAGTGACAACCCCCCCACCCCCAATACACCCCCCCACACCTCTCCATATCATATATATCTATTACTCTTCCTCTGACTCTCTTCCACAGTATAATCCACATCCCGTGCCTATCTATATATATTCAATTACAGTAGGTATACCACCTCCACTTTAGTAATACAGTGCAGTGATCAAACCTCTACTCCATCCATGAAATGGTCTCCCTAACAAGACCTATGATCATCTGACATTCCACAGAATATTTACAACATTATTAATTATATTCCCCAAACTGTTTTTCCTATCCCAGTAGCAATATTGTAGTTGCCTATTTTTGCTGTCTAATCCCTTCCCCTTCTCCCTCATCCCCATTCCTCTCCAAATTAGCAACCCTGATTTTTCCTCTATATCTATGAGACAGTTTCTGTTTACTTTGCTCATTCATACAGTTTTTCATATTCCACATATAAGTGAGATCATATGGTACTTGTCCTTCTCTGACTGACTTATCTCACTCAACATTATAGTCTCTAGGTCCATCCATATCATTGCAAATGGCACGATTTCATTCTTCTTTATAGCGGAGTAATACTCCATTGTATAAATATACCACAGTTTCTTAATCCAGTCATCTACTGACGGGCATTTTGGTTGTTTCCAAGTCTTAGCTATTGTAAATTGTGCTGCTATGAACATCGGGGTGCATAACTTTTTTTGAATAACTGTCTTGGTTTTACCTGAAACTAATTTTAAAAAATTATTTCACAATAAAAGAATTAAAAAAAAGAATTTTAATAAAAATTCTGGAGATGGGAAGCATATGGAGGTGTGAAAATTGATAAGGTAGAGCAGGGGAAGGCACAGGTTAGAGTTTTTGCAAAGAGGAATACAGAAAAGAGGAGTGAGGATGTGCACTAGAAACTCAGATGCACCACTCTAGTGACAGAAGAGTGAATTGTGGGACTAAAAAAAGAAGGAAATTGGATGAAAACCTGTATTTGGAAGAGTTGATTTCTCTACCTCCCACTACAGCAAGCAGAACCCAGGCAGCCAGATGTCTACCTCCAGATAGAATATTGAAGCTTTTGTCTTAGATAAGACATTGGCGTTTGAATCATTTGAGTGACTGCTCTGTCTAGCACTGTACCATTCACTCCCAAAAATGTAAAAGTTACTTCAAGAGGAACTTATCTTTAGGAGAGCTTGTGCTGACTTCCCTGAAACAAGAAATAATTAAAAACTATAGGGATGTCCAACTTACAAAGAGCCTTTAGATTTGCCCCCACTGTCCTATCTATCCACACAAATGTTATCTTCTCAGGGAAGTTTACCCATAATCCTGTATGTGCTTTCCCTGCTTCTCCACCAGCTTTATTGAGATATAGTTGACACATAATACTGTGTACATTTAAGGTGTATAATGTGATGATTTGATGCATGTATATATATATATCACAAAATGTTTACCACAATAAGGTGAGTTAACATATCCTCTACGTCACATAGTTACTATTTTGTTGTTATTGTTGTTATGGCAAGAACATAAAAGCTGAACTCTCATAGCAACTTTCAAATATGAACTACAGTGTTGTTAACTACAGTCGTTATGCTGTGCATTAGATTCCCAGAACTTATTCATTTTATAACTGAAAGTTTATACCCTTTAACCAGCATCTCCCCATTTCCTCCATCCTCACACCCTCCTGGTAACCATGATTCCACTCTCTGTTTTTGAGTCTGATGTTTTCAGAATCCACATAGAAGTGAGTTTTCTTGTGCTTTGACCAAACATCCCAATACCTGATGAACAAGTCTCCAGGTTTACAGGGCTGCTCCAGTTCCAATCCTGTCTTGACTACTTACTAGACTGCTTTTCCCAGACTCCTTTGCATTTAAGTATAACCAATGAAATGTGAGTGGAAGTAGCATGTGCTACTCTGAGACCTCCTGTGTGTGGTCTTTCCTCCATTCACCTGGTCGGAATGGAATCAACAACCACCATTGTGAATTCGGTAGCCTCAAAATGAAAGGCATGTGAATCCCAAGGTTAGTGCTTAGAAGGACGTGGCCTGTCCATTGGTGAATACCCAGCTTAGTTTTTCTTTAGATGAGTGAGAAATAAACTTGCATTGCATTAAGCCACTGAGATGTGGGGATTTAGTCTCTCAGAGGAGCCAGCTTCACTCTAACTAATACATCATTCTTTCCTGCTTTCTTATCTATCTTAGTGAAGAAAATCAGAAGTCCATTTGTGCCAAGAGAAGTGCAAGGAAAAGCCATGGCGTCACTTTTACTCTTTGTTCCCTTGTAGATAAGCAACTGACTATTCTCCACACTGCAGGGGAAAGCAGTGGAATGTTTCAAAAGACCACAGAATGCTCATTTCCAATAAGCAACGGATAATAACAATAACAGTAATGCCATTAATGGCAATAATAATAAACATTAATCTCTCTTTAGCAAACCCTGAATGGAGTTCAGTGGCCCAAGGGCCATTATGAGTCGGGTGTGACTAGTCCTGCTGTGGGCCTTTTCTGAGGCAAAGAGGGGGACACAAACCTCTGAGCCTGGCACACAATAGAACACAACCTCCTTCTCTCTGTGGCCTTTCACAAGAAGCCAGTGGAGATCTGTCAGGGCAAAGCTTTCTACAGAGCCTCCTAGAAGGAGAGTGCCTGGTGGCACCGCTTTTACTGAAGAGCACCAAGCAGGCATAATGAAGTCAGTAATTTCTCCTGCCTGCAGCCTTGAATTAGGCCGCATGGTAGAGCTTTTTAGACTGATGAAAAAAAAAAAAATACCGCAGAACTTTAGAAAAATGGTTACGCCTTATTAAATTATTTGAAATCTCTAGAGTTGCATCTCTTTTATGGTTCCTAAATGGCATACCTGTTAACTTAGAGTGTTCAAATTTCTCTAAAATATTATTGTATTTAAGACATAGTGCCATCCCCAAACTGCACATGAATTACAGAGTGTCAGGGAAAAAGAGAGAGAGACTCACCATTTCCCGGCTTAAAAACCTTTACCACAATTAGTAGTTAGTAGCTTTCAGAAGCATTTGCTGGATAAGTAACCATGGTCAAATCACATAATTTTGCCCTCACCCCCTCCTTCGCACTTTCCTTTTATTTCAGGGTTTTGAGTGCTGGTCTAAGAGCTATAATTTCATCTTTAGGCATATTTCTTCAGGCATTCTTAATGAGGCATTTGATTTGTCCAGTCCTGCCTTCCTGAATTCAGCCTTTTAAGGATTTGGGGTTGGAAGAGTGTGGGAAAGGGAGCATGGAATACCACCCTGATGCTCAGAAAATACAGCCTAAGGATTTGGAGAGATTGGGAATTATCTTTCTCCCCTCAGGCAAGGCTATATCTAAAAGTATTCTAGACAGATGATTTTCCATTCTCAAATATTTATTGCCTGCCTATTGTGTGTTGTGCATATTCTAGGCATGAGAAATTTTTAAAAAATGAACTTATATAATTTTTGAACAGCTTATATTAATAATATTAATATTAGTAGTTAGGAACTTCTTTATCTGAACTCAATCTAAGAGTAACTAAATACTCTACTTTTATTATTTAGCAACTTTAGACAGGAAAACAAGAAAGGAGACGTAGTCTATAAAAAAACTGGAGTTTTGCCTATCCTGCTCTGAAAGCTTTAAATATGTGTTCAATATATATTTTCCCTGTAAGCAAAAGAGCTATGGGGGAGAAAGTCATTTAGATAGTTCTCTGATAACTGAAATAAAACAGCTATGCTGAAATATTTCTAGAAATGTTAAATATTTCCATATTGGGAGAATGAATTTTTGTTTTTATCATTTGACTTCATGTGTGTGGAGTGACCAGTGGGTTACATTGCTAAAGTTTTTTTCTCAGTGGCACTGGGAACTCATCATGTCAGAGAAATAATGCTTTAAGTGGTGGGTAGGTCCCCAATCTATTCCACAAAGTCCTATAATACAGATTTTCAATGAATTAAGTAGAAAAGTTTTTTGGCAAAATGGATATATTTTAATAGTGAAATTATGTAAGAAACCATGTTCTTTTGCTTGGCTGTTACTTGAGAAAAGTAGGTTTAATTAGGAAGTGCGTGAGGATATATGTGTAGATAACTTTGGCAGAAATTTGGGGATGAAGTTTTTGATTCTGTCACAGCTTTAATAAGTTAGAGCATTTGTTTATTTGTTTCCTGTTTGTTTTGGGGGGGGGACTGGGTGAGCAAGAGGTTTATTATTTCAAATATATTTCATTTTCCTTTTCTTAATCCTGGTATATTGGTAGAACCCCCCTTTTGTCCATCAGGTAATGTTTTGGATTCACCAATATAATAAATGACAGGAGAAGGAAGAACACAAGAGGAGACCTTTCTGAGGAGACTAGAAAATGATTGGAATTATTAAGAGATCAAAAATTCAAGGGAGAGACAGCGTGGCGGAAGTAAGAGTAATGCGTGGTGAAAATAGTGAGATGCCAGGGGCCCAGCCTTTGTACATTATTCCATAAGAAGGTAAAAAATGGTGAAAAGAGGGGAACCTACTGAGGAGACCTAGCGAGGAGCAGTCTAGGTGAGACTCTTAGGAGAGTGTGGTCAGCAGGCCCCAGAACAAGGGGGATACTCTTTTAGTTGTTATTGGGACAAGATAACCTGTCTGAGAATGAATGATATCTTATTGACTTTGTGATAAGCTTCCCCGGGGAAGAGGAGAGATCTTTTTGTGTGTTTGTTTGTGGGTTGATAGGTATTATCCTGAATGGCCAGCTTCCCTTAACTTGGGGGGAAATTTAAGAAGCCTTTTGTATGTTAAGTTAGTGGCTGAGAACTCTGTTGTCCCAAAGCTGAAGGTTGAAGGGACAGAGGGGAGGTCTAACTTCAGGAAAAATGAAAGTTCCTGAAACTGGGAGGTTGCGGGGTAGGGTAGGTCTTTTGCTATGTTCCCAAGGAACTGTGTAAAAGGTCCTGGGGCCTCTGATGAGGGGGTTATGTGGATGCCGGCCTGGATATAGTGCTGGGAGCCCCGGGAGCTGTGATACAGGTTCTAGAGGCATGTTAGGCAGAAGCTAGTGGTTGCAACAAAGATTCAGCCTTCCTGCTTTCACAAGCTCTGTGTAGATTCAGACAATGAGCATTGTAAAGGTGACCCCAATGACCTAAAAGCTAGAGTTTCCCTCCAGTGTCCCTAGGTTGCCATGGCACATTTCTTGTAAGATTTCAAATGAGGGGGAAAACAATTGTCCAAAATGACTGAGATGTGATTTCTTAGAACCCTTGAGGTGTGGGGATTGAGCTACATTTAATGTAAATTAGAAAAAAAAAATACATTGTGTTGTTGGCGTGTCATAACTTGCTTGTTTTTGTAACTTTACTACATTTGAGACAGTCCACAAAAATATATAAAATTGTTTTGAATGTTTTAAATTTTATATAAATGGTATCATACAGTTACGGGGAATGGAATGAGGGAGAGGAGCTGTATGTGTACTGTGTTATTTATTTTTAAAACGATCTGAAGCAAATATAGTAAAATGTTAACATTTGTTAAATCTGGATGGTGGATATACAGGTGTCTGGTAAGTTTTATTCCTGTACTTTTCTGTATGTTTGAAACATTTGGTTATTTTTTTTTTTGAATAAAGAAAAAAAAACTCACAAAGACAAAAGACAGTATGATGTTTCTGGACTCTGTCATGAAATGTTTAATACTGATTTTACTTGAAATGTTTGCAAATTGGTTTGTCTCTACTCTTGAGATGCTTTAACAGCTTGAGTTGAAGCCTGGCCTATTTGATGGTATCCTGACATTGCAAACTGAATGCCCCAAATAGAGTTCTTGAACTGTTGCCTCCACACCTAGTTTCCACTTTGCCATTCAGTAAAAGTTCCAACTGTCCACTTGATTACTCCATCCAAAGGCCTAGCAATTATCTGGGATTCTTCTTTTTTCCTAATTTCCCTTATTCAAGTCATTGATTCTGTCTCCAAATATATACATGAGATCCAGACTTTATCTCCAGCTCTGCTGTCACTACTTTATTTTGGGCCAACTTCTCTCTCCTGGAATACCTCAACAGCTTGCCAGCTGATTTTTCTGACCTGACTCTTCCCATACCAATTCCTTCTTTAGATAGCAGCAAACATGATTTTCATAAAAAAAAAAGAATCAAAATTAGATCATTTTAGTCCCCTGCCTAAAAGCTTACAATGACTGCCCTAAATACAAGCCTTTAACCACAGCTTACTGAATGATCTGACTCTACCCTTATCTCCAACCTCATGTTCTGCCTTCTTCCTCAGTCTTAGTTTATGCTCCAGCCATTATTAGTTAACAGGAACACACCAGCCTCCTTCCCACCCTAGGGATCTGTCTATTGTTCTACCCTGTACCTGTAACCAGACTTTGCATAGCCAAATCATTCCTTCTTTAGGTCTCAGCTTACATCCCCTATAGACTGTTGTACTTCAAGTAGTTCTCCACTCTTGCATTCTTTATTAACTCGCTGTAACTTCCAATTATATTACAAGGTTGATTGATTGACACTTGTCATTAGTTTTGGCTGTCCAGGATCTAAAATCCCTTAAAATATTTGAGGACTCTCCCACCTAATGAATCTAAGCCTACTGCCAGTATAGAAGTTAAAAACGACCGGTATATATTTTTTAGAGTCCTTGGCATTCTGGACATATAACCAAGACTGCCATTCAGATCACTTGCCCCAGGCTCTGACTAAGAAGCTAGTGAATGATGAAGCAGGGACTGCTCAGAGTGTTATTATTGAGAGCGGTAACATTCACTAAGTGGATAAATCCATTTTCAGAAATGGCAGGAACCACGGTTCTAGTGGAACTGGTTCTAGTTCCAGAGTGGTGGGCAGTCCAAGCTTGGGTGTGTCTGTCTAACAATGCAACCTGTGATTTTGTTACTAAACCTTTGGCATGATTTGGGGCCTTGTTCCTCACTGTATAGCCTCCAAACCTGTTTCCCCAGTACTTTTTGTAAGTTTATGAATTACCCAAACAGATGGCTTTTTAACAGATACCCTTTTTACTTAAATAAACTCTAGTTGGGTTTCTGTTTGTTTGTCAATGTAGGGACTAGGGTCAAGCCATCCCCATACTTGTACATGTCTGAGAGTGAAGTCTTCTTAAATTGTGTGTCCTAGGTGCCTCACACACCTTGCTCTAGTCCCAGCCCTGTGCTTGCAATGGTAAGAAGATAAATTCAACTTTCCTTGAGGCCCGGAGTTTCTGCAAAAAGGTGATGAAGACCCTTCTCACAGAGCTAGGTGGTAGAATATTTCTGCAGGACTAGTGAGAGTGGGAAGCTTATTCTTTCAGAATTAACCCATCACTTGCTTTCCATCTATATAAAAGGAGGCAATGAATAAATTGGAATTTGAAGAGGTAGGTTAGGAGAATCTCTTTTCAAGTGATTGTCAATGTGCAATGTTTCTCCTTCCCCCATATCAATAGGGGAGGGAAGGGACAAGCTTCCTTCTCACCTCAAAGTGAGTGGAGCATCAAGAGAATGTCTTGCAGTCTTGTACATCTCCTATAAAGACTGAAAGACACATTTTGAATCCAGGACAGAGTAATCTTAGCAGCAGTGGAAATGTCCAGAACTTCCTGAGTTGGGCAGGACAATTGATAACTGGATATCCTGTTGGGAGAGTTAGGCCTTATAAATGGGAGCTGGCCTGTATACTCCGTCCAAGAGAACAATGTAGAGGAGCTAAGTGGTCCAAACAGAAACCAGAGGCTGGTGGAGAGGGCCATACATGACCTGCTGATGGGGCCTTGACTCTCTCAAAGGAAATGCAGATCGCAGGAAATGGCTGGTCTCTAAAAACTCACCAAGGTGCCTTAGGAGAAAAAAAATCAATAGTTGGCATTTACCGCATTCAGAGGATATTTCTATTAGGTTCCTATTGCAGTTGAGGAAAACTTTTTCTGTCCTCAACCCCTCTAATAATATTTCTTCCCTCACCACTGGCCCTTGCCCTGACAGCCTTGAAATATAAGAGAATTCACAACTTCTGTGATACCATGATGGTCCAGGAAACCATCACTTCTCACCTAGATTACTGCAGCAGTCTCCTCGTTGGTCATCCACTCTCATCACAGTTACTAAGTGATCTGAATAAGCCCCATACAAAGTCATGTCATTCCCCTGCTCAAAGCCCTCCAGTGGCCCACAATGATTTACAAGGCCCCACGTGATGGCGGCACCTCTTTACTCTCCCCCTCCCACTACTCTAACCAAATTTCCTCCTTGCTGTTTTTCAAATGAGCCAGGACATGTCCTACTCCAGACCTGTTGCATTTATTTATCTTTGACCTAGAAATTCTTCTTCCATTTATCCACTTTTTTACCTTCATTTCTACTTAAATGTCACCTTTGTTAGACACCCTCACCTAAATAACAGTACCTCTTTTATAGTTCCTATTCCTTTTACCACTATATATTTTACTCTAGAACTTATCACTATCATATTAGACATTTAATTTATTTGTGTACTAGAATGTCTATTAGAGTATAAATAAGCTCCATGAAGACAGGAAAATTTGTCTATTTTGTTCATGGCCATATCTCCAGCATCTAGAACAGTGTCTAATAAAATAGGTGCTCAATAACTATTTGTTCAAAGAATGAGTCATTAATAGGTGGAAGTGGAAATATATCCAGAAAGAGAAAAAATTGGTTATACACCCCTCCCTCACACACACACACATGGCCCCTGAAGTCTTCCAAACCCAGGGAAGGAATCACTGAATATGCAGTGAGATTTTAAACTAAAGAGAACTTGGAATTCTAATATTACATAACACAGAGACTATTTATTACCTGATAATGATCAGAAAAGTTATGGGAAAACCCAAGACATCATGTTGGGGAAATTGAAGTAGAGTATATAGGAGGCTATTTATAAGTGTATCAGATAGTTCAATTTTTTGTTTCTGGGCACAGAAACAAATTGCACCTCTCCTCCTTCTTTTGACATTAAGCATGGCCATATGACTTTCTTTGACAATGAAATATGGGTGGAAGTGAAAAGTGTCATTTCCAGACAGAAGTTTTAAAAGCTAGCGCATAGTTTGCCATATTCTCTTTTACTGCTATAATGGTCCTAAAAACACATGTTGAGAAAATGCCTCAGTTGGGGTCATTAGTTAGGGAATCCTCCTGCCAACTTATGATGGACATGCAGTAGGAGTGAAAAAATAAACCTGTGTTGTGATAAGCCTCTAAGATTTGGGGTTGTATGAAAGGCCTGGATATTTGGTAGACTATGGTGGTTGTTAATTTTGGTCATCCAATATTTCTAGCTTCCTGCCTTCCAGGCATGTGGTAGATTTGAATTTCCTGCCACCAACTTGCCATGATTAAATTGGTCCATATGACTAATTCTGGTCTATGGCTTGTGAGCAGAAGTGACATGGGTGCATTCAAACACAAGATGAACCTCCAGAGAGCTCGTTCCCTCTGCTAAAGGGCCTAGAAGTTCACTAATGCAGCTGAGACTCTCTGGATTCTAGGGACCCAACAGCGATCTTTGAAATATAGTAATTATTTTTAATACATGTTTTTGCTAAATAAGAAGGCTAATTCTAGTTTGTTTTTCCTTTCTTCTTTCCTCACTTTTTCCTCTGTCCTTCTTCTTCATAGTAGTTATTGTGGGTGAACCCTCAAAAGTCATTTTATCCTAAATCAGTAACTTAGCCAGTTCAATAATCCTATTCCTCTTAAGAGTGATGGACTTGCAAATAACATGTGACCAAAATCTGCCAATAAAACATGACTAAGGTCTTATTGGGAACTCTATGAAAAGCTTTATTCCTCCAAATGGAAGATACAAGAACATTTTTTTGCTTTCTTTTAATGTCATTGTGTCTAGTGTGATGCCTAGAATTACTACACCCATTTTCCTACCAGCCCAAGGATGAAGCAAATGCAAAGAAGAACTGAGCCGGGGCCAACCGAGTGGCACATTGGTTAAGAGCTGGCTTGGGATGCCAGCAGCCCCAATTTGGATCCCACGTATGAGGGCCTCTACAGCTAACAACAGCTCTACTTGGAGCTGGGATGCGAGCCCCGGCGATGGTGTGGGCTGCAGCCCCTGCTGCAGTGGGCTGCCAAGGCTACAGTGAGTGGCCAGCAGCCAGCATGAGTGGCTGGCAGCCAGCATGAGCTGCCAAGAGCTGCAGTGAGCGACCATCCAGAGACCGGTGACCGATCTGCCTCATCCGGGGAGAGCGTAATGATGATACCAACATGGGCCAGTGAAGCAACGTCCTCCACAACTAGACTGAAGAACAAAAAGACAGCAACTTGTCTGTTCCCCTCCCCCAATTCCCCAATAAAATCTTTAAAAGAAAAAAGAAGAACTGAGCCAAGAAAATTGCTAAAGAGCAGATACAGAGCTCCTTTGACTTCTGGACCTTTATTATGAGGGTTAATGAATCTCCATATTGTTATATCAATTTGACTTAAGAGTTTACTGCTGGTTGCAGTGCAAGGAATCCTATCTGATACACCTTTATTCCTTTATTTCTCCCTTTCTCTGCTCCAAAAAACAGATTTTCATCCAAACAAAAAAAATAAGTTAGTAAGGATATAAGCCATACAGTAGACCCATCCCAAAAAGTATCATGCTAAGACCACATGAAGGTCACAGATTTGGGAGAATGGATGAAGAGAAATGGAGCCAGAAGTAACAAATAGGTCTCAAAACCAGGGGTATTTTTCAAGAAACAGAATAGAGAAAATAAATTAAGTAAAACAGAGGTCAATGAAGAGGGTAGTTCCAGATTATATCTGTGAATGCTAGTTCCCTACTGGCATATTTTGTTATGTAAAGCCCCACACACCTTCAACCAGTAGAGCTCTCAGAATTTAGAGGACCTAACAAGATCATATGGAAATGGTGAAGTCCTTCATCCTTTTCCATCTTGGGTATACTTTTACAAGTTACCTCATATAAAGCTTATTTCAGAATTATCACAACAAATCTCTGCTTTCAAGGCTTTTGTGTCATGTTATAGCAGAATATATGTTTAATAGTCTTACATTTAGAATTTTGTGGTATATTTTAGCTCTCACAGTTACTAAGAGTTTTTTTAATTAGTTAATGTACTAAACATGTATTGAAAATCTACTATAATCAATGCATTGAGGTTGGTGTTATGAATGTAAGAAGACTGGTATCTATGGTAGGTCTTTAAGGAGCAAGCAGTCAAATCAGGTGAGTCCATATATCATTAACTTTAAAGACCCAGGAGAATGGAATGAGTGTGAAATAAGAGTTCTTAAAATGTGTGTTAGACGCTCTTTGGATGATCATTTCATTTCAACTAGGTGAATCAAGAAAGGTTTGACAGTGAAAGGGACACACCTAAGTTGAGTCTCGAATAACAGGTAGACCTTCAAAAGAGAAATATATTGACTAGTGTGAGATCATTCATAGAATAAGGAAATTTCCAGGAAAACAAGAAATCCAGTTAGGCAGGATGGAGTTTACATGAGAAGGTCTACTGGGAGGTAAATTTGGACAGGTCCTTTGGCAACTGATAGTATATGAACAGCATGCAAGGAGACTAGTAATTATTTTCCAGGCTTTCCAAAGAAATTGTTTTCAATCAAGGGAATGAGATCAGTTGATCCAGGCAACAGTGTTGGGGATATAGGATCAGGGATGGCAGGATATAGAGATAGGAGGCAGGACAATCTCTTAAGGAGCTACATTGACGGTGCAGATAAATGATAAAGAATATTTGAAAAAGGACAGTATCAGTGGGAATGGGATAAAAAGAAAAAGGTGTAGATGTTATTGAGGTAGAATCAACAGGGTTGATGGGGGTGGGGAGGGAGGAGAGGCTTGTGACTGAGTTCAGGCCAATGGAATGTGGGGAGCAGTGAGATAAACCACAGAAAGACCTGATCCTTCAAACATCCGAGGTGACCCTCCCAGCCCTCTCTTCTTTCTGAAACAGCCTTGGAAAGTGTACTTGATGGTATAACCATGCCATGGAGGAAACCCAGGTACATTTTTCACAAGAAACTGAGGAGAGCCCTGAGGTTTGTTGTTCTATTTGTTCTGGCAACATAACAAATAGCCCATACTAACTTGCTTACTGGTTTTTGGAGAAGGCCATGAATTTGGTTCCTGATGTGATGAATTGGTGGTAACTATCAGCAACTGGAAAGCCATGTTTGGAGTTCAAAAAGGTGTTAAGAACAGAGTTGCCACTTTCTTAATGTATCCACATAAAAATTCCTTATGAACTGATTACTGTACAGAATTCAAAGGGTCTAAGAATCTTTATTTTATCACATTGAAACAAAAATCTGCAGTAAAAAAGAACCCCAAAATTTGAATTGCTTCATTATTTATCTAAATAAAAGTCCCTTCTACTGCACTCAAGACCAAAACTTGAGAAGGAAAACCTTCTCCATCCTTCCACACTACTCTAGGATATAGGACTCAAGAGCAGGAGAAGTCTATTTGTGTGATGTGGGGGTCACCAAGGAGGCCTAAAGGCTTCTAATACCTCCCCATAAGAAGAGATTAAATTGGCATTTAAACAGAGCTTTATATCATCAGGCAGACCTCTTCTTTTAGGGATAAAAGCCCATTCAATCAGGTATGTGCTCACTCTTCTGACTAAGAGTAAAGAGCATCTGAAAAGGAGATTAAAGGGAGAAGTACAGAATCCGGGAGCCACTTACTTAGTTTTTACACAAAGCCGACCTCTCGACCCCTCCCCTAATAGTAGCAAGCTCTGGCAATCAGGTCATAGGATCGAGGGCTTTCTTAAGACTCATAATAATCACAATAACTAACATTCATCATGACCCCAAACCCTTGGCCTTGTACTATTCTCTTATTTAATTTTCATAATCGCTCTCTGAGTTAGATTGTAATAATAGTCCCATTTTGCAGATGAAGACAGAGGGTTAGTGAATGCTGAAGGTCACAGTATGTGGGATGCCCTAGAATTCAAGCCAAGATATTCTGATTTTAGAATTCAAGTTTTTAATTACTGTACTCTATCAATTTAAGAACTTATTGTAATTTTTTAAATTTAAGATATCTGAATTGATTGTATGCTATATTTTCACTGGAAGTGTTTTTATTTCTTTGTGCTACATAAAATAATAGTACACCTTAAGACTGGTTGGTCTTAGATTCCATAAATACAACACAATGCTAATCGGCCTCTACTGACTGTTCAGGCATGTGTAATTATGCGGAAGAGCAGGGGCTGACTTAGTAAAAAGCTATATATTAAGGAAGAGGCTTTCCAACTTTCTCACAGAGCAGGATGCATTATGCAAACAAAATCTGACATAGAACTCCAATATGTAAAGCAGAGAAAAGTGGCATTTTATTAGTATAACTGTACTTTATGTTCAAATATATAACATGTATTTATTACACGGGCTATCAGTGAGACTACTGGTTAGCACAGAAGAGAGATCCAGTAGGTTGAATTTCCATTTGAATGTGAAGATTTTTTTAAATTAGTATTTGATGATATAAGTAAAGCCATTATATTCAAATCAAAATGGAGGAAATCAGGACATACCTTTGTGGCTCCATAGCTTAAAAACCATTATGTACGAATGGTTTAAGCAACCACGTGACAACTGTCTTCATAAGGACAAAAGACCACTCAAGTTTTTTGTTTGTTTTTTGCTTTTTTTTCTTTGTACTGGACATTATTACGTTGAAGCTTATTTGGAATGAATCAACAATCCATGCATAAGTATTATAAAATCATAGAGCTTGAGGGAGGCAGGAAAAATACCTTCTTCAAGTTCTCTGGTTTCATCAGCATCACTCTTATCATCACCAGGCATTTTTAGCAGTATAACAGTACTTCCTGGGACCAGATTTCCAAATGTGAGTCACAAGGGCCGGCCGAGTGGCGCGGTGGTTAAGCGCTGGCCTTGGAAGCCAGCGGCCCCGGTTCGGTCCCACATATGAGGGCCAGTGACACTGCCCTCAAAAACAAAGAAACAAACAAAAAAAACAAATGTGAGTCACAGTTTCATACCTTACTAACTACATGAGTTTGGACAAGTGTTTTAACCTTTCCTAGCTTTGGATTTTGTCTGTAAGTAGAAATCAAAATACCCATAATCATTTTGCAATATTATTTTAAGAAGGAAATGAGATAATATGAATAAATCACTAGTCATAATGTCTGTAGCACACAATTAATAAATTTTAGTTTTTATAGTTATTATAATGCCTCTACAAAGAGAAAATTATCATGCTAGTGGCTGGGAACAGAAAGGTACTTAAGTGATGGTTTTGGCTATCTAAGAGTTCTCATCTATTTGAGGAGATTGGAAGACAAATAGCAATAAAAGTCAACACAAAGTAAGAGCCAAAGGAATAACAAAGACAAGAGTGCTAAAAATCACAGGAGCAAGAGCATTTTGGTTTCAACTTATATTTATTAAACAAGTTTCTAGACTCCATGACGATATAAATATGTATGATAGAAGTTGTAATCGGGGAATCTGGGATATATCTGGGCCACTGATATGCTGATACTGGTCTGCAATGTTTAGAAAGGTTTTGAGCCAACTTTTAAATATCAAGATATTTCATATACAAATCTAGATTTCCATAGACCTGTGTCTCCTCCCAAGTCCACAGATTTCACATCTTTCTGGCAGAAATGTGGGGAGAAGTCCAGCCTCAGCATAGGAATTGAAGAAACAAATGCATTCAAACAACTGCCCCCTAATCTACCAGCTGTCTGCAGGGCAGTGACCTGGTTCTAGCCTTCTTATGAAATGTGCCACTTAGGAAGAGCACCCTTCCAGAGGAACAGGAGACTCAACTGTCCCTCTGTGGGTTGTACTGAGATCAGAGGCTGGGGCGGAAACTCCCTGAGGAACCCCTTCCCCTTGCCCAGAGCCATTTTGTTAGGTGCTAGGAACCAACCACCCTTGGCGAGGGGTCCAGAGCTGATTAACACAACTACACATAAGATCAGAACATTGTAATAAAAAAATGTGAATGAAGCTTAGATTTAACTTTCACGGGAGCAGAATACACTACCACCCCACCATATGTGCATGACTTCTTCATTTCTGACTGCAATTTCCATTTTTTAAATAGGAATTTTCAACCTTCTGTGCTTGTCTATGTCTGCTCGGAACAGTTTGAGACCTTGTTACTGTTTTAAAATGTATGCATGTTAAGATGACTCTCCAACCCGAGGGAAAAAAATAAAACTCAAAAAGTTTTCTTTAAAAATAAAATCTGAATTTCCAGGGTTTTTTTTTTTTTTTCTTTTAAGCAAGAGATCTTACACATTGGTCGTTCAAATCTGCATGTTAACAATCACTTGGGACCAAGTCGTGGCCGCCACGCTTAGGAAAGTGACTGGGCTCTGTGATTGGCCAGAGACCTCACCACTCCTTATTGTTTTCCAGTGCTCTGTTAATTACACATCCCTGTTAGCACTGCCCTATGCTTTTGTTTTTTTCTACCTCTTTTTTTTTTTTTTTTTTGTGGAAGTAAAGAGTATTACTACATGTTTACCATGGAAACAAATGTCTCTTGTACCTGGTTTGCTTTTATGCATTTACCATATCTGTTGGTCTTCAGGAGGCATGTGAATCTCTGTCCTGAATGACTTACAGACTTAGATTCAAAATGACATTGAAGAATGCTTACATTGGAAGAAAATATGCAAGGAAAGTAAGTAATACAGAGCCAAAAAAACAAATGTTACAGGGATCAAAGGAGGGGGTTGGTATTATCAGATAAGATTCCATAGGAGAGGTGGGTCTTAAAGGAAACATGAGTTCTTGGACTAGGAAGATGATGTATTGATAAATGTCTAAGCCATGCAAAATAAATAGTTGTCTAGAGACCCTTGACATATTTCATTCTGTCCCCAAATGTAATCACATCACTTCCCTGTTTAATAGCTTTCAATAGCTTCAATAGCTTCCCATTGTCTTCAAGATAAAATCCAAAGTCTTTAAGCCTAATTGACATAGGAAGCGCTTTATGATGTGACCTGTGGCTACCTTCCTAGGCTTGATCTGGGCAGCACAATTCTACTTTAGCCCCAGTGAGCTAGCCATACTCAAAGGTTTGCTGTTCCCTCAAAGCACCAATCGCATATTTTGAACACACTGTTCAGATTTACTCCCTGCCCCACCCCATCTTTGCCTATTCTAAGAAATCTTGTCTGATGCTGTTTTCCTGAGGCTGAGTTTGGGCTCCTCGGGGTTTACTTAGCTCAGTGAGTGCTGCATCTTCACATTTATGTCCCTTGAGTTGTCATTGCCTCTTCATTTATTTGTCTTCCACAATGGACTTGTAACTTCTCAATGGAGTGCAGCCCTGTAGGGAAACCATAGGGGGGCTTATCACCCCTGAGGGATTCATTTTATGAGCTAGTAGAGCTTTGTAGGAATGCTTTTTCATGTGCAACTAAACTGACAGGCAGAGCTTCCCTGTCCCTCAGGGATTTAAGCCAATTTATCATGAACTCTGAAAGTCCAGAGCCCTCTCCATGATTTTTGCAAATTCTTGACAACTTACTTCCTCTTGTATCTGTTTATCAACATTCTGTTTCTGACATGTGAGTTGTTGCTTCCATCCCACGTTGTCCTGGAGGCAGCACTCAGCCCTTCCACCAGTGTTCATAAAAGATCCTCTAGGAATTATAATTGTTTTGTGCTGAATCATTTTATTGAAAGTTTGAGTGGACAGAGGAGAGATCACCACGCAGATGAATATTTTATCCACACCTAATTCTCTATAATACTCATCTTCTTCCTCAAGTACTTGTCAGGGTACATCCCTAAGCTCATATCATCCCTTTTCTAAGAACAAAGAGAGTGCCAGCTGTTAATACAATGACATTTGACATCATAAACTCATAATGGCCCTAAGTCTCTCTTTTTATATATTTCTGTCCGTTTTCTTTAGTTCTGTTCTGTGGAATGATCCAAAATGAGTTAATCTTCTATAAGAATGATTTTCAAATCTTTCACATAGTCCTGATCTTTTTATAGGTCAAACATCTCCATTGTCTTTATCCAGGATTGGGAGCTCTGAGGAGTAATTCTGTTCTTCAATGAGAAAAATATTCACAGATTTTCATAGTCATGTTTTTTGAGAGTTTTTATGTACAAAACATATTTTAAGACTATACTAAATTAATCCTGGGAAATCTAGGTTTGTTTTTGTTTTTTTTTTTCCTTGCCTTCAGATGAACGAAAACTTTGTGGACAAGTAAAATGGATTATTTCACCTGATTATTTACACAAAGTAAAAAACAGGTCACAGCCTTTTTTATTTAAGCTGATCAACTTAATTATAACTCTTTGGATGCAAGCATTTGCAATGTTTTCTGTGGTTTGGGTGTAATTTCCTGCCAGAGGGTGATGTGGAGGCGGAGGGGAGAGCGGGGCTGCTGAGTTTTGGCATCAAATTCTTCAGTCCAGCTGCTCTCTGTTAAGTGTCAATGACCTTACTCAATAGCACCCAGACAGTCAAGGTCCCTATAATGAGAAAACCAAATTACAGGTATGTAATTTTCACAGTTTTCTGCCAGGATCTCCAAGCTGGTGACAAATTGATATACTACTGTCTGTATGGAAGACTGGCTTTCAGAAAACAGGCCACTCTCAGTTGAAATACTATACCTGAAGGATTGCACAATTTCAAACCTCTGAGATATAAAAAACATCCTTCACGTAAGTCTCTTGTAGAATGTTGAACTGTAGAGCATATTTGTTTACATTTGGAAAGCCCTGCCAGAAAAACAAAGTGTGAGAAAAATCTTCAAGCACTAGGGACCAGGAGATCATGGAAAAGCAACTAACAATGGGAAGATAATAGGTATTTGGATAAAGTCTCAAATTGTGAATTTTGTTATCCATTCCCCTGCCTAACTTATAAGTGTTTACAGGTAGGCAATAACTCCCTTATAACTACATAATTTCTTAAAGCAAAAATTAAAAATAGTAATTATAATAGTATTAGAATTAACTAACATTTATTAAGGTTTCCCTATGTGTCCAGTTCAGTTCTAAACAACTTCCAAGCATTCATTCATCTGATCCTCACAACTATGTCGTAAGTAAGGATTATTATTGTCCCCATTTGCAGGTGAGGCTACTGAGGCACAGAGAGACTATAATTTGTCTGAGGTGGTATAGCCAGGGAATGGCAGGACAAGTAGTCAGCCCAGGTAAACTGTTTCCATAGCTCCTGTGCTCAGTCCCGAATTGGATCATTGTAAAGCACAGTATCTTTTCCCCTAGGAGCAAAGACATCATTGCATGATACATTCCTGACCAAGAGCGTAGCCTTGAATCAAAATAAATGATAAAACTAATAGGCAAAAATTAAAGATATAACTAAATGGAGCTCTTCTCAGTAGAAATAGGAAATAGTGAAGCTGACACCTTAGTCAGCAGTTCCCAAGTTAGGCTGCAGAAATGGGCCCTAACTCTAGAGTTATTCATTCAGTCTGAGGTCAAGTATAAGAATCCAAAGTTCTAACATTTCTCTAAGTGATTCTAACACAGATAGATACATATTAGGAGATCACTGATCTAAGCTTTATTTTCACATACTTATTGAGTATTTGCTATTTTCTGGTTAAACAGAAGTTTCAAAAAATCAGCTATGACTTCAAGGTGCTCAAAAATCAAGGTTTGTAGGGGCTGGCCGAGTGGCGCGGTGGTTAAGCGCTGGCTTGGGAAGCTAGCAGCCCCGGTTCGGTCCCACATATGAGGGCCAGTGACACTGTCCTCAAAAAAAAAAATCAAGGTTTGTGTAGAGTGAGGGGAGCTAAGCAAGTAAACAACTATAATACATTACAACAAAAATATCTGATAGAGTAAAGGGATGATAACAATTTCAAGAAAAGAAAAGGGGCAAAAGAATCCGAAAATGCTTTGCTGAGGAAATGATCTTCAAGTTGAGTTCTCTGAAATAATGTGGATGAATTTACTCAGGCAAGAGAGATTGGAGAAAGAAGGGCAGGGAGGACATTTTCTGGACACAAGGACATATATTCATTCAACAACAACAACAAGAAGAACAGCCAAAACTATTTATTGCACATTTGCCATGTGCTAGGTATCATTTAATGGGATGGACAAAGAACGTGCACAAAAGAATATAGAGGTGAGAGTATGTAACCTGTTCAAGGAACCGAGAGCCATCAATTGTGTTTGGACGGGCCACGAGGTAAAAGGGTAGCTCGGTGAGAGAGGCCAAGGTTGTGTTTCTCAAGAATCAGACTCTAAGGTGGAGATTAGTGAGCAGGTTGTTCATTAGGAAATGCCGCTGAGATCCACTCATGTGGAAAACAAGGGGGAGGAAAGTAAGATTATGCAGAGGCAGGAGCTGAGCTGTGATGCAGTCTCTGCTGAGGCCTCAGCCAACCCCCAAGGAGCTCTGGATTGGGGAAGGCCAGAAACTTAAAAATCATTATGTTTAGGACAGGCAGTGGACTCTTTCTAAAAATGGTAACCATTTCATTCATAAGTGGACAAAATGATGGGCAGGATTCCTATCTGTTGCCCTAATGAGAAGACTGGGATCAGACTGCTTGTTATTCTCTGACTATTGGACCACACCTCTTGAGAAGATGTCCCTTTCCTACCCCTTAATCCCTTCTGATTGATAACTCAGGGTCATGCACTGAGAGACACAGATGGAGCTCCGTCTTCTGCAACCCTACTATGTTGCTTGTGAGTTGAAAGCAGAGCCACACAGAGTCCTCTTAATCCCATGTCAAAAATAGAGAATTTGTCCTATGGTTGTGAAGTCAACTAAGAGTGACATTTTGTTTCTATTATAGTATCAACCTAATGCTTAGAATTGTGTAGATTAATAAGAATCACCCTAAATGAGTTTTCTCTTCATAACAGACTATTGATTGTATTGCTGATATTAATAAAAATGCTATAGAACATTGCTTGCAAAAGCACTTTTATCTTAACAGGTTCGTTATGCCCTTAATATAGTCTTGAGAGCCAGGTAGCAAAAAAAAAAATTAGTTCCATTTTGCAGAGGGACAGATGGAGGCAAAGCAAGGTTTAGTGTGTCACTTGGCCTAATTTCTTCTAGCTGACGGATGGCCTTCCCTCCTCCGGACACTGAGGGTTCTTCCTTGCAGTCATGGATGGCGTCCACCTGTGTGTCCGTGCGTCATTCCGCTCCCTTACATGGTAAATCATTTGAGAACAGGAGCGTCGTGCCTCAGGCACTTTTACATTCCTCAATACATTTCCTGCAGTTCTTGCACGTCTCCAGTGCTCACTTGGCAAGCTGACAGGGTGAAGGAAATGAGTGAACTTTACAAAAACCATTTGAATTCGGCAGTTGAGGTAGGCATATGCCTGGGTTGTCTGCCTCCCGGATGAGAATTCACTCCTGAATTCCCTTGTGACTCAAAAGTATGATCTATGGACCAGCGGCAGGGCAAAGACCCAGGCCCACCCAAGACCTACTAAGCGAGAAGCTACAGTTGCACAAGATCCTCAGGTAATTCCTATGCACGTTAACCCTTGAGAAGCATGGCTCTAGACTACACATCTTCAGTTTCAGAAGCACCGAGTGTTTACCGTGGATAAATGCACACACACTGGCCTTCTTTCTCTTTGGCTAACCTTCATGGTTCAACCATAAGCCAAGGGCAATAGACCAGGCACATGTATAATAAACTTAAGGAAACTGATAGGAAACAAATTAGTTGTGGGAATCAATATTTCATTAAAACAAGACTAATAATAATATTAAGCATAATACTGTGAAAGATAACACTTATTGAGACTCTATATGGCAGGTGGTATTCTAGGTATTTTATTATATTTATCTCATTTACTATATACCTGGTACTTCTCTCTCTCTCTCTCTCTCTCTCTATATATATATATATATCTCTATATATATATATATATATATATATTACATGTATATGTTTATGAATATATAAAATCGTATTTATTATAATTTTCCCTTGATTCTCATTTAATATTAAATGAGAATTTATATACCCACAGCCATATGGGTTAACTGCTACTGTTGTTCCCACTTCACAGATGAGGGGAGAGGACACTGGTGTGCTAGAACCCATGGCTAGAACGTGGAGAGGCCTGAACTTACATCCAGCTAGTATAACTCCTGACCCCGTGCTCTTAATCACCAGCTAAAATAAGTTTACAATGACTGTGTTCTATTCATGTATTTTTTTCCCTCGGTTTCTAAGGTCAACAATGAAACAGCTTTGGCAAGATAGTCCTCATACACAGAAGGAGGAGAGAACCAACTGGGAGATGCCACGGGTCCACACGAGATGGGTTTTTGATACCATGTCTTTGATCGAATCTGGGCCTAGAGGTTCAGACTCCAGCACCAACCTCCTAAAACTTGAGCACATCTTATTTCCTTAAATTCCTTTCCTAGCTTAAAAATTCCATTTCATCGTCTTGTGTTTCTCCCTCCCCCTTGACCCTTCATGCTTATGTATCTATATAAAACTAATAAAAACTTGAACAGGAAATATAAAATCACCATGAAACCAAACCAAACCTGCAGCAAGACCTCAGAGGGCCCTGTGCAATCAGAGCTGTGTGAAACTATTTGCTGGGAGCTGTAAACCTAATAGCTCACTCTGTGCGAGGCACAGCTGCAAGGCTCTGGGGACAGATATGCCCCTTGTTGGAAAACAGAAGGGCTTGTAAAATTATTTTCGCAAACATTTTTCTTTAATATTTTCCCAGCTTCCTCAGGCACTCCTTCCCCTCTGTCCCACTTAGCTAAATAACAGGAGTCTGGGAGGAGCAATGATGAAGGAATAATGATTTTTTTCCTCTCATTTATTGCTATTGATGAATAGCAAATTATTCTATTAATATTTTCTATTTAATTTTTGAATAAATCACTTATGAGGATTATTTTTTTTTAATGTAGGGATTTTCTCTTTTCCACTTACTTTGTGATGTGTGTGTTTTGGGAGGGGGTCAGCATAAGTCTGTGGCCTTCATTTTGCCACAGGAATATTCTTTTGCTCCCAGTGACATTGCTCTTATCCAAGGAAGCCTTGCTGTTGCTTTGTACCACAAGGTCCTCTCCCCACCTCTCTCAGACATGCTGTATCTTGACTCTTTTATCTTGCCCACACTCATAAAAGCCCATTTTGCTTTGAACCTATACTCCTGCATGATTCTCTGTGTTTCTGGACACTGGGATTATCCTTCGGTGTGCGTTGCTAAGCCTGTTTTCCCATGAAAAGGGATTGGATGTTCATTTCATTTGGCTTGTGTTTCCACTCCCGTAGGAGCCAAACCTTTGGAATCAGCCACAGACAGGTGCATTGGCCATTATTACATAAATAAAATAGCTTTGAATCAATCATTCCATCTCTCTCACACTCAAGATTCTCAATTATAAAATGTATTTAATAAGATGTACCATTTTAATAAGTATTTACCACATGGTCAGTTTCGTATATTAATTTATTTAGTCCTCACATAACCATTTAAAGGAAGTGCAATCAACATCCTATGCTATGGATGAAGATAGAAGAGGGCAAAAATCATGCCCAAGGTGATATATATATATATAAAGTAAAAATCTGTAATTCCCTCATGGGTGCTATGACTTAGGAGTCCTTGCTTTTAATCACCCAGTGAAGAAATCTTCCAAACTGAATGGTTATTGTGAAGAGTAAAGAAACAATGAATGCTAATTCACAGCAGGCCAGTACATGGCCCTGAGACAGTGTGCAGTCAATGTTATTTTTCTTCCATGTACATGCTCATTCACTGTTTTTTTCTGTCTCTTGATTCACTCCAACATTGAGACTGGCTACAGAGGTGAATTTTGTCACCTCTGTAGAAAGCTTAGTTTGGTTATTCTGTTAGGTTACGTTACCCCAAGTTCAAAACCTTCAAAGTTCACATTAAATATCACACGTAAATGTGTGGTTCTTCATGCATATGTGTGAGTCTTGTCTGAGACAAGATTAAAACTGACAAGGGTTTTATCTTTGAAAGATGGAGAAGGGGACAGGCACAAAGGGATGAAGTAGATGGTGGAGATAGGCTTTCTCAGTTTATGTTCAACGTTCACTAAAAGTCTCCTAAGCACTTCCCCCTCCAGCTCCTGATCCACAGAACCTCCTCACAGACCCAGAGGAAGGAAATAAAGATAACAATTCAATTAAAATTATCATCGCAGTATGCTCAAGTTCACTGAGAATGTAGCCAGATAGGTTTAGCTCTTCAAAATGGTGTTCACCTTGCAGGCAGCAATTGGAGTCCTGTATAGTTAGAAAGGTGGTTCTCAAAGGGGTTCTCTAGGATACTGCCTTGATTCCAGCACCTTCAGTATCCTGTCAGAACTGCAAATCCTTGGGCCCATCCTAGATCTACAGAACCAGAAACTCCAGGGGAGGGGTCCAACAATCTATTTTAACAATCCATCCAGATGATTCTGATTTGAGCTCAAGTTTGGTTATCACTGGCTTGAGGGAAAGAGGACATGTGTGCAGTATTCAAACCATAGCTGCAAGCTAAATGCAGTCCACCATTTGTTTTTATAAATAAAGTTTTATTAGAACACAGTCACATCCTATTCATTTGCTTATTGCCTTTGACTGTTTTTGTACTATAATGACAGCCATGAGTTATTGCAACAGAGACTGTATGGCCCACAAAGCTAAAAATATTTACTAATCTGGGGCCCTATACAGGACAAGTTTTCTGGCCCGTGGCTTAGAGAATTGTAAGAACAGAGGTTTCCAAAGCAACCAATAGTAAATGGCTCTGTAAATAGTAAATACGTGCTCTGTGACTTTGGAAAATTTCCTTCTGATCTTTATTTTTCTCCTTAAAATGCAGTAAGAATCCTCTGGCCACCTTGTAAGTTGTGATGATCAGTTAATCTATGCAAAGGGGTGAGAAGAATCCCTAATACTTAGTAATCACTAAATAAGTGGTAGTTATTATTATGAAAACAATACTAGATAAAACTTACTAACTGGTTAGTTTCCAATTTAGTCTGAACAAAAGTAGAAAAAATATCTGATTTATCAATTAAATTCATTGGTTTGGTGGAGACCAAAGAAAAAGTTTAGGCCTACAATCCTTCAACAGGAAATACAAGTTTTTAAAGTAATAAAATATGCTTAGGTTTACACTTCAACTTTAAAATGTACTTGTATGCTTAATATCTTTAACCTTGAGCACAGCCAATTAGCAAATATTCATTTTTTAATGCCTCAGAATTTCAGTCTTAGTCAATGCTTTTATTTATTTTGAGTATAAATATGGCAAAAAATAATTTGGGAAAAGAGACCTTAATTCAAGCAAAATTTATATTTGATATGTTTTCTTCTTCATTATGGACATTAGAGTTTGAACTTCATGTGAATAAAAACAACAAGAGCTACCATTCATATCAGAATATTTACAGACATATGTGTTGCAATATATATGCATAAGATACATATATTTTATGTTAACTGAAATGTGGGGTAAAAACTAGATAATGAATGTTTCATTTCCTTATTTCTTCCCTTGAGGTTTAAAACAATAATTTATTATTATTCATGATTCTGTGGGGTGATTGGGCTCAGTTGGTCAGTTCTCTATTCCACATGGTATAGCTGAGGTCACGTATTTGGCTGCATTCACCTGGGAGATTTGCTGGGGGCTGGGACCTCCAAGAAAGGCTCTCCTCTTCCAGAGCCTCTCTCTACATGGTCTCTCATCAATTATTAGTCAGACACAGCTTCTTTAAGCATGCCAGTGGACTTCAATGATGGGATATTCCAAGAGGAGTAAACTCAACGTGGATGCATTTCTCAAAGCTCTGCTTGCATCATACTCATTAAGGTCCCATTGGCCAAAGCAAGTCACACACGTTCAAGCATAGAGTCCACACATAAAGCGCATGGATATTCAAGGGCATGAATCCCAGGAGGCTTGCTCCTTGGGGGCTACCAATGCACCAGGCGACCACTACCAATAACTTCTGAATAATGAGAATTTAGTGACTCTGAAAGACATATTGATTGACTAGACCGCTTCCAGTTGGGTGGGTCCTAAAGAATGGCTATTCACCCTTATTTATGTCAAGAGGTGTTTGGAATTCGTCATGGAAGACAAATTTGTTTCTTTATGTTTGTTTGAGAAACTAGGTCTTTCATAACTGATGCACAAAAGGACATCTTCTATTTTTCATTATCCTATATCCTCTTTTAGAAATTTTGAGCACAGAGTACTGGACAGGTGTGTTTTGGATGAGTTTACCATACTCTACAAGGCAGCCAGGGTTTGGAGTGTAGTCATATAGCTCACACATTATGCCAGATTTTTCTGAGATGAGTCAAAAGACATGCTCTGGTAATGAGAAATCAAGGTGGCATTTGGCTGGTAATGTTGAAACAGCTAAAAAAAAAAAAAAATTAGAAATACTTCCTACCCCAGCCACCTGGCAAGAAACAAGATCATAAATACAATCAAATGTTAGAGTGACAGTGAGTTCTTAATCCATGGGCAAAACCCCTGTTTCTTTATCATTTGTGCTGAATATTTTAGAAGCTTTATACTTTTTTTCTCAAATTATACCAGCTTTCATTAAGATTATATGCTGCTCAAGGTAATAAAAATAATAAGAAATTAGGAAAATAAATAAGAAGTTGGCATCATCTCCTGGAAAGGACCAATTAATTTGAATGAATTAGATATCATTATAAAGCCTTCTGTACCGAACTTGAGTAGAAATGTCATTTGGGGTTCTTGAAGGGATCTGCTCGGATAACCTTGAGTAAGAAATGCCCTTTTCTCTCTGGGAAGACCATCCTCTCTAAATAAATACAGAACTTTTGGAGTGAGAGTGCATGCCAGATATAGCAGCTGAAGAAACCCTGCTGATTTGTTGAGTGATTGATGAGTTTCACTTCTGTATGATCTTGACCTTGCACCTTTGGAGTATGAACCAGTCATTCAAATTTATAATAGTATTTAGTTTACAGGCAATTTAACAATAAATGCAAGTGGATATGTAATAAATGATTATTTTGAGGGATGTTGTTGGTGACATAAGACTGCATTTATAATTATAGGTAATATATACAGAGGATGCCAAAAACATGTATACACATTTCAAGAAAGGAAAACTGTATTAGAATTGTAATACTCAATATATTCTGATAACAAAAGATGAATACAAGCCACATTTGACCTTTGCAATTACAAGAGATGCTCAAAGTGGTTACCATCAGCGTCCAGACACTTCTGATTACAGCAAACTACTGCTTGAGCAATGTTGACAGAAGAGTCCACTTGTATACATTTTTTTTGGCACCTCCGGTATATCCTGTAATAGACTTAATTCATTCACTCACTCAGGATCATATTTCAGTATCTACTGTATGCTATCCTGGGCACTTTGAAGAATTTCACCTTCTTCAGGGAAGGGTTTCTAGAGTAGGAAGAGGGATTTGGGGTGAAGGAAGAAGAAAGTGTCTGTGAACCCCCTGAATTGTTTCTAAAATTTCTGAATCACTATCATTTTCCCATTGTTTTTGTTAGATTCTCAAAGGAACCCAATGACTCCAAAATGCTAAAGCCAGTAGAACATTATGGATGGCTGAAATCATGACTCTTTGTCCTAAAGCTCATTTTCTAGTCTAACCTTTTCATTTCCCAAGTGAGAAAAAATCCCAGCCCAGAAGGCTGACATGAGTGCTTTGCTCACATTATCACTCATCTGGTTACTGATAGAGCTCAGTTTAAATCTCAGTAGTTTTCACTACCCCTTGGATAGTCCCACTTGAAATGATAGCTATAGTTTATCCAAACTGTACTTATCCAAATTGATATACAACATAGAATGGAATTGCAGTTCCAGCCGTGAAGAGGTGTTATCCTAGAAGGAAATAATTTTTCCCTTGGTGTCCCCATTTTCTATCCCATCGTTCCCAGGCAAAGAACAGGGGTGCTTGGCTAAGGGTCATGGAAACTGTGGGGAGAATGGCTTCTGTGAACTGATGTCTCAACTAGAACAAGAAATTCTACCCACCAGCCTCTATGAAATGGCAGCTGGGAGCAAGATCATGCCTTCTCCTTTCTAATTCTTCTTTCCTGGTGCAGTGTATTGGATTTCCTTGATTAGATAATGCTCCATAAAATTAGTATACTTAGACACTGAGCATGTTAGATCAAAAATTCAGGAGGGTTCTGAAGGACCTCAGGAGAAAGAGACAAAATACAGACAGGGGAAGGAGGCTGCAGATTGCTTAAGTTCCTCGGACTACAAGAGTGAGAGGCAAGACAAGTTAGGGTCCAATTAAATGCATTAGAGGGTCCAATTGTGACTGAACTGCCAGGACCCACTTCCGGTTACATAACAACAGGGTCCCTTTTCATGTAAATCATGGTGTACAGAAAAAACACCACTTATAAATTAAGCAAGCCATAGTTATGGGTGGAGCAGCATACTAGCTCTACTATGAGTTACTGTTTGGGGAAGAATTTAGGAGAGCTCCTGTAGTTCATAGTGAGGAGATCAGCTTGAGTTTTCGATGAAAGAAACTGTATTAAATCTGTATACACTGGAGACTCTCAGGTACTGTATATCTTTTTCACTGACTGCTCACATGATCATGCTTAGTGTGGGAACTAAGTGTGTATCCACATGGCCTCCCTTTCCTGCCAGGTGATCAGTGCAAAATGAGAAGGCAGCCCAGAGGAGGGACTTGGGGAGCTGCTTCTCCTCATGTGATGGCTATTTTCGACTGGCTTTATTTATTTGTATGGATCATGTGGATTTCTTTTTGTCCTTTGTAGCTGTCTAGGTGGGCAAACTGTCCCCACACAACAACTTAATTAACTATGAAGCCCTAAGGACCTAAGCACTTAAGGCATCTCTTTCAAAACATCAAAACCTTCTCTAGTTAGAGGTCCAACTCCACCTAGTATGAATTGTTCTCCAGTCTAGTGGGCAGCACGGGAGGGTGAGTGGGTGGGGGGAGTTCAAGTCCAGGTTCTACTAATGACTGTGAGACCATAGCAAGTTCAACCATTACTTTTAGTTTGCTGTTTTCACCAGAAACAAAGAAATATTTAAAAAATGCATGTTTACTAAGCTCTGAGAACCCTGGCTACAAAGCTGCCTTGTAAGCATCAAATATTAATGCTTCTGGCACTGCCTGCTCTTACTTTCACCAACACCAAAACTTTTTAGACCAGTGAAACTCAGGAGACTCCTTTTGTGGTCAAAGGTTAAGCTGTAACTGTATTCCCTAGACCCTATGGCTCAAGGAAATATGTCCCAGGAGGAGACCTGTAGGACATTTTAATTAGCTCCACGCTACATCAGTGGCAGAAAAGTGTGGGTCCAATTGGTACTTCACTCTGTATTAGGTCATCACATTTACTTGACAAAGTATAAACTCTAGGAAGAAAATTCAAGTTGCCCAATGGCTGGGTCATGTTTAGATACATGTCAACTCCATTCATCTTTTATATAGGTGAAGAGCAGTCTTTCTAAAACACAAGTCTAGTTCTGCCACTCTTTTGCTTAAAGCTCTTTGATGAATCCATATTACTTACACACAAAAAAAAATACTTAGTCTTAGAAATTCAAGGCACTCCTTTACTTTAATCTCTTTTTCACACCTTCTCCTCTCATCCTCTGCAGTCCCTTTTCTTTCGCCTTAATTGATTGATAAGGTCTCTTTCTCTGAAATTGCTACTTCTTTTATATCTCATACTTGTCCCTCCAACTAAGATGTCTAATGATCCTCTACAATCACTGAAGGGTCTCTCCTTCTTTATGAAGGTTGTCCTGGTTAGGCTTTTCTCAAGTTAGAAAAATTTGCTCTCTTATCTGTGATTCTACTATCCTTCTATACATGTTATTTTGGTGGGATTCTCTTACTACCAGTGTTTGAGCTTTTAAGGAATCAGACCTTACTTGTGGCTGTATCCCCAGCACTTGGCACAGTACCCAGGACATAGTGAGTACTCCATAAGGTATAATGAGGGTGTAACTGGATGGCTATGGGTCACGCTTTGGCTAGCACTGCCATTCAGAAGGTTTCAACTGTCTCACTCTTTTGATTCAGTGGGAAAAATGTGGTCAAATCTCTTTTTGCTATGGAACAATGCATAGATAATCTCTTTTATTATAACAGTTATAATTTCAGTGTTATTCTTATCCCACAGCACCAACTCTTTTACAGAAAATAGACTGATAACATCTCCCCCATTTAAAAAGTCTCATCAAATATTGAACAATGCCAAAAGAATACTCATTTGCATTGACTCATAGGGTGCCAAGGTCTGGTACTGCAGCTTTTTATGTGGAAAGGCAACAGAGAGTGGTGGCTGAGAATATGGATTGAGTTGAAATCTCAGCTTTGCCACCTACTAGCTGTGCGACCTTTGGCAAGTTACATTAACCTCTTTCTGTCCTAAACTTTCCCACATATTAAAAAAAAAAAAAAAAAGATTTTCCGTACCTCATAGATACCCACCAGACAAGGAATAAAATCTGTTCATATTAAAAATTTAAATAATGCCTAGCATAATACCCCAGGAAGCAATATAAACTTATGGCCCAAATCAGAGATTTTAGGGCCGATAGATCTGGCTTTGAAAATTTTGTTCACCCATTCACTAGCAGTGACCCTGGGCTAGTTGTTCATTGTCCCTAAACCTTAGTTTGCCTTCTCTGTAAGTTGGCACCAGCAATTATAGTTCCTTTAACCTTCACCCATTAAGTGAGATATCTCACTGAAAGCATTTAGCATAGTAAGTGTTCAACAAATGTTGCCTACTATTGTTATTCTATAAGAGGCTCTCAACAAATATTTGGAGCTATATCTTCATTGGGTTAATGATATGTGTAAAGCTCTTTCACCATTAACTCTTTAATTAGTCCCACTCACAAGTGAGAAGAAAATGATTTCAGTTGATCTTTACTCCCTATCCTTTCTGGCATAAATTAAGAATTGAAAAAAGGTCTTATGCACCAACAAATTGGCTATGTATTTAGAGTCATGGAATGTTATACTTGTGGAATCTTAGAACAGAAAGCTATCATAAATTTTAACTGCTTTATTTTAGATCAGTAATTCTCAACTGAGGGCGATTTTGTCCTTCCCCACTTCCCCAGGGGACACATCGCAATGCCTCGAGACTGTCACAACGATGGGGGTGCTATTGGCATCTTGTGGGTAGATCCTACACATCCTACAATAGAGTACATTGTAATTCCCTATGACAAGTAATTGTCCATATAAAAAGTCAATAATGACAAGGCTAAGAAACTCTTTTTTTTTTTTAGGCTTAAGAAAATGCAAGCCAAGACAGGCTAAATACTTGCCCATGCTTGTGGATTTGATGAAATTATTTCTGGCTCCATCTGATCTACCATGGAATACCTAAATAAACCCAGAAGTCAAAACACAACCTGCCATTCAGACTCCATTTTTTTTTGGGGGGGGAGGTGAGGAAGGGGGCATTCCAAACCCCTTGACTATAATATGAGGGTACAGAATCCTTATTTTTCCCACATACCAGTTTTCACCCCATTCTTCCCCATCTACCAACACACACACATGTTCACACAATTTCATTACTGGCAAAGTAAAGGAGATAGTTTGCCTAGTTGAAGCAAAGATGGATTTCCCCCAGTTGCCGCCCCCGATAACATCTATTTCAAATCAACCAATTTAATTACCACTGTGAGCCCAAATAGGAGCCTAGGTGAAAAGGCAGTGCAGGGGGGACAGGTCTCTGTGGCTCCAGAACTAAAACTGGGCCTAGGTTCTCACATACAATAATCAGGACTTTGTGATAAGTGGGGTCCATATACAATTGCAGAAGTTCTGTGACTAAAAATAAAGAACAAGTATAGAAAAGAGGGTATGATTTGATGAACAAGCCACACAAATTCACAGGAAGTAGACCTCATCGGTTCTAGTATCTGTGGTTTTCTTGAATTCTCTTTAGATCTTATTCTGGGAAAAGAAAGTTATCAGGTCAATAGTGTTAATGTGCTTTGTTTTGTTTTGCTTTTGCTCTTTCTACACCGGCAGAATGAGGAGCTATACATACTCATAACTGACTAGGAATAAAGATCAGAGGGGATCCTGAGAGGAATCACTGATGCCATCAAGGGGGGAAGGGAGAATGGGAAATGAAGGGAAGAAGGTGCATAGGTTTTTGACACTGAAAGAATGACTGAAAATAGTTTGTTCTTCTCTAGTATCATTAATGAAACCACATCGTGATGTCACTTCTGATCACGCTGTAATTTGAGTTGCTGATCTTGCGATAACAAGCTTCCTTTTTGCGCATTCACAGCATGTCTACAGTGGAAAAGACCTTCAGGTTAACTGTGAGTAGGTGGAACTCGTCAAGAAAAATAACTTCACTACAACAACAACAAATGATAGGACAGACAGAAACTTCTTTGGGAGAGCAATGGGGGAAAAAAGTGAAGTCAAATTGTTATTACACATGTGAAACAAGAGTCATTTATTTAATAGGAAGTAACTTGTTCACACAAATGTAACTTTGTGGTCCCTCAGAAGTACGTAAATACTACCAATCAGTCCACCACAGATTACCATCAAAATTTCTCGGGAAATGCCTCATTAAAGAGTCTTTAAGGAATAATATGAGTGTGCACCAGTCAAATAATTTCAGAAAGATATTCAAGACTATCTACTGTAATATAAATTTCCTTTTCTTTCATGGGTACCACATTTTGCCAAATTTAGTACGAGTTTGAAATTGAGGTCAAACCTGAGCTCCTTGAACCACACTCGTCTTTGCTAGAGAAACATGTTTTCTGTCTCTAAGAGGAAGGCTTTAATGGACTGAAGAAACCTGTTTCTTGGCATGAAATAGCTCTACCCAGAAATCTTTATGGAATACTTTATAAAATAATCCTATGTCATAAAACTTGATGGAAAATAATTGGTGAAAACTAGTTAAGGATTTATAAATATCAGACTTTGAAAGATGACTTAAAAAAATTTGATACCCTCCTTCTTGCCCACGCTATTGACATGCTCATTTCTCTCTATCACTTTATCCCTGGTGTAGATTCCGAATCCCTTCCACTAAGAGAGTGCTGGTGGTCACATAATGGTTTTAATTAAATATTTCATCAGAAAGATCCACATGTGACATATTTTGAGTTGTTAATTAGCTCATTCTCTACTGTCCACTGAAGTTTATCTCCATTAATTGTTGAAGTCTCTGTCTTTGTTGTGGTTTTAGGCCAAGTGTATTTCTCAAACTTGGAGTTCCTCGACCATCTGCCTCAAAAGCCCCCAGGTGTGCTTGTTGAAAGATAAAAATGCATATTCCAGGCCTACTTAATCAGAAATTTGGGGCAAGTGGAATTCTGAAATCTACATTTTGACATTTTTCTTGAATGACTCTTGTCTGTCTAGGAGTAAATGTTAGAGAGTTAAATCAAGAAAGACTAATATGCATCTTACGAATTAAGAAGAAGAGAATAAGATTAACATAGCTATGAAACAAATTCATAGACACAGAGAACAAACTAATGGTTGCCAGATGGGAGGGGGGGGGACTAGGGGGATGGGTGAAAAACAGGAAAGGATTAAGGAGTACAAACTGCCAGTTGTAAAAACAATCACAGAGATGTAAAGTACAGCATAGGGAATATGGTCAGTAATATTGTAATAACTATGTATGGTGTCAGATGGGTACTAGTCTTATTGGGGTGATCACTTTGTAAGTTATATGAATGCCTAATCGCTATGTTGTACACCTGAAACTAATATAATGTTGTATGTCAACTGTAATTGAAAAAAAAGATTAATGTAGCATAGGGAGACATTTTGGAGAATAGGATTTATTTCAGGAATAAAAAATTATACTGCAAAACTATTTGTGTGTGTATATGCACAACTAATCTCTATATTTCATCTTTTATCCAGGCTTTTCATAGTTTTATTTTATTTTTTCCATGTAGTGTCTTTTAACATCCCTGTCAGAGGAGGAGAAGAAAAGCAGAGGAAGAGTAGGTGAAACTTGGGATTTTCACCTTAATATGCCCTTAAAAATAATTAACATTTATTGAATGTATCCATTTTGACCTTTTTAAGGCGATCAGGCATTATCTAGTTTGTGTTTCAAATAGTATCATATGTTGAGAATTGGAAAAGTCTCTAGATTTATTTTTCTGACCATTATTACCATTAACATTAGTAATAAATCAACATCATTTACTCTATTAAATTCATGTAGTTATTTATTTATGTAGTTATTTATTTAATTGTTTTTAAGGAAGAGTACATATAAAGGTACAGTCCGTTTTCTAAAAACATGAGAAGAAACACGAATTTTTAAAGTGTACCTTATGCTTAACCTTAATCATCCTTCAATGATTTTAACACATCTACTATTTTCCATGCTATAATAAGAAGCTGTAGGGATTTTTAAAAACATCTCAGTATATTGGATATTCTGAAAATTGCTTCTCATAAAATAAAAAGAGTTTCATTACCACTAAATCCAGTCATAACAGCAATGTTGAATCTGCTCTAAACTTGATTTCTAACATGAGGGAGAAATAACAGTTTTGTGACAACTATGTTGACGATGCCTCAATTCCCTTGACTTCTAGGCCCACATTTAATTTCTGGCCTGTTAGGATTAAAACCTGAAATTATGTTGTTATTTTAGTTAAGGATTCTTAGTATTCTCCTAATCATCATTAGCAAGATTCTTGCTTTGTTCAGAGAGTTATTGTTATAATCAGCACTAATGATAGCTGTTATTATTAACAATGCAGGGCAGACAATAAAGTTTAGACTAAATCTGAGGCTCAATGTATGCATCGGCATGGCCACTGTGCACAACTGTACCTGAAAACAGACTGGGCAGCCAGTCCAGCATGGTTATAGTTACACAGTGTCTTGGAGAGGCCTTGTTATCAGCAGGGCAGGAAATTTGGGGGCTGGTCCCTAGTGACTTGAGAAGAGAGACGCTTTTTAATATGAACATGCTTTTTCAAGGTGAAAAATCATGGAAATGTTGGTGATGGCAAGATCAGAATTCAGACATGTTCAGAAACTGTTCTGTGGGGTAAAAACCAATCTATTAAAAAAAAAGGTGGACCGGCTGAGTGGCACGTTGGTTAGGAGCTGGCTTAGGAGGTCAGCTCTGAGCAATGGGCCCCGGTTCAGATTCCACATATAAGGGTCAGTGACACTGCCCTCTACAGCTAAGATGGTGAACAACAGCTCCACCTGGAGCTGGGCTGCTTGCTGTGAGTCGCAGGCTACCGTGGGCTGCAGCCCCTGCTGCAGTGAGCTGCCATAGGCTACAGTGAGTGGCCGGCAGCCAGCATGAGTGGCCAGCAGCCGGTGTGAGCTGTCAAGAGCCTCTGTGAGAGGCCGTCCAGAGGCTGGCGACCCATCTGCCTCACCCAGGAAGAGTGCAATGATAATACCAACATGGGCCAGTGAAGCAACGTCCTCCACAACTAGACTGAAGAACAAAAGGACAACAACTTGTCTGTTCCCCTCCCCCAATTCCCCAATAAAAATCTTTAAAAAAAAAAAAAAGGTGAGTTCAGGTTAAGTTGGACGGAACCAAAGAATGATGAAAAGCTAAGTTTGTTTTCAGGGTCAGCATGCATGCTCAATTACTGTAGTCCTCACTCAGCATCTTTGCAGATGCACACTTTCCTTTATCCTCCACGTGCCCCGCTTCCAGCCTGATCTCCAAAGCTCATCAAAGAGCAATTCTGCCATGCTTTCCAAGTGAACTCAAACATATTAGTTCCTAGCACAAAGCTGGGAAGATATGATAAGGGCAGGCTAGAGAGGACACTGTGGGAAGGCAGGCCCAAGCACAGCTGCTCACTCTTACTTACCTGCGAGTGTGCATTCTGGGAGAGGGCTAGGAAGGGGTAGGGTAATGCTAGCGCAAAACGAAACTCTAGCCTCTCATCTGGAGTTTTGGTAGCATTTCTTTAAACACTAAAACTTTCCAAATTTGTCAGGGTTTGCCCTTTGCCTTTAACGAAAATTAGAAGAACATTTTTGTCTCCATGATGGTATTTTAGTCCAATGATAACAATGATTCTAAAAGTGCCCTTTCTTATTTGAAAAGTTGAGAAATGTCATCTGTCCTTTCAGATATTCAATGAACACACACATAGTGTTTCTCTCTCTCTCTCTCTCTCTCTCTCTCTCTCTCTCTCTCTCTCTCTCCCTATCACACACACACACACACACACACACACACACACACACACACAGTATTTATTTCATCTTATCTCCAGTATTTCTTTTCTCTCTTCTGAGAGGAGGGGCAACAGGAGATTGGAGGTAAGGAGCCAGGTTAGCAGAAGTGATAGAGAATTGGGGCTGTGAGAAGAGCAACAGAAAAGAATATACCTTGTAGCAAACACTCTATGCTGGGTTAATGGACCATCGCTCCCCACTCCCCCCGGCCCTTTTTTTTAAGTGAGAGCCAAGTAACCCATGACAAGTGATGTGTGTTACCAGTATCGGGACACTGAGTTCTGGCGCCACTCCACTGTGACCCTTGCTGGGGCTTTCAGCAGCTCACTTCACCAATCTCTGCTGACAGTTTGTTCATCTGTAAAATGTGCTTAATCCTATTGACTTGTTTCCCAGGGAAATAATGTGATGTATTAGTATTTGTGAAGCACTTTGAGATCTGTTGATAAAAGGTGCATTACATTGAATAGTGTCTGTTTCTCTCCTTGTTTCCCCACCCTCACCGATAATCTATGTCCTTATTATATGCCTATTTTTGCAAAGCTCATGTAAAGGAGTCCAAGCTGTTTTCTTTAAGAAAAAATAATGCTTGTGATATTTCTGAAGAAGACCCTGATAAAATAAAAAATAAAAAGAGTAACAGTGACATACAATGAAGGGTAAGGTTTTAAAAAAATACATAAAACAGATTTCAGTTCTAGGCTCATATGGGGTTATTATAAGCAACAGTGAGTAATAATGATTACAAAAATGAGGAAAAATACACTGACAGTGTCATTTGAAAACAATTGTATTAAGAGGCTTTTTACACACATTTTACACAGTGTGGATATCCAAAATGGGTTTCAGATAATATTGAGAGGATTGTTCTTCAAGGTATTAAATGTGCAAAGAGCAAGAATGAAAAATATGGAGAGTTGGCTGTTAGAACCAGCCCAGGGAAATGATGAGCGAGCTACGTACGTACAGATAGCAGTGGGACTGTGGGGCCAGTACTGATTCTCTGGGCTTTTAGGAGTTCAAATATAAGACATTTCCTTCTATACATATTCAACCTAAAATGTTTTCCTTGTTATTTCCTCTCTTGCAGGTTGCCTCCACATTTGTGGGCTTCTGATATTGGACGTAAATGGCATTTCATTATTATTGATTTGATTGGCTAAATGCATGGGCAGCACAGTTCCTCTTTTCTAAACCGAGTGGCATCACTCTGCCTCTCCCTCACTCCCACTGCAAACCAGTTCCTCATCTGGTCTTTCAGATTTTAGTTCATGAGACCATCATTTTCCTAGTCACTCAGACTTGAAACCACAGCCTTCTCTGACCTAACCGTTACGCCACTACTTGTCATATTTAGCACGTCACTAGACTCCTTAAGGAGGGGTGTAACCCCATGCTTCTCAGAACTTAAGACACATGAATCACCTGAGGACCTTCTTCAAATGCAGACTCTGATTCCGTCAGGCTGGGGTGGGGCCCAAGACTCTGCATTTTTCACCAGTTCCCACATGATGGCCCTGTGGCTGGGCGTGGGCCACATTATGAATAGCAAGACATTAATCTTTACTTTCAGGCAAGAGAAGGGCTTTATGCTGATTCTCCCTTTTCTGCCCATTTTTAGAGAAAATTTCTAGCCCAGGCAGGACTGAACTGATGAGCATATCACGCTTGGAGTGAATTTTTCTTAAAGGAATAAAACAAGAAACATCATAAGAACCAAACTCCAAATAACTGGGGAATAAATGAAGTTTCCCCATCTATCATGTGCTCTCCTCTGACAGCTGTTTGTATTCCATTCCCTTGCATACTGTCATATGCTTGTTTTGTCATAATTGATTCCTTCCACCAAAGTTTTTGAGAGTCCACTGTGTGTGACATGAAAATACACTCAGGAAAAAAAAAAAAGAAATGATATGATTTCCTACCATCCATAGCTTGCAATCTTACATAGGAAAAGCCAAGGAAACAAAGAAATACAGTAAAGTACAATATTTTTCAGTGCCTAGAATGTTCCTCTCATTGTTCTGAACCCCTTTTTCCCACCTGAAAACCCTCATTGCCACACACACAATTTATACAATAGCAATACTAAACTATACTCTAATATTCTGATACAAGTTGTAATCGGAATCCTTAATATATTGTGCTATCAATGATCCAGTTTCTATACATTTTCAAAAATTGCGTTATAATAATTGTTTGACTGAAAGGGGTTATGATTTTTTAGTCTGGATTGCTTCCAGGTTTACAAGGACTGAAAATTCAACAGCAAATATGACTCTAAATATATAGTACAAATGTAAAAAATCACGGGGAAAATGTAGTAAGTAAAACCCAGCGGCAATGGTCCTGGTAATAATGTAAATTTGAATGTAAACACGATTGGTGATCGGTTTTATCCTCATCCCAGTCCCTGTTCTCCAGGAGGAGAGGAAGGCGGCAGAGGGGAGACCAGGGCAGGAGGGAAACAGCAGGCAGGCAGCACCACGTGGGGAAGTGAGGGGGCAGAGGGAAGTCTCCGACAGCCCCGATTCCTCCCAGCCCAACGTCTTTCGAATAGGACGCCAAATAGGCATTTACTATCCAGAAGATTTTGGAATCTGCTGCTTTTCTGGATGTTTCAGGCAGCTCCAAGGATTCAGAAACATCCCCATTGATATTTCATCTACCACTAGTTGGCGCTAACTGTAACCAGGACTGGGACAATACAGGATCCTGAAGCTAGACCAGAAACTGCGAACTACATCAGGAATGAGCAGACTGCCCGAATGGGTTCTTTAACATCACAGTGAACCTACTCAATGTTTTAAACACTTGGAGTTTCCTCTATTTGATTCCAGTAAGCTTTTTACCTGTACTGGTGGCATTTATCTTTCTACCTTATCAGCCCAGAGCTCATTCATTTCATCTCCTTTTCCACCTATTTTGTGATAAGCCCAGAGCCATTCCAAACAAAAGTAGTTTGATCACTGCTAATTCCTTATCAAGGCAATCCCAAATCCAGCAGCAATCTGCTAATGCACCTCATTAGCTCATCATAAATCATAATAAAATATAAAAATGTTTATAATGTACCAGACTTTATCCTAAGTGTTCTACATGAATTGACTTAATTCTCACAGCAACCTTATGAGCCCTTTACTACCATCATTCCCATATTACAAATGAGAAATGGAAGGTACAGAGAGGTTAAGTAGCTTGCCTAAGGTCACAAAGCACTGTCTAACTTTAGAGTTCTTACTCTGTATTGTCCTTCAATCATGAAGACTCTTACATGCCATAATACAGGGTTGTGTTTAGATATTATGCTACAGACAACAGAGCCATGAAAGATTTTCAGAGAGAGATATGATTAGATTGAATACCTGAAAAAGATGGAGAGGAGCTAGAATATGCACATTAGACATTGGAGGTAGAATCAATAGGATCTGCTGATGGATTAAAAATGGCAGGAGCTGAAATTAGCTCCCTTTTGTTCATTTGAATGAAAACTGTGACTCCCTTTCTTCTTAAATGCATACCTGAATCTCCTTCCAGGTTTCTATTTTACCTTGCTTGCAGAGATGTTCCCTGATTCAAAATACACAAGAATTGCTTTTCAAATGTTTGTCATCAACTTTGTGATATGTGTTTATTTCGTATTTAAGAGCTTCCCTTTCCTGTGGGTTCCCAAATACATGCTCACATAGTTGTGTGTTGGTGAGTTTGGGTTTTATTCAGAATAAAAGAGAATCTCTAGAGACCCGAGGTGTGATACCTCTCTGCTTTTGGTAGGTGTCAGACTCCCTCATTTCTTCCTGGATTAAGAGTTCACGTCAACAAAAAAGTCATATTTCTGAGTCTGTGATCTTATGTACATGACAACTGTAAACAAATTTAAGTATTATAATATCAGAAAACCATTTCCACATTGTAAGTTTCTAGTATTAATTTGCAAGTATTAGTATTAGTAATAATAATAGTAGTAGTCATCATGCTATTAGTAGTATTAGCTTCGGTATTAATCAGATGTTAGCATCAATTCCCAAATTTTTAAACAGAGGGAATCGAGATCACCAGTAGTTGAGCCAGCTGCTGGCAATCATGAAAGACATTGGCGTTACTAGGTTAAAGATGGATGAATAGGAGCCTGAACCCTCTTCTCTCTGTCTTAAACAATGAATCCTCATAAAAGACATCTTCATCATTGCCTGCATGACACCCTCAAAGATACCAACAATTGCAAAACAACTTCCATGTGCATCCACATGGCAAGCAAGTGTTACACTGTTTCTCTTTTAAATTTAAGTTCCCATCATCCATTATTTCATTCACTCATGGAGCAGGTGTTTCTGAAGACTGTGTGCTGTTTCAGGCACTGTGCTGAGTACTGGAAACAAGACACTGTGCTGAGTACTGGAAACAAGGTACTGTTCTGAGTGGAGTAAGTCAGACAGAGAAAGACCGATGCAATGTGATTTTGCTTATATGTGGAATCTAAAGAACAAAATAAACAAACCAAACAGACACAAACTCATAAATACAGAGAACATTTTGATGGTTGGCAGACAAGAGAGGGGTTGGAGGTGGGTGAAAAAGGGAAGGGATTAAGAAGTACACATTAGTAGTTATAAAATAGTCATAGGGATATAAAGTGTAGCATAAGAAATGTAGTCGATAATATTGTAATAACTATGTTTGGTATCAGATGGGTACTAGATTTATTGGGCTGATCATTTTGTAAATTATAGAAATGTCTGATCACTCTGTTGTATACCTGAAACTAATATAATATTATATGTCAAATGTAATTTAAAATTTTTTTTTAATTATTGAAAAAAAATGAGAAAGTCAGTGTCCCTCACACAGGAAGTCAAAACCTTCAGTGTTTTTTTCACATGGTTCTCAGTTCCCTTTTTCTCTTATTGCCATGTCCTTAAAGTACACCCAAGTGCCCATGATAACTGGCTCACTTCATTCACTTATTTACTCAGTCATTTATTCGGTAAATAGTTATGGAGAGCTCATTATATGCTATGGGGATAAAGTGATGAATGAGACAAATAGAGCCCCTGTCTCATGCACCTTACATTTTCTAGCAAAATACACAGATTAAAAACAAACAAATAAAATAATTACAAACTGTGATAAACACTATGAAAGAAATAGGAGAGATTTAATAATGGGAGGAGGGACTGATTTTAGAGAGGATGACTAATGAAAGCCCTTTTGGGGGAGGTAACATTTATTCTAAAATCCAGAAGATGAGATGGGCCTATCCATGTGCACAGTATAAAACTCATTTCAGTTAAATAGCAGAGCATAAAGACCTCAAGATAGAAAAGAACTAGGAGTTGTACGTGGAAAAGAGACATAATCTGATTTGGTTGACTCCAATATTGGCTGCTGCAATAGGATAGACTGGAGGAGGGCAAGAATAAAAACTGGGAAATTCTTGCATGGTTAGGAGATGGTTGTGATTGTCTAGGTGAGAGATAGTGATTAGGGTGGTGTCAATGGAGAGGGAGAGGAGGTGGAAGATGCAAGATAGTTATGGGAGGTAGAATAACAGAACTTGTGGATGGGTTGAAAATGGCAGGAAACTGAAATTAGCAATACAGGTTCTGGCTCATAAAATTGTGTGATCATTGCTGTCACTGACTGAGATGGGGAATCCTACATGTTGGGAGACAGGTTTTGGTGGGAGAAAACAGAAAATGAATACAAAGGGAAAAAGAATCTCGAAAGCATTCCTTGGGCCAGCCGAGTGGTGCATTGGTTAAGAGCTGGCTTGGGATGCCAGCGGCCCAGGTTCGGATCCCACATATGAGGGCCAGTGACACTGCCCTCTACAGCTAAGATAGTGAACAACAGCTCCATCTGGAGCTGGGCTGCGAGCCCCAGTGATGTGTAGGCTGCAGCTCCTGCTGCAGTGGGCTGCCATAGGCCACAGTGAATGACCGGCAGCCAGCGTGAGTGGTTGGCAGCCGGTGTGAGTTGCCAAGAGCCGCTGTGAGTGGCCGTCCAGAGGCTGGCAACTGATCTGCCGAGAGGAGTGCAATGATGATACCAACATGGACCATTGAGGCAATGTCCTTCGCAACTAGACTGAAGAATAAAAGGACAGCAACTTGTCTGTTCCCCTTCCCCAGTTCCCCAGTGCTGTTCCCCTCCCCCAATTCCGAAATAAAAAAAATCTTAAAAAAAAGCATTCCTCATATTCATAATTTAGAAATTCAATATTATTTCTAATATTGAGAGAGAGAGAGAGAAGGATCTCTGGAAGGATATTTTGATTTCATTCAAAAGTTAGATGTTTGGGCCGGCTGAGTGGCGCAGTGGTTAAGCGCTGGCTTAGGACGCCAGCGGCCCCAGTTCAGGTCCCACATATGAGGGCCAGTGACACTGCCCTCCAAAAAAAAAAAAAAAGTTAGACGTTTGTTCATAGTAGCAATAAAAATGTCTGGTACCCTGAGATAGCATCATCACAGAATATCTTGGTTAGAATGGTATTGATTCCAAATCCTCTGATGTTTAAATCTCCTCTGTTAACAGCCCTGCCAAGGGACTGCATAGCCTCTGGTTGAACAGGCCTCATTACAGAGGGTGCAAGTGACAAGACTAGCTCCTTCTCATGTGACACTTAATATGTGCCAGGAACTCCTGTAAGGAGTTAACAAACACAAGATCTACTTGTCGAACATCCCTTCTAATACACAGCAGGAATCTGTTTCCCATTCTACTCACTTATTAATTTAATATTTGGGATCCGCAAAGCATGGTGCCACAAGAGAATATTAGCAAGGGAGCTTGCAGGGTTGGGAAGGTTTCCTTGTTCTCATCCTCATCCTCTTAATATTGCAGATGCTTTTCTCTTTGGTCGGTGACACTGTTGGGTGAGATGGCTTTTGAATTCTTCTCCAGTTCTAAAATTCTACTGTTCCAAAGTTCTGTATCTTCACTTATAAATGGACAAAGACATATAGGTAAGCTATGAAAGAATGAAACTTGTGAAGAACTAAAACAACCCAACTTACATTTGCTATATATATGAAAGTTTACATTTAATGAACTCCTTAGTCTTTGTAAAGAATAGAGGCACCATTCATTGTTGTACATTTTCTGAATTTTTTTTTTTTTGCCAGAATCCAGGGTGAATATTTTCTCTACTATCGTACAAAATACCTATTTCTCAGGGATCCCTGTGATAAATACCTTTCTGAGTTTTAAGTGTATCTCTACAGAGAAAAATGTACATTTTCCACATCGTTTCAAGTGCCATGCCCTGGTGAGTGCTATCCCAGGAGAACCATTGATGGTGAAGGGAAAAGGGAGAAACTAGCCAGAACATCACAGTGAAGGTACAAGAAACAGTACTCTTCCAATTCTCTACTCACGAATAACAAAGGAGACATATGATACAGGATGCCCAGAAAAATACCCTGGTGTCTGAAGACTCAACATGGGAACCATAGACTAAAACCATGATTTATGCCACTATAAGGAATCTGAAAGATGATACAATAATGACAACTACACAAGGCCCTCTTTCTCTACCCCATTTGCTGAGGATGAGGACATAGCTTCAAACTCAGCTCTGATTGGTCCATAGCCATGGTGGGACTGAGCCTGCAGATGGCTGTTTTCATTATGGGTCACTGGAGTGAAACTCTAACAGTAACACAACATGTTTCCCTTTTTCACGTTACTGCCAGGGCACTCACAGGCCAACTCTGATTAACAGGTCATCTCAGGTGCCCAATAACATTTATGCCATTAGTCCAAATAGTCTTATTTCATTTATGATTATTTTGAAGTTACTATTAATTAACCCTTAACCAGTGTGCTGCACTAGTGGATAGTCTCTATTCAGTCTAGAAGAAATGCTGAGTGATGTTCTTTCTTATAAGCCTGTGAGTTTATATTCCCACCAATTGAACAGAATGTTTATCAGGAGGCAGTAGTATTTGATGCCATGTTAGTTTATACCAACTGTGTTATAGCAATTACTATCATACACATTTTAATGAGATATTTTATAGACTTTGAACTATTAGTGCAAAAAGAAATAGAATTATCTCTATGAAAACAAAGTTGTACACTTTAGAAAGATTCAATAACATTCAGTGGCTAAAAAATAATGATATGGAATTAGGCATAAGAAAAGAAAGCCGGAAAGCTTGGAGGAATGATCAGTTATCTAGAGGGATTCTGCGTTCTGACTGCTTTGAAAATATCTTCTTTTCTTCCTTCATTTTAAGGAAACCAAAACTTGAAATTCCAGACAGTAGTGGATTATGAGCGTGACCAGTGTTCAAAGAAAATATTTTTAATCCTATATCCAACTATTGGTGAATGAAAATATATTTGTATATTTAAGGTAAACTGGAATGGTTATGGTATATATCTTTTTAAAAAATGTCCTTCTTTAATGATTCTTTTTTCAATTAACCAACTAGCTAGGACATCAGATAAGTGAATATATACTGTAAAAATCTATTCTTATCAATTTATAATTGAAGGAATATTAATCTAATAATATATGGAAAGGAATAAAAATTAATACATATGTGCTTAATGAGTCCAGTATCATTATTTCAATTTGGCCAAATTACCCTAGTAATCAAGTGATGACATGGGTATATAAGACACATTTTCACTTACTTTGGAATTACTTTAGAGCAGACTGCCTTCCTATAGCTAAGAAAAGGGCACACAGCATTTGGATGTTTATAATACAGGCTAGAACTGCAACCTCAGCCTGCTTCCAGGCTGTTTTCAGCAGGTTGCTATGGTGATGGAAAGGTCTTGGGCTGTGGAGTTAGCCAGACATAGGTGTCAGGGTCCCACTCCATCACTGGTTAGCATGTGATATTGGACAAGTCATTCAACCTTTCGGAGCCTCGGTTTCCTCACCTGATAAATGGGACTAATAATTCCCTCTCAGATTTGCAGAGAGGATTCAGTGCAATAATCTATAGACAAGTATCTGGTATGGCAGCAGCCTTCAGACACTCAATTTAAGAGTCCTCTTTCTCTTTCCTGTTTTTTCCAAATGCAAAAATTAGCATTTGGGGTTATTGAATAGATATACAAACATCCCGGCTTTTATACTGTTGCTCTCTCGCTCTCTCTCTGTGTTTTTTTAACATCAGAGCCTGCATTTGTTTATTCTACATACAAAAATTACACTAAAGAAATGCATCAGCTATTGGCACTTTAGTACATCGCAGTATTTAAAATTCATAACTCTTTGGAATGACATAACCATACCGCCTGACAACCATTGGTTTTGATTCGCTCACATAATGTTGCAAAGTCTCTTAGCTTATCAACCAGTTCAGACCAGAAATGGTGAAAGGACTTGTGTTCTTATTCAAAGTCTCTATGGATAAACGTGGTACACTGAGGTACAAGTTTTCTTTAGGTGCCTACGCTCTGCCTGAGTATGAGGCAATATTTCAATGCCTTGGCCTTTAAATTTCTACAAATTCTACACTCTCCCACCACCATCTTTAAAATGATCCTTGAATTGTTGCTAGAGTGGAGAAACCATGTTATTTATTTATTTATTTATTTATTTATTTATTTATTTATTTAGAGGGCAGTGTCACTGGCCCTCATATGTGGGATCCGAACCGGGGCCACTGGCGTCCCAAGCCAGCTCTTAACCACTGTGCCACTCGGCCAGCCGGAAACCATGTTTTTTAAAGGCCCATAGCTAAAGACTCCATGGATACACTGTTCTCTGGGCTGCTGAGGTAAATCTGGGCCAGTGTACAGCTTTGAGTAGTTGACAAATTCCATAGTTGCTTTCTTTTTTTTTTTTCCCCCATGAAGTTTAAAATAAACAATTAACCTATTTCCAACACAGTGTTTGGTATTGATTTAATTTAGCATGTGTTATTCATCTGCATGCCTCACAACGGTTGCTTAATTGTCTAAATCTTCCTGTGTAGAGTGCTGCCTATGGAATGTCTTTCCAAAGAACACTCTTAGCAGAGTGTGGCTTACTATTTCCATAACATCTGTCTTTTCTACTAAAGAGCAGATTAACAATTATGCTTCTTTTAAAGGTGTGTGTGTGTGTGTGTGTGTGTGCTTGCGCACATGTGTGTGTGTCTGTGTGGGTTTAGGAGAGGCTGGGCAAATATTCACTTCTTGTACAGTTCCCTTTCTAGGACAATAGTTTACAGTCCTGTCACCAGGTCAGAGATTTTGCTTGTACCCATAATGCAGCTGGCAGGACTGCCCTTTTCTTGTGCCTGAGTGTGCCACAGAATGCCACATGATTTCCATTAAACATGCTTGTCTGCAAAGGAAACAACGTATTCAACCCCCTCCCCCTCCTATCGCTCCCCAAGTCTCACATGCACACACACATGCACACATGCACACAAAGCTTCTTTCAATTGTGTTAAGCAGTAAAGCAGAAGGATTTTTTAAATTAGTGTTTTGTTTTGGCAATGGTTGCTGATGTGTTCATGTAATACAGTTTTAATCAAATCCCCAAAGCTGAAGACCTTTCAGCGTATCTTAGGCTGCACTGTGCAGGGCTTATTCCACTTGAAGTGGCCACCAGGGAGGTACAATTAGCTGTTCCCATGGAGAAGTTTGTTATAGTAATAAATAATAAGTAGCATAGGTAGCGATGGAATCAATTAAAGATATTTTTGACCATCTAATGGTTTATGGGAATGCTGAATAATTGAGAACAACAAGTTTTTGGCTACGTTTTCTATCTGCATGTCTCCTTGTAACTAAACATTGACCATGCACATAGGACAATGTCTGAGGTCACTACTTGTTCTGTCTTAAAGCCACATTGTCAAGGGTACTACATGAAAGACAGCTGCAGCCCTTACATAACTAAGCTGATTTTGAGAGGGTTAAAACTCTGCTGTAAATATTTGCCGCAGGCGGAAATCTAACATATGAAGCAGGAGAACAAATTGTGTTATCAGTTTCAAAAACAATCTGTTTCACCATTCATTTATTTATTTTTTTAACCCACGTAAAACAGAACAATAGGAGTTGACTGGCTGAGAGAGCTTTGTGCTTTGTCTCCAGGTTCCAACAGCTCTGATGTTAAAATGGAAATTTTGGCAAGTGGGACATTGGTAAAGTCCTCTAAATGCTTTTGGCATCTTGACAGGGGAAAAGAATCAAAATGGCCAAGCTACCTTGGTTTTAAAATTGGTAAGTGTGTGTTCACAAGTCACTTTATAAATAAAATCTCAGGAGATATGGTGGATGGGTTTATTGTGTGTATTCAGGGATGAATTGATATGCCATACATCACCTAAAGCAGGTCAGTGATCCATGAACTTAGCATGATTTACATGAAAAGATGAAAGACGCAATGGTTTCTTCTAAGTTATTGGATAAGTGACATATGGTCTCAATACAATGTAGGTATCAATGGGGATTTGTCACACTAAAATTTGGGCTAAATAAAGCTTGCATTACAATTTTCTTCACTTGATTATGAAAAGTAGTTCTATCTGAATCTCTATTTTACAAATGTTATTATATTTGTAAAAACTCACTCTGTGGATTGATTTACCTTAATGTCGAATGCTTCCACTCCTTCCTGAGGGTCTCTCTGAAGTCAACATGAGCAATATAAGAGCAAAAGAAACTACCACTAGGAGGCTGCTGGAGCGTGAAAACTTTTTTATACCTCAAGTAAAATGTGTTTAATGTAATAGTACCTTTTACTTTAGCAGGGATTGGGAAACTACAGACCATGGGCAAAATCCAGCCCACTTTTTTTTATAAATAAAGTTTTATTGAAACACAGTGACATACATTCATTTACCTATTATCTATGGGTGCTTTCATGGTAAATGGCAGAACTGAGTAGTTGCAACAGAGACTGTATGTACAAGCCCCCAAAGCTGAAAATATTTACTATTTGGCCCTTTCCAGAAAACGTTTGTCAACCACTGACTTATAGGAGTCTATAACCGGAAAATCAGAATGCAAGGAATCTGAGGATGAACAGATGATCAAATAGAAGACTAAATTGATTCATAGTTCTTTTCTGACCAAAGCTGTTGATCAAGAACATCAGCAGTTATTGAATAGAGTGACATGGCCAACTGACAGATACATCCTATTGGAAGGATTTGGCCATTTGCTAAGCTGAGGGCACTTGGAAGTTTATTAGGATGGTGAGGAAATCCATCCTGATGAGCAAGAGTGGAGGTAAAACGAGGAGTGAAACTAAAGAGTCAAAAAAGTAGATTGGCTCTCAAATTCAGAGAGAGTGAGAAAATATACAGGAACAAAGCAAGAGGCCCTGAAGCAATTGTTTGATTGTGGTAAGAGTGCCTGGAATTCCTTTTCATTGATAATGGCAACTGGATGGTCATCTTGTAGAGGGTGGACCATTCCTGCATTTCCATAGTAACCCTAGTCTGTAGAAAAATGCAGGCTGGTCCCTTTCTCCTTTGTCATGTACAGAATGAGCTGCAGCGAGCTGGTAAAAAATGCTAAGCGTGTAAAGCAATGAAAGGTGGTCTTTCTTAGTTCTGAGCCAGGAAATCACTCAACTCCTACCCATACAGTTTGAACAGTTTTTACACTACCAGTGTTTCCTTTGAGTGTTTGGGCCCAGAGTGAAGAATGGAATATAGTCTGGAACTGTCTCATTTGACACTTACTACATTTTTTCCTAACTAGATAGGAGTTAGTAAATGTGACCTGGGGTTAAGAGTTCTTCACTCACAAGAGTACTGTTTCTTGAAAGCTACTTAGAAAAGAGAGAAAAAAAAGAATCTAAGAGAAAGGATTGAGTGGCTGATGCTTACTTTCTTAAGATGCAAAGGCTAATGGTGTCTGATCTCCATGCTTAAATTACTCTGCCCTTCTCATCGCCGTGTAAGCTCACCATCTCCTCTTCCCTTTACCCCAGTGTTCTTGCCGTTTTGCCCAAATGACCCCTTCTTCTTTATTTCTTTATCTCAGGTCCATTTTCCTGAACATGTCCTTTGACTTCCCAGGCAGACAAGGTTTGGTCTTTCTGTTACTTGATTCCCTGAGCTTCTTATTGTATAGCATTCCTTGTATCCTTAAAATTATATTCATTTATTTTCCTTCTCGACTGTAAGCTCTATGAGGGATTACTCACTGATGGTTTCATCATGACGATATAATGGTTACCCAACTCTGGAGACTGGATCTTTTGTTTAAAGACCGAAGAATCTTAGGAGAAATGTTATGAAGTTGTGTTCCTCTAAGTTGGGTAACCTTGACAGTCCTATGTGTATGATAGGGTTGGTGAAAGCTATAGAACTAACATTTATTGACCACCATCTTTGTGCAGCCATTGTACCTTGACTTTAAGCACATCATCTCATTTAATAATCTCAACAAGACTGTATGATTGGGGCTCCCATGATTGCACTGATACAGAGAAAGTCCAGAGAGATTAAGTGACTATCAGAGGGTCATATTCTGGGAGAAGCCAAAATTTGAACTCAAGCCTAACAATGTATACTGTCCATGCTACTTTCAGTAAGTGGCTTTTCTTAGATGAGTGTCAGAAGTCAACAATTTTCCCTCTTTTCTTCTTCTTCTTTCCTTCACTGTTATTTTTATTTCTTTGTTTCTTTCCTACTGGCAATACCTGAGACCAGTCAAAAGTATCTGTGAGCGTTCTTTATTCTGACTGTGACCCAGAAGGGGTTGACCTTTGCTTTATTTGCTAGAAATAGCATATTTCCTTCTCATACTAGTTCCCAGTCAAGACCATGCATTTTCAACCACCTAAAATGCCTGCAAACTCATAATTAGGTGTTGTATAAACATTAGAGGGTTTTATTTTCCTTTTAGGAAGGGGTGTTAAGTGAGATTTGGGTGGGGATTTTGGCACATCCCATCTTTATGTTTTCAAATGACTTTTTAAAGAGCAACAACCCACATACTTTTTATACACAAGCAGGAACTCAGCTCTCCAAAGTCATTATCACTACCCAATGTTCTATAAAATTAGGAGATTAGATAAAATTATTAATCAAAGAAATAAAAATGGGAAAAGTAAAATAAGTATTTGCTTAAAGTTGTTTTGACTTTGTTGTTATCTAAGGAACTCAGAGATATACCTGTCAAGGAATTCTTTTGAGGCCTTTCCATGAATCGATATTTAATCTTCAAAATTAAAGCCTGAAGAAGTAAAATTTGTTGTCGAGTTTCAGGGTAAATTTGAAGTTGAAATTATCTTTGAATATGACATTTAATTTCTGAGAACCTGTGCTGCCTAATAATTTATATCTACTATTTTTCTGCTAATATCATGAAAATGAACTTTTTGAAAGAATGAGGCATAGATTTTTGTCCTTCAGGACGCTGAGCTTTCATCTATGTTTCCATATTCTTTCAGTCCTCTTTAGGGTTGTTAGCAGGTTGGTAGAGCCTGAATAACCATCTAATTTCGAACAGTCACTTGCTCAACTGAGAGCTCTGTGCTCCTGGTTCATTCCTCAGCCTGTCTCCATGCCTTAGTCCACGCTTCTCCACTGCCAGTCTGATGCCTGCCTCCTCAGCTTTATCTCCTGGGGTCCCCCTTTCAGATTATTTTCCAGGAACACAAACAGGGGAGAATTGCTCAAACAAATCATTCTATTTATGCCTTTTACATTCTGTTCTCTTTTTACCAAAATCCATTCTCTCTCTTCTTAGATATTCTTTAAAACCATGCTTAGGCATTATTTCTCTTTAAGAAGCCTACCTCAAAGCCTTACTTCAGATGAAGTTAATTACTCTTTCCTCTAAGCTACTTCAGTATCTCATTCACATTTATTGTGTTGCATAGATCACACTGTCCAGCAATTATTTGTTAAATGTCTAGCTATCCAAAGGGCAAGTGCCATGACCTGCCTTTATCCCTAGTACTCAACTTAGGATCTGACATACACTTCCTTAGGTAGGTATTCCTACAGCTGATATATGTTGAACTGAACTGACGAATAGATAAAAGCAAAACTATCTTGTTCCAGGAGATCAAACACAAAGTGTGGATTTCACAACCTGCCAAGATATTTTAAAATTTCAGTGTAGTTTGTCATTAAGTCCAGCAGAGTTGCTTTTGTTAGTTCCTATAAAATTGACGATTGGGCTAAGATTATTGAAGGTGGTGATTAGGAGATAGAGTGACATTTAATTTTTTAAATGGCTGAATTTCAATCAAATTAATCGAATTTTTTGAGCCATAGTCCGAATTTACTTATATTAAAAACCTGATATAATCTAGTATCTGCAAAACCAACAAATACACACAGGTCCCTCCTACTGAGTCAGTTGAATGCAAAATCAACTGTAATTTAAGAAACCAAAAACACTAAAGGGTGAGCTTTGTCAGACTGGATCAACTTGTTCGACCTGTTATGGACAAAGAAAGGACTGATGAGGTCCCAAGGTACAAGAAGTTGTACCTGGATAATGAGAAGCATTCTGTGTCTCCCCCTGCTGGTTGGTGAAATAATTAAATGGAACAACCCCCAAGAGCCTGAAGAACCATGACCTCACAGCTTTATATCATTGGGTCAACTGGCCTCTGTAAAGTTTTAATAAGGTGGGTTGATCAAAGGAGTTCACGTCAGGATATTTGATCTCATCTCAAGCTTTCTAACTCTACTTAATTAGCGTTCTGCATTTCTTAACAATTCTAACTTCACATCCCATTGAAATAAACCATTAAGAAACCCACTTCTTGCATATTTTAATTCCAGGCTATAACTACATTTTGATGAGATTAAAATTGTTTTAAAAAGGTTGTGTTTGAAAATAATCTTGAGTTTTACCACAAGGGATATCATTTCCTCTAGTCTTCAAAGGATTGTTTTAGTCCACCAGTAAATCTGGAAATAAGAAAACTAATTCTTATAAACAGCACCGTTAGATAAAGCATATCCACAGAAAATGTGGGGAAAAAAGACTGACCCCAAATATGTTTCTATTATTCTGTTACCTTTATTTGGTGATTATAAATCTGACAGACTCAAATTCCAAAAGTATTTGAAAAGGCTTTTTATTGTATTTATGTGAGTATTCATGACAAGAGCTGAGACAAGCCAAGAGTCCACAAAGAAGATATTGTATGATAGATAATTTACAAACAAAAAAATGCTCTTATTCAATGGTGACAGCTAAAAAATCCAAGCCTTGCCATTATCAGTTAAAAAGCAAAGACTATACAACAAAAAGTGAGGGGAAAATGAGAAGGAAAAAAACAAAAATGAGTAGAATTTAGATAAGATCAGATATGAGACCCAACAATGAAGCGCCAAGAAGTCAATGCAACATTGAGCAAAAATAAGAAGTAACACTTCAAAAAACAAGGGATGAAAAGAAACCATGGTGAGGAAATGGTTTTTGAAAAGAATAAAGGGCACACAGCAGTGTACATTGGAAATGTCTTTGTAGGCCTAGTTGTGTAGCATAGAACAATATCTGACACTAATGGTTAAATTGTGTTTATTATATTTTGTTTACTAAGTGAGGCAATAGTGTTATGCCTTTTAAGAAGAGTTTGATTAAAAATAATAGAAACATTTTAATTTATTTATTCATAAATATTTATTGAGTGCTATATTATTCAAGGTATGTTAACTTCTTAAACAATTTTAAACTAGCAATAGCCTAATGTAAAGGATTTATTTATTGTTTCTGTCATAGTCCAGTGCTGATCATCCTGGGACAGGACCCATGCTCCTTCTACCTTAAGATGCTACCACCAATGGCCTCCAAGTTTGCTAAATAGAAAGAGAGAGGAGCATCACACATGAAAGCTTTTATAGACCAGGCCTAGAGATGGCTTACAAGAATTCTGCCAGCATTGCACTGACAATAAATTAGTCACATGACTCCAACCTAATTGCCAGGGGCTGTGGAGAATGTCATCTTACTTTCTGAAGAAAAACGATAACATGGTTATTGATTGTCAACAATATTCTCTGCATGAGGGTCTAGAGATTCATCATTGGATGGTAGGTTGAAGGAACAGACAAAATCCTGTCTTTATGGGCAGGAAATTAACTGTAAGTGGAATATGTAAGTTAAATGCATGGTATATTAAATGATGCTAAGTGCTAAGTAGAAAACCAAAGCATCCAGGTAAGGAGGGTAGAAAGTGTAGCAGGATTCAGTTACTATTTAACTAAGGCAGTCAAGGAAGCCTGCACTGAGTAGGAGACCTTGGAGAAAAGATCTGAATGAGGTAGTGGATATCTAGGGGAAGAAATTTTCAGGCATAAGATATTGCAAGTTCAAGAGCCCCAAGGCAGGAGTGTGGCTGGCATGTTAGAACTGTAAGGAGGCCAGTGTGGCTGGAGTAGAGTGAGGTGGTGGTGGCGGTGGTGGTGGTGAATTAATAAGAGACAAAGTCAGAGAGGTATTGGGGAAGGCAGACTTCATAATGTTTTTAAGCCATTGTGAGGACTTCAGCTGTTTCTTTGAGTGAGACTAGAAGCATTTCAGAAGAGGATTGGCATGCACAGGCCTACTTTTTTAATGGTCTCATTCTAGTTGCTTGATTGAGAATAGGGGACAAGTGTAGACAGAGGCATACTCATTAGACCGTTGTAATAATCAGGTGATGCTGGGAGCAGTAAAAGTGATAGAAGGTGATTGGATTATACATATATTCTAAAAGAAGAGTCCACAAGATGTGCTGATATGGTGGATAGGAGGAAAAGAATCAAGTATGACTCTAAGAAGTTGTGCCTCAACAAACAAAAGTGTAGGAGGCACATATTTTTAAAGATGAGTGATGGCCTGATCAGGAGCTGAATTTTTGATAGGTTAAATTTGACATGGTTATTAGGCATTTAAGTGGAAATCTGAGAAGGACCTGGAATATAATGAGTCTAAACTTCAGTGGAGAGGTCTGGCTGAAGATAGAAATTTGTTAGTTAATAGGTCCTGGTTAAGGATGATTCCAAACAGGCCCACTCCAAGACACATTATAGTGAAAATGGCAAGGGTTAAGGACAAAGACAGAATCCTTAAAGCAGCAAGGGAAAGGCAGCAACTTACAAGGGTACCCCCATAAGATTATCAGCTGACTTTTCTACAGAAACTTTGCAGGCCAGAAGGGAGTGGCAGGAGGTTTTCAAAGTGATGAAAAATAAAGGCCTACAACCAAGATTGCTGTATCCAGCAAGGTTATCATTTAAAGTCGAAGGCGAGATAAGGAGCTTTGCAGAAAAAAATAAGTTAAGGGAATTCATTACCACCAAGCCAGCTTTGCAGGAAATGCTAAAAGGGCTTCTTTAAGTAGAAGAGAAAAACAACCTATGAAAGACTACGAACACAAATAACAAAATGGCAATAAATACACACCTATGAATAATCACATTAAATGTAAATGGATTAAATGCTCCAATAAAAAGACATAGGGTGGCTGAATGGATAAGAAAGCAAGACCCCAGCATATGCTGTATACAAGAGACTCACATCAGATCCAAAGACTCATACAGGCTGAAAGTAAAGGGATGGAGTAAAATATTTCATGCAAATGGTACTGATAAAAAAGCTGAAGTAACGATACTTATATCAGATAAAATGGACTTTAAATTGAAGAATATAACAAAGGACAAAGAAGGACACTTCATAATAATAAAGGGATTGATCCAACAAGAGGACATAACCCTAGTAAACATCTACGCACCTAACATGGGAGCTCCTAAATATATAAAACAGATATTGTCAGACATAAGACAGAGATCAACACTAACACTATCATAGTAGGGAACTTCAACACCCCGCTCTCACCAATGGACAGATCCTCCAGACAGAAAATCAATGTGGAAACAGCAACCTTAAATGACACATTAGACCAGCTGGATTTAACAGACATTTTCAGAGCATTTCATCCCAAAGCTACAGAATATACGTTCTTTTCAAGTGCACATGGAACATTTTCTAAGATAGACCACATGTTAGGCCACAAAACAAGTCTCAATAAATTTAAGAAGATTGAAATCATTTCAACTGTATTCTCTGACCACAATGCTATGAAACTAGAAATCAATTATAAGAAGAAATCCGGGAAGCTGACAAATAAATGGAGGCTAAACAATATGCTATTAAATAGTGAGTGGGTCACAAATGAGATCAAGGAGGAAATCAAAAGATACCTTGAGACAAACGAAAATGAAAACACCACGACCCCAAATCTCTGAGATGCTGCGAAAGCAGTCCTAAGAGGGAAGTTTATAGCAGTGCAAGCCTACCTAAAGAAGAAGAAAAATCTCAAATCAACAGGGTATCCTTACACCTAAGGGAACTGTAAAAAGAACAGCAAAAGAGGCCCAAGGGGAGTACAAGAAAGGAGATAATAAAGACCAGAGCAGAAATAAACAATATAGAGAACAGAAAAACAATTCAAAAGATCAATGAAACCAAGAGCTGGTTTCTCAAGAAGATAAACAAAATTGACAAACCTCTAGCCAGGCTCATCAAAAAAAAAAAAAAAAAGAGAGAGGACTCAAATTAGCAAAATCAGGAATGAAAGAGGGGAAATGACTACAGACATCACAGAAATACAAAAAATTCTAAGAAATTACTATGAGCAACTATATGCCAACAAATTTGACAATCTGGAAGAAATGGATAATTTTCTAGAAGCATACAACCTTCCAAAGCTAACGCAAGAAGAAACAGAAAATCTAAATACCCTGATTACTACCAAGGAAATTGAATCAGTAATTGACAAGCTCCCAAAAAACAAAAGCCCTGGACAGACGGCTTCATAAGTGAATTTTATGAAACATTCAAAAAAGAACTATCACCTATTCTTCTCAAACTATTCCAAAAAATCCAGAAGGAGGGAAGGCTCCCAAACTCTTTTTATGAAGCTACTATCACCCTGATTCCAAAATCAGATAAAGACATCACAAAAAAGGAAAACTACAGGCCAATCTCCCTGATGAATATAGATGCAAAAATTCTCAATAAAATATTAGCAAACAGAATTCAGCAATATATTAAGAAGATCATACATCATGATCAAGTGGGATTCATCCCTAGTGCGCAAGGCTGGTTCAACATCCGTAAATCAATTAATGTGATACACCACATCAACAAAATGAAGCATAAAGATCACATGGTCATTTCAATAGATGCAGAAAAAGCATTTGACAAAATCCAACAGCCATTTATGTTAAAAACCCTTAGCAAAGTAGGAATACAGGGATCATATCTCAACATAATAAAAGCCATATATGATAAACCTACAGCTAACATCATACTCAATGGGGAAAAGCTAAAACCATTCCCCTTAAGATCAGGAACAAGACAAGGCTGTCCACTTTCTCCTCTTTTATTCAACATAGTGCTGGAAGTTCTAGCCACAGCAATCAGACAACAAAAAGAAATAAAAGGCATCCAAATTGGCAAGGAAGAAGTGAAATTGTCATTATATGCAGATGACATGATACTGTATATAGAGAACCCCAAAGACTCTATCAAAAAACGATTGGAACTGATAGACGAATTCAGTAAAGTAGCAGGATATAAAATCAATGTTCAGAAATCAGTGGCATTTGCATATACCAATAATAAACTAACGGAAAGAGAAATTAAGAAAACTGTCCCATTTACAATTGCGTCAAGAACTATAAAATACCTAGGAATAAATTTGGATAGGAAGAATTAATATAGTTAAAATGTCCATACTGCCTAAAGCAATATATAGATTCAATGCAATTCCTATCAAACTACCAAGGGCATTTTTCACAGAAATAGAAAATATAATCCTAAAATTTATATGGAATCATAAAAGACCCAGAATAGCCTCGGCAATTCTGAGAAATAAAAACAAAGTCGGGGGGATCACGCTACCAGACATCAAAACCTACTACAAGGCCACAGTAATCAAGACAGTTTGGTATTGGCATAAAAACAGGCACATCGATCAGTGGAACAGAACAGAGAGCCCAGAAATAAATCCAAGCATTTACGGACAGTTAATCTATGACAAGGGAAGCAAGAATTTACACTGGAGTAAAGATAGTCTATTCAATAAATGGTGCTGGGAAAATTGGACTGACACATGCAAAAAAATGAAACTGGATCATCTCCTTACGCCTTATACAAGAACAAATTCAAAATGGATTAAAGACTTAAATGTAAGACCTGAAACCATAAAAATCCTAAAAGAAAATATAGGGAGTACATTTGCAGACATTACCCGGAGCAATATTTTTACTGATACATCCCTACGGGCAAGGGAAGTAAAAGAAAAAATGAACATATGGGATTATATCAGACTTAAAAGTTTTTTCACAACAAAGGAAACCATTAATAAAACAAAAAGGAAGCCTACTGAATGGGAGAATATATTTGCCAACGATATATCTGATAAGGGGTTAATATCCAAAATTTATAAAACACTCATGTACCTCAACACAAAAAAAACAAATAACCCAATTAAAAAATGGGCAGAAGATATGAAGAGACATTTCTCTAAAGAGGACATACAGATGGCCAACAGGCATATGAAAAAAAGTTCAACCTCACTGGTCATTAGGGAAATGCAAATAAAAACCACCATGAGATACCACCTCACTCCAGTCAGAATGGCTATCATCAACAAATCAACAAACAACAAGTGCTGGCGGGGCTGTGGGGAAAAGGGGACCCTGCTGCACTGTTGGTGGGACTGCAGATTGGTGCAGCCACTATGGAAGTCAGTATGGAGGTATCTCAAAGAACTGGAAATAGAGCTACCGTTTGACCCAGCAATTCCACTCCTAGGTATTTATCCTGAAAAAACCAAGACACTTATTCAAAAAAAGTTATGCACCCCTATGTTCATAGCAGCACAATTTACAATAGCTAAGACTTGGAAACAACCAAAATGCCCATCAGTACATGACTGGATTAAGAAACTGTGGTATATTTATACAATGGAGTATCACTCCGCTATAAGGAAGAATGAAATCGTGCCATTTGCAATGATATGGATGGACCTAGAGACTATAATGTTGAGTGAAATAAGTCAGTCAGAGAAGGACAAATACCATATGATCTCACTCATATGTGGAATCTGAAAAACTGTATGAATGAGCAAAGTAAACAGAAACTGTCTCATAGATATAGACGAAAAATCAGGGTTGCTAATTGGGAGAGGAATGGGGATGAGGGAGAAGGGGAAGGGATTAGACAGCAAAAATAGGCAACTACAATATTGCTACTGGGATAGGAAAAACAGTTTGGGAAATATAATTAATAATGTTGTAAATATTCTGTGGAATGTCAGATGATCATAGGTCTTGTTAGGGAGACCATTTCATGGATGGAGTAGAGGTTTGATCACTGCACTGTATTACTAAAGCGGAGGTGGTATACCTACTGTAATTGAATATATATAGATAGTCATGGGATGTGGATTATACTGTGGAAGAGAGTCAGAGGAAGAGTAATAGATATATATGATATGGGGGGGAGTGGGGTGGTGAATTGGGGGTGGGGGGTTGTCACTTTGAGTGGTAAAATGTATAACTATTGCACTGTGTTGTACACCTGAAACTAATTAAAAAAAAATAAAAAAAAATAGGTCCTGGTTAGATGAGATCCCTAAGGCAATGAGAGAGGAGTTCCAAAGGCTAGACTTTGTGGCACTCCAACCTCCAAGGTTGGATAGATGAGGAAGGCCTACAAAAGAGATGAAGAATAAATAGCTAGGGAGGTAGAAGGAAAACCAGGTGGAAGGAAAGGGAAGAAGAGAGAGATCAAATAAAACAAATGTTGCTGATGGTCAAATTAAACATAGATTGAGATTTGACCATTGGATTTAGAACATGGACGTCATTCATGTCCTTGACAAGAGCTGTGTTTCCATTAGTGAGAATTAAACCTGGCTAGAGGAGTACAAAGAGAATGTGAGGAGATATTGGGGATAATGAATACACATACTTGCTTTGCTATAGAAAGAAGAAGAGAAAGAAGGTGTTGGCTGGAGTGCAAAGTGGGCTAAGAGATGGTTTTCTTTTTTAGATATTTATATGGTGGTGAGACAGAAGTTGTTTCTATAGGAGAGAAATGGGATATTGGGGAATTTCTAGAGCAATTTTCTTGAGTAGACAAAAGCAGATCAGATCAAGTGCACAAGGGAAGGGATTGGCCTTTCCTGGCAGAGGGGATGCTCAGCAGCAGCATGGAAGAAGTCAGAGTTACATGACCCAGATACAGATTGGTGGTGGGTGTGGGTGTGAGAAGTTGTGGAGCATCTCATTTAATTGCCTCTATTTCCTCAATAGAATGAGAGTGAGAACAAAGAAGGAACTGTTAAGTTATTTGAGGAGCGTGTGAAAAATACAAAACAGTGACCTAGGAGAGCAGAAGAGTAAATGGACTGGGGAAATGTAGTATGATTGTCCAGCCACATTAAGGGCTCTCTTGTGGAGAGTGAGCAGGAATTTAAAGTGAGGCAAGTCAGCAGTCCTGTGTTTATTTCCAGCTTCATTTAGTTTCACGGGTACAGGTGAGGATAAGAGGAGAGTTGGATTTGACTGGAGTTGCATTTTTCAAGTGAGTAGGTGAGAGAGAGAGAGAGAGAGAGAGAGAGAGAGAGAGAGAGAGAGAGAGAGAGAGAGAGAGAGAGAGAGAGAGAGAGAGAGAGAGAAAGGAAGGAAATGAAGGCCCATGCAAAGAAATGATTCTAATGATTTGCTACAGAATTTTACCTGGATAAGAAGAGACGTGAGGGTATAAAAAATTAAGAGGCAGTTTCAAAGGTTAAATCAATGGGTTGTAGATGCCGATGCTGAGGTGGAATATTAGAAGGTGTAAACCGGAAAGATTGACGATGGTGAGCAGATAAGGCTGAAGTAAAAAGAGGTTACAAATTTTGATAACCACAGTGTCTAGGTCATGCACAACTGTGAGAGGGGACCACTGAAATAATGTGGAGAAGAGTTCAAGGAAATTAGAAAACAGGGTTTTGGAATTATCACCTGCACAGATATTGAAATTACTATGAATTACGATAGGAGTAGTTTTGTAGTAAGTGACACTGTATCAGAAACTAAAATCTTTAAAAAAACAAATTGGAAGGGGATGACCTGTTAGTCCATAATTGCTTGGAGAAAGAAAAAGTGGTGTAATCTGATGACAAGGGATTCAAAGCTGGAGTGCTGAGAGGTGGCAAAAGCATGAAAGAGGTCTCCTGTTTCACAACCACCCTGCTGGTATCCAGGGGTGGGAAAGAAGAGGATGTCGGGGAAATGATGTCCCCAAGAGAGAAAATGTGTACACTGTATACCTTTTGTGATTAACATTTTTTACTAAGCATAATGAACTTTAAGTCCATCCAGGTTGTTGTATGTATCAATCATACATTCCTTTTATTACTGACTTGTATTCCATCATATGGATATGCCAGAATTTGTCCACACATTTGCTCATCTAAGGACATTTGAGTTGTGTTATGGACTGAATGTTTATATCTTCCCCCCATTTATATGTTGAAGCCCTTACCCCAATGTGATGTATTTAGTGGTGGTATCTTTGGTTTAGAAGAAGTCATGTGTGTGATTAGCCCAAATTGACGAAGACAACTTGTTGTCAGAATTTTGCTATTACCAATAAAGTTGTTATGCATACTTTTGTGTACAGGATTACAATGGTCTTCTTAAAGTGAGTTTTGTTCCAAGCTTCCTTGAAATCATAGTTTTAGTGTTCCCGTTGTATTGTTTTGCCTAACTCAAAACAGATAAATCCTTAATTATTAAGATTGTCAAAAATATTTATCCACAGAAACAACATGGAGACACATCTTATAAAATGAAATATAACAATATGGATGACCCTTGCATACATAATGCTGAGTGAATGAAGCCAGCCACAGAAGTTTGATGTCATTTATATCAAGAACGAACTAGCCAAGTTAATTGATAAGGTCAGAAGTCTAGATAGTAGTTATTCCAGAAGAGAGGTCATCACTGCCTTGTGGGGTGCTGCTAATGTTCTGTTATTTGATCTGACTGATGGTTTCATTCGTCTGTCAGTGAAAATTCATAGAGCTGCACACTTGTGAGAGGTACACTTTTCTGAATGCATAAATGCTCCAATAAAGTCCCCAAAATGAAATTTAATATATGGTTCAAGGGTTCCCCTAATACGTTCCTTTGTCTTTTTGCTCATAGTAGGCTAGAAAGGCTGGAACCCATGATTTCATTTAAAGTTGCAATCATCAATAACATTTTATTTTCTAATGCTTCCTGAGAGAAAACGGGAGAGAAGTGTTTCAAGCTTGGTGGCTTGAACAAACTCTTTCTAATTTACTTATAGTGCTAGCATTGATTTCATCCGTAATTCTTTTTTTCCTGTAATCGATCTCACTGTCAAAACCCAACTTGAGAACAATGGAATGGGTAAGTGGAATTTTTATTTATTAAAAGGGCAACATCTCAGAAATGAAATTACAATTTAGTTGGGATAAATTGTCATATAACTTCATTTTTTTGCATTAAAGCTATAATTGAGGGGCATTATATGCTGTTTATCACTGCAATAAAAATGTAGTCAGAATGAACTTCTCGAGGCTGTTAAACAGCCTCTTATTTGCATTGAAACTATACTCACAGCCCATTATCTTGGGCTATATTTTTTGGTATAAGGGAATTGCTATCAAAGTGTACTTAATCTGAAAGGAATTGGATTATAATTGGAGTCTTTGTGAAAGAGGAGTGAAAATTATTTGGTATTATCATAAGGTAACAATGTACTACTGTTAGCATATTAAAAGACTGCATCAATGGCACTGAAGGACATATTGGTTATCATCATTTGATGTCAAATGATACTCCACATTTTTGCTCCTAATCAATCTGGGTAGTGAAAGAAAGAAAACATTTTTCAGTTCATCTGATCTGATAGGCCTGGTTTTCCAAAGAGTATTCATCACATCCTGTTACCCAACCATAGATATCATGTGGTTCTTCTTCATGAGGAGTGTTAGGATCTGAGAGTAAGAATTTCTGTGTTTGGAACACAGTAGGTATTTCATAAATGTGCATTAAATTAAATCAAGTCACCCACAGGACTGAGAAAGGGAAACAGAATGTTATTTGTAATCAATTACTTCAAAGGTAGCAAAATAATGGATGTAGCTTGATTTTTATCATTTTTATATTGTAATATGCCAGCTTAATTATTGCCAGGCATGCCTGTCAGGATAACAAACAAACAAACAAACAAACAAACAAACAAACCACTGTCACAAAATCTAGGTCAGAAGCTGGCAACTTTTTATGTAAATCGCCATGTAAAAAACATTTTACCTTTGCAGACAATTCAGTCATTGTCACAACTACCCAACTCTGCCACTGTAGCGTGAAAGCATCCATGGATGTAGCTGTGTTCTAAAAAAACTATAAAAGCAGACAGCTGGCTGGATTTGGCCTGTAGGCCATAGTTTGCAGACCCCAATCTATGATGATTGCCTGGTAACTTTGTGATTGTAAACAGGAAAACAAACCCATGCGCTGAAGTCTCATGTCTGTATATAGTCATAAGCTGGCTATCCAGATGCAAAATATGGCTTACTATGTTATAATGAAATTTATCATATTATATTCTTATTAAATTATAAGGTAATTGTAATGTAACTATTTTCATTACGATATGCTAATAAAACTGATTGTTATCATTAGAAATAAATAGCACTTCATTCTTTTCTCTTTGGAGACATTGAAATACAAGCATCTCCTCCTCTTAAGTAGGAATATAAAAAGCAAGTCAGGATGATTTGTAAACAGAAGGAATTTAAAAGTTTATTTTCAAACTTGCATGGCTCTCGCTGTGAGCGTTTCTCAACTTGCCATTGCTTTTCCACAGTCTAAACAAGGCAAACCGAGGGTGGGTTGGTCCCACTCCTGACTTACAAACAGTCCATTCTATCACTGAAATAGCAGTTACAATAAGATTGTGCCTAGTGTTTGAAGCTTTGGAGAAATCCAGAGAGGACAAGAGGGGTTTCTTCCACCGAAGAGAGACACTGGAGGTCTCATTGCTGACCCATGGGCTAGAATTGAAAGTTGATTCAAAAAGAAGCCATTAAAATGTGACTTGTGTCACCAGTTTGAGAAGGTCACAAGCTACTTTGTGGCCAATTACGTGATCTGTCCAATTGCCAAATTCCTCATTTGCAGAAGTCAGATAATACGCCCACTTTCCAGGGTTGACATGAGCATTAAATGAGATGGAATACATAAAATTGTTTAGCACACTCAACCATGACAATTTTGTTAACTCCTGTGTTTGTTCAGCACTTCACTTGGTTGTGACTGCTTCCTTTGTGTGTGACTAGTGCTAGGTGAATTGCAGGCACTCACAAACCATCTTGACTTATTTTCCAACCTTCCTATTTGTAGGCTGCTTTGAAACCTGACAGGCTGACACCAGGAGGCCAAACCTGACCTGACGAGCCATGATATCTTCATATCCCTTAGATGCACATGCATTTGGGGGCAGCAGTTGCAGTGCATTTCCCAATACTTACATTTCAGTCCTTTTGACATTTAACACCATTAGAACATATAGCAGAATCCAAGCACAGCTTCTTTGAGGTAAAAAATGTATTTTTTCATATCTCAGTGTGTTGAATAACCTTTAGATGCAAAGTTAGCACAGCAAACATTGACACGATGCAAACAGTTCAGTGCAGAGCACCTAAAAATAAATATAAGAAGTTCATATGCCAGAGAGAGAGAGAGAGAGAGAGAGAGAGAGAGAGAGAGAGAGAGAGAGAGAGAGAGAGACATTTAAATGAAAAAACAGCTTTGAGGTTTATGGATTTATGAGATCTCATTATTGTCTTTGATCCCATGGAAACAATTGATTGGAAGACACTAAATATAGTTTTATACATTATATATACATTATTTAGATAAAGCTATCAATTTGCTTTTGGGGCTATTGTTTTAAAAGTTTTATGGCAGCAGTGACGTTTGTTTATTTCACCTGGGGCCTCAATTTATGGGACTGTAAGGCCATGTGATTTTGGAGTCAGAATTTTTGGATTTGAGTCCTAAACTTATCTTTTTAGAGTGGCTTGGGTGATCTTTTGGGTGTTCTTGGTTTCTTCTTCAAATGATTTAAGGGACAGCTTCTAATGTTCCTGCAAAATGATACCCTCCTTCCTCTCCACCTTCTCCTTTCATTACACATGGTCCTTGGGTGAAGCTCGGAACCTTGATTTCTCTCATCCTGGAAGACGGGTCTTTTTCAAGGATGCTTCCTGATCCTTCAAGCACCATTAGCTGCTGGGAGGCACCCATTCTGTCTTTGTTACCATTTCTAAGGTCTTTGGAAAATCTCTCTTCCCTTATTTAAGCCTCATAGTTTAATGAGGTTGACCCTAATTCCAGTTTCACTGGTGGGTCCATACTAGTTTAAGCAAATCATTATATCCTGCCTCCTCGATCGCAATGGATTGATTAAAGGACACTTAAATGTCCCAGTATCCACTGTCACTGGGATAGTCTGAGTCATGTGCCTTTTCCTGTATCTGTACAAGTGAATGTGAGGACTTCGGCTTGAATGTTCAGATAAAGATTTCCTCTTTCCTGCTAAACATGAAGACAAAAGGAAGTATCCTGGAGAGCCTTTGGCAGTCATTTTTGGAGTTAGATATGAAAGAAGATGAGGGCAAAACGGATCAAATATATGGTGATGGAAGGAGAACTGACTCTGGGTGGTAAACACGCAGTGTGATATATGGACGATGTATTTTAGAACTCTACACCTGAAACCTATGTAACTTTACTAACCATGGTCACCCCAATAAACTTCTATTTAAAAAAAAAGAAAAGAAAAGAAAGTAACTGGGTTCTTGGTAGCATTTTAGAGTCACAAGTTCAAGCTTTACTTGAAGCCAGTGTTATCTCTATACTGGAGACACATAGAAGTTAAATTTATTTTACTGCTTAAGCTGTATGAGTTGTACTTCTGTCACCAGCCAAAAGAGTTCAAACTGAAGTATGTAGGCCCTCCAAATACACACACACATGTCTGAAACTGAGGGTGAACATGGAATAAACTCAAATGGAACCTTAGCTGCTTACAAAGCTTTGTACAAGATTAAGAGCTTTATCAATATTGTTACTCTTATATTCTCTCATTCCATCCAGATTCTTAAATTTCTTTCCTTCTTTCTTTTAAATTCCAATCCTTTTCACACTACCCATATTCAATCCCACTGGCCATCCTATTTCTGATAACAATAGACTAGTATTTATTTAGTACCTATTAGGCTAGACACTGTATTTGGTGCCTTGTAAGGATGCCTAATCCATAACAACCTTTAAGTATTATAACTCACATTTTAAGATGAGGAACTTGAGATTTGGGATAATTAAGTGAGATTTAGGATAACCCAAAGTTACACTCTAATAAGTGGTGCAAATGGGATTCAAATCCAGGCATACTGATACCAGAGTTTGTGTGCTATCACATTGTTGAACTGACAATCAGTATATGGATGTGTTTTTAGGACATGAGTTGACACAGGCCTCCAGACTTCCATTCAAACATTTACTGAATGTCTAATATGTGCCAAATGTTTTGGTATATGATGAGTAGATATAACAAAAACAAGCCAGGCAAGGACTCTGCCATCCTCGAGCTTATTTTTCAGTGGGGAACGCATATCAGATAGACTGAAATTACCATTCCAGTGTGGTAAAAGCTCCATAGGGGAAGCTGCAAGAAGGCATGTAGCATAGTTACCCAACCCATCTTATGGCATCAGGGGAAAAATTTCCAGGATAAAGTGAAACTCTTGCCACGATTTGTAAGAATTAGTCAGATAATGGGTGCTTAAGTAGGGAGATTGAGAAATATTGCAGGGATAGTGAATAAAATCCTGAAAAGAACATGATGGACTTAGAGAACCAAGAGTTTTGAATTGCATAACAGAATGTGGCCAGAAAAGAGGTGGGGTAGGTCATCTTGGAGCTAAGTTATAGAGCTCAATCGTAAGAATGGCAGCGGGGATTAAACATTCATGTAGTTGTCTTGATCAGAGCTGTTCCTTAGAAAAATCACTCTGTTTTTGGAAAATGTTTTGGATTGTTTGGAACATGGATTAAAGTCAGCCATGACTGGAAACTAAGAGATGAGATAGTAGGCTAGGCAATAACATGGGTGAAATGTGGTTGGTCTCAACCAGGAGGGTAGGAAGAGAGAGGGAGGAGAGAGAGAGAGAGAGAGAGAGAGAGAGAGAGAGAGAGAGAGAGAGAGAGAGAGAGATGACAATGACAAATATGAGACCTCTTTAGAAAATGGAATTGGCTTGACTAATTGGACCTGAGGTTTGAGGAAGAAGTACCATAAAGAATGACTCTTGGGTTTTGTCTAGGGCAACTGGTCAGAGAGTGACAACATTCACTGAAATGAAGAATAAAGGAGGAGGAGCAAGGTTGGAGGGGAAAGCGGATGAAGTCACCCTTTTATTGTGTTAGTGGTTTCTAAACTTTGTGTTCCAGGGTCTTTCTTGATTTAATATTTTCCTTCTGTTCTTTTCCGCTGTGATGGCAACTATATCACTACACTTGGTCAAATACATTGTCACACTTGCTCAGAAAACAAAAATATGAAAGACCTGCTACTACCAGTATATATACAAAACCATTCCAGAGAGTAGGGAGTCAGGAGCTGCTCTGGCCTGGAAGCTCAGCATTCCCCAATTATTCAGGTTTCCCTATTAGAGACAGACTTTAAATAAAAACAAGCAACTTGACGGCATTTAAAGGCTTAAATGAATTTAGGGAGTAAACAATAGATTTCATGTGGGTGTTCAAATAGTGGTGCAATAGGAAAAAAAAGGGATAAACCAACACTTCTATGCCAGTCATTTTCTTAGGCTTTTAAGCAAATTATCAGCAAACCTTAATAAGGAGCCCACATAGGAGAAATCTTTTGATGAACTCAAATTATAGGAGAAAAACAATGGACTTTTTGAAACCAATTCCAAAGTTAGTCTTGCAAAAAATTAAGCTCCTTTCAGCCCAACATTTGCATGTAGTCCCCCCACAATGATCTGCCACCTTTCTATCGTTCTCAGTACTCTCAGTTCTTAGACAAGGAAAACATAAGCATTTGGCTACTGCAAATATCACCAGTGATCTCCAAAACACAGATTTTGGAAAAATAAAAAGGAAAACAAATACGAGACATAGAACACCAAATCTATGACAAAGGACTGACCAGTGATGCTTCCTAAGCTCTGGAATTGTTGACAAATATTTTATTTCTTGAGTCCCCTGATCTGATTCCAACTCTTTCTCTACAGCTTTCCATTATGTGATGAGATATACCATAGACGATGAGAGGCATGGCAAATTAATTATGGCCCACTTTACAATGAGCCCAGTTGAAACTTTGGGATCCTTCTCAACACAGTGTTCCAGACCATCACTGGTGATTGATAGAAATTGGCCAACACAGTGTATTTGAATGATTGGCACAAATTGTTTATCCCTCCCTATATCTATGCCCTTTGCCAGGTAATTTTGCACTTCCTCTCACGTCCCCTCCCTCTTGACTGTAGGATTGGCCATGTAACTTGCTTTGGCCAATGGGATGTTATTAAACTGATGAAAATAGTGCCTTGAAATGTGCATTTGTGATATTTCTTCCTCACTCTATTGGCCAAAGCAAATTCTAAGAGCCAAGTGAAAAGAGGCTGGAAAGGTACATGGAAAAGTGCATGCATACAGGGAAGGGCAAAAAATTGGAGTCAGTAATAAAATCTGCCACAAACTTGATCATTGCTTTGTTTTACTGCTAAGAATTAAATCGTGGACTGAGAGAGTATAATGGAAAGTGTGTATGTTTGGGATGGGGAAGCTGGTTTAAACAAGATGGTCAAAGAGGGCGTCTCTAAGGAGTGAGATCTAAATGGTAGAGACACACTTGCTAAAGGATAGAGTAAGGGTATTTCAGGCCTAAGGGCCTCAGCCAGCACATCCAGAATCTCTGTATGAGTTGTAAAATGATCCCCCTCTTTAAAGAGTTGAATTTCCAGGGATACCCTGCCCCTGGGCTATCTGGCTTGGCCAGCAAAGCTATGGCTGGATTTCAGTTCCCATTAGTTGAGCTGTCCCAGGCAGGAGCACAGACAGGGAAGTCTCATGGTGTGTTATGAGAACTATCAGAAGGCCACCATGACTTGCAAACATGATCAACTAGGAGTGGTTATTTATATCACAGAATCATTCATTATATCACAAGGATTAAACCTGAGGACACTATAAACATGTGTGTTTGCTAGACCAATATGTGTCACTGCTCAAGTAGAATGCATTTAATGTTAAATGTTAAGAATCTCCACCCAATTGTCAATCACATATAAAGTCAGAGCCTATGAAATAGAAAATGTACATTCATGAGAAAGTACAATCCATTTTTTTAAGGTTTACATGTTTTGTTTTGTTGTTGTTTTAATGCATCTACCAGGTAAGACAAGTCACTACTCAAGTCAAGGCAAAGTCAGAAAACTATTTTTGTGAATCAAGCATTTGAGAAAGCAAACTGGCAAAAACAAACAAACAAAAAAAAACAATTAATTAAAAAATTTTTAAAAGATGGAACTTCCTAATAGGATTTTTTGAGATCATGAGAGCCATCCCTTCATCTTGTAATTGCAAAATGAAATGAAAGTAGATTAGTGAAGCTGGGTCACAGCTCATCCTATTCCATGAATTGTCCAAAGAATCATGCTTGGCCCTAAGCACTGAGCAAACCTGCTGGTCCTCCCTCCTACTGGAGCCATGTTTGGTTTTGTGTCATACAAGAAGTAGAAGAGGAAGGGGAAAGGGAAGGCTAAAATTCTACGACCCTTGTTGGAAGCACCGCAGATCTTGGCTCAGGGGCTCACTGGGGATTGTAAAACTGTGTTAACAGCTCCCGTTTCATGGAAGAGAACAAGGGGAGGGAAACGGAGAGAATGAACATTAGGAGAGATGAGGAGGGAGTGGAAGTTGAGCATTCTGCAGTGACTAAGCAAGCAGCTGGTGTGTGGCTGGACAGCTTGAATTCTCTGTGGGTAGATTGGATATTTGGATGGAAGGGCATGAGTTGCTTGGCTTGGGCTTTCATTGTGAGCAGCAGGTGTTATAATGGGCAGCCGGGATAATTTTTTTTTTTTTTTGAGGGGCTGGAGAGGGAACCAGACTTTTGCCATTGCTACTTTCATAGCAAAAAATTTTTTCTATTGTTTCTAGTGCATCCATTCTGAGTCTCATCTGATGGAGTTGGACAGAATTAAGCCATTTGAACAAAATTGTGTATTTTAGGAGGGTCACGTTTGCATATTTGAGAAGTTTGATTCTAGTTTATCTTATGGCCATAGGCTTTCAAATGAACAGCATTATTTCCGAAGAACTATTGTGTAAAAATGTCTTTAGGATTTTTTTCTTGAAGAGAGGGAGGGCCTTTGTTTACCTGTATGCTCACTGCCTTTGGCAGATTATGGAGAGGAATCTATTGTTTTTGTGGGAGGTGTTTTTTTTTGCTGCCATGGACAGCTATTAGTTCATTATATTTACCTGTTTCCCTTTAAAGGCTTCCTCTGACTTATGCACACTGGTACTAGCTCCAAATTGTACACAAAGGAAATTAAGACAGGTTAAAAGTGAAATGCAAACAAGGAATAACAGAAGCCCCTCCCACCAGTGCCCCTTCTCCCAGGAGGCCAAGTGTCCACATGGTGACCTCCACTGGGAAACACAGTAAGTACTTCAAAGTCCAGCTGGCTTCCTTGGGATGCTTAAGAAGGCTCCTGCACATCTCACTCTTGCTCTCTGTAAATGACCATTTTACTGTAACGACATTTCCTCCCAGGATCAGGTGGGCAGGATTTCCCCTGTGTGCCTGCTCCCTTTTGAACACAATGCCCTTTGTAATTGATGCTGCAGTTGCCCATCAGCAGCCTGCGCCATGCAAACCAGCAGAGCATTGCTTGAGCACCAGGATGGAATGTCTCACTGGTTGGGTAATGGTGACAATCTGGGAACAGGCAGTGACTTATGTTGATCAGCATCTCTCTTGCCCAAACGGATGGCTGGGAAGTGAGCCCCTTGGCCCAAAGAAAGGACAGAGTGTTCCCTCTCTAGCTGGCTGCAGGGTGGGCAGCACTGCTAATCTGAGCAATGTGAGCCCGTTAATCTTGGAATTATCTAAGAAAAGGCAATTGCCTGGCACTTCCTCAGCACACAAAGCAGGAGCCGCTATCAGTACTGCCATCAACAGCGTCAAATCGGACAGAGGCTTCCGAACAGCTGAATAATGTACACTCAGCTATCTGCTAGACCCGGAGAGGCCCACTATCTGAGTTCCAGATGAAAGTGGAAATGCACAGAGATGCCTGGAGTCTGATTAAACACTCTACACAAGTTATTCGCAAACTTTGCTTGGAGAGATGGTTAAAACACATATTCCTGGGCCCTTCTCTAAGAATTCTGAGCTCATAGGTCTGGGGTAGGGTCTGAGCCTTTGAATTTCTGACAACCCCCCAGGAGATGGTCACACTGCAGGTGCAGGGACTACACATTGAGTTGCATGGCTGTCCAATCTAGAAGCTTTGGAGTTAGTTCTCAGGAAGTTTCAGCTCTGCCTGGAAATATCCTGGAACTGCTGGGATTTCTGACCTCTCATCTTTAACCTCTAGTTGGTCTACTGTTTCATAAATGTCTCAATGAAGACCAGGTTCAAAGCCAAAGAGATCTGACAAAAGACACATCCATTAGGCACCTGGTTTTGTTCCACAATGACAGGAATCATCCAGTGTAGCAAGAGGTCCCATTATTAGAGGTGAAGAACTGAGGGGAGGTGAGAGGGAGAAGCCCAAAAGTGTTTCACTTTATTTATATTTTATACCGAAATGCAGTTTATACTAAAATGCTTCTCAGAGAAAGATATTCGCTTAAGCAAAAATGATGAGGGAGTCCTACCCAGGCCCCTGAGGGGTTAAACACAGGCCACTTTGTATTTATACATCTCACAAATGTTGATGATTTTGAGATGATCCCTTGATGTTGAAAACAGGGTGTGCATTAATCCCTGCTGTGACCAGGCTGCTGGAACATTTGACTGACTCAATAATAATTATCCCCATAGTGTCCTCAGGTAACTATTGTGGAATTACTGGCTCCACACTCAGTTCCTCCTCCCCCACCCCCAATTACTTTTACTCTCAACACTACTTAAACTGATTTTTAAAGAAATATCATACTTATAAGCAAAATCAAATGTTAATGACCCATGTTATATAGTGACTACAATCCAGATAATTAGAGTCAAATCCACTTCCAAAAGCAGGCAATAAAATTATTGGATGAATAAATAAGTTTGATTGAACTTTCATATTACGCACATGGAGAATAAAAAGTATCAAACTCATGTCTTGCTTGAGTATGCATCATTCAACACATTTCTTTGTCTAGCTAAATTGTGAACGTGTGTTTTCAAATCCCACAACAAATCAAGAGAAGCTTGATTTGATCGAATATTATTGTATTAGTCTGGATAGGGCTGGTAATTTTGCAGTAACAAGTGGCCCCCAAAATCTCAGTGGCTCACAGTACATGCCCAATGCTGGTCAGCTCTGCTCATTGGAGCCACTAAGGGACCATGTTGATGCATGTGGTCCGGATTAGAAAGACCAAAAAAGAGCAAGGTCCAGGGTCTTACCACAGCAATTCAGTGATTTTGTCCAAATGTGACACATCTCATTTCTGACACAATCCACAAATCCCTGACTGACCAGGAAGTAGTAATGACCTTGCCTTGCTTCAAAGAAATAATGAAGCACAACTTCCCATGAGGGAAATTGTATGTTAGTAAACAGCAGAAATGCCAACCTCAGGTGGAAGCTATACAACAGTTTTGATATGGAAGGAAAGAAGATGGGAATGCTTTATTGGTCCACAAACTACAAATGCATGTCAGTTTCATGGCTTGAATCCAGGTCTGGCTAAAGCCTTCTCTTAGAGGTCAGATCTCTTTTTGGAAAATGGTATAATGAACAGTCAGATCAATCACTTTAAGATAAATGATTTAGACCACCAGCATAAACCTCTTGTGCCATTAGTCTGTGAGATGTAGTGGGAAGTGAACTGCATGGGAATGAGACGGTGATTCTAGCCCCATATCTGCCACTCTGTAACTTTAGACAAATTGCCTCATCACCTCTATACATAAAGTGGTTAGCTGAAATGATCATTTCGCTTCCTTTCGGTTCCAAGATTCTGCGATTCTATGAATTATCATCTTCATTTGGATTTATATAATATTGACCAGAAAATAGTGTGGTGGAAAAAAGAGATACTGGGAAATATTAATGATAATAGTTCTGGCCTTATAATGGAGCATATATAAGTTATGTAATGAGTTCCCTTTAATATCATAGATGTTTCTTATTAATGCCACAGTTGAGTTATCACCCCGAAACCAACCGAAATGCCAAGACTACAGGGAGCAGAGCAGTGATGATTAATTGTAAAGGACAGGGACTTTGGCTTTTCACCTGCCTGGTCCCTGTAGCTTTCGGGGTCCTGTCTATTTGGATCGATGGTTTGCTAATTACAAACTGTCTTTGGAAGATTCCAGCATACTCTCTGGTGATTCATGTTTTTGCATTGATTTTCACATAAGCTAAGATGCAGTTGCACCATTTAAGCACTTGGAAATTGGTTATCAGTGAATTATTTTGGGTTTAATAGATTTGATAACACTAGGAGACTCTTTATATTTTGATTTTTGGATTATACTACCTAACATAGTGAGAGCACATGCGTGTGTCCTATTTATCTACATTTATAAAAAACTCCAGGAAGGATAGGCTCTGATTTATGGCTGGACCTCTATAGGCAGTCTGAGATGAAATAAAGTAAAAAAATTAGTGCAGTGTGCCCCAGGCTACGTCTTCAGGGAACATTTATCTTACTTAAACCTGAAGTTGGCCCTGTTAGTGAGGTGATCTTCATCTTAAATCGGCAGTCCTCTGCACTGTGATTGTACCTCAGTCATCAAACTACAAATCGCATTGAATCCTTGCCATCAGAAGTGCTAATTCAAAAAAAAATTGCAGTCACTAGGTTGTCTAGCAGGTACCTAAAGTGAATGATCTAAAGCAATGTTTTTTAACTACATTTTTGAGTAATGGAAAGTAATGTGTAGTTGATAAACATGGAACTTGATCTAGTTGAATCAAGTTCCAGGCTTAGCACGCCAACTTCAAAACCTTCTGGTCTTCCCAGGTTGTCCTTAGGCAACTTGGTGGCATGCTGAGGTACTGAGGAATACACCTAGGAACTCCTCCAGAAGCAATGGTCTTGCTGCTTTGGAACTGCACTCCAGCACGTTGGTGAAGAGGCTGGACTTTGGAGGTCCTATTCTGAGACGTAGACCTGTTTTTAACTCTTCCATTCATCATTTGATGTTGTCTCTAATTTTTTAATCCTGCTTCCTTATATGCAAAATCAAAATAATTATACCTAATTTAAAGAGCCCTCTGAAGGAGAAAATGAAAGTAAGGAAATTAGTAAGGTGGCTTGGCATGTAGTAAGCACACAACAAATGTTATTGTGTGTTCCTTCTCTTCCTCTTAGTAAGCCACATGTCTTATTCAGGATTGCAAAGTTTAATAAATTAATAGGAAAATTGATACTGGTTTTGATCAGTCATGGATGTGCTGACATCTGGTTTTATATCCTAAATTTAAGAAATAATTCATATGCAAAAGAAAAGAAACAAATTAACAAAAAAGCCACATTACTTCGTTCATCAAATTCATTTCTCTCTATGTAACTTAAGTATCACCTGTCTGAGTATCTACAAATCTTCCAGTATTGTGGGCCACGCTTTTTTGGATGCCCAGATAAAAATGGTTTGAATTCATCCCGTGATTACTCACATTCCCTATGGAGATTCTTGGGTTCTGATTGATTCTCTTAAATAACTCTTATTCTATTTCCTGTTTGTACTGAAATCTCCAAATCTTTCATATTTCTCCTCCAGTGATTGGTCTTTTCTCTCTTCCTAGATTTAACACTACCTTTTGTCCTGATTATCCCTAAAGCATCACTTCTGCAAAACAGGTGTGTGAACATATAGAAATGGTACAACACAACCATCAATTTAAAACTATACCCAAGCCCAACACATCCTTATTCTTACAAGTTATTGCTTAAGCTTGTGATGGTTAGTTTCACATGTCAACTTGCCTAGACTATAGTGCCAGTTATTCAGTCAAGTACTAGGTATTGCTGTGACTGTATTTTCTAGATGTGGTTAACAGCTACAATCAGTTGACTTTAAGTAAAGGAGATTTTCCTCAAGAGTGTGGGTGGGCCTCATGCACTCAGTTGAAAGATCTTAAGAGTAAAACTAAGGTGTCCCTGAGGAGGAAGAAAGTCTGCCTAAGACTGCAACTTCAGCTCCTATCTGAGAATATAACGTAAACACCAACCCTATTCCACAATAAGGCAATTCTTTGAAATAAATTCTATCTATCTATCTATCTATCTATCTATCTATCTATCTATCTATCTATCTCTTATTGCTTTCGTTTCTCTGGAGAACACTGACTACTGATACAGGACCCGCTGCCACTTGAAATTTTTCACCCATCTTATTTTCTCTCACAAAGCAGGTTTTAAAGAAAAACGCTGATGGCAATAATTTGTAACACTTGTTATTAGAAATAATACAGTTAGTCAGCATTGGTATGGGCCAGGCAAGTGATTTTCCTGTACTCTGATCCTACCTCGATTCTACCACCTCTCTGTGGACTGGTAGAGGTCAAGGTCACATCAATTTCAACCAGATGATATAATTTTGAACGGGCCCTTGTCAGGATATAGTATCCCCAAATATCCCCAAGTAGATAGCTTCAGTACCAGAAACTCCACTCATTCCTTTGGACAAAGGATTTGTTATAGGGAATCCTTTGGAGAACAATAGTAATTCAGCTCCTAAGACACTTAAATTTTATAAAAACTTCCTTGATCAATAGTCCAAAAACAATGACCTAAAATTTTAATAAGTATAGCCTTAAGAATTGTCCCTGGGGAACAGACCTGATGGGGGGCCACTGGGCACCTGCAGGATGTGGTAGAAAAAAGAGTGAGAAGAAAGGTGGGAGGCTGCCAAAGGAAGCGTCAACTCCTTCACACTTGAATTGGTTCCAATCACACCTGCTCCCTTTAGGGGAAGCCTTTCCATTAAACAATGATCATGACGACTTGGCAGGCAAACTGAGTTTGGATGCAGGTAGATTATCAAAAGGATTATTTTTCCCCCTTCTCTCCTGCACTGCAAATTGTTTTCTCTGTTCCTGCCTTCTTTCTCCAGGGTCTCATAGGAAGGGAAGGTGATTATCTTCAGTGTAATGTTAGTGCCTCCAATTGTTCCTTTGACCTCATCATCTTCTCTTACTGTCTCAAGGATTATTTTTTTCTATTTATTTTTCCTTTCCTTGTCTTCTCCCCAATTTTGGATCTTCCTTCTCTTGGGTACCTAAGTTTCCTGTATCTTGACAAAACAAACAACAACCAAAAAACCATTTCCCACATCTTGCTGTCTGTTCTCTTAGCTCACTGTAAAATATGTTTATATTTTCTGTCTCCATCTCTTCACTGTCTTTAACTCAAAGTAATGTAATTTCTGTACATCTCATTGTGTTAGGACTCTCTAAGTATCCTTTAAACCAGTGGGAAAAACAGTAGCCATTTATCGGGCCCTGTCTTCCTTCGCCTCTTTTTAGCATCCAGTATGTCTGGCCTCAGAGCACTTGGCATCTTTTCTCACTCTGGCATCCTCAACAGTTGCTGATTTCTCTTCATCTCCACTTTACTGGTTGCACTTTCTTTTCCCACCCCCTAAATGTCAATATACTCAAAGTTTAGATCTTACTTTTCTATAATTGTATTTAGTCAAGATTTGTTCTTTCATCAAGACATTATTATCTCCAGATAAATGTTCCTGATACTGGTCTAGAAAATACACTAAATTTTATCTCCACAAAAATCTCTGGCTGCCTACGGGTCCTTTCTGTTTGGAAACCTTCCTATCATATCAGTATGTAAAGTATCTGAAAGAAAGGGCTTACCCGTATTTACAAATATTATCTCTCCCCCAAATATCCTTATTTTTTACCTCATCACTGGGGTTACAAACTTTGCATCCCTCCATCTATACCCACAAAAATCTTTGTGAGTCTTCCTTCATAATGACTTTTATAGTAGATTTTTTCACTTTATTTCTCCTCATCGTCCTATTTCTAATCTTCAGCAAATATATCTGAATTATATTCCTCCTCCTTTCTACTGATCTGTCCAACAAATTGGTGACAGAGAAATTATGTTGCAATCTCATTTTTTGTTTTGTCAGTTATTCTCCCCTCCACAGCAGTGGTTAAAGGATGAGGTGCAATTTCCTTCCCCTTATATTAAGGACTCCCTTCTACTCAATTCTAATCTTACTCTCTAAACTTTCATGTTGCAGGACTGATTAATCATTATCTTGTATTCTTGCCTCCAAGTGTGATATTTTTAGTTCTTTGCAACACTTTCTTCCTGTTATTGCTCCTATTCACTCTTTGGTGCCCACCTCAAATTTTGACATTTATCTCTTTGCTGCAGTTGCCAACAAGTGCCATCTTTTCTGAATTTCTGAAACATTTCTTAGTACAAAAGTATCTTTACCTAAATGTATTTATGTCAATATCTCTTGCTGAGCAGACCTTAAATTTTTTTAAAGTCATGGACTAATTCTCTGACTTATAAATCCCCAGTATCTAAAAGAGTATTTGTTGTTCTTGATGCTAGCAGTCTTCTATGGCTTTATTTCTACAATAAAAAAGAAGCAGCATTTCGTAGTGCTTAACAATGCAAATGTAAGACTTAGGTTTGTACTTCAACTCTGCTATGCATTAGCTGTGTGACTTTGGTCGTGTTATTTCAACTTGCTAAGACTTATCTGAAAAATGTATATAATAACAGTACCTGCCTGAAATAGTTGTAAGAATGAAAGGGATAATATATGTAAAGTATTCAGCATACAGCCTGGCACATATTAAGGAGACAATAAATGTTAGCTATTTCAGAGTGGGTATTCAATATACATATGATGAAGGACTGAATTAGTATTGTATTGCTGAATTAGAAAATTATACACTTTATAATTTTAACATGTTCTTCAAGTCCTATTTCTACATTAGTTTATCAAAACTTGAAAGAGTAAAATGAATTAAATGTGTATTGCTGAATTACTTTTTACCAGACTTGGGCTGGAAGAAGTCAGTAATATTTATTCAGTCATTGTTGAGTGTACAATGTTGTAGGAAGCTTATAGTGCTTTTGGGTATAGATTAGACTGACTTCATATTTCAATAGAAAAAGCAGATTAGAAAAGTTTGAGTCTTGAATCTGTTAATAATTAGGTTGCTGATTCAGGGGAGGTTGCTTTACCTCTGTGAGTTTTAGTTTTTTAACCTTTCTGAAATGTAGTAAGAATTAACTAAAAAATACATATTTAAAATATTTATATATAGTATTCTGTAAACAAAAATGCTATGTGATTGATGCCCTTACTTGAATATTCTACTTTAAAAGGGCTGTAATGTAATTTTTAATAGGTTTAAAACTATTTTCACTGATTTTATTATTTGAAAAATATACTTTCTTTAGTTTTCTAAAACTTTGGGTCTTTGTTTATTCGGAGTCTTTTTTTCTGGCTAATGTAATATAAATGGTGATTTACTTTATTGATTACTTACTATGTGCCAGGAACTGTGCTAGGCATACACAAATACATACATTCATAGGCAATGGGATAGTGTTTAATTAAAGTATTACTAATGTGCTAAGTGAACACAGAAAAAGGAGTAATTAAACCAGACACAGAAAAGCAAATATTGCATGACCTTACTTATATATGAAATCTAACATAGTCAAACTTATAGAAGCAGAGGGCAGAATGGTGATTGCCAGGGGGAGGGGGTGAGTGGGAGAAAAGACAAGATGCTGGGCAGGGACTACAAAGTTTCAGTCATGCAGATGAATGAGTTCTGAAGGTGTAATGTACAGCATGGTAATGATCGTTCATACTGCATTGAAACTTTCTCAGAGGATGTATCTTACAACTTCTCATTACCTACACACACATGCATGATGGTAGCTATCAAGAGGGGATGAGTATGTTATTTAGCTTGATTATGGTGATCATTTCACAGTGTACGCATATATCAAAACACCAAGTTGTACACCTTAAACATATACAATTTTATATGTCAGCAATTTTTCAATCAAGTTGTTTAAAAAAAAAGAGTGTCATTAATTCTTGCTTTAGAAGGATGTAGCAAAACTATAATGATTTAACATTTTCCCTGGACCTTATAGGTTAAATAGGAATTTGCCAGATCCACATGTGGATGGGTATATTTGGCAGCAGTAACAGCATAAACAAAGGCAGGGAGGCTTGAAAGTGCTATAGTATTCACAAGGTCACAGATTCTCTGCTCTGATTATAGCATTGAAGTATGCATGTGTGTTAGAGGCAGTGGAGTGCTGGTGTCAACTCACACAAGCTCATTCATGAGAGCCAAACGTCCTGTCTCTGCCTGTCTGCATTCACTGATATATTGGTAGCTTCCAACTGGCTGTGGTGGGAATATTTACACCTGGAAAATTGGCAAACACTACCAATCAGGGTTTGTTATTATGCTGTTGTTGTTATTGTTATTTTCCTTTACAGCTGATTGTTAAACATTCATCAACACAAAACTTGTAAGAAGTGGCAACTTTGACAAGGTTAGTCTGAAAAGTTAAATAAGGTGATATTGTGAATGGTTTGGGAAGATAAGCAAAGGAGGTTGAAATTAAAAAAAAAAAATTATGATTTATAGTAACATGGGGTATTTTGTGGGCAAAACCTCTAAAAAAAATTAAACTTTGCAAAGGGGTAATACAAATATATAAAAAAAAAAAAACAGAAATCTGATTTTGAGAGCAAATAGTTATAAACTGCGTGAGTAGGTCAGCAAGGGCAAAGCTCAGGGTAAGAAATAAAAACATTTTGGAAATACTTGGTTGTCTTGTCCGCCAAAATAAAATATTCTCTGCAGTCGTAAGAATTCTGAGAGTCATTTTTACTATGTAAACACTTCTTGGTACTGCTGACATTTCCTTTTGACAACACTTCATCTTTCAGGCAATAACAGGTAAACATTAAGCCTATAAAATTATTTTTAAAAAACCTTTTGTCCTTGTGTTCCTTTTAGAAAGAAGTGACATGACTGGTGGAGACTTTCATATGTAATAAGGAAGTATACTAGAGTGTAGAAGCGGCAAATTAGGTAACTTCCTTTAAATAGATGATCAATCACAGTTCTATGGGGCTTGCTGTTTTTGAAATAAAATAGATGAAATAAAATGAGAGCAGGCTAATTACTGAACTAATCTTGAATATGTTTCAACTATGTGATACAACCTGAAAGGAAGACCAATAAGAAGATATCAAAGGAAAAAGGAGAATTTTTTTTTTAAATCCTATAGAGGAAAATTGCATAAGTTTGTACATATTGACATTGATTTTTATTAACAGATAATATCTTTTGAAGCTTCGTTTTGAGTAAACTGTTTGTCAGTAAGTACAAATACACTTATTGAGTGCTTACTATATGCCAAGGTTTGTTTCAAAAGCTTTGCATGTGTTCTCTGGTTTGATATTCTCAACAACTCTATAATGTCCATTATCCTTAGTATTCCTATTTTACTATGAAGAAGTAGAGACACAATGTCGAAAGAAAAGTAAGTGGCAAATACAGGATTCATATTGAGGTGATCTGCAGCAGCAGCAGCACCATTCTCAATTACCACACTATAATATAGTGTTTTCTCAAAGTGTGAGTCTTGGAACAACAATGGCAGTCCTATCTGGGAACTTGTTAGAAATGTAGATTTTATAACAAAAGGAAAGCTGAAAAATTCATAAATATCTAGCAATTAAAAAAACACACCTGAACAACAAATAGATCAAACAAATCAAAAGGGACATTTAAAAAAAAATATCTTGATACAAATGATAATGGAAACACAAAAACACATTTTTGTGTGGAAACACAAAATACAAAACTTATAGGGTGCAGTAAAAGCAGCTCTAAGAGCTGATTTTATAGCAATAAATGCATACATCAAGAAACAAATCTCAAATAAACAACTTAGTATTACACCTCAAGGAACTAGAAAAAGAAGAACAAACTAAGCCCAAAGTTAAAAAAAGGAAGTAAATGATAAAGATTAAATAAATGAAACAGAGAATAGGAAAACAAAAGAAATGATTAACAAAATTAAGAATTGGTTCTTCGAAAAAATAAATTAAATTGACAATCTTTTAGCTAAACTGACCAATAAAATAAGAGAGAGGAACCAAATAAATAAAAGTATAAATAAAAGAGGAGACATTATAACTGACATTACAAAAATATAAAAGGTCATAACAGAAAACTATAAACAACTATATGCCAAGAAATTGAACAACCTAGAAGAAATGAATGAATTCCTAGAAATATAAAACCCACCAAGATTGAATCATGGAGAAATAAAAAACCTCAAAAGACTGACAATGAATAAAGAAATTGAATCAATAATAAAACACCTCTCAACAAAGAAAAGCCTAGAACCAAGTTGCTTCACTGATGATTTCTACCAAACATTTAAAGAATTAATGTCAAGCCTTCTCAAAGCTTCCAAAAAAATTAAAGAGGAGGATGAAAATAAAATTAAGCACTCTCAAACTCATTTTATGAGGCCAGCATTACCCTGATACCCAAACCAGGTAACGACATTATAAAAAAAACTACAGCCAATATTCTTTTCTATTATTTTTTTAAAAGGTTTTTATTGGGGAATTGGGGGAGGGGAACAGCGTTGGGGAATCAGGGAAGGGGAACAGACAAGTCGCTGTCTTTTTGTTCTTCAGTCTAGTTGGGGAGGACGTTGCTTTACTGGCCCATGTTGGTATCGTCACTGCGCTCTTCCCAGATGAGGCAGATCAGTCGCCGGCCTCTGGATGGTCGCTCACCGCGGCTATTGGCAGCTCACGCTGGCTGCCAGCCGCTCACACTGGCTGCTGGCCACTCACTGTAGCCTATGGCAGCCCACTGCAGCAGGGGCTTACACCATTGCCAGGGCTCGCACAGCCCAGCTCCAGGTGGATCTGTTGTTAGCTGTGGAGGGCAGTGTTACTGGCCCTCATACGTGGGATCCGAACCGGGGCCGCTGGCATCCCAAAACCAGCTCTTAACCAATGCACCACTCGGCCAGCCCCTACAGCCAATATTCTTGATGAGTATAAATGCAAAAATTCTCAACAAAATAATCACAAAACTTATTCAACAACACATTTAAAAGATGCTACCACATGATCAAGTAGGATTTATTCCTGGGATGCAAGGTTGGTTTAATATTCACAAATTAATAAATGTGAAACATATAGTAATAAAGGATGAAAAACCATATGATCTGTTCAATAGATACAGAAGAACATTTGACAAATCATATATTTATGATAAAAACTCTCAAATTGGGTATAGAAGGAATGTGCCTCAACATAATAATGGATATATATGACAAGCCCACAGCTAACATCATACTCAATGGAGTAAGAATAAAATATTTCCCTCTAAGTGGAGGAGCAAGACAAAGATGCCCACTGTTGCCGTCCTATTTAACAAGGTATTGAACGTCTTAGGAAGAAAAGTTAGGCAAAAAAAAGAAATTGAAGCATCTAATTCAGAAAGAAAAAAAAGTAAAAATATCCATTTGCAAATAATCTTATATATAGCAAACCTTAAAGACTGCACTAGAAAACTATTAGAACTAATCAACAAATTCAAATAAAGTTGTAGGATAAAAAATCAACATACAGAAATCAGATGCATTTCTCCACAAGAACAATGAAATATCTGAAAAAGAAATGAAGAACATCTAATTCATAATAGCATCAAAACAATAAAATACTTAGGAATACATTTAACCAAGTATTCAACCAAGGAGGTAAAAAATCTGTGCACTGAAAATTATAAGAAACTATAAGATGTTGATGAAAGAAACTGAAGAAGACACCAATAAATGAAAGGATATTTCGTGGTCATGGACTGGAAGAATTAAAAGCCACCTATGGACTCAATGTAAACCCTTCAAGATTCCAATGGCATTTTCTAAAGAAATAGAAAAATAAGTCCTAAAATTCATATAAAACCACAAAAGACCCCAAATGGCCAAATCAATGCTGAGAAAGAAAAAACAAAGTGGGAGGCATTATCATTCCTGATTTCAAACTATATTATGAACTATATATATCAAAATATTACTGTATTGGCATAAAACCAGGCCCATAAGCCAATGGAGCATAAATGAGGGACCAGAAATAAACCCTTGCATATATAGACAACTAATATTTGACAAGGGAGACAGGAATACTCAATGGGGAAAGGGTAATCTCTTCAATAAATAATGTTGGGAAAACTGGATCTTCTTATATACCTCAAACCTACTGAATCAGAAAATCTGCAGTGGGGCCCATAATCTGGAATTCTAACAACCCCACCAGGTGATTCTGTTTTCTGCTGAAGTTTAAGAACCACTTCCCTATAATATACAACTTTTACTGTCATTTCCAAGGATAACTAATGTTCTAGTGAAAGTGATCTAATATTAAACAACATGTGAATGCATGTCACAACAAAGAAGTGATCAGAAAAGTCTCATGTATGTTGGAAAAACAAGAACTGACACTTTGTTTTACTTTCACTTCACATTCCACAGTTAGAAAAAAAAAAAAAAAAACACCCTGAGACAAACTAAAACCAGTCAGGATAACCCTGACTGGTATGGGCAGGTCCCCAATGGAATAAAGCCTTTACTATTTCCCATTGTTCTGGACTCTCTAAAAAAAAGAAATCATTTGATCCCTGACTTTGGTTATGCTAATACTTGAAGATATGTTAAAGCCTTCCTGAATATGATAACCATCTGAGAAAGTTGCTGGCTTTTTTGTTTTCTCACCATGATCAGAATAACATAAATGTGTTTACATTGGGTTGCTGTTGTGTGTGTGTGTGTGTGTGTGTGTGTGTGTGTGTGTGTGTGTGTGTGTTTTAAACTACTTGTCATGTGTTTTATTTGGTGAACCAGGTCTCCTGAGTCTGAGTCTGCTCCATTTATCTACTGCTTCATAATAAACCACCTCAACACTTAGCAGTTTAAACAATTTACTATTATCTCTTATGGTACTGTGGGTTGACCGGGTTTGGCTGTGTGGTTCTCACTTGAGGCCTCTCATGCAGTTGCATTCAAGTGATGGCTGGGATTGTCATTTGGAGACTTGACTCAGCTGGATGTCCAAGATGGATGATGGTTGATGCTGGTTGTTTGCTGAGAGTTCAATGGTGGGTATTGATCATTGCTCCTATACGTGGCCTCTCCACGTGGCTTAGATTTCTCACACTATGGTAGATGAATGCCAAAAGGGATTGTCCCAAATGCAAGTATGCTAAGAAACCTAACTAGAAACTGAAAGACTTCTAATAATTCACATTAAAAGCTCCAGAACATAATTACTGCCACACTAAGGTCAACCCGGTGTCAAGGTGATAAGAATTAAACTCAATCTCTTGATGTGATGAGCAAAATGTAAGTAAAGGAAGAACTAGATGGTGGCCATCTTTGTAGACTACTATAGACTCCCTTGCACTCTTCGTAAGTATTTTCTTTTCTGTTCTAAATGCATCTTTCTCTCAGTTTTCCTTTGACAATATAATCCTTCACTTAAGTGTTAAAGTTAAGCAAGGGTTCACCATTATCAAGGACTGTGTAGTCTAAGATTTTACCCTTCTTGCAAGCTAACATTATTCTGCCACAGTTGCATGGATGATGGTAGAAAACATGAGATACCTAGATCAGAGACAAATGACAGCTTAATACTCCGAGCAGTAGAAGTACCCAGCATATCAACGTATTTTTCCTCTGGTTCCTTGAGCCTCAATTCCTATAGGGAGACATGAAGAGGACCTGATGATACCTGAACATACAGAAGATTGTATTCCAGAGGAGATATCCTGAGTTTAGGGTATCCAAGTCTTTTATAATGAGCAGTAAGCAAATACTCTTTGCTCCAGAGGGAGACACTATCTCTTTCTCTTCTAAGGCTGTTAGCTATATAAATATCCTTGAAAGGATAGTCCAGAACAAAGGAAGTCAGTACCTCACTTGTAAGGCATGCAGAAATGAAAGAGATCTATGAAGAATTGTTATCCAATAGCCATGTGATGGTGATCATGGTATGTATGGAAATGAGGGGGAAAGGGTGGACCACCAAGTTAGAGAAAAAAAGCAAGGAAAAGAGATTTCTATATTTTGGGAATTGCAAGAAGTTCAGCTGTAAAGAGTATGACTGGAGAAGTAAAAGGGGATAGAACAACCTTGAAAAAGTGTCCATAACATGTTGAAGGTTTATTTTATTCTGTAGGTAATATTAAACAAGTCAAAGACTTTTATGATGAAAAAGACATGATCACAAATGCAGTATTATAAGCTTATTCGATAGGATCTGTGGAAGATTTAAATTCCTGGAGGAAGCACTCATTTACAAGGTATGCAATTTAACTGAGGAGCTGAGACAGTGATGATTGGAGTGAAGAAACAGTAGTACATATACCAGAGGTTAAGGAAATAGACTCATAGAGATACACTAGGCCATTGCTACATCTCCTAACATTATCATCATTTGATATATGTCTCCCCTCATTAGCCTCTTAACTTCTCCAGGGCAAGTGCACATTATAGTTGTTTTTTTGTTTTTTTTTTTACATCCCTTATGTCTGATTCAATTTTGTGTGATGGATTGGTTGATATTTAGACTGAATTAAACAGAGGATAGGGCTTAGGTTGCATCAAAGATGTAGATGTTAGAAACAAATAAATAAGGAGCTAGTCCTTATGGAACTTATATTCTATCAGAATGTATAGATAGTAAATTAATGAATAAATAAATACTCAGTATTATATGCAATATGGTGATAAGTACCATGAATAAAAATAAAGCAGGACCAGTGATGGTGGCTGCAGGATGCTATTTTAGATAGGGTGGTCAGGAAATGCTTCTTTGAGAAAATAATCTCAGAACTGACAAAAAATAATCCTGTCACTTCTTTGCTAAAGTTATATAGCAGGTATATGTGGGTATGTTGGATAAGCAGTGGTAGTCCAGAGGTCTGGCTGACGTCTTAATGAATCTGTATAGATGTGTCTAGTAGTGTCTTTGTTTGGGGGTCTTCCAGAAGCTGGCTCTGAGACTTTGGTTTATCCTGGAAGTGACCTCAGGAAACACCAGTAGGCAAAGCAAGTTAAGGAGACAGGAACATGGAGGTGGCCAATACATGTGGGTAACTAGAGCTGAACCCCACTGGGGAATTCTGGGAGCCAGTATAGAATGTACACCTCAGTGGTGTCCAGGGGTGTACTGGTAAATGCTTAACAATTGGCTCTATGGGCATAAACAGAGTCCCTATTTGCAGGGTTTGCCAATTTCTTTGGTGTAAACTCCCACTATGGCCTATTTCTAGCTACCAAGGTGACATTACTAAACATGGAGTTGGGGAAGATACACACTAGCACATCATTTCGTAGGATTTCCACCATCCAGATGTAGTGGATGTAAGTTACCCTGAGAGTAAAAACTAATAAAATAATCAGGAAGTATTACACTTGAGTATTTATTACCTTTGTTTTAATATAATTTGCTTCATTTAAATATGTATTTAAATTTTCAGTAGTGACTATTTAAACTACTGGCTCACAAAATTCCTGAAAATTTAATGTGAGCTCTTGTGCACTGGTGTGAACTGGCTCCAGCACATCAGTGGGGTATCCGCCATGAGTGGGAGGAGCTAGGGTAATTTTCATACTTGTTGATGGCTACTCCTGAGGGGCTTGATGGCTACTCCTGAGGGGCTTATTGGCTACTCCTGAAGGGCTTGATTCTCTCTTCAAGATTGTGCCCCGTGAGGGCAGAGTCAGCACTGGCACTAAGAGAATGCGCTCAGAAGGTGGCATTGGTAAGACCTAAGGGTGCTGGAGTCCCGCCAAGTTTTTCTACAAGTAGGTAGAAAAGATCCTGGGTCCTGATATAGTGACAAAGCAAGTGAGCTTGAAAAAAATGACCAACCCTGTGCTTGGGCTAGTAGAATTTTTAAACATTTAGAGTTCACTGTTTAGATCGGATCTTATTGATTCAATACCTTATTTTATCTTAGCAGTAAAAGTCTGACACACATAGTAGCTGAGGTATGTTTGAGACAATAAAGGAGAGAGGGTGGTCGTTTCTTGGTAGACAGCAAGACAGGGAGAGAAGAGTAGCTGTAGGAACAAAGCTCGAGGTATTAGTACTTAGGAGTCAGGAGTAGCAGAGAAGAAGGCAAAAGGGAATGGTACCCTGAACCAGCCATGCCAAAATACCCCCTTTCCCCAAACACTCTAGAAGAATTTAATCCTTGCAAAGGGTCTTGGTGAAATCCTGCTGTTCTGTCAATGCAACCAAGGTGGCAAAACCCCGAGTAACACAGGCATCTTATAAAAAGATGAAGAATTGGTGAGCTGTCAGCATCTGAAGGAACTGCCTGGTTGGCTATATCATTTTTACATATTTAAATATTGTAATTGTTATTGATATTTTAAATCTAATATGTATATATCCAACACATATTCATTGAGCCCTTCCTATATACCAGACACTAGACTGGAATTTTTGTGACATCAAGGAAAGCAGTACAACCACTTTACCAATTAAGGATATTGCACCTTGGCTACACTTAAACAACAGAAAGGCCTTCATTGGTTCAAAGCTGTTTCTCTCCTGTTTGCTTGCCTTTCCCAGGAGATGCAGTATAACTAGCCCTGCAGAACTGATTGCTTACTTAAAAGTATCAGGGTCTGTACTAAGGCAAATTTTAGCTTTGAAAATGTGCCCCAGCCTTAAACCAAACCACCAATTGTAAGTCATTGTTCTACTTAACGCGAGGCTCCCCTATCTTCTCAGGATCAAGTTTCCTCCTCTTCACATTACAGAGGAAATCAGGGGCACACAGAATCTCAGAGCTCGTGGAACTTCAGAAGCCACTATTCTAACTCTTATTCACAAGACACTCAGGTCTCTGGCTTCAGCTAAAAACCATCATGGTGAAAAAGCATGGGATTTGATATGAAGATGAAGGGTCAATTCCAGCAAGGTTTTTTCCTAAACATATTTTTTAGACAAGTAATTATTGATCATTTACTCTCTCAGGCTCTTTTTCTAAGAAATGAAGCTGTAGTGGTATCCATAATAGAAAAAGTTTCTGGCATCATGGGGCTTATCTTAATTTTTGATGGGGAAATAAAATAATAATTCTACAACTAATAAATGAATTGATAAATAACCAGGGTAATTTTAAATAGTAGTTACACTACTGTAGCAATAATGGCTGGCCACTAAAACCTGATTTTTCTTTGCATGCTGCAATCATAGCTGGGAAGTAGCCAGACAGCCCTTGTAGCTGGTTGTGTGGTCGCGAAACTCACTCACTATCAATGGAATGTAAGAGAAAATGATGTGTCTCACTTCCAGGCTAAGTCTCTTTCCCTCCTAGCAACTGGATGGAATCCTTAGACAAGGACAGAGCCACCATAGGGAAGTCTCCTGGGTCTTTGCATCATTGCAGGTAGAAGATTCACCCTTCAATCAGGAATACCCACCTTGGACTATTATATGTAAGAAATACACTTCTATTGTCTTTGAGCCATTCTACATTGGAGAGTGGGGTGGGGAGTGCCCGTCATCCTTTCCTACCTAATACAGCAATATAACTCCAAAGAAAATAGAATGATATGCTAGAGAACAAAGGGGGTTGAGCTGAGAGCAACCTAAGAGTACAGCGATGGAGGAAGGCCTCTCTGAGATATTTGTGCTGGTAATGTTTATGCTAAGCCCAGGCATGTGAAGATCTGGGGAAGAGCATTCCAGGTGGTTGGAACAGCACAGGCAAAGTCCTTGAGGCAGGAAATGGTTTAATATGCTAGTGGAACCCACAGAAGATTCATGTGACTGGGGCAACATGAACACAGGGGAGACAGTTCTAATGAGGTCAGGGAAGTGAGCAGAGGTGAGATCATACAGAGCCTTCTAGGGCATGGTGAGGAGTTTGGACTTTATCCTAAGTGTAATGGAAAGCCATTGGAGTATTTTACACTAAATAGGAACATGGGACATGGATGGATGTTTTAACAAGAACATTTTCATTGCTGTGTAGAGAATGGATGATCCCAGGGCAGAAAAAAAAAATGGGATTTGCTTTTTGTGATGGTTAATTTTATGTGTCAACTTGGCTGGGCTAAGGGATGCCTTGATAGCTGGTGGAATCTTATGTAGGGTATATCTGTGAGGATGCTTCAAGAAGAGATTAGCATTTGAATCAGTAGACTGAGTAAAGAAAATCCACCATCACCAACATGAGTGGGAATCAATCTCTCTCTCTCTCTCATTCTCTCTCTCTCAGCTCCTGGTTCTTGAGAACCTGGACCCTGGGACTTACACAAGGGCCCCATTGCTTACACTATCTCAGGCCTTTGGAATAAGACTGAATTGTACCACTGGCTTTCCTAGTTCTCCAGCAAGTAGATGGCAGATTATGGATATTTCATTGGTTCATACAGCTATAGAGGTCAAGAAATATCCATAATATCCAGAAACAGACCCAATAGGAAATTTTATTTAGATATATAATAGGAAATATAATTTCCTATTGGGTCTATTTCTCTCGAGAACCCTAATACAATTTAAGAAAAGCATTCAAACCCTTTACCATGTTTTGGAAGGTCCTCTATGATCTTATTCTGATTCCTCATTGCTCACCATTATCCTTCACACTTTACCAGTCACAGTCATCTTTGTCAGTTCCCACTTTCTTTTTCTCTGAGACTACATATGCTGAACTTTTTGCCTGGAACACCTTTTCCCCACAGCTTTCCTTCCCTCCCTATTCCTACATGGAGCTCTAATCAAACTTTCCAGTCCCATTTTGATCTGCAATCATTTTGTTCTACTTTTAAATTTGGAATTATGCCATTTTTATTCCTGGGCCTTTGAACATGATATTTCACTCCATCTTGGTCTTGTTAGCTTCTATTTATTACCCCCATCTCAGTTTAGCTGGTACTTCATTTAGAAAGCCTTCTGCTCTCTCCTAAGTAGGGTAAGGCTCTCTGCTCAATGCTCCCAGAAGCCTGTAGTGCTTTGGTGTTTACACTGCATTGTAGTCACTTATGCCTTGGAGTGTAATCTCTGTTAAGTTAGGAAACTGTTTCTATAATGCCTGTTGCATATCAGACATTCAGCAAAATCATTGTTGAATAAAAGCAATACAACACTAATTTCGGAGGAGTCTTTCAAGGCTACAAATGAGAGATAAAGCCATGACTCAGAAGCTGGGGACAAACTCAATTGAAATGGGATAAAGTCGGGGGTGAAGGGAGAAGGGTCACTGAAAACAGTCTCCTATGATAAGTTACCTCCTTATTGGTTAGTGGTGTAAGGGCATTTGGGCATACTTCAAGATACATTTGAGCTCACCACTGCCTCAAAGAGAAAATAATGAGCTGCAACAGCACTTTGTAAATTGAAAAACATTACACAAATATTAAGTGATATTTTAATAATCTACAAATATATTATTACTAGCATTTCTGATGGACTCATTTTTCAATCCCAAAGAGAAAAACAGCTTGGGAATTTCTTACAATGCAAGTGCTCTTGTGTGGAAGAATGTTTGGTGATAAAGGTCACCGTGAACTTATCGAGGAGCTCAGTGGGATGGAAGCGGCATTTATTTATGTGTATTTATGTGCTTATTCACTGATGGCTTTGCTGAGGAAAGCTATATTGTCAAGTGCCCTAATTAAGAAATAATAATGTAATTGATTTTTTATGGATTATCTTCAATTGAGCCCCTTTACAACAGCAAGCTCTCATTGACTCCTCGGGATAATTGATGGCTTCTCAGCACAATGCCCTTGGCTGATGGCAGAGCCGTTGATGCTGTGTCTGACAATGATCACGAGCAATCCCTGTTTGCACAGTGGCGACTCCTAGGAAGGCAGCAAGCTGAAGTGGAAAGGGTACTGTTAATCCACCGAGTAACACAGGTCATGTCACTTTCATTTTTGTGAAATGAGCGGTCTGAACTGTATCAATGGCTTGAAAATGAAAAATAAATTTCAGCAGAACCCATGCCATCCAACAAATTTTATGTGGGAGCTGTGTATGGAAAACAGGCCCATGGGGTGTTACCTCTAGTTGACGTGAGGTTGGGAATTGCAGAGTCTGATCCAGCTCCTACTACCAGAGCAGGGACACTTCTGAAGGACTCTGGGACTCACAGTTTGAAAATTGATACCCTAGATGATCTCAAAGCATGATTCTAGTTCTAAAATTCCAGGATTCTGTGGTATGACTCAGGGACTCCGGGATAAACCAACATCTCCATTTGTCTTAATTTTAGAGTAGGTATGTCTCAAAACATTTGCCATCACAGTCCAGGTAGAGTATCAAACTTGGCTCAGAACACCTGGGCTGTGGTTTAAACAGAGTGAAACAGCGTATACCTCTGAGTTTAGTGATTTCGTGTCAGTGTATGTGTGTGTGTGTGTGTGTGTGTGTGTGTGTGTGTGTGTGTACATACTTGTGTGAGATGGTCTGCAGTCTTATAGGAATTTTGAGTTTTCTTATTTCAGCAGATTTTTGTGGGATTGTGAAAGGGCTGTAAATATCTAAAAAAGGGAAGCAATAACTATTGAGTACCAGTGAGTACTGTGTTAGACACTTTATAAAAGAGATATATTATCCACATTCATTCACGAGAGAATTAAAGTTCAGAAATGTCATCCAAGGTCATAAAAGTCTCTATAACTCCAAAGCTTATACTTTTTTACTGAATTGTGATTTCTTCCCATACAGATAAGAGAAAAACTTATCTGTGGAGGTCATTTAGACATATAAACATTCTGAAAAACATAAAATATTAGGCTTTTTAGTTTTTGAGGACTTACGAAAAAATGGGGTCGTTAATTCCGATTCCATTTCAATTAGAATGTGCTTATATGGTCTTTCTCTAGAACAATGGTACTCAACAGGGTGTGATTTTTACCCCCTTCAGGGTGCACTTGGAAATGTCTAAAGACATTTTTGGTTGTCATAACTTGGGGACTGAGATGTGTCTGCTACTGGCATGCACTGAATGGAGGCCAGGGATACTGTTAAACTTCCTGCAATGCACAGGGAAGCCCTCCCACGAAGAATTATTTGGTCCAAATGTCAATAGTGCCAAAATTGAGAAGCCCTGATCTAGAGGTACTGGTATCATTAAAGGCAGTATTGCAAGACAAGAGGGTGAAAAGGCCAGTATGGGAACCACATATAATTTTTAACCTATTTGAAGTTTTAGAATTATTTTTTTCAAGTTTATTCTCAATTTTCTTAGCCAGACAATGATGCCCTAACTAATAATTCTCCTGGGAATGATGATTAGTTGTGTTTAAAACAAAACAAAACCAACAAACCAGAAAAACCCTCACATATATAAGAAATATTTTGATAAATCATTTGGAGCAGAAGTTACTATTATGAGCATTCCAGAAGCCCCATCCTCCAAGCTTGTGTTTGATTTTGTACCAGTTCATAAGATCCTCCTCACCTCACACACCAGGATGATGCTTTTTTGCTCATCAGATGCCCAAGGCTCTCCTATTCCCTTGCAGACATGCTTCCCATAAATATATGAAAAAAGTAAAGCATGCATTTATTTTAGGTTGATTAAGTGAAAGTTGGCATGTGTGGTAGGCAGAATACTGCCTCCTACCCTCTCAAGATGTCCATGTTCTAATCGTGGGAATTGTGGCAAAAGGGACTTTGCTGATGTGATCAAGTTAAAGACCTAGAGATGAAGAAATTATCCTGGATTTTCCGGGTGGGTTCAATGTAATCACAAGGGGCCTTAAAAGTAAAAGAGAGAGGCAGCAGAAGCGGTCAGAGCAACGTGAAGTGAGAAAGACAGAATGCAGATGACTTCTAGGAGCTAGAAAAGGCAAGGTAATGGAACCCACCCAGAGCCTACAGCAATGCAGTGATGTTTACCTGATGAAATCCAGGTCAGTCTTTTGAACGAAAAGACTGTGAGATAAGTTGTTTGCATTGAACCACTAAGTTTATGGTCATTTGCTATGGAAGCAATAGAAAACTAGTACAGTATGTTACCTCTGCCAGGTCTGAAAGGACGATCTGCTTAAACCTTAATTAACTTTGAAGGTATTTAGATGCTACAATAGTAAGGGACCCATCCCTGGCATCTATTTCAATTTTTTGATATACATGCAGAAACTAGATTTTTGCATGAAGTTGGAGGAGGAGAATGCTGGATAGACACAAGAGAGAAAGAAAAAAATTGAGAATATGTGTATTCAACCAGCTACTCACAAGGTATTACTCCAATAGTCTAAAGCACTGATGTTCAACAGAATTGTAATGCAAGCCACACATGTATTTTTTGTTTTTAGTTGCCAATGAAAACAATAATAAGAAACAGGTGAAATTAATTTTAAAAATTTATTTAACCCAATAGTATCTAACATTATCGTTTCAACATGTAATCAATATAAAATTATTGATGAAATGTTTTATATTATTTTTCATGCTAAATCTTTGAGTTTTTTGTATGTTATCCTTATAGTATATGTCGTTTTGGACCAGCCACATTTCAGGTGCTCAATAGCCATGTGTGGCTACCATATTAGACAGCGTGGCTCTAGACTAGAGGGATAAGAGATTTAAAGGAAAATGCACTGTTTGTTTATTTTTACTATACTCACATATATGACCAAATATGTAGTTTTTTCCCTACACTGACCAATTATCTTACACTAGCTGCCTATCCTACAAATCAATATAGTTCTGACACTATCTTAGTGGAGTTAACATCAGTGCCTACAAGGTAAGGGCTCAGTCCCACAAGACTACCCCCACTTCAAATGCCAGTCGCTGAACAGCTATACATCAGGGGTCTTATGTCCTTGTCTTCATGTTAAATAATGTGCTACAATGGCTCACAGAACTCAGGAAAACATGGCTGGCGTAAATGTCAGAGTGCTAGGAGGGTGGCATACCTGGAGAGAGCACTGATGCTCCAAACCCCTTCTCACATACCTTGCCCTGTGTACCTGTGCATCTCATCCATATGGCTTTTCCTGAGTTGTACCCTTTTTGTATTATTTAAACTTGTATCATAATACCTGGCATATAGCACATTATATTTGTTTGTAGAATAAAATACCTGACTTTTATTTAGAGAACACCCTGGAGCCTAACCTAGCTAAGCAACTTATTACGATAATGGAGTATCAGCATAGATTTTTTTTTTTAAATGAGAAAAGCAGTCATTCTGTTACTCCCATGGAAAAATACACCAAAACAAAAAAAATCTAATACAATATAACTTTGTACATTTTTCTATTAATAACTCCAGTGAGTACGGTCAAATGTTTGGAGTTTACCGCAATGCCCAAATCAAAACCCTCAAATGGTATGACCACAAAGGCTGTGAACTCTCAAGCCAGTAAGCTAATGGACAAGATGCTAAATATCAACCTAGGTCCAAGGTATATTTTTAATTACTGTTGGCATTTTGCTCCTGCTTAATCCATTACATAGGAGCCAACATCATGCCTTTTTTCCAATTTCTGACTTCATCCGTTGCTGGGACTCAGCTTCAGTCAGTAACATTAGGTAGGAGGCCAACCACTAAGGAGGGTGAGTGATTGACCCAGATGACACATCTGTACCACAGACAAAACCAAATGAGCTCGAAGAAGCATAGAGACAAGGGCTTTAGATAAGCATTGCTAATGTTTTGTAGCATTTTATGGTACTTAGGAAAGATGCTATATTGAATTCCAGGTTGGGATAAGGCCTTTATTTTCACTTTTCCTAATAAAAGTGAGATGAAAAGCATGATTGTAGAAAGGGCCAGGCCTAGGAAACAAATGACTTAGGGTCAAATCTTTGCATTGGGTAACAATATATGAGGCATTGAAACTGCCTGAGCTTTGTTTGTCTAATTTCTAAAATGAAGACAAAAACTACCTTCCCTATTTTTTTTTCATTCGCATATTGTGAAGGTCAAATCACAAAAAGTACTATATATGAGAAAGATTATTTTTTTTTGGTGAAAGGTAATATAAACATAATTGACTGTATTTTTATTATCAACATCATAATCGTAGCTACCAATGGGGTGTAATGAGACTATGTCTCTTTGTCCATGGAGATTTTCCTTTTGTTTTTCTGAACTCATTTGTCCCTCCCTCTCCTGGCACTTGTCAATCAGAATTTTCTTCCTGTCTGATGTTTATATCAATTTTCCTCAGTACTTTCTCTCGTGTTTGCTTAAGTAGAAACAAAAAACAAAAGTGTAAATAGAGAGTATTTAGGAAATATTTTTAAAAATCCACTTCTCCCTTTGTCTCAAATCTTCTAAGGAATTGCACCAGTCAGATCTTGCTATGTAACAAACAGATATTCACACATTCACAGCAGCATATGCCAGAACCATTGATTTCTCACCTGCCTGTGGGTTGTTTTGGGCTTGGGATATCTAGGCTAGGCTCTGGTGGGTAAGTCTTGCTGGGCTTGGTGTTTTGCTCTGAGCTGACCTTAGATCTGCTCTGCATGCATTTTGTTTTGAGGTCTGGGCTGAGGAGGTAACTCTACCTTGGTGAATTTCTTATTATGAATATGGAAGAGCATAATATAGCAAACACAATCCAACAAGGTACCAGGGCAGATTTGGCCTCAAAGATGCTGGGCAAAATACCTACTTGGAGGCTAAATCTACCCTGCTAATTCTCTCCTCCCATAAAGTGCTCATTTCATTAAACATTTAATCCTGTGCTTTCAGGTGAAAGGGATTTTTTTTTGTACTTTCAAGTTTATACTGACCACAATCATAACTTTTTCACATGATGGAAGACCATGCTGTTGAAACTTTTGTGTGTGGGTGTATATCTGCACACATGTGCATTAACTCTTTTGATTGCTTGTTATGAAAGGTAAATTTTCTTCAAGTGTTTTATTCTGAAATTTCCAAGTCTTGAAAGGTTATAACATTAAAAAGATATTTTGAAACAATTATTAAGGCAACATATGGATACAGGAATATTTGGGTGGGGATATAAGAAAAATATTTTTCTCAGTGTGTCAGTGAGCCTATGTTTGCTGAGAAAGAAAGTTTTATGAGGGGAGGTATGTGCCTTCTTGAGTCCTAGTCACATCCAAAATTGCAGAGCAGTACTAATTGGATACTCTTGCCAGTTTGTTTGTTTGTTTGTTTTAATGATTGTCTAGCAATCGTTAAACTCTAGTTTATTCTATTACTAAGTTTATTCTACTCTTAGGAGTTTATTATACTACTAAGATGATTTGTTATTTCATTTATTAAAAATGCTTATGAGAAAAATGCTTATGAATCCATGCTTGACCATTATAATACTGAGTTCTATACTAGGATAGAAACATGTTTCGCTTTCATGACAAAAGAGTTCAAGCTGATTTGTGATAAAATTCAGTTAAAAGCTATTTTTTTTCCTTTGAAGAAATGCTCAAGTTAACATTAAAAATATTTACTAAAAAAATGAGACTCAATGAAGATAACTATAATCATCTATACACACACACAGACACAAATTACACATGCATGCACGCACCCCTATAAATGCCTGCTTTGTAAAAGGGCTTCTTGTTTGGAACATTTCAATATTAAATGAATGGTTTATAAATTTTAGGTGATTTATATGGATCTTTACTAAGAATGGAAAACGTTTACTTCCAAAGTAAAATTGAAGCTCCTTTGTGCAAATGTTTGGTTTAAACATTGTATCTAAATGAATAGGTTTATCTTTCTTGGCCTTAGGGGGCTAAATTTTCATGTCACAATAATCAAAGTGTACACCATGGGCCATATTTCAGACTTAATACTTTTTCATGGTGTCATTCCCATGGTTGAGCCTATGTGAAGACTACTTTAGGTCTGGCTTCCAGGCTGCTCAAAATATAATCCCTGGAAGAAGTATGTCCAAAGCCAAGCCATTCTTGGTAGAGCTCCACTTGGCAAGTCAATTTATTAAAACTACATGTCATTCAAATCTCAGTTTTCTGTCTCTAATTCTTTTTTTCAATTTTAGTTTTAAAATTTTAAATCGTTAAGATACAATCACATGGTTTTAAAATATTTTTGAAAGGTACATACATAGTGACAAGTCTCTCATTTGCATTTTCTGTTGACCTTGTGCCCATCTCCCAATATATCCATGTTTATTAGTTTTCTTATGAATATACAAATGCAATCTCTTATTAAAAGTTTTATTTTGCATCACTTCTCTTTCAGTTACAAATATGCATGTGTGTAATATATATATTTGTATATATACACACACCATGCACATAATCTGTGTAGGTTATCTATTGCCGCATTACAAACCACCTCAAGACACAGCATCTTAAAACAAAAACAATTTATTATTTTTCACCCTTTTGTGGGTTAAGAGTTTGGGCAGTGCTCTTCTGGGCAGTATTTCTGCTATATGGTGTCTACTAGAGCCAACTTTTGGCTGCATTTAGCTACTGATAAGGATGATTTGAGAAGTGTAAGAAAGACTCACTTATGTACCTGGCACTGCAGGACTCCTCCAGGGAGCTTCTTTCTTTCCAAGGGACTTGGACTTTTTTGTGACATGGTGGTCTAAGGGTAGTTGGACTTCTTACATAGCAAATATGCTAAGATGTAAAGGTGTGAGCCTTAGGGTTCTAAATTCTTATGTTATAGTAATCAAAAGGTCTAGCAAAGGGTTTAGTGGATCATATTTGAGATTTAAGAACTTTTCATGATTACTTCTCCGTTGAAGTGTTTATTTTAAGGTTAACTTGGAGTTCATATCTTAAGGCTCAGCCATGAAAGTTAAATAGAGTCACTCCTACCAAACTCCATTCAATAAAACAAGTCCCAAAGTCACCCCAGATTCAAGCAGAGGGAAATAGGTTTTATCTTGCAGTGGGATAAGTGACAAAAACTTTGTGGCCATCTTTAATTTACCACAATATCTGTTTCATTTTTCACATGTTTTAAAGGCCACAGACACCAGCCTATAAGTGAGAGGAAGATGTCTACTAATCCACTATGAAATATTTGATTCCAGTTCTTAAAAATAATCAAATTACTGAGGAATATTGATGTAAGAAGCAGTACTTTTAGAAATAAAAATGGTTTCTTGGTGTTGGTTTTTTTTTTTTTAAGGTTAAAAAAAAAAATCCCTCATTGGTTGACTTTAAAACCTACATTTCAGCCGGTCGAGTGGCGTGGTGGTTAAGCGCTGGCTTGGGAAGCCAGCGGCCCTGGTTCAGTCCCACATATGAGGGCCAATTACACTGCCCTCAAAAAAATAAATAAAAACCCACATTTCTGTAACACAATATGTTGTTAATTTAAAACAACAAAAACCTCATTAAAGTATTTTTAATCACTTGGACATGTCCTGACTGGCAATTTGTGGACAGGATAGTTTTTTAATGCATCCTTTGACATATATATTAAACCTCTTCCTATTCTCTTGGTGAATTTAACTCCCATCAAATCTGTGACATAACCTATAACTATCACCAGCTTCTTTGTGGGAGTTTACGATCTTCATGATATATGCCTTCTGAAATATACATCTGTAAGCTTATGGTAAAATTAATAAAACTGAAATTAAAACTGACAGCTCTGAAATGATGTGCTACCCTTAGCATATGGAATAACTACCGTGAACACTTATGGGGTTTGTTGCAAGATTATAGACAGTTACCCAATAGGGGATAACTTCTGAACTATGCTGTTAAATCTCATTTGACAGGTTTTGGATTTGGTATAATTTTTCTATAGCATTTTAGTGTTGGTGAGCAATATGTCAGCTATGATTCAGATGACATTTTATGTTTAAGTCCTTTAGTCTTTCCCCTCCAAGTCCACCCTCTTTTTCCCTGTCACACCCTCCTTTTTTTCCCCCTCCCTCTCTGTCTATATATGCTCTTGTCTAAATATTTTAGCAGTTAGTTTATAGCCAGGGGATTCTTTATGAAATGTGAAAATAAAAACCATTTTGTCTGGCTGCAAATCTGAGTGCGTACATCTGCGAATCAAGGGTCCATATCAGAGTTCTATCTACCTACCTATCTGTATACCTATCTATTGATGTATTATGCTTTTCTTTCCCATACTTAATGTTTATCATCTTATTTCTTCTGTGATGGGAGAAATGTAAATTGCAAGGATTTAGTCCTCTACATTGTGTTCAGTGATCCAGTCATTTATAAAACCCGTCTTGGCCCCACTTCATGCATGCAAGCGTATACACACACACACACACACACACACACACACACACACACGGCCTTTTTTTTTCTTTTCTTTTAATAGGTATATTTATCTCTTCCTCATGAATGAAGGGCTGCTGGCCAGATGTTGACTTTGTAAAGAATAGCACTATCCTTACAAAAGAAAGACTTTAGTTAAGAATCGGCTGCTAAATAGCAAAGAAATACTCATGTATTATAATTATGCTAAAAATTCAGGATTCCATATACTGAAAACTATGCAGGATTATTGAAAGATAAAATAGAAAATGGGGCCAGAAGGAATTTCAGATGCTCTTAAATGTATTCTTCCTCCCCATCCCAGTTTTACCTTAAAAACATGAAAGTTATATAAACATGTTTCAAAGTAAATTAAAAAATAATAATAATAACAAATTTTGTGCTTTGGGGTAAAGATATGACTCCCCATTTAAACCCATAGACCTTTCCAAAATTTGTCCAAAATTAGGTAGGCTGTTGCTTCTAATATAGTTTAAAAAACTTTAGTGGGCCGGCCTAGTGGCGCGGTGGTTAAGGGCTGGCTTGGGATGCCAGCGGCCCCGGTTCGGATCCCACATATGAGGGCCAGTGACACTGCCCTCTACAGCTAAGATGGTGAACAACAGCTCCACCTGGAGCTGGGCTGCTGTGAGTCCCTGGGATGGCATAGCTGCAGCCCCTGCTGCAGTGGGCTGCCATAGGCTACAGTGAGTGGCTGGCAGTCAGCATAAGCAGCCGCCAGTTGGAGTGAGCTGCCAAGAGATGCTGTGAGCGGCCGTCCAGAGGCCAGTGACCGATCTGCCTCACCTGAGAAGAACACAATGATGATACCAACATGGGCCAGTGAAGCAATGTCCTCCACAACTAGACTGAAGAACAAAAAGACAGCAACTTGTCTGTTCCCCTTCCCTGGTTCCCCAACGCTGTTCCCCTCCCCCAATTCCCTAAATAAAATCTTTAAAAAGAAAAAACTAACAAAAACAAAAAACTTTAGTAATTGTTCCTAAATGATTTCTATCCCTGCATTCAGGATCATCCATAAATATAAAATCACTTTATAAATAGTAAGATGCTACACCAGAGCTGTAGACATTCTTGGTTATTGACTCAACGTCCAATTCCCCTCTTAAATGGCAACAGGGATGCAATAAACCCGATTAAATGTTCATGTCTCAGTCTTTCTTTCAGTTAAGATTGAACTTTGCTTTGAAAAAAGGACTTTGTGAGATCCATTGTGTCTTGGGAAGACGCCTTTCTTTACAGAAGGGATGGTGCCACTCTTCCCAACTTTTCCCTTCTTCTTACTGCCTTGAATGAGGTTATGGTGGTTAATTTTTCACATCCTTATTGTGACCACATGGAAAAAGTTAATATATTTAAGAATCTTTGGCCCCAGCATTGTATCACTGCTGAACCCATGCTAACAACTGTCTTCTTCCATGATTTATTATAAAATTTTAAAAGTATATAACTTTCTTTTTTCAACTATCATGTCAAGTCTTTTGTTGCTATCAGTCAAGTCTAACTTATTTAAATGGGAAGTAGATGGAAACAGCTCATTTGTGGATACTAAATGTATAATTTTAATGTAAAGTTTTCTGTTGTTATTGTTGTTTTACCTGTATTTTTCTCTATTTTTACCCCAATTCAAAGAGGTCCTAGGCTCTGTGCTTTGATGCCTAGGGATGTTTGCAATATACTTCCTGGGTGTTTTTTTTCAAAAGTTTATATTCAATGAGGAGTTTAGAGATGGAGGAAGGGATACCTTTCAGTCTAAATGCAGTTTCCTGGTCTAGGGGATTCCAGAGGAGTCTGTGGGTGTAGTGAACCCTGAGGACTAAGAGTTGTGAGGGTGTCGGTTGGTGGGATATCAGGAGCCTGGATCTGAGGCCCAGAGACTCCAAGCCCTGCTAAAGATTCTGTGTCCTAATTGTAGTCCAGGAACAGTGGAGACAGGGAGTCAGTTAAGACAAACCATCTCCGTTGAAGTCTCTTCATCCCTTCAAGCTAGAATCTCCCATATGATCTCTCACTGCTGCTTTTCCCCATGTCCTCACCACATGTACTCTTTAGGTTAGCTGTCTCTCAGAATGATATCCTGGTTCCATAGGACAGTTACCTGGTGCTCCCCCGTGACCAAGGTGATAACAAGAGGCCTCTGCAAGGCTGTTCAGGCCAGTCCATCTAAGCAGACAGTTTGAATACCCCTTCACTATGCACCTCATCTATGGTAGTAAGAAGACTTTCTGATGCGACTTGATAGCACTTGAACAACTAGAGTAGAAGTAGGACCTAAGGCTCCTCTACTCTTAGAGCCACAGAATCATGTGGGGGTTCTATGGTTCCTCTTTCTCCTTAAAGATGAACTGAGTTGGGAAGGGTTCATGGACCAAGACTGCTTGCTGGAAATATTGGCTTATTTTATCTTTGGAGTCATAATTCCCATGTGAAAAAAGTACACAAAACATAAATATATAGTTCAGTGAATTCTCACAAAGTGAATATACACGTTGCTTCTTCCAGTTAAGAAATAAAATATTACCATCCCTCCAAAACTCTCTTCGTGGACCCTCACAATAAGCACTCCATTCTTCTTCCCAAAGATAATCTTGATTTTTCAGTAATATTGTTCTTGCTTTTATTTATATTAGTTTTGCTGTTTAAGTGTGAATTACTAAGCATTAGCTTTGTCTATTTTTTAATGTCACATAAATGGAATCATACAGTATGCGTTTTTTGTGTGTGGTTTCTTTTCACCCAAAATTATTTTGTTTGCCCAATACACACACATCTTGTGTAGCTACACTTGATTAATTTCCTATTACTATAGAGTATTCCATTATATAAAAATACCACAGTTTATTTAGCCATTTTATCGTTGAAGGGAATTTCAGTTGTTTTCAGTTCTTAGAATAAGGGTTCAAAAGATTTTATCAAAACCATCTAGGCTCAATAGTGCACACTGAGCTCCAACCCCCATAGCACTCCCACCATCACCAACTCTCATATTAGCTGCTTAATCTGTAGTTAAATGCCTGTCATAGAGTTAATCACTGTGCCCACAACAGATCTTTCCTATTTGGTCATAATGGATTGGTTCAGGAAGATAGTTGGTCTTAAGTTTCTCCAGTGAGTGCCTTCCTGGAAATTTTGAATTAGAACAGAAGAAGAGTATATGTCTCAGAATTGCTAGAATACAACCTATAATTTCTAGGAGATATTGGCAGCCATGTTTTCCAAATGGACAGGAGAAAAATATTAGAAATACTTGAAGATATTTCAGCAAATGGTGCATTCTCCGTTAGAATATTTCCTGGTGCATAGCAGTCACTAAATAAATATTTGTCAAATGAAAGACTATCCACTTGAGATATTTTATATCCCAAGATCTAGAACAATAACACATTTTAACAATGTCAGTTCTCATTTGACCCTTACCATAAAAACCAAATGCAACCTTTCAAACATCTGGGCTTCTGCCTGTGGGTGATTCAGAATCAAAGGGGTTAATGAAGAGCCAGATTCCGCCATAGGATTTCTGTAAAGCACACACAGTACACTGCCAACAAAATCCCCTGAAGAGTAAATAAAACTTGGAACAGTTGCAAACAATAAATTGTCAATACCTTATAGAAGCAATGGATAATGAAAACTTATCATGCCTATAGTTAGTATCCTCTTTAAAAGAATTTACAGAGTCTATGAAATTAAATTCTGTGCACAGTTCTCTTAATTTGTCCTTAATTAAACAATACTCCATAAATGGTGCATTCAGTGACCAAATGTTCAGAGACAGCAAAATGGTGGGTCCCAAGCCATTAGGAATGAAATAAAGGCAGTCCCTGGAGAGTCTGCAAGAATCTGGTCTCTCAAAGTGACAACTGATGGTTTAGGAAAGATAATTAACTTTGCAATTACAAACTGTAGCTTTCACCAATGCTGTTTTCCCCCAGTATAATCTTTTAAATGTTGGATTATTTCCTATAATGTGAAATAGTTTGCTTAGAAAGGGGAAAACCAAATACCCCACTTTAGGCAGCTGTGTTCATTAAGAATTAAATCCTTATTGATTAATTTAATGAATATTGTTTTTTTATTCCTAATGTTAGATCAATATCCATTTAATGTGCATTACTATGCATATTCCAAACACTAAATTTTCAGCAGTAAATTTATACAAATAGCAAAACAGTACTTAGACTTTATGCAAAACCAGAGAAAATTTATTTTTTGATCAGAAAATAAACATGAAATTACTGTTCAATAAGTTAAGAGCTAAAACTTTTTTAAGAACCCTTATTTTGCTATAGATTTAGTAACGTCATGCCATTTTTTTCCTGCTTAAGTGATTCTCTGAAATCTCATTACTTTATTTATTATAGATTTTTAAATTACCTTAGTACTGGAATAATCCAGTTTTCCTCTTCCTGCCCCTAAGAATTCAGTCTACCTTAACTCTACCTGGGTAGCTCTTCTTAATGACACTATGCATTAGGCAAATGTTAATGGCAAATAAGAATTGCTTTTCTTCCTTCTGAAATCTAATTGTGGAAAGAACACCTTCATCATATTTATGCAGACAAAATTGTGAACTGTAAAAATAACCTGGACTAAGTTTAGGCACCAAATATCTATCTTCTCCTCAACGCTGTTCAATTCATCAGATGACAGTGTCTCTTTCTACTTTTCCCCATTTTCTGATTATTTATGTTTCTAAATAGATGCACCTCTGTATGCATGTTCAGATGGGTCCTACTGTTCTCAGCAAATACACCAGACAACAACATTTGAAAGTGGACTCACTCATGAAAGTACCAAATAACCTTTTCTTTAGACTATACTGACAAAGGGGAAGAATTAGAAGGTGCCTGAAGGATACACTGCTTTTGATTTGGTGCATCAAAACGTCAGAGAAACTTTGTCAGACCATGTCCATGTTGTTAGGCTTTTACATAATGTCCTTAGGTTTTATCAGAGACTCTCATGTTGATAAGAATCTTTATATGTTTTCTGAACTTAATCAGAATCACTCTTCCTTTCTTTCTCCCTCCTTCCTTCCCTCCCCTTATTTTTTCCTGCTTTTCTTCTTTTATTCACTCATCAAATATTTACTAAATTCATACTACATACTGGTACTGAGCCAGAATCTATGGGTGCAGATACACACAACACACTCAAGGAAGTCATGGTTAATGGAAGTTTCTATTCTTCGCTTGTGCGATAGATAGATAGATAGATAGATAGATAGATAGATAGATAGATAGATAGATAGATAGTTAGATAGATAGACATAGATATAGATATACATAGATATAGATATAGATAGGTAAATATAACCACTGGGTCGTAACTAAATATGAAGAAATGGGCTACTTTTCTTCTCAGAGGCCTAATTTCTACACTGCCACAGAAAACCCAGACAACTTCCCATATCCAAGTTTAATTTCCATGTCTACTTAGCAAAATTTTCATCTTTCCTTAAGGAAAAGAGCAATGAATACAATTATCCATCAGGCCGCCTGACAAAAGCCCATATTCTTTCTAAAATTGTGCTTGCTTCTACCTAATCAGTCTCCAAATTATAAGCATTCTCCCCTTCCAACGCCTTTAACCTCTGTTCCCCACCATTCAAACATTTACGTTAACCTGGCTTTGGTCACATAAGCTAAACTGCAGTCTTAATGGCATCTGTATATCTCCTAGGCTCTAAGACCATCTTCCAGTAGCCTTATTGCCTTTCATTCCTCTTGGCCCAATTTCCTTGACCCACTTTTGTTTTGCATCACCTTGTCTTCCACTTGAGCCTTCTCTTCTAGCACTCTTACTTGATCGCCTAGTTTGCATTCAGCCTCCCAGCTCAGACCTTCCAACAAATGTCCACAGAACCCAATATATCCCAGAGTGTAGCCCTACCCTGCTTCTGGGGCTCAGGGGCTTTCTCAGCTGAGTGTGGACCACATCATCATCAGTGCAGAAAAAGGGGAAGAAACACATTCAACTGTTAACCCCTAGTCCAAAGCTTCATTTAGGACTCCTTTTAGGGCAACAACAGAACTTTCTGGTTTCTCTTGTATATTTATTCCCACCAACACTCAAGTTTATTATCTGCCATTTTCAAGATGAATATGTTTATCGCCCTATTCTGATTATATTATTCTTCAACTCTATATCATGTCATAAACCTTGTGCTTTATTGACTGCATAGCACTATTTTCCTCATGGTAGTGAATGTATAATATTCATTCTTGATATTTCCCTGACAACAACCACAGCACCTTGGTAGAATAATTCTCAATATTTATCCATCAGATACTAATTCCACTGGATATAAATGTACATTTTGCATGGATAATTTTCCACCAATAAACATGGCAGCCACTGGCTTAAAAAAAAAAACTTAAATAGGTTTATTTACTGCAGGATGTCCCTAAGTCTTAAATATAATGAACTTATAGCATTCCAACAGGAAAAGAAAAGATATGGTATTTGGTAAGGAAGATTTTTTTTTTTTTCTAGAGCACCTTGAATAGCCAGTGCTAGTGCTATGTGGAACACACATTTAGTGAAATAACTGTTCAACAAAATAAAGTTTTAAATATTTAGAGATAATTAAAAGGCTTCCATGATTTGATTCTCATTTCCCTTCCTATTCTATTCTATTTACTTTTTACAAATTTCCTCTTATTTCTTTCACATTCTAGGCAAAAAGGCCATTTGTTATTCTAGCATATCTAATGCTTTGCTGAACACCTATGTTTGCTCTTCTTTTTTTGTACTCTCTCATCTAACTTTCTCCGGCTAAAATTTTACCCGTAATTTAAAGACCCCCAAGAAATGTCTCCTTATCCATTTAAAGCCTTAGTTTATTACTCAGCTAAATATAAATTCCCTGTGTTCTCAAATTCTATATTCCCATTTTTTATTTTTTTTTGAGGGCAGTGTCACTGGTCCTCATATGTGGGACCAAACCGGGGCCACTGGCTTCCCAAGCCAGTGCTTAACCACCTCTATATTCCCATTTTTATGGCATGTATCTCAGTCTGTTAAATATTGTGGTTAATGATGGACAGATTTCCATTGCTAGTTACAAATTCTTAAAAGAATACCATTGAATATTGAGTTCTCACCATGAACTAGCCACTCTTATAGGCACTTTATTTATATGTTCATTCATGTGTACCCTCCTTTACTTTGGTCCAGCCATCTATTCTCTTAATGAGTACCAAAGCTTGTTTTGGAGCCAAGCATTGGCACTACAACAAAAAACAAGGTAGACAAAGCACAATCCTCACAGAGGATTGTGAATCCTCTATATGAAGAAACATAGACCATAAAAACAGAATAATGCTGTGGAGAATAACAACTAGAGATGGGATGATTGCATCAAGTTATAGCGATAAGGACATATTGTATAGGTCAGTTCATTTAATCTTCAGAATAATATTCTTAACTACTTATTGTTATTACTAGTTTCTATATACAAGCAAACTGAAGTTAAGTGAAGTTCTATAGGTTGACCGAGGTCATTTACAATAGATCACAAGTATCAGACCAGGACTAATGCATACAAAAAACTCCAAAGAGCAGCATTCAAGTCCTAGTCTGTGAAAATAGTGTCTCTATCAGTCAGGATTCGATGGAAAAGCAGAGCCACTAAAAGTGATATGAAATAAGAGTCTTATAATAGAGATTAGGCTTTATATCACTGTGAGCTAATAAAGAGTCTATGAAAGGTTGTCGCCTCTTTGTCTGGTGTGCGATGGAAGCCACTGCAGATGACCAGGGCTTTAGTGCTAAGGAAATATTACACAAAGTCGGGGAGAGCAAAGACAAACTGATAGCACATGGGGACAAAATTGACCCTGCCAGGACAACCTGGATTCCAGAAGACAGCTGGAACCCATGTCTATGTCACTGCCTCCAACCTTAGGGAAGTAGGCAATGGGCAGGAGGAACTGGAGCCTTTCACCTAGTGGCTGTAGGTGCAGCAGGCCCAGGAATCAGAGACCCTGAGGGCAGAGATCCAGTGGGAGCTGGAGGAGGGGTAGCTGGCTGCTGCCCATGCCTACAGGGTAAGCCACAATATCAATGACAATGTCTCAGCTGCAACAGTACATGATGCTCTAGGGTGTAATGGCTGTTGATTCCAAATCTCATACAAAATACTCTTGTGACCAATCACAGCTAGAATCATATCAGGAACTGTAGTTGCAACTTCCCTAAGATGATGCAGGCAAACCCTGCACAGCCATACATATCATCCTTGTAGCAGAGATAGTCTTTCACTAAGACTTTGGGACTCCAAAAGTTGCATGCTTTTGACCACATGGTATTACCTCCTTCATAGGAGACACAGTATGTCTCATATTCATATACCTTACAATATCTACCACAAAAAGTAAGTGCTTACTAATATTCCGTAAATAAGTAATGCACATGGTATTGCATAGGCCTGACCTGAAAGTGACTCTGGGAATAAAATTCTTATACATTCTTCCAATTGATTAGACTGTAGTAAAGGGCACAGGCTGGAAAACAATTACCGCTTTTGATCCAAGCAAAACAGAATGATCTCTTTGTCACTGAAACATTTTGTTTTTAGGAGAGCAGGATTGAGGGTCCCATTTCTACATGAAAAGAATACATTTGCATTGTGGCATTACTAGACCAGCATCATCCAGGAACTTGTGAGAAATAAAAATTCTCGAGTTTCATCCCAGATCCACTAAATCAGAAATTCTGGGGTTGGGCCCAGCAATCTGTGTTTGAACAAACCCATCAGGTGATTCTGATGCACTCAAATTTGAGAGTCACTGATCTGGAAATGCTGAGTTCCTGAACAAGGGACTAAAAGGTGAAGCTGAAGTAGTTCCCATTCTGTGAATCTGCATGTTCGGTGAGTAAAAGATATGATACAATGAACCACTGAGCCGCAACTTTGGATAATTCAGGATAGCCAGGCCAAAGTGAAAATAGTAGAAAGCACCACTGGAGGCAAATGCTATTAGGAATAAGTACATCATGCAGTTGCAAATAAGAAACAGTGCCACCCTGAGGCAGTGTTGTGGATTTCTCCAGGGGTATATGGCAGGACCTCTTCTCCAGATGCTCCTGGCAAGTGGCTAGCTGATTTCTTATTATTGGACAAGCTCTGATTAAACTGATAAATTACATCATGGGTCCCCCACCATGTTAATCATGCAACTTGATATAAATGTTCATGAAATGATTACAAAATCACATTGCCCTCTCTAGCTTATGTGTGGCCATGACTCTCGTTAGGAACTTCTTTGTCCATCCAAAGCAAACTCTGTCCTTGTAGAATCAACCATTAAAAAGCCCTAATGATAACTTGATTCTGATTAGGGGTAGCATTCTCAACTGCCTACCCTCCACCTGCCTGCAGTTACTTCTTAACCCAGTTCTAATCTCACTAGCCCCAGACTCCTGTTTCATTTCCTCTTCACAGCCACACACTTATCTCTTCAACTGAATGTATATTATGGTAGGATAGTATTTTGAATTGCTAATTGCTGTGGAGTGTTTGCTTTTTTTCACCCTTTATTTCCTCCTTGCTTCTCTGCCCCTGTGATGAAAGCAGAAGACCTAATTCTGTTAGGTTTTTTCTGTTACACCATGCTAAGCTTTCAGGGGACATTAGCAAATATGTCCAATAGCTGGAGAAAGAGATCTGAGCTATAGACAAGATGTCTTAGTGGAAAACATAGACTGGGAAGAGATTTCACTTTGACTGAGGGTTGGAGATTCAGAAGGGAAGAAAGAGAAAAGACTGGGATAGAACTTCCATATAGCCTGATACTGGAGAATGATTTAAGAGAGAAAAAAAAGTTTTATCAGGCATGTCTAGGCCTATGGGAGCCCCAACACCTGAAGTAGATAAAACAGAGAGCTTCTGGGACAGTGGAGGCCATGACACTAACTCTGTGGACAAATGACCCATGACTAATTCCACTGTATCCCTTCCAAACAACTGATCACTACATAAAATTCCAGAGGTGGAACGTGGAAAATGGCAAAGGTGACAATTTCCCTTAAAGCTATTCAATGGGCTGGTTTATGGAAAAGAGACTAGTATTTCTTACACAAGTTGAGTGTATGAAATGAACTTCATATTTTCTGAAACTACCTTTTTTCTCATTAGGATTATATCTTTTCAATTATTTTATTTTGGTAAACAGTGTACTATATAGGGAAGACATATTATCTTGAAATGAATTTAAACATGGTTGGTTTGGTTGCTTTTAGAAGTTAATTGCCAGAAATAGGAGAAAAAAGGTGGAGGAGGCAGATTTAACCAAATTCCCGATTAGTATTATAATTGTATATATGAATTCTAAGTTGAAAGGGCCAAATATCATTGTTACTGATGGTGCCCCTGAAATGGTCTAACTTGATAGCTTGCTCCTCTTAGCCTTATAGGAGAATCAATGGTATGTATACCATTACATGCACAGAATGCAATAAAGTATAATATTCTAGATAAGTAGAATTAAGTGCAATACACTAGAAAGATGGAGGAGGAAGTGATTACATTTTTTGATTGGGGATGTATAAGTCAGGGTCCTGATACAAAACAAATGGGACAGTTAAAATAGAATAGTTCTAGATTTTTTTTTGTTTGTTTTAAACAAAAGTGTGGATGTGAGAAAATACAGGGCAAAGAATCCTCACCCAGAACTTAGTAGAAGCTGAGCTGTTATCATCCAAGGTCCAAAGGGGAGACAAAAGGACCAGGGGAGAGAAAGGACCTGGAGGGGATGCTGTGTAGAGTCAGAGGCCTTGAGAGGAATTGCAGTCTTTGTTTGAGAGACAAAACTAGACAGTGAGTTCACAGGCAGGATCTGGGGTAATACATCCATGGATCTTACCCTCTTGCCACTTTCCAATCTCCTACTTGAGGTCCCCATTGGCTGAACCCAGCTTGAAGTCACATGATTTGAGTTGAGGTACTCCATGAACTCAGTCTTTCCAGGCATAGGGTAGGGGGGAGGAAAGTGGTGGTGATGGTGGGGAAGGTGTGGAGGAACAATCAAAGTATAAGTGGGCTAGAAATGGCATCTTCAAGAAGGTGATGATGTCTCAACCACATTTCGAAGGGTCCTTAGAAGTGTGCTAGTTACATAAGGAAAGGAATTAACTTAGATTCACTTTCCAAGTTAGTTATATGTTCATAAAATGATAAATTCTAACATTTTCTGAGCACACTCCTGATTATTAGATTGGGAAGGAGAAAAGAGCATTTTCACCCAAGGACATTGACTTTCTTCAATTTGTTAGATGAATACTGTGTCACTTGTTCTTATGGATTGAATTGCGTTCCCCTCAAAAGATGGTGAAGTCCTTACCCCTCCTCTGAATATGACCTTATTTGGAAACAGGGTCTTTACAGATGATCAAGTTAAGATTAGGTCATTAGGGTGGGTCTTAATTCAATATAACTGTGTTCTTATAAAAAGGGGAGGTTTGGACAAGAACACACAAACACATCGGGAGTACACCATGTGAAAATAAAGACAGAGATCAAGGTGATGCACCTACAAACCAAGATATTCTAAAAACTACCAGCAAACCACTAGAAGTTAGGCAAGAGGCATAGAAGAGATTCTCCATCACAGCTCTCAGAAGGAACCAACCCTGCCGACACCTTGATCTTGGACTTCTGGCCTCCAGAACCATCAGCAATAAATTTCTGTTGGTTAAGCCACCTCGTCTGTGGCACTTTGTTATAGCAAATTAATATATCTATAACCAATATATCATCTAAAATTCTTTTTCTCCGCTACGAAACACATGTGCCAATGATAAGAAATGTCTTGTTCCTGTTTACACAAAACTTAATATAAATTATCAGGTTATATATGTTTTTTAATAAGATTTTGCTCCCAACAGAGGTCAATTTACCTTGAAAGCAGTAAAACTTAAACTTTAAGGTCTGCCAACTACATTGCCCCCTTCTAAATCCCCATACTTAATTTGAGTTCTTTTTCTTAAAAGGTACCCAGATTATGTAAACTCTGGACTTCACAAAATCTGGATCCACTCTTTGTCCCAAACTTTATTGTTATAACCTCCAACCTCAGCTAGTTATTCAGCACAGCTTAATGATACCTTTATATCTTAATTCACTCCAAACATGCTTTCAAATTCATTGTTCTTATAAACAACAACCATTAAAAACAAGGTCAAAGGGGCCTGCCGAGTGGCCCTTTGGTTAGGAGTTGGCTTGGGATGCCCGCTCTGAGCAGCAAGGCCCCAGCTCAGATCCCACATATGAGGGCCAGTGATCCTGCGCCCTCTACAGCTAAGATGGTGAACAACAGCTCCACTTGCAGCAGGGACGCCGTGATGGGCAAGTGAAGCGACATCCTCCACAACTAGACTGAAGAACAAAAGAACAGCAACTTATCTGTTCCCCTTCCCCGATTCCCCAACGCTGTTTCCCTCCCCCAATTCCCCAGTAAAATCTTAAAAAAAAAATAAGTTCAAAGGAAGAAATAGCAAATAAAAAGAACAATTTTGAGAGCCCTTGAGCATAGTGTTCTAGACCCAGTGGGATTCCAAAATGAAGACAAGAAGCCTTCTCTAATCTGCACCAAATGGTGATTTTTATATTTATCTGTGTATCCATCCATTGATCAATCTATTGATCTATCTGTTTATTTTTTGCAGGAGGGTTCCTGTGTCCAGTGAAATACTTTAGGGAGAAAGCCTATTCTTTGTCTTCCACCATTCTTTCTAGGTTGTGAAACCTTAATTGTTTTGGAGAGAAGATGGAATAAAATTGAAATTACATTCATTAGCATATCTAAATGGAAGCATCCTGCCTTACTGTATGTATTCATTAGGAGTGAGCATCAACAGATTCCAGAATTTGCCTCATTAATTAGGTGATGGGATCACACATATCCGCAGTCCTCCTGAGCAAGGCGGTACTCCTGGGTGTTTTGACCTGACCAGGTCATAACTCTAGGGGCTTTCTATGTCTGCAATTGATATATCCCCTCTACAACACGGGCCCTACTCCCATCTGTCATTAAAACAACCATTTTCAGGCATCATAAGTATGTACTTAAACTTAAATCCTATTTTAGAAAGAGAAAAGCAGACATCTGTCAAAAAACTCTACAGGGAGATAAGCAAGGTAGCTGAGGTACTTCTGAGATCATCTCAGCAAAAAAAAAAAAAAAAAATTCCATTTGTTTTTTTCCTTTGCCCTGGACAACAACATTGTGGTACTTTTCCAGGCCATGTTTACCAACAGGAAATTGTAGAGTTCATATATACCACTTGATACTTTCTTTTTTTTTTTAAATTAGTTTCAGGTGTACAACACAGTGCAATAGTTATACATTTTACCACTCAAAGTGACAACCCCCCACCCCCAATACACCACCCCACTTCCCCCCCATATCATATATATCTATTACTCTTCCTCTGACTCTCTTCCACAGTATAATCCGCATCCCGTGACTATCTATATATATTCAATTACAGTAGGTATACCACCTCCACTTTAGTAATACAGTGCAGTGATCAAACCTCTACTCCATCCATGAAATGGTCTCCCTAACAAGACCTATGATCATCTGACATTCCACAGAATATTTACAACATTATTAATTATATTCCCCAAACTGTTTTTCCTATCCCAGTAGCAATATTGTAGTTGCCTATTTTTGCTGTCTAATCCCTTCCCCTTCTCCCTCATCCCTATTCCTCTCCAAATTAGCAACCCTGATTTTTCCTCTATATCTATGAGACAGTTTCTGTTTACTTTACTCATTCATACAGTTTTTCATATTCCACATATGAGTGAGATCATATGGTATTTGTCCTTCTCTGACTGACTTATTTCACTCAACATTATAGTCTCTAGGTCCATCCATATCATTGCAAATGGCACGATTTCATTCTTCTTTATAGCGGAGTAATACTCCATTGTATAAATATACCACAGTTTCTTAATCCAGTCATCTACTGACGGGCATTTTGGTTGTTTCCAAGTCTTAGCTATTGTAAATTGTGCTGCTATGAACATAGGGGTGCATAACTTTTTTTGAATAAGTGTCTTGGTTTTTTCAGGATAAATACCTAGGAGTGGAATTGCTGGGTCAAACGGTAGCTCTATTTCCAGTTCTTTGAGATACCTCCATACTGACTTCCATAGTGGCTGCACCAATCTGCAGTCCCACCAACAGTGCAGCAGGGTCCCCTTTTCCCCACAGCCCCGCCAGCACTTGTTGTTTGTTGATTTGTTGATGATAGCCATTCTGACTGGAGTGAGGTGGTATCTCATGGTGGTTTTTATTTGCATTTCCCTAATGACCAGTGAGGTTGAACTTTTTTTCATATGCCTGTTGGCCATCTGTATGTCCTCTTTAGAGAAATGTCTCTTCATATCTTCTGCCCATTTTTTAATTGGGTTGTTTGTTTTTTTGGTGTTGAGTTTCATGAGTGTTTTATAAATTTTGGATATTAACCCCTTATCAGATATATCGTTGGCAAATATATTCTCCCATTCAGTAGGCTTCCTTTTTGTTTTATTAATGGTTTCCTTTGTTGTGAAAAAACTTTTAAGTCTGATATAATCCCATATGTTCATTTTTTCTTTTACTTCCCTTGCCCGTAGGGATGTATCAGTAAAAATATTGCTCTGGGTAATGTCTGCAAATGTACTCCCTATATTTTCTTTTAGGATTTTTATGGTTTCAGGTCTTACATTTAAGTCTTTAATCCATTTTGAATTTGTTCTTGTATAAGGCGTAAGGAGATGATCCAGTTTCATTTTTTTGCATGTGTCAGTCCAATTTTCCCAGCACCATTTATTGAATAGACTATCTTTACTCCAGTGTAAATTCTTGCTTCCCTTGTCATAGATTAACTGTCCGTCAATGCTTGGATTTATTTCTGGGCTCTCTGTTCTGTTCCACTGATCGATGTGTCTGTTTTTATGCCAATACCAAACTGTCTTGATTACTGTGGCCTTGTAGTAGGTTTTGATGTCTGGTAGCGTGATCCCCCCGACTTTGTTTTTATTCCTCAGAATTGCCGAGGCTATTCGGGGTCTTTTATGATTCCATATAAACTTTAGGATTATATTTTCTATTTCTGTGAAAAATGCCCTTGGTAGTTTGATAGGAATTGCATTGAATCTATATATTGCTTTAGGCAGTATGGACATTTTAACTATATTAATTCTTCCTATCCATGAGCATGGTAGGTGTTTCCATTTATTTGTATCTTCTATGATTTCTTTCTTCAGTGTCTTATAATTTTCTGAGTACAGATCTTTCACTTCTTTGGTTAAATTTATTCCTAGGTATTTTATAGTTCTTGATGCAATTGTAAATGGTACCGTTTTCTTAATTTCTCTTTCCATTAGTTTATAATTGGTATATGCAAATGCCACCAATTTCTGAACATTGATTTTATATCCTGCTACTTTACTGAATTCGTCTATCAGTTCCAATAGTTTTTTGATGGAGTCTTTGGGGTTCTCTATATACAGTATCATGTCATCTGCATATAATGACAATTTTACTTCTTCCTTGCCAATTTGGATGCCTTTTATTTCTTTTTGTTGTCTGATTGCTGTGGCTAGAACTTCCAGCACTATGTTGAATAAAAGAGGAGAAAGTGGACAGCCTTGTCTTGTTCCTGATCTTAAGGGGAATGGTTTTAGCTTTTCCCCATTGAGTATGATGTTAGCTGTAGGTTTATCATATATGGCTTTTATTATGTTGAGATATGATCCCTGTATTCCTACTTTGCTAAGGGTTTTTAACATAAATGGCTGTTGGATTTTGTCAAATGCTTTTTCTGCATCTATTGAAATGACCATGTGATCTTTATGCTTCATTTTGTTGATGTGGTGTATCACATTAATTGATTTACGGATGTTGAACCAGCCTTGCGCACTAGGGATGAATCCCACTTGATCATGATGTATGATCTTCTTAATATATTGCTGAATTCTGTTTGCTAATATTTTATTGAGAATTTTTGCATCTATATTCATCAGGGAGATTGGCCTGTAGTTTTCCTTTTTTGTGATGTCTTTATCTGGTTTTGGAATCAGGTTGATAGAGGCTTCATAAAAAGAGTTTGGGAGCCTTCCCTCCTTCTGGATTTTTTGGAATAGTTTGAGAAGAATAGGTGAGAGTTCTTTTTTGAATGTTTGATAAAATTCACTTGTGAAGCCGTCTGGTCCAGGGCTTTTGTTTTTTGGGAGCTTGTCAATTACTGATTCAATTTCCTTGGTAGTAATCAGGGTATTTAGATTTTCTGTTTCTTCTAGCGTTAGCTTTGGAAGGTTGTATGCTTCTAGAAAATTATCCATTTCTTCCAGATTGTCAAATTTGTTGGCATATAGTTGCTCATAGTAATTTCTTAGAATTTTTTGTATTTCTGTGATGTCTGTAGTCATTTCCCCTCTTTCATTCATGATTTTGCTAATTTGAGTCCTCTCTCTTTTTTTTTTTTGATGAGCCTGGCTAGAGGTTTGTCAATTTTGTTTATCTTCTCAAGAAACCAGCTCTTGGTTTCATTGATCTTTTGAATTGTTTTTCTGTTCTCCATATTGTTTATTTCTGCTCTGGTCTTTATTATCTCCTTTCTTGTACTCCCCTTGGGCCTCTTTTGCTGTTCTTTTTACAGTTCCCTTAGGTGTAAGGATAACCTGTTGATTTGAGATTTTTCTTCTTCTTTAGGTAGGCTTGCACTGCTATAAACTTCCCTCTTAGGACTGCTTTCGCAGCATCTCAGAGATTTTGGGTCGTGGTGTTTTCATTTTCGTTTGTCTCAAGGTATCTTTTGATTTCCTCCTTGATCTCATTTGTGAACCACTCACTATTTAATAGCATATTGTTTAGCCTCCATTTCACTTGATACTTTCTTTTGCAAATGCTGTACACGTCTTCTACCTGGTGTTATGGTGGACCATTTATTCCCTCGTGCTTTCATATGGAGTGGGCTCTATGTGAGACACACTCTAGCCTCCTCTCTACTCTCTTATTCATTTCTAACCCAGGGAAGGAGAACTCATCTGAACGGCGAGTTTGGGAGAAGGAATTCGGAGATCTTGGGGCAGTGCCTTCCTTCCTCTTTTCTTTTGAATCTACTTTTCTGTAGGAGGTGCCCGTTCTGTCTGCTCTGCTCTCTGCCATGTGGTCAGTGTCTCTAGGCCAAGAAGGTCTGATGTTAACAAGCTATACTTATGACTAGGTGTGCAAGTGTGTATTGGGATTGCCTCTAAAAACACACTACCAACAATTCCTCCTCTTCCTGTGCTTGCTCGTCTATCCTCTCATCAAGAAGTGGAAACTATTTCCTTACTCATTGTTCCAGGCTGGATTTTGAGTTATTTCCCTGATAGACTGCAGTGGAAGTGATGCTCTGTGAGTTCTAGGCCTCATCCTTGAAAAGACTGATAACTTCCATTTCCCCCTTCGAATCTGGTCATGCTGTATGGGAATCCAGGCTGTCATGCCAAAGAGAGAAGCAATGTGGAGAGGAAACATCACATGAAGCAAGGAGCCATTTGGAGAACTAAAGTACCACAGCCAACTCCCAGCATCCAGGCATGTGAGGAAGCTCTCTTGGACCATCCAGTCCAACCTGCTGGCCACCTGAATATAGCCGTATAAGTGACCCCAGACTATATAGCACATTGAGCACAAGAAATTTCCAGTCAACCCATAGAATCATCAGTAATAAAACACTGCTTACAGCACACCAATAGAAATCTCTCTCTCTCTCTCTCTCTCTCTCTCTCTCTCTCTCTCTCTCTCTCTCTCTCTCAATATATATATATATATATATATATATATATATATATATATATTGTTTTTTCTAATTTTATATAATTTTAGGGTTGAAGACTTAGCAAGTCCATTTGGACACACACTTAAATCATATTCTACAAATAGCTTTATCAGTAATTAAGATGACATTTTAATCTACATGTTTTCTACTTCTGTGTCTGCTTATCAATTGAGTCCAAACTCTGAAGGGTAAGAAAACAGTACTATGTATTGACTGGCTAAGACTCTTCAGCTGGAAATCATCTTACTTATCTACCTAAAAGCCTGTATGTCCTCCGAGGGTGAGTCCAAATGTCACCTCCAAAAACTCTTACTTGATTCCAATCCATCTTTTCATAATTTTCCCAGAGTATAATTCTATCACAGCACATATATTCATGTTGTCTTCTATGTTACTCTATGCACAATAAAATCAGAGGATACATTTTATTAGAAATTACATCACCACACTCAGAATCAGCCCTAGCAGAAGTTATGTTTAGTATATGCCTATTAAATGTAACACTTGAGACACTTGACCTGATTTGCTTCAGTAAATACTATGAAACCATTTCATTCCCCCAATCTTTTTTCTCTGGAAAGTTTTTCTTTCAATGCTTTGATCTACAGTTTGGTGATATGGAAAGCTCATGGGCTTTTGACCAAGATAGCGTTGGATTTTAAACTTATCTCTGCTACTCTTCACTAGTAGCAGGTGGCTTTGGGCAACCATTTTACATTTCTGAGCTCTAAACTCCTCATTGTAAGATAGGAATGATTATGGATAAAATTTCAATAATGGATTTTTTTAATGGTTTTAGTGGTATAATTTATATATAATACAGTTGACCCATTTAAAGTGTATGATCATCATAATCTAATTTGGAAACACTGCCATCATCCCAAAAAGGCACCCAATACCAATTAGCAGTCACTCCCTATTTCCTTATTCCTCTTAAACCTAAGCAAGCACAAATCTGCTTTCTGTCTTTTCAGAATTGACTGTTCTGGGTAATTAATATAATGAGATTATATAATATGTGATCTTTTCTGACCATATTCTTTCACTTAACATAATGTTCTCAAGGTTTATTCATGTTGTAGTATGTGTCAGTACTTTATTCCTTTCTACTGTTGAATAATATTCCATTGTATGGCTATGTCACATTTTTTTTGTCCATATATTACTTGATGAACACTTGAATTGCTTCTACTTTTTCACAATACTGCTGCTGTGAATATATGTCTATAAGCTTTTGTGCGAACATATGTTTTCATATTTCTTAGGTATATACCTAGGAGTGGAATTGCAATATATGAGTGTTTCAATTTCTCCACATTTTTAATTTTAGTCATCCTAGTGGATGTAAAGTGGTATCTTATTGTGGTTTTGATCCGTATTCCTCTAAAGAATCGTGATGTTGAGCATTTTTTTCTGTGCTTATTATTATATGTTTATCTTCTTTAGAAATGTCTATTCACATCCATTGTCTATTTTTTTAAATTGGGTTATTTGTCTTTTTTATTGTTGTGCTGTAAGATTTTCTTATATATTCTGCATGTAATTATCTCATCACTATAAGATTTGAAATATTTCTTCCCATTCTGTGAGGTGTCTTTGAGCTTTCATTGAGTCCTTTGAGACACCAAAGTTTTTATTTGATGAAATTCAATTACTAATTTTTCCTTCAGCCACTTATTATACATAGTTTTATGTTTAAGAACTATTTGCCAAACCCAAGGTTAAAAAATTTATTCATGTGTTTTCTTCTAAGGGTTTTATAGCTTCAGCTCTTATATTTAGTACTATAATCCATTTTGAGTTAATTTTTGCATATGGTGTGAGAAAAGGGACCCACTTTATTCTTTCACATGAGGATATTCAATTGTTCCAGCACCATTTGTTGCAAAGATTAGTCTTTTGCCTTCAATTATCTTAGCACCCTTGTTGAAAATCAATTGACCATAAATATAAGGGCTCATTTCTGTACTCTCAATTATGTTTCATTACTAAAATCAATTTCAGATTTATACTATCATAGTATCAGTGAAATACAGAAACTACTCCTATACACCTCCATTCTCTGCTTCCCTGTTTTGTGCTATGGTTATTATATATACTATATCTGTGTATGTTGTAAACACCGTACCTTGTAATAATTATGCTTTTAAAGAAGCATGGTAGAGAAAGAAGGACACGTATATATTTGTAGCATTTGTTATATTAACCTTCTTATTTACCTTTTCTGTTTTATGTATTCCTGTGTGTTTTAGCTATCTGGTGTTACTTTCTTACTCTAATAAGGCTATATTCCTGCCTACTTCCTTTGTTTGCTATTATCAAATATATTACATTTCTATATGTTATAGGCCCAAGAGTATAATTATATACATATTGTTTTATGCTACCTAATTATTTACTACCATTCTATTTTTTCATATGTAGAATATTTAAATTATATCTGGGGTCATATTCTTTCAGCCTGAAGAATTTTCTGTAACATTTCTTGTAAGGTAGTTCTAGCAACAAATTCTTTCTCTCTCTGTCTCTCTGTCTCTCTCTCTCTGTCTCTCTCTCTCTCTCTCTCTCTCTCTCTCTGTCTCTCTCTCTCATTTTTATCTTGAAATGTCTGTTTTATCTTCATTTTTAAAAGATATTTTTGCTGGATATATTTACTTTCAGCACTTTAAATTGCCTTTTGACATTCATTGTCAAAATGACAATGTTGAGAAGTCATCTGTTAATCTTTGTATTTCACTTGTACATGATGAGCCATATTCCTTTTACTGTTTTCAAGATTTTTCTCTTTGTCTCAACATTTTAACTATGGTGTTTCTATGTGTGGATTTCTTTGAATTTATCCTAATTGGAGTTTATGAACTTCTGGGGTGTGCAGACTAATGTTTTTCATAAAATCTGGGAAGATTTTTGCCTTTATTTAGTCAAATGTTTTTGTTCCTTTCTCTCTTACTTCTACTGGTACTCCCATTAGACTTATGTTAGTGCAATTAACACTATCCTATATTTCTTTGAGGCTTTATTTTTTTCTTTACCCTTCTTTTTTCTCTATTTTTTTTAGAGTGCATATTCTTTACTGACCTGTCTTCAAGTTCTTTAATTCTCTCTTCTGCCAAATCCAATTTACTCTGGAACCCTTCTATGTAATCGATAATGTTGTGAAGAGACTATTATGTTGTGTGAAATAAGTCAGTCGGAGAAGGACAGGTACCATGTGATCTCACTTGTGTGTGGAGTCTGAAGAGCTGAATGAACAATCAAAGTAAACAGACTGGTAGATGTAGAGGAAAAACTGAGGGTGGCTAGTTGGGGGGGGATGAGGAGGAAGGGGAAGGGATTAGACAGGATAAATAGACAACTACAATATTACCACAGGGATATGAAACACAATTCAGGGAATATAATAATGTTGTAAATATTTTGTGGTGTGTCAGATGGTCACATGTCTTGTTAGGGAGACCACTTCATGGATGGAGTAGAGGCTTGATCACTGCACTGTACACCTGAAACTGACGTTGTATAGTATTGTATGCCAACTGTAACTGAATATGTGGATGGTCACAGGATGTGGAGTACACTGTGGAGGGGAGTCAGGGGAGTTGTGATAGATATGTATGATATGGGGGGGAGTGGGGTGGCAAACTGGGGGAGGGGAGTTGTCACTTTGGGGGGTAAAGAGTATAACTATTGCATTGTGTTGTACACCTGAAACTAATAAAAATAAATAAATAAATAAATAAATAAATAAATAAAAATAAAAAAATTTCACTTTTCTTATTTTATTTTCAATTCCACAATTTCCATTTGACTCTTTAAAAATCTGTTTATTTATATTCTCTATTTGATAAGATGTGATCATCTCATCAAGGTATGATACATATTTTTCTTTAATTATTAAAGTATAGTTTTTTGTTTGTTCATTTTAGTTCTTTGAACATATTTCTAATGGCTAATTTGACATCTTTGTTAAATCTGACATCTTGTCTATCTTGCAGGTAGCTTCTGTGGCCTGCTTTCCCCCCTGTTTATAGGTTATACCTTTCTGTTTATTTGTATGTCTCATAATTTGGGGTTGAAAATTGGACATTTTAGATAATATATTGTAGGTACTCTGGTTATTGGTACCCCTACCCCAGGAGTTGTTATTGTTGTTTGTTTGATCCTTTGTTTATTTGCTTAATATGTTGGCTGAACTGATTCTGCAAAGATTATTGTCTCCCAAGTATTTAGCCTTATATGTTGCTCCTCAGAATATGCAACTTTGGGCAGGCACACAGTTAACCTAACTTCCTAGTCTCCCCATCACCTACCCAGGAAGATACTGGTTTTAGACAGGCCACTTTGATTGTGTCTTTGCCTGATTTCCCTGTCAAGCTTCTGGCTGCTTTGCTTGTATTGGTATCACACCCAACTGTTAGTCTTCACTAATTGCTTGCTGATCTCTCTATTGTTCTCAATAATGCTTCAGGGCATAAGCTTCTACATACTAAATGGAATCCTTTTCAGAAAAAGCCTTTGAGGTTTGCTCAGACCCCTGAAATTAGTTTTTTTACCTATCTCTTTCCCTGATTCTCTCTTGTAAACTACTGGTTGGTCTGCCATTTTGCTTGGTGCTGTCATGGAGTTACTAGCCTCCTTTCAATTGCTCATCACCAGATCTTCATTGTTTTTGACAGTGTCCCTAGGTTTGAACTTCATTGTAGTTTGTTCCAAATAATATCAGTCTCCTTACAGAGAGCTATGGAGCTCTCTACTATTGGGCTGTCAGAAAAGTCATGACGTAATTTTCTATATTTTTCGTTGCAAACATGCGTCATGACTTTTCCGACAACCCAATATTATAGCTTGCCTCTACCCCTGGGCAGAACCTTAGTATCATTGCTATGGAGCTGGGGCATGGATAGTGGCCATCTTCTCTCTGAGTGATATCCCTGTTCTATGAGTGGGTCACTAGATCCAGGAGATAGCCCTATGAATCAGCTGGGATGAGGACAATCAGGTCCCAGCATTCTTGACTTGACAGGCCTTGGATAAGTTCCCATGCTACAGGTGGGGACTGAGTGGAAGGAGTTTCAATCCTTTGGGCCACACTTGACTTTAATAGAGATTCTGCCAGCTGGAGTTTGGGGAGAGGATAAATTCTTTTGTCTTGCTTCTGTAGGGGGTGAAACTTGGCCCTAGACTGAACACTGGGAGGAATGGGTTCCTGTGAGTTTGCTACATCCAATAGGAGTAGAACTTCCATCATACTAGGTGAGACCAGGAGATCTGGTTGAAGTTCAAATGCCATAGGCTCTCACTATCGTTACCAAGATTTCGTAAGTTTTTGTGAATAAATGTTTCTTCATTTGCTGCGTACCTTTAGAATAATGTCCAGAGATTTTAAATATTTTTGTAGCAATTTTCACCAGTTATTATTGTTTCATTGAGAAGAGCATCTGCAGAGCCCCTCACACTATCCTTCCAAATCAGTAACAGAGTTATGTTTAGTTCATTATAAGTTTAATAATCTTCCAGTCTTGTTCAAAATAAGAATTTTACATATTTTTAAAATCTTACTGCAAATGTAATTTTTCTTTTCTCTTTTCCTATTTGTACAATGAGTTAAGTCTTTGAGACTTGAAATCTTCAAAGATGAGGAACGGAGACTGACTAATGAAATTTTAGGAATATCCAGAGGTATACAGAAGAAGAAACGAGAGTGTAATTTATATTACTAATGTAAAACACACACACACACACACACACACACACACACACACACACACACACACACACCTGAATGACTTTACGGTCCAGTCTAGACCTGAGATACATTTAAAAAATTAGTCCAACATTTATCTGAAATGCAATTTAAGTGTTTTTTAAGTCTCTTATAAATGTGGAAAGAGGATATAATATGACACCATCATATTTTAAAGTTCTTATAGCTTGATAACTTTCTTTCATGTAAATTAAGTCCTAAGTCTTCCCCTAGTCTCTCTGAAAGCTCAGTGAATTTCTCTACCCTCACTTTGACATAACATAACCCAGTCTACATTGGTTTTGTTTTCTCTTTCTCTCTCTTTCTTTTTTTTTTTTTTTTTTTTTTTTTTACTATTTGGGTATGTTCATTTCTCTTCTGCCCCTAACGCTCTATTCTTCCCAATGTCAATTAGTCAAGCAATTGTCAGTGACTTGTTCTCTCCCTCAATTATTTTCCTGATTCTGCACAAGAAAGACGCAGGATCTAATATGGCAGATATAGATTTCTGCTTAATGCTGTGGGATGAGAAGAGGTTTTGAATGCTCAGACATTATTTTTTTGTTTCCCATTCACTAGAAAAACAGAATCCTTCTTGAGTGGTAAAAATTTCAATTATGGAATGGTGACCTAGGACCCTAACATAAATTGTTGACAAAAAACATTATTCTTGTTATAACTCTTATTCTTGTGTATACTGTTCTTAGTCACTTTGGGAAAACTATGGCATCTTAGCAGGTATTTTAATAATACCTATCTTGTAAAAATTAAAATATATAACTAACATAAAAGCTATTTCTTTAATAAGTTTTAAATTAATGTGGATTATATTCCTATTTTCTGTCTCCTATTTGGTAATAAGGTTTACACATACCAAAAAAATGGGAGAGTGTCATACCACTTCTGTAGGCGTCCATTGGGGCCTTTAGATCATTCTGAATATATAAAATTATGCCTAAAATGCTTGCAATAAATTTCTAGGATTTAGCAGTTGAGAAAAGAATCTTCTGAGGGTGACTTAGGGTTATTCACTAACATATTTACTGTACAGATGTACATTGGTAGAATTCAAGCAAGAACTGATGCAGTGTTCTACATTTGCATTAATTAACACAACACTGGCAAGTGACACTGTTCATAATTTTTGAAATATTTTTTAACTCACTATTGTTTATATTGACCTCTTGAACATATAATATGGAAATGTTTTCCCTACCAAAATAGTTTTTCTTCTGCTTATGAGACTTCTGTTTTCTTGTTGGAGCTTTTCTTCTGTTTCCTATCTCATAAAGTTAAAAATTAAACATAGAGAATGATAGGTGATACAAAGATGAATAGATAAATAAACAGACTTATTTTGAGCTTCTAAAACACTAAATTTATGTAAAATACTAGAGTCTAGAGATAAGCACACTTGGGTTGGAAAATGTCTGTTCCCCAAATGTATAAAATGGCACTTACCAAGAAAGTGAGTCTAGATTCTACAGGGCTATGAAAATATTCCACCATCTACAGGCATGTTATGAGCCACTATATTGCTGCCATTACTCACACCACTGTCATCACCACCACTGCTAACTTCAGTTCCTTTCTCCCACCTGGAAAATGTCTCTGGGTAAAGAGAACTCAAGGGGAGTCCTCTTGTCAAAAATATAGTCTGTATCTACTTAGCTCAGTTAAAGTGGAACTGTGGCAATTACCTGGTTAAATTTGATCAATGGAGGCAATGAGAAACATGCTCTTTGAATAGCTAAAGGGTACTTTGATAATGAAACATCTCTACTTCAATATAGTATATGTGCCATGAAATTTCTCCTTTCATTTCTCCCAAAATATGTGGAGAGAATGCTAGGAATATTTATGCAAGAACTTTGGATTGAAGGTATATTCTACTTAACAGTGAAGGGAATAAGAATTTAGGACAGAAGGCATGAAAAAAGAAGGTGCTGTGAAACACTAAGAGACTGGGAAAATAAAGAACCATAAAAACAGAGAAAAAAATCACAGATCACAAGAGGGCTGGGCAGGATATAGAACAGATATTTGTACTCCCATATTTATTGCAGCATTATTCACAGTAGCCAAGACATGGAAACAACATGGTTGTACTTTGAGGGCATTATACCAAGTGAGATAAGTCAGGCAGAGAAAGATAAATATTGTATGATATCACTTATATATGGAATCTAAAAAAGCCAAACTTGTTAAAACAGAGCAGAATGGTGGTTATTAGAAGCCGGGAGGCAGGGAATTTGGGAGATATTGTTTAAGGGGACAACTTGCAATGAGTGGATAAATAAGTCCCAAAGATCTAATGCACAGCATGACGATTATGGTTAACAATACTGCATCAAAAACTTCAAAGCTGCTAAGAGACTAGATCTTCATTGTCCAGGTTTCTGATAACTTGCAGATCATACCATTGAACTGGGTAAGAATTAGCAGAAGATAGAAATGGAGGGCTTCATGGAAATGCTAAGAAAAGATCAAGATCAACAAGAATTAATTACATGGGCCTAAATAAAATAATGAAGATGGCTATAATTTTTATGACTTTTATTTGAAATATTACTGGTTCTTTAATTGTTTTCTTCCTAAACTACCTATGACTTATAGCAATTTGATAAATCATATCTTTATAAGCAAAATTAAAACATTTATCTTTTTTCTCCTTTCCAGATCCCTCCAGAATTTGGAATCCCATAGTATTATTATTTTTATGGCAATATTGCTATTTATATAAGTTCACTAAGAATCTGTTCTTTTTGTAACAGGGCACAATTGGAAACATTGGCTATATTACCAAAGGCTTTGACTAGAATGTCATTTTAGAAATGGACATGCACAGAATTAGTTATGACCAGATTGCTTTAAAGAACTAAGATTGATTTTATGGAGCTAATAAAGCCCATTAGAAAATCAGCTTGGTACCTTGCTTATGGGATTCCTGGCAGCCCTACCAAGTAACTAAAGAGGTCACTTCCTGGCAAGCACAGGAACCTCAGAATATTTGGGGGACCTTGAAAGAGAGGAATTAACCCAAATTTAAACGTATTATGGGTACAGTCCAATGGAAAACATTTGGCATGGCTTCTTAGCCTTGAAATGTTGTTGAATTTTGTGGGGTGTCAGATGGTCATAGGTCTTGTTAGGGAGACCATTTCATGGATGGAGTAGAGGTTGGATCACTGCACTGTATACCTGAAGCGGAGGTTGTATACCTCCTGTAATTGAATATATATAGATAGTCACGGGATGTGGATTGTACTGTGGAAGAGAGTCAGAGGAAGAGTAATAGATATATATGATATGGGGGGGGGAGTGGGGTGGCTAATTAGGGGTGGGGGTTTGTCACTTTGAGGGGTAAAATGTATAACTATTGCACTGTGTTGTACACCTGAAACTAATTAAAAATAAATTAATTAATTAAAAAAAACAGAAATGTTGTTGAAATTTCAACCTGCAGATTCCTTACAAAAAAGTCCCAGTAAAGCAGATTTAAAAGAGCCCTTGTGATCAATTGCTATTCTTGTTACATTTATGAAAATAACAGGATGCGTTTATTGAAATTAGATTTATTTTATAAACAAATTAGTCTTAATTTGCCTATCTTTGGTCTAAAAAACTGAGGGTGATTTTAGAGAGAAAAAATGTGTTTTGTAGAAACTATAATACACACCTGTGGATATCAGAGTGTAGTCCTATTAACCTTGAGGTTTTTATTATTTACTTGTAAATTGGACTCGATTCTGAACTTTTCTACTTTCCTCACCTGGGTACAATCTCCAAACGAAAGTTTTCAATTTTCTCCCACACTTTTGACTTGGAACAAAAGTGGCCCTTTTCCCTGAAACCCTGCAAACTGAATGTGTAAGACTTGATATAAACAGCTTCTGATAAATTGCTGCCAACAGGTCCTGATTAGATGATCTTCTTCGTGCCTGTTGTGTGGGCCATTCAGAAAGTTTACCTGAACACCTGATGACATCATCAGAGACATTTTAAAATGCAAAAGATGCTTCAACACTGACATCTATAAATCTTCTTGAATGTTTGCCCCCTAGGCTCAGAAACTATGTTATAGTCTGCTGCAATGATTAACCTTTGCTTTGCTTTTGTTCCCATTAAAATATCTTATTAAATACCTGATTTCTTGCACAATATAAACCCAACTTTGGGACCCCATTTGCATCACCTTCATACTGAAATGAGCCACTATTTACTGAACTGACTTGTTCTCAGGACTAGGAGACTGGCTCAATGTGATGGAGCAACCCATCAGCTTAGCTTCTGGATTGTGAATCTTCTTGGGAAAGTTTCAAAGGCCAGCCTGTAAAGGAACAGAATTTGCCATCCCAAAGTATATCTTTCTGCCATGAGGATTATTTGGGCTGTTTATTCTTAAGAAACAGTAGAGAAGCTCTGAAAACCAAGTAGAAGTAACGCTCTTGTAAGAGACATTTACATGTATAAGGGAAATCTCCACTTATAAGGGTATCCCCTTTACTTTACCAGAAAGAAGGGAATGACCTCACCTCTAGAAATTCTTATCAGTGGGGAACAAAAGGCTGAAATCTAGGGCTGGCCGAGTGACTCAGTTGGTTAAGAGCTTGCTCAAGAGTGTGAGCTGAGCTCTGAGCAATGGTGGTTCAATGCCAGCCCGAGCTGAGTTGCCGTTGAGTTGCCAACAGGTGGCAGGATGGCTCAGCTAAAAATAAAAAAAAACCAAAAAGGCTGAAATCTGGACAGCAACCTCAGTTTTCATGGGTCACTCCTATATATATACAGGAGGTAGATGTGTTATTACATTTTAATTTTCTCCTGCTAATTAGTTTCATGTCAATTTGACTATTAGCCCAGCCAGAAGAACATAGAAAGGTAGAGGGAAATTTTTCCTCCCTAACAGTCCAAAATCGAGGCATTGGTAGGCTTGGTTCCTTCTGAGGGCTCTGAGGTCAGGATCTGTTTGTGGCCTCTGGCTGTGGTTTGAAGATGGCCATCTTCATGTTCACATGGCATTCCCCCTGTGTGCATCTCTGTGTCCCAATTTCCCTTTTTTTAAAAAAGATTTTATTGGGGAATTGGGGAGGGGAACAACATTAGGGAACCAGGGAAGGGGAACAGACAAGTTGCAGTCTTTTTTTGTTCTTCAGTCTAGTTCTGGAGGACATTGCTTCAGTGGCCCATGTTGGTATCATCATTGCACTCTTCCCAGATGAGGCAGATCAGTCGCCGGCCTCTGGACGGCCACTCACAGTGGCTCTTGGCAGCTCACACTGGCTGCCAGCGACTCACTGTAGCCTATGGCAGCCCCACTGCAGCAGGGGCTGCAGCTATGCCGCCCCGGGGAATCACAGCAGCCCAGCTCCAGGTAGAGCTGTTGTTCACCATCTTAGCTGTGAAGGGCAGTGTCACTGGCCCTCATATGTGGGATCCGAACCAGGGCCTTCGGGGTCCCAAGCCAGCTCTTAACCAGCACGCCACTCAGCTGGCCCCCAATTTCCCTTTTTATGAAGACACCAGTCATACTGGATTAGGGCCCACCTGAATGACGCCATCTTAACTTGATGAGACATTTACCTCTACAAGAACCATGAATCAAATAAGATCACATTATGAGGTACTAGGGGTTATGATTTCAACATATGGATTTAGGGGGAGACACAATTCAACCTATAGCAATGTTGATGAACAAAACCCTGTGGTGGTCATTTGAAATGACCGTGACATAATCCTGGCTCTCTTCTTCCTGAACACATGGAAGGGTTGTACTTCTAATCCCCCTTTATATATGGATGGGACTACATTTCTACTTCCAGCCTGTGAGTTCGGAGCAACAGTGATCTGTGTCACTCCTGGAATGAACATATACTTGCCCGTGTAAAATACTCAAAAAACTCTCTTTTCCTTTGGATAAAGCAACAAACAATAGTTCAGATAATGGTTACTTGGCTATCTGGGTTCCGAAGTAACTGTTATCATCAAAGGTCCTCTGTTCATATACGATTAATATGTAGTATGAGTGGGAAATAAACGTTGGTACTTTGAAACCACTGAGATTTCCCAGTAATGTGGTACTTCAGCATAACCTGGCCTTTCCTAAATTATACAAACTCTTTACTTTCTATCATGACCAGTACAGATAGGTGCTAAGTAGGTACTGAATTAAATCAACAAACTCTTTTAGAGTGCCTACTATGGGACATAAGCTATTGAACACTGGTAATACAAAGATAAAACATATTGTCTCTTCTGCCCTGAAAGAGATCACAGAATAATGAGACAAAGAGAGAGAGAGAGAGACAGAGAGAGAGAGAGAGAGAGAGAGAGAGAGAGAGAGAGAGAGGAGGCAAATGGAATACATTGTAATTGAGTAATTGGCATTTGGTTTCTTGGGTTCCCCCAAGATAAAAATCGAGAGTAAACCCCCCAAAAATTTCCAGACAGATTTTATTAAGCTTATACTTGAGCACAGGGAAGACCACACAAAGGGAAGGAAGGTCCTCTGAACTGGCTTGGGGTCTGGCTTTGCTTGGCTGATTTATAAGCTGGGGACAAGCAGGCTTGCATGAAAAGTCAGACTTTTTGAAAGTGGTGGGCTTTCAATACCAGCTACCTTGGCTGGTAATCATGTGTGTGGGCTGTGATGCAATATGGTGCACTACTCAGTATGGTCACCCCAGGAAGGTCATGCAGAGGTCAAACTTTGATCCACTGCCCATGAGGAACAGTGGTTTTCACATCTGCGTGGAAGTAAATGGTTAGAAGGGAGATAATGATCAGCTATTTCTGCATTTTTGTGAAGGGAGTGTTGGGGTGGTGGCATTCTTGTGGTCAGCTTATCCAGCTTCCCCCCCTGGCCATCTGGCATTCCTTCAGCCCTGGGCCCAAGTCCCTATGCTGTCTGAGTTGATACTGATAAAGGAAGGCACAGCAGAATGACATGAGGAAATGCCATATATTGTGGGGGAATAAAAAGGAGGCAGGCCATCACTTAACACTTCAAATGACATCTAATGATGGGTTAGCTAGAAACAAGAAGGAGGAAATAGCGTGAATGTATGTACCAAGTCACAATAGTGTGAGGGGGAAAAAGAGTATTAGAGTATAGATGGAAGCTAGGATGTGAAGAGGAGAGAGAAGAGAGATGAGGCTATGGCCAGTGCATGAAGGGTCATGTGTGTGTTTGAATTTTATCCTAAAAAAATGAGAAATCACTTACAGGATCTAAAATGAAAAAGAATATAGCAATTTTCAGCTTAGGTAGATAGCACTGGGTGTGTAGCAATTGCCTTTGTGCTCTGTACCACATCCCCTCAGCCCACCTGATTTTATTGCAGCCAAGATAACCAGCTCTGCATTTCTGCCAGCTTAACAAAACCTTCATTGCACACAACAGTGTTTCTTCATTTTTCTGCCTCACGACTTTTTCTAAAGCCATGCAAAGCATGGCTAGGAAATACAATAGGATTAATATCCTAGGTCAATTCTCAACCTATCAGAGACAGTGGTTGGAAGAGAAATGTCCCAACCTCTTACCCCTTGGAGGGGTGATTCTGAGGTGCGTAATCTACATGGTTCCTCAGAGGGCCTGCTAGCAGGGTTGAGTCCTGGTACCCATAGTAGTAACCAACTCAGTAACATGCCTTTGATTGATGGTCCCTTCCTGCTTATGATGCTTTCCTCACATCATTATTTAGCTTTCTAGGGTCACCACCTGATAAATACTTGCAAACAAATTTGTGCCTCAGGCTCTGGTTCCTGGGAAATCTGAATTGAGATAAACAGCAAGGTCAAGTAAGATGTGTTATATGTTAAGATTTATTTTTTAAGAAGGTAAAACCATGACTCTCCTACAGATATAAGATAAATACATGCCAAAGATTTTAGAACTTATTAATTAATGAGGGAACCAGTAAGGTGTTACAATTGATTCAAAGGAAAATTCAAAGTACTACCCCAAATTAGCTCAAGAGGGATTACTGAAATAAATTTATGGATGCAAAAATGTTTTTGTTTTGTTATGTTTTGTTTTGTTTTTTGAGCAAGAAGAGGTCAATTGTTCCTTCACCAAGTAGGATGATTTGCATGTGTATAGACTGGGTCTATTTGCATTGCTATCATTTATCCATAATTATAGAGTTGTAAATAGGTCAAAGACAATACAATGAAAGGTAGAAATAACTTGGGAGGGTGTTAGACAGCACACTTAGCATTTTATTTGTTTGTTCAAAGTCTTTCACTACTTTTTCTTATAGAAGTAGGGAAGATCAGCAGAGAAACCTCCTTAGGAACTAGTTCAACATCCACATGACCACTACCAAGAATGAGTGTCTAAACTAATGGGAAGAGGAATAAACTAAAGGTATTTTCAGAAGATAAAAAGAAAAGTGCTTGTCAGCTGATTGGATGTGTGTAACATAAGATGGAGGATTGAAAGATAAATCATGCATACGAAAGACTATTGAGTACCCCCATTTATTGAACTGAGTTGAATCAATGGAAAATAATGGGAGTAGAAAAAGGATGAAAACACTGGTGGGGAGAGGGATCACTGTCACTCACCAAATTTGGTATTAGCAACATCTTACTGCTTTCATCAAGGTGAAGCAGTTAGGAAGTGGGAGGCAGTGTTGCTTAGTAGTTAAGATCATGAGTCTTGGAGTCAACCAAACACAGGTTGAATCATGATTTACCACTTCCTGTCTATGTGTTGTTGAGAAGTTGTGTAGCCATTCTGAGATGCAGTAGCATTTTTTTTTCTTCCAAAATTGATGTAAGGATTAACTGAACTATTGTTTGTAAAGATCTTATCTTGATGCTAAGTAGGTAGCACATAGCTACTTCTTCATACATAGTAGCTATTATTATTTAATCAGAATTAGAAGAGTATTTTTGGTTCTGCTTCAAAGTACCAAAGGTCTGGAACTGTACTGTTCCAGAATTAACAATGTTAAGCTCTCTATGTGAATTTCCCTATTAAGCAGGGATCAGTTTAACTTGTACTTGCCTTTTTTTAAAAAGTGTTTTACTTTTCATTAGCTAAGTGAGGTTTATATGAAGCTAATGTTTATCTGAAAATAAGGGAAGGATCCATCACCATGTGAATTATTCATTCCTACTAAGACGGGTTAGTTAGTATAATATCAGGCAGTCAGAAATTCCCTGGTAGACTGAACAAAGATAAGAAAACTGGTTATTTCTTAAACTAGCCATTCCTCTCAAAATTATAGGGTAACTCCCTCATATTGGAACAGAGACATCAGTCATGCCCCAGAGCAACAAAGCCATTTTGGAGGACATTACAAAAGGCCTCCCCAAGGCTTAGCAACAGAACAAACCCGATAAACCCCTTAATAACAAGCATGAGTATTTCAGCATTCCCCCTTCCAGGCAGTAAAAACGTATAAAACTGAAGCCTTTTACCCTAGCTGGGGGCAAACCAGTTGGGACACCCTCTTGTTTTGAGAGCTGTTACTTTCTACTCTAATAAACTATCCTCTACTGTAAACTTTACCTCTCTGGTCTGTGTCTCCATTCTTCAGCTTCACGAGACTAGGATCCAGGCATGAGAAAAATATCGTACATCACTATCAGCTCTAAAGGAGAATCATTTACGTTATAAAATATAAGCTGAAACTTTAGTGGCAAGCTAATTTATTTATTCATTCCTGATAATATTTCCCCTTCCCTCCTATATCATGGTAGTTTACAGTTTTGTGTTGGAAAAAGGTTAGACTTGGTAAAAAGAGAGTGAAGTATTATATAAGGGAAAGGTACACCTTAGTTAAAAATGAATGCCTTTCAGGCTTAGAGTTTCATATTGTTTGTCTTAAATGTGTCTCTCTGTGTTTGCAAAACAACCAAATCTTCCAAGCTATTGCATCTTTGTCTTCTTGTAAGAATTGCAAAGTTTCATGACTCCCAGGCAGGAGGTTTTCAAAGTGATGAAAAACAAAGGCCAACAACCCAGATTGCTGTATCCAGCAAGGTTATCATTTAAAATTGAAGGAGAAATAAAGAGCTTTCCAGAAAAGAATAAGTTAAGGGAATTCATTACCACCAAGCCAGCTTTGCAGTAAATGTTAAGAGGGCTTCTTTAAGCAGAAGAGAAAAACAACCTAACTAAGAAAGGCTAGGAACACAAATAACAAAATGGCAATAAATACGTTCCTATCAATAATCACATTAAATGTAAATGGATTAAATACTCCAATAAAAAGACATAGGGTGGCTGAATGGATAAGAAAGCAAGACCCCAGCATGTGCTGTATACAAGAGAATCACCTCAGATCAAAAGACACATTCAGGCTGAAAGTAAAAGGGTGGAGTAAAATATTTCATGGAAATGGAACTGAAAAAAAAGCTGGAGTAGCAATACTTGTATCAGATAAAATGGACTTTAAATTGAAGAATATAATAAAGGACAAAGGGCACTTCATAATAATAAAGGGATCGATCCAACAAGAGGACATAACCCTAGTAAACATCTATGCATCTAACATAGGAGCTCCTAAATACATAAAACAGATATTGTCAGACATAAAGAAGGAGATCAACAGTAACACTATCATAGTAGGGACTTCAACAACCCGCTGTCACCAATGGACAGATCCTCCAGACAGAAAATCAATGGGAAACAGTAACCTTAAATGACACATTAGACCAGCTGGATTTAACTGATATATTCAGAGCATTTCACCCCAAAGCTACAGAATATACATTCTTTTTAAGTGCACATGGAACATTTTCTAAGATAGACCACATTAGGCCACAAAACAAATCTCAATAAATTTAAGAAGACTGAAATCATTTCAAGTGTCTTCTCTGACCACAGTGCTATGAAACTAGAAATCAATTATAAGAAGAAATCCGTGAAGCTGACAAATAAATGGAGGCTAAATAACATGCTACTCAATAGCAAGTGGGTCACAAATGAGATCAAGGAGGAAATCAAAAGATACCTCGAGACAAACGAAAATGAAAACACCACAACCCAAAATCTCTGGGATGCAGCAAAAGCAATCCTAAGAGGGAAGTTCATAGCACTGCAGGCCTACCTAAAGAAGGAAGAAAAATTTCAAATCAACAGGTTATCCTTACACCTCAGGGAACTGGAAAAAGAACATCAAAAGAAGCCAAAGGGGAGTACAAGGAAGGAGATAATAAAAACTAGAGTGGAAATAAATGATATAGAGAACAGAAAAACAATACAAAAGATCAACAAAACCAAGAACTGGTTTTTTGAGAAGATAAATAAAATTGACAAACCTCTAGCCAGGTTCATAAAAAAAAAAAAAAAGAGAGAGAGGACTCAAATTAGTAAAATCAGGAATGAAAGAGGTGAAATGACTACAGACATCACAGAAATACAAAAAAATTTAAGAAATTACTATGAGCAACTATATGCCAACAAATCTGACAATCTGGAAGAAATGGATAATTTTCTAGAAGCATACAACATTCCAAAGCTAACTCAAGAGAAACAGAAAATCTACATAGTCTGATTACTACCAAGGAAATTGAATCAGTAATCGACAATCTCCCAACAAACAAAAGCCCTGGACCAGATGGCTTCACAAGTGAATTTTATCAAACATTCAAAAAAGAACTATCACCTATTCTTCTCAAACTATTCCAAAAAATTCAGGAGAGAAGGATTCCAAAAACAGATAAAGTCAGCACAAAAAAGGAAAACTATAGTCCAATATCACTGATGAGCATAGATGCAAAAATTCTCAATAAAATATTAGCAAACAGAATTCAGCAATATATTAAGAAGATCATACATCATGATCAAGTGGGTTTCATCCCTTGTACACAAGGCTGGTTCAACATCTGTAAATCAATTAATGTGATACACCACATCAACAAAATGAAGAATAAAAATCACATGGTCATATCAATAGATGCAGAAAAAGCATTTGACAAAATCCAACAGCCATTTATGGAAAAGCCCTTAACAAAGTGGGAATACAGGGATCATATCTCAACATAATAAAGGCCATATATGATAAACCTACAGCTAGCATCATACTCAATGGAGAAAAGCTAAAACCATTCCCCTTAAGATCAGGAACAAACAAGGTTGTCCACTTTCTCCTCTTTTATTCAACATTGTTCTGGAAGTTCTAGCCACAGCAATCAGACAAGAAAAAGAAATAAAAGGCATCCAAATTGTCAAGGAAGAAGTAAAATTGTCATTATATGCAGATGACATGATACTATATATAGAGAACCCCAAAGATTCCATCAAAAAACTATTGGAACTGATAGAAGAATTCAATAAAGGAACAGGATACATAATCAATGTTCACAAATTTGTTGCATTTGCAACAATAATAAACTAATGGAAGGAGAAATTAAGAAAACTGTCCCTTACATTTGCTTCAAGAACTCTAAAATACCTAGGAATAAATTTAACCAAAGAAGTAAAACATCTGTACTCAGAAAATTATAAGACACTGAAGAAAGAAATAAAAGAAGATACAAATAAATGGAAACACCTACCACGCTCATAGATAGGAAGAATTAATATAGTTAAAATGTCCATACTGCCTAAAGCAATATATAGATTCAATGCAATTCCTATCAAGCTACCAAGGGCATTTTTCACAGAAATAGAAAACATAATCCTAAAATTTATATGGAACCATAAAAGACCCCGAATAGCCTCGGCAATCCTGAGAAATAAGTCGTGGCCGGCCGAGTGGCATGGTGGTTAAGAGCTGGCTTGGGACACCAGCATCCCCGGTTCGGATCCCACATATAATGGCCAGTGACACTGACCTCGAAAAAAAAAAAAAAAGAACAAAGTCAGGGGTATCACGCTACCAGACATCAACACATACTACAAGTCTACAGTAATCAAAACAGTATGGTACTGGCATAATAACAGGCACGTAGCCCAGTGGAACAGAACAGAGACCCCAGAAATAAATCCATATATATACAGACAGTTAATCTATGACAATGGAAGCAAGAATTTACACTGGGGTAAAGATAATCTATTTAATAAATGGTGCTAGGAAAATTGGACTGACACATGCAAAAAAATAAAATTGGACCACCTCCTTTCGCCATATATAAGAACAAATTCAAAATGAATAAAAGACTTAAATGTAATACCTGAAACCATAAAAATCCTCCAAGAAAATATAGGGAGTAAATTTGCAGACACTACCCTGAGCAATACTTTTACTGATACATCCCCACGGACAAGGGAAGTAAAAGAAAAAATGAACATATGGGATTATATCAAACTTAAAAGTTTCTTTACAACAAAGGAAACCATCAATAAAACAAAAAGGCAGCCTACTGAATGGGAGAATACATTTGTGAACGATATATCTGATAAGGGATTAATATCTTAAATTTATAAAACACTCATGCAACTCAACACCAAAAAAGCAAACAACCCAATTAAAAATGAAGAGACATTTCCCTAAAGAGGACATACGGATGACCAATAGGCATATGAAAAAATGTTCAACCTCACTGGTCATTAGGGAAGTGCAAATAAAAACCACAATGAGATACCACCTCACTCTGGTCAGAATGGCTATCATCAATAAATCAACAAACAACAAGTGCTGGCGGGGCTGTGGGGAAAAGGGGACCTGCTGCACTGTTGGTGGGACTGCAGATTGGTGCAGCCACTATGGAAGTCAATATGGAGGTACCTCAAAAAACTGGAAATGGAACTACCTTTTGACCCAGCATTTCCACTCCTAGGCATTTATCCTGCAAAACCCAAGACACTAATTCGAAAAAATATATGCACCCCTATGTTCATTGCAGCGCTATTTACAATAGCCAAGACTTGGAAACAATCAAAATGCCCATCGGTAGATGACTGGATTAAGAAACTGTGGTACATTTATACAATGGAGTGTTACACAGCTATAAAGAAAAAAGAAATTGTACCATTTAGAAATGATATGGATGGACCTAGAGAACATTATGTTAAGTGAAATAAGTCAGTCAGAGAAAGACAAATACCATATGATCTCACTTATATGTGGAATCTAAAGAATTGAATAAATGAGCAAGGTAAACTGAAATAATCTTAGAGACACAAAGAAAAAACTGATGAGGGCTAGATGGGTCAGGGGTGGGGATGAGGGAGAAGGGGAAGGGATGAGGCAACATAAGATAACTACAATACTACTGCAGAGACAGAAGAGACAGTTTAGGGAATATAATCAATAAGGTTGTAAATATTTTTCTTAGGGGATCAGATGGACTCATGTCTTGTCAGGGAGACCACTTCTTGGACGGTGTAGTGGCCTTACCACTGCACTGTACATCTGAAGCTGCGCTGAATACTATTATATGTCAACTATAATTTAATACATATATAGTCATGGGATGTGGAATATAGTGTGGGGATGGAGTCAATGGAATTGTAATAGATATGTATGATATCGAGGGTGGGGGGTCAGGGGAGAGGGGAGTGGGGTGTCACTTTGTAAGGGGTGAAAAAGATAACTATTGTATTGTTTTGTACATCTGTAAATAATAATAATAATAATAATAATAATAATAATAAAAAGTTTAAAAAAAAAAGTTTCATGACTTCCAAAAGGTGGCATGGCTGATGATGACAGTAATGCTGATGATGACAGTGATGCTGATGATGACAGTGGCATTAATTGTGGCAGAGGATGATATTATAACTTACATTTATATACATACACTTTCTCTCACACATTTCTAGGTGTTATTTTCTTTTTTCCTCAGGAGTTGTGTGCCTAGCCCTTCTAATATTTCATAAAGTCCTGGCTATCTTCATGTGGGATGATAATAGAAACATGAATCTGTGAGCGAAGGACAGAAAAGAGTGGGGATAGAGAGGAAATGCCCCAGACTAGAAGATAGAGATGGACATGTCTCAAGAGAAGGTGTGACTGCCCATTACTCTGGTCTCCAAGTGAGTGATGGTGAGAGCAGAAGAGTGGACTTCAGGCACGGGAGCTTCCATTCTCACCAAAGCATCTTGTAACCTGAGCATGACTCAGAAACCACAGTGGCCCTGGATGGACTAAAAGGTTATTAGAGGAGCTAGGACAATGGATAGCCATTAACCAGCAATGCTATAAGGGCTTCCCCACTGCTTTATTGCTGGAAAAGGAGTAGGGCCTTTGGGTTCAACTTTGGGTGTGTGTGTATATGTGTGTGAGTGAGTGGGTGTGTGATAACTAAAATAGAATTTTGAGCTTTGAACTTATTTACATGAAACAGAGAAATTTAAGATTTCTTGGAGTTTTGGACTGAGTCAAGTGACCATATCATGATGAGGATGATTGGTTTTAGGGATTATTTATCTTAGGAAAACTTCATATTCTTATAAGAACCCTGAGATCATGACTATATATAAATATAGGAAACTAGAGAGATTAAGTAAATTGTGCAAAGTGGAGAAGCAAAGGACTTCTGCAGACAAGACTAAAGCATGGATCTGTTTGACCCCAAAGCTCCTCTTTTAATGACAATAGCACAGGTTTTCACATCTGACCTCAAAGCTGGCTTTATGGGGCAGGCAGAGCAGACAGCTGGCATAGCAATGGAAATCGAAAGCTGAGAAAACATGTCCCTGAAGCAACATATTTCCCCCTGAGGTTTATAATTCTGGGTAATAAAGCCATTCCTGGGGAAGGAGGGTGGGATGTACTTTCTTCTATTAGCCATATTAAAATAGGGATGGACACTAGGACATTAAATGTTTATGAAAACAGTGTGGGTTGTGAGGCTATGGAGAACTGGAGTGCAGTGAAGAACCTGAAGATGAGCAGGGCCATCCTCACATAAAATAAATAAATAAATAAATAAATAAATAAATAAATAAATAAATAAAAAATGGAGACCAAGAATTGTATGCCTGTTGCATAGTTTTCAAAACGCTGAGTCTACCCTGTAACCACCTTGAAATTTCCTGGTGCCTCAGGCACCTTGACAGTCTGCCAAACTAAAGTTTGGAAAAGGTGACAACATCTTGACAGAATGTGATAGCTAGAAGGGATCTTAAGATCATATTGTCCAATGGTTTGCCAAGTTATTCTGGATGAGGAAGTTTTTTTAACTAACCAAATCCCATCCGGAAGCCAGGTGTGCACAAGAGACAAAAACATCTCTTTTGGTTAATCTGGGTTAGGAGACTAGTGTCCTATTCATTCTTTTACTTCCTTTCCCCTTCTTCTTCCAAAGTGTGGGTCTATTCAAACACAAAGACTGCATGGTGCTAGAAGGGAACAGTTTTAAAAACCACTGAGAGTCTCAACATCTCATTTTCAAATGAGCAAACTTAAAAGCTAAAAAGACAAAGCAATTGCCTGGAGGTCTTGATCCCACTTCTCTTGATTTCCAAGTCAATATTTGTATTTAATTTTTTGGCTAGGTAGATTTTCTACACATTTATCTAGCTTATATATATCTCATTAGCCTCTCAGAGACAAGTAAGTTACTAGTATTATGTCAATAACAATATGTTTTCCAGTGCCTCTTATCCAGAGCACAAGGAGCAATTCATCTACATTATCACCTCACAACCAAATTAAGAGGTATGTTTTATCCCCATTTTATTGGTGGGGAATCTAGAGTTCAGATAAATTGACTAGCTGAAGATTACAAAGGAGTCAGTTCAGGAGTTAGAATTTGAATCTAATTTGTCTGCCTCAAAAATTTGTCATTCTTCCTACTGCCTCTCACTTGAATTCTAATGGAGTGTTTCCTTTTATGTTCCTGGTTCCCCTTCCCAAAATTCTATCTGAATAAATAGCACCCTATAAATTCAATTCATGTTAAAAAATAATACACACACACACACACACACACACACACACACACACGGTGATCATACAGGCTTATGTATTTTAAAAAATCAATTGAATGATTTCAATTCCCTTAACTGAATTCATTGGACAAAATAGTTCTAAAGCCCCATGAAACTACAGCTTGTATTTGGATGGACGGTGCCCCAAATCCTAGAGGGAGACAAAAGACAAGAGAGGGGTAAAGGGAGGGAAGACACCGCCCTTGAAAACATTGCAGTTCTGAGCTCGGAGCATACTCCACAGGGGTGCCGAGCAAGATGAGAAACTGACCCTATATGTTCAGTGGGAAAATCAAAAAGTAGGCCAAGTGCACATTAGTTAATATTAAAGTGAGAGTCTCTGGAATTGTTTCTGCAAATCCCTCACTCACTGGTCTAATTAGGGAAAATGGAGGATCCCAATGTATCAGTAATTTCACACCAGTGGAAGCGTTGGAGTTACATAAATGTTTACCTCAATAATCCAGGCACGGGGTTATGCCTGCCTCTGAAGACTTTGTGAAGGAGGAGGGGAGTCAAGCGATTGCCCAGGGTTAGTGAAGCCGCTCCCAGAATCAGAAAATAAAAGCTAGCCTCTGGTCCTTGGTCACTCTCAGCACAGTATAAAGTTATATGGCTCCTACCAATTCCCTTGTCTGGTTGCTACCAAGCAGTGCTTCTCTCCCACTCAGAACCCACCCTCCTACTGGGCAGGGGCATGGGTGTAGAGCACTGACATCAATCATTTTTCTGGGGAGACAGCTCTAAGATGGAGGAAATGAATTGTCCCCTCTGTCTCTTTTTCCTCTTGTTTTATATTTAATTGTCTTAAAATACCACTGGAAACACACGCAATAAAGGACTGCAGGAAACAGCATCACTCATCATCAGCTTTGTGCAATAATAACGCATATTTGCATAGCTCTGTATAGTTGATGCAGCTCTTCTACCAGCATCGATTAACATCTTTCTCATATGAATACTGCTGGGAACCAGGCAGGGATTTTTGGCTGGATATGTGGAAACTAACTCTCAGACAAGTTCAGTGACTTTCCGAAAATCACACAGCTCATGAGCTGTGAAGTCAGAGTTGGAACCCCAGGTCTTTGACATCTAATTCAGCTATCTTTCCCTCATCACTCTGCTCAACTTCCTTTGTCACCAAAAAAGTAGTTTTGCCTATCTTCCTGTTAATTCCATCTCTCCTCATGAATATCTATCTTCCAGCCAATGATAATGCAGATTTTTTTTCAATCCTCACTGAGTGATTTTCCAATAATTTTTAAATACTCATCAGTAAAACATTTCTACAAGGTTATTAAGTTCTTCATAAGTATGTGAGAGCGCCACTTTACTGGCAGCCAAAAAGTGCATTAATACATTCTTGTGTTTGGAGTAGGTTAAAACTAATATGTACACCAGAGATAATGGAAACATGTTGACATTATTAAGGTTACAACACATTTGAAGTTACCTTAATTGTAATATTGAGCAAATTAAAGATGATCAAGTACAGTGTCCCTGAACATTGTGGAGCAGCATCTTTCCCCATTTGACTAATCGCTGTGACACTTGAGATCTCAGTGTGATGTTTTCCTCCACACAAGTGCTCAAGTGGAGGCCACCGCACTTCTTTAAATAAATAGGCAGATGTACTTAAATAATAAATTAATTTATCGAGACAAGTCGGAGCCACAGCCTTGATCTTTTGGCTCTGCCACAAACACTCTCTGCCAGCAGAGCAAGAGGGAGACAGTTGCAATTTTTGCTCCACTGAACGTATGTAAAAAGGAGAGCTCGTTCTTAATGCTTTACCTATAAGTGAGCCCAGGAAAATGTGATACTCCCTAAACAACAATGACTTAGTGCAGGGGTCAACAAATGGTTGCTCCCAGATAGTAAATATTTCCAGGCTTTGTGGATGGATGGTCTCTGTCCCAACTACTCAACTCTGCTGAGGAAGTGAGACAGCCAAAGACCATAGGCAAACAAATGAGCCTGGTCATGTTCCAATTAAACTTTTATTTTCCAAAGCAGGCAGTTGATGGATTCAATTACCTACCTGTAAATTAGTGGGTGGAGCACTGGCCTGGGGGTCAAGAGAGAGAGACTTATCCCATACTGGAATCAATCCTGCTGTGTGACCTCAAACAATTCACTGTGGTCCTATGCCTCCACCTTCTCTAAGGTCATTTCTATCTCTGACAACCTGAGACTGAAACTTATTCTTGAAGGACAGTTAGGGCCCAGAAGACGGGCTAAATCTGAGATGACAAATTTATTGGTTGCAAGTCCTGTCTTAGTTTGAGTTCCCTTCAAACAGACCCCAACACAGGATGTGGCTGCAAGTAACTTATTTGCGAGGTGATCTCAAGAAACATTTGAAAATGTGGAGAAGTGAGTCAGAAAAGTAAGCATAGTTAATCAAATGTGTTAATGAGTGGTACTCAGTCCTGCTGGAAACTCTCTGAGAGCTACCTGGAAATAATACCTCAAAGTTGTCCCATAGAGGTGGCAAGGAAGCCGAACCCTTTATGCCACAACTCACATCTTCATTGGCTGATGGTTATTGGGGTGGGGAGTAACTCCTTTATCCCCCTGGCCTGGTCCACAGATGTGCCAAGTGCACTCCACTGAGAAGATAAGAGCCTCGGGCAGAGAGATATAGAAAGCTGTCTGAACTGTCTGAGGCAGGCCACAGGATCAAGGGTACACAGCATCAGCCACATATAGGTCCCACACAGGAAACATGAATGGGCTACACGGGCCTATCAAGGAGACAATAGAGAGTGGTGGGGATTGTGCCAAATTGGGTAGCACGTGACCAGACTAAAGGGAGTATTGATATAGGGCCCACTGGCAGATTGTATTAATTGGAGTTCTCTAGAAAAACAGATTCAATAGGAGAATATATACAGAGGGTGTCAAAAAATTATATACACATTTTAAAAAAGAAAAAACTGTATTAATATATACCAATAATGAAAGATGAATACAATTCACATTTGACTTGTGCAATTACAAGAGGTGCTCAAAGTGGTTACCATCAGCACCCAGATACTTCTGATTATGGCGAACTACTGCTTGAGCAACATTGACCAAAGTGTTAACATCTCTTAAAATGTGTATACATTTTTTTGGTACCCCCGGTATAGGAAATGGCTCATGTGATTATGGAGGTGAAAAGTCCCACAATCTGCTCTCTGCAAGCTGGGGAACCAGGAAAACGGGTTGTGTAATTCAGTCCAAGTCTGAAGGCCTGAGAATCAGGGGAGTTGATGTGTAAGTACAAAAGGAGATGGATGTGTCAGCTCCAGCAGAGAGCAAATTCGCTCTTTTTCCACCTCTTTCTTCTATTCAGACCCTAACAGACTGGAGGATGCCCACCTCCATTAGGGAGCGTGATCTTCTTGACTCAATCTACTGATTCATATGCTGATCGTTCCTGGAAACACCCTCACAGACGCACCCAGAAATCGTATTTACCAGCTATCAGAGCATCGTTTAGCTCAGTCACACAAGTTTTCCAATTTTTCAATAGCAGTCATAAATCCAATTTTTTTAATGTAAAATGCTTCTTGTTTTTAAATCTTACCAACTAATTCAAAGTTTTAAGCACACAGTGATGGCTAAAAAAAAAAAAAAAAGTCAGAGCTAGTATATAATAATGATGAGAAGAATTCCATTTATTATCAGTGTAACAGCGAAGGATCAAACTTCCAAAGTGAATACACAAATGACTATAATTTCAGCAGCTCCAGAACCATTTCTTTTCTCTGTGCTTTATACACAAACCTGTTTCTTACTTATTTGAGTCACTGGTCCTGACTTGCATCCATCCACTTACTAAAGCCAGAAGAAAGGCATTTTACACTTTTTCCTAATTCTCTTTGAATCACCAAGTACTTTTTTTTGTTTTGTTTCCTGGGTGCCCTTGAGTTCCTTTCTGGCATTTCCATTCCTGATGTGCCTTTTAATTCAGGGGCTCATCACTTTTTATTTCTATTTTATGGCCTTATCACTTTTCCTACTGATATAGGGTGTGAGATCATCTAGCAGTCAGTAGTGTTATCTTTAACCTATGTTTCAGACTGCAGGTAAGTTACTCTCTGAAACACTGATCTGATCATATGTCTACCCAATTTAAAACCTATTGGGGAATCCCCATTGTCTAATTATTAACAAAAGCATAAATTCTGGGCATGGTTTGCAATGTGCATCATTATATTCGGTTCCATTTGCTAGCCCTCTGCTACTGAGTGGGGCCATGCCAAACCTGTTATTATTCTCCATGACCTTTAGCCCACTGGTCTGTAATCTCTTGCTGAAACCAGAACTCCTTCATCCTCAATCTACCCAAATCCGCATGCACTCACTATCTCCATCTCCCAGTAGCTCCAAGCTACCTGGGGTTTTGTTGATCACAGAGAAGAAAAAGAAAAACCTTCCATGAGAATATGAAGAAATATGATGCCTACCTTCCCCCATAGGTTTAGAGAACAGAATTTTTCAGCTAGGCTCAAAGGAATAAAGTTTTCTTGATGCTTATACATGCCAGACACCTCTTCCATACTCTATTATCCTTTCCCACACCCCTCTTAATCAAGCCTACTCTCATCACCATGGCAACTTACTCTTCATAATTAACAAATAGAATGGAGACACCCTTGAATGTTTTTCTTTAGGGATCCCACAAAGTGGTTATTTCTTGAAGCCTGGGAGATCTTTGTACTTGTGATGTACAACACCTGCCAATTAACTCTGTAACAGTCGCCAGATGCATCCAGGTGCTCAGACTTTGGGGCACCAAGTGTATCACTTAAATCTATGCATGCCCTCCCTCCCCCATGTCTGAGATATACATACCCAATTAAGAGGAACATTACAGTTACATAAATATGGCCTAATAAATGTGGACAGAGGGAAGAGCCCTCTATTTGACTATATTCTAATCACAAAGGAGACTATTCAAACAAACGAAGGCAAAAGGACATGTGGACTGCTACCAGATATTTAAACACCAACTATAAGGTTTTAAGAGAAATATGATCCATTATAAAGGTCTTAACTAGAAAAAGCCAAAAGTTTAGAATGCCATCTAAACAGGTGAGGCAGCTTTAAAACATCTATGGCCCTAAAAAAAAAAAAAAAAAGAGGAAGTGCAGGATATTAAAGAGATAGTCAAGCGCCAAGCCTAAGAACAAAAGGATAAGGAGGAAGCCTGTCAAAGTCGCCTAAAATCCTTTGCCCCTGAAGATGGGACTAACTACAATTCCCATAGTTCCATTTGATGTTCCTTGTTTTAAAGAACCAATGTTGTGTCATGTACCTAGAATGCCCATTTCCGTTGTCCACATGAGCCAGTATTCCAAACCCATCTCTGGTGTCATCTCTCTGGCAAGGCCTCCCTGACATGTCCAGAGCTTGCTTTTTCTCTTCATTGCTCCTCTTGAGCCTTGCTGAGAACTTTTGTAATTCTCACCACACTGCTGCTATGTGTACATTTATCCCTCCATTAGATTTTGAGCCCTTCCAGAGGAAAGGCTTAAGTTTTTCTATCTATGAATTCCCAATCTTTCAAATAACTAATCTTTAATATAAGTCTGTGGAATGAACGAGTAAATAAGTCTGTAGGTGAAAGGCTAGAGGCCTCTCAGTGCTAGGTTGCCCAGTAGGAAACCAAGCACATGCCTAAGATATCAACAAAGGAGAAGTACCAAAAAATTAGAAAAATATTTTGGAAGATTTTATTTTATGATCTTACTAAAAAGTACCATGGGAGAAATTTCAATGTTATTGGACTTCCTTATTCTTGTTTTACATTTCAGAATTGCTTTCATATTATTTTTGAGTTACATGGGGAAGCCTATCATCTTTTCAAACCATAAGATCTTAAAAATCTAAAGGAAAAAAAAATCAAGTTTCCTTTTTTCTTTGTCTTTCAACATTTAATCCATTTACAAGGTATCAAGCAACTACTATATAAGGTACCTTATGCTAAGTACTAGAAATGTAAAGAAAAAAATTATTCACCACTTTTCTTTATATCTGCTTCAATATTGTATGTATTCCAATACCATATGAGTTATATATTTTTCTCCTGTCCAATATTTTTAAAAAGACCCTGAAACTTTTTCTTGTAGAAAAACAACTTTTCAAGATCGTAACTCTAAAATTTTGCCTTGTAAAGCATCCAGTCCCTAACCAGGAAGATATTACAAGTTTGTGAATATATTTGATGATGATCACAACCTTTCCCAAAATATAGGAATACATCTGTCATAATAAAAGCACTTAAGAACTCATTTTGGCTCTCTGAAATATTTATTGCAACAAACCCAAACTTGTCCAATTTTTTTTTCCTTTTAATTTTGCTCCTCAAGAGGCATAACTATTTGTTGTTATTGCTGAGGAGAAAGAATATGATGCAGAGATATCAATGGAAGGGACTTGTTTCTTTAGGTGCCTCAAGCAATGAAAGGAAGGTATGAGATAGTAATCTATGACCACAATGCTTTTCAGCGTGCATGTGAAGAATGCTAACATTTTTGTCAACTTCAGTTGATTAATGGACCAACCCTTTTTGGTTGATAGAGGTTCTTAAAAATGTGCAGGTGTTCTGTATGGGAAAGAGGTAGTTCAGAGAAAGTTTTTTGATCTCTAACAATGCCCCCAAAGGCACGTGCAAGAAGAAGGGACCCAACCCTATTCTTTCAAGTTAAAGGAACCTGGATGCATGAGACTGGGGTATCAGTCCTGGTTCCCAGTGGATTGATCACAGCCTGGAAGTCATGTGGGCTTTCTAAACTGCCTCATCCAACAGCTGAAATCCAATTGGTTCATTTCTAAGTCCTAAAGATGAATGAGCAGAGAGTATACATGCCCAAGCTACCCAGGGTTGGGGACATTGAGGTCTCAATCATAGTTTAATGCCATTTTATTATTATTATTTTTTTTTTTTAAGATTTTTCTTGGGGAATTGGGGGAGGAGAACAGCGTTGGGGAATTGGGAAAGGGGAACAGACAAGTTGTGGTCCTTTTTGGTTCTTCAGTCTGTTGTGGAGGACATCCCACTTCACTGACCTCTGTTGGTATTATCATTGTGCTCTTCCTGGGTGAGGCAGATTGGTTGCTGGCCTCTGGACGGCTGCTCACGGTGGCTCTTGGCAGCTCATGCTGGCTGCCGGACACTCACTGTGGCTTATAGCAGCCCACTGCATCAGGGGCTGCAGCCCACACCATCACCGGGACTTGGCACAGCCCAGCTGTTGTTCACCATCTTAGCTGTAGAGGGCAGAGTGACTGGCCCTCTAAGTGGAATCTGAACCGGGGCTGCTGGCATCCCAATCCAGCTCTTAACCAATGAGCCACTTGGCCAGCCCTTTAATGCCTTTTTAAAATAAAACCCTACTCCCAACATCGGTTTTATTGGAATACTGATTAATGGTACACAAATGTGGAAAGAATAGAATTTTCATTCACTTTGCATATGCCAAAAGCAATACTTTAGGATAGGCATCTTTTAGCTCCTATATTTATCAGATTTGTTGATCTCAAGGCACAAGTAAAGAAAATGTAAATTCAACTTTGCCATATTTTTCTTAAAAGATGAATAGGGTAGGTAGGTAAGATGACA